>CM024575.1:36889333-37489333 GCA_014182395.1 Eucalyptus sp. ANBG9806169
ATGATCTTGGAAGAATGAGTCAAGGCATTCGAAACCCCACTAAAGCCCCTCGAGGTCCCATTCTACTAGATTAGGACACCATGGAAGAGGTGGGAAAGTTCTGGGGGATGAAGACAGGAAAGGCAGAACTCGCCACCTAACCAAGGGCAAATGAGGCAAAACCCACTACCCCCAAGCATTCACGAGACATTCTCTGGTCCTCCAAGAATGATGTAGGATGAAGCAGAGGTGATAGACACTCTGGGGCAGCCTAGTGGGAAGTTTGATTACCTAGTGAAGTATTCGGCCCTTCCCAGCTTTTATATTGATCTTCGCGAGATAGTCCCAGATGGATGGGGTGGCATGGATGATCCAACACCCCCAAAGACAGAGAATCCTAATGATGTGCTGGAGGGAGTTACAAGCTTGTTCGGCGACCTTATCATAGGAGCCATTGATGAAGGACCTCTAGAAGAGATGGGTCTTGGCTCACAAGAGTAACTCTTTTATTGCTTTTGCACATTCCCTTATGTGGGAATTTTTATTGTTTTATGAGAAATGTTTTCAGTTTCTTTTCTTTTAGTGATTGAGTGTTGCATCTTTCCATTCAATAAATGTAATTGATTGATGAATTTTAATGAAATTACAAGTTTTATTTTGAGGGCATGATGAAGTACACCAAACCAGCCCGGTGATGATATCCAACCAACAAAAGAAAATAAAAATCCAAGGAAAATTCTAAGGCTTGGGCTTCATCATGCTTCCTCGTGTCAAAATGTTTCAAAAAGTATTTTTGCCAAAGAATTAAAAAAAAAAAAACAAAAACATGTAGATTACTCTGTTTGTCTTTCTGATTTAAATACTTCATGTTTTAGGATCAATCTTATGGCATGCAAAGGTGTGGAAATGGTCCAATCAAATGCAACGAGTGCTGATAATGATGATCCTGAAGACTTGATCGAAGACTCCATTGAGGTGCAACGTAGCTGGGAACAACATGAAAAAGCTAAGGCTCTCAAATCCAAGTAGACCGTCACTATTAATTTAAGTGACAGTGAAAAAGCCAAAGAAGTGAAAATTGGGACGAGTCCCCCTAGAGACGAAGCTGAGCGCCTAATTCAGTTACTGAAGGAATATCAAGACATCTTTGCATGGACCTACGCTGACATGCCCGAGCTAGACCCGTCAATTGTGGAGCATTGCCTACCTATTAATCTGGACGTGCCACCTAAAGAGCAGAGGCTACGGAAAACTAAGCCCGAACTCTCGAAGAAGATAAAGGAAAATGTGATGAAGCTTTTAAAGGTGGGATTCATCAAAATCTCACAGTACCCCAAATGGGTGGCTAATATCATGCCGGTGATGAAGAAGGTCGGTCGAGTTCGAGTTTGTGTTGACTATCGGGATCTGAACAAGGCTAGTCCAAAGGATGATTTCCAGTTACCACACATAGATGTCTTTATGGATAGTACCACTGGTTTTGAATTATTCTCATTTATGGACGGTTTTTCCAAGTACAATCAGATAAGGATGAAGGTGGAAGACAAGGAGAAGACTGCATTTATCACCCCGCGGGGAACTTTCCATTATAAGATCATGCCCTTTGGACTCAAGAATACAGGGGCAACCTACCAACGGGCCATGGTCGCATTATTTCATGACATGATGCACTGTGAGATAGAGGTCTATGTTGATGATATGATTGCAAAGACCCGACCAGGAAGAAGCCATGTGGAAACCCTGAAGAAGTTGTTCGATCAACTCTGTGAGTTCAAGCTTCGTCTAAATCCCGCTAAATGCGTATTCGGAGCAACATCCAGTAAGTTACTCGGATTTTTTGTGAGCAGTAAAGGGATTTAGATCGACCCATCCAAGGCTAAGGCCATATGCGAGTTGCAACCTCCGTCAACAATGAAAGAAGTCTGGAGCCTTTTGGGAAGACTGAATTACATAGCTCGATTAATTTCCCAACTCTCTGAAATTGCCAAGCCATTCTTCAAACTCCTAAAGAAGAATGCACGAGTCAACTGGGATGATGAATGTCGAGAAGCATTCAACAAGCTAAAGCAATACCTGATGAATCCACCAGTTCTTGTCCCACCATCACTAGGGCATCTCTTGATTATCTACCTCACCATCCATAGTGAATCGTTAGGTGCAATGTTGGCTTAGGAAAGTCCTGTTGATAAAAAAGAACGAGCCATTTATTAATTAAGTAAGAAGTTCACTGTATCAGAGCTGAAGTATCCTGATGTTGAAAAGACTTGTGCAGCTTTGGTGTGGTTATTGCATAGATTGCGACAATATACACTGCATTACCAGACATTCCTTGTGACTGAAAATGACCCTATCAAGTACTTACTTGATCGGCCAACTTTGGTGGGTAAGTTGGCCAAATGGCAAATTTTAATTTCTGAATTTGATGTGCAATTCATGCCACAAAAGTTGGTTAAGGGCCGAAAGATCGTCGATCTATTAGCCGAGAATTCAGGAGTCTCAAATGACGATTACAGTTTTTTGGATGACCGTGTCTTGAGTATAAATGAAGACTCATGGAAGATGTTCTTTGATGGAGCTATAAACCTATCTAGTTCGGGTACTTGGGCAGTTCGGATATCTCCAGATGGACAACACCATCCGGTAGCTCCAAAATTGATATTTCCGTGCACTAACAATGTGGCCGAGTATGAAGCTTGCATCCTCGAGCTTCGGATTGCAATTGAGATAAGTGTGGCCAAGTTAAAAGTGTTTGGAGATTCCGCACTAATCATAATACAAACCGTAGGTGAATGGAAGACCAAGGTGGCCAAGTTGCTCCCATACCACAAGTATTTAGAAGATCTGGTGCAAAAGTTCGAGGAGGTTTCGTTTGAATACTTGCTGAGGTCTCATAATCAATTTGCAGATAAACTTGCAACATTGTCTTCTATGCTGCAAGTCATCGATGGGTTAGAGGTTGAACCTTTGAAAATTGAGGTTTTGCCGAAGCCAGCTTATTGTATGATTGTGACTAAAGAACCTGATGGAAAATCATCGTATTATGATATCATGAATTACATTTGGAAACAAGAATTTCTTAAAGGAAGCACTCAGAATGATAGGAAGTACATCATGAAGATGGTCTCGAAGTTCTTTGTTAGTGGCGAGTATTCGTATAAGAGATCTTACGATTCGGTCTTGTTACGGTGTATAAATGCAACCGAAGCCACTCAAATCATGCAAGAAGTGCACGAAGGAGTATGTGGCCCTCATATGAATGGACACATGTTAGCCAATAAGATTATGAGATTAGGCTACTACTGGCTCACATTGGAAAGTGACTGCATCAAGCACGTACGGAGTTGTCACTGATGCCAGATTCATGGGAATAAGATAAATGTTCCCTAATTGAGTTGCACTAGTTTTCTAAGCCATGGCCTTTCTCGATGTGGGGCATTGATGTGATTGGCCCAATCAATCCCAAGGCTTCAAATGGACATTGATTCATTTTGGTGGCGATAGACTATTTCTCTAAATGGATCGAAGCTACATCATTTGCAAGTGTCACTGCTTACAATGTTGCGAAATTCATCGAACGTGACATAATTGCTCATTATGGTGTCCTTGAAGCAATCATCACTGATAACGGGACAAATTTGATCAACAAACTTGTTGATAGGTTGTTCAGCAAGTTCAAGATCAAGCATCTGAATTCATCTCTTTACCGCCCTCAAATGAACGGGGCTGTTGAAGCGGCTAATAAGAACATTAAGAAGATCTTGGCTAAAAAAATCGAGAATTATCGAGATTGGCATGACGGGTTACCCTTCGCATAGATGGCATACCGGACATCAATCCGCACTTCTATTGGGGCAACCCCTTTTGCTCTGGTGTACGACATGGAGGCAGTTTTGCCCGTGGAAGTGGAGATTCATTCTCTGAGAGTTTTATCCCAAGTGGAGTTGTCTGAGGCAAAATGGTTGCAGCAAAGATTTGAACAATTGAACTTGATTGATGAGAAAAGACTGAAAGCTCTCTGCCACGGCCAAACATATCAATAGAGAGTAGCTAGATATTTTCAACTGGAAGGTGCGGCCGAGACATTTCGAGGTAAATGACCCAGTCCTCAGGAAGCTGTTGCCAATTTTTCTGGATCCTGGGGGCAAGTTTGCTCCAAATTATAGCGGCCCATATATGGTGAAGAAGGTACTTCCTGGAGATGCATTGATTTTGGCAAAAATGAATGGTCATGAGTTTTCCACTCCGGTTAATTCAAATGCTGTCAAGAAGTATTACCCATGATAGAATTTGCCATGTCATGTTTTGAACTGCAAGCATTTCTATGATGAGTTCAATTGTTTAAATTTGTTGCAAATCTTGCATTTTTCTTCCTTGATGAATTGTGTGAGATAAATTGAATGTGTCAAATGGGATATTTTGGAATGATGAAAGGAAGGCCTTGTTCCATACACTATTCCCCCAATGAGTTGTGTGGAAAAATTCCATGCTTGCAAGGAAAAGTTGATCTCGCAAAGGGTATGTCAACTGAAGTGATGAGAGGCATTCTTTTCTCTATCCCAAACACTATATGTGATCCATTGTTTAACCCCTTTGAGCCCCATACGCTTATGGAGATTCTTTTTAAATTATCCCTGTCATGAATCAGCCCACATTAGGACAAATTTGAAATGAATGGTAGGAATTTTGTTGCTCACACTTGCATTAATCTTCGAGTATTACTTTAACAGTGTAACTTGTATGGTAATTTAAAATGCCTTAAGATGACGAAGAGCAGTTCTTTCTTTATCCTATACACTTTAATCGGTTGCATAGCCCACTTAAACCTATGAATTCATTTCATATTAAGCCCAGTTGGTGATCATCCCCCACACTAGGGCAACGCCAAAAAGAACCATTCAAGTAACATGGCTTAAAATGCTGATAAAGAATGGATGGTTGTGCGAGTTCACAGAAAATAAGTGCAAAAAATAATGGGGTATGAAAAAGCAGTGTGCTTGGTAAAAGCAAGGCCAATGCCTAGAAAAGAAAAGAAAAATCAAACTCTTGATATAGTGAGTCGTATCCCCAACAAGACAATACTAAAAAGCTCAAATGTTGTTACAATCAATGCAGTTGTGATATGAAAAAATCTTCGACAATGGAGAAGGAAAGTGGTGGAAATGTCAAGATGATCACCAATTTTGACCCCCTAAACACTTTTTGAGCCTAATGATCCTTTTATTTCTCAACCCATGAGCCAAGCCTACGTTACGTCATTTGCAAAGTCTCTTCAGATTATGGCACTTGAATTAACCTAGGGGTTCACATGTTTTAAGTATCACTCGAAGAAGTTTGAGCAAGATTATTTCTTTCTCATTTTGCAGGGTTCTTGACTTGTAAACCCAGAGATGATTGTAGAATATTATTCATTCAATAGCCTCGACTCAAAGAGTCCCCTTTGTTAAGCCGTTGATTAGGCCCACATTACGGTCCCTATTAAAGGCCTCTCAGATTGGTAAGGTCGTACCACTTGCGAGATTGCATAGACCCTTGTTTGGCATGAGATAGTGAGATAGAGTGATTGTCAAAATATTGCATCAAAGGTCAGGATGAAACGACCCTTTTTAATGAGGATGAGTACAAAGTTCTTTCGGGCCAAATGATCCTTCATTTGACACATCCATAACACTCATGTTTTCATATTGGAATATTCTTTTAAAATATTTCCTAATGGAAATTAGATGATGCAAGATTGATAGAAATCATCACGCATGAACCTCATTTGAATTAATGCATGTCTGTGAATACATGTTGCCTCTCATCCAACTATGTTTTGTAGGAGACATATCCCCCAAGGAACAGAGATATCACCAAGTAAGTATATCTCTATCCATATAGCATTTCCATGCATCATATAAATTTCATTTCAAAATAGGAATTCATTTTCCCAAAAAAAAAAAAAAAAAAGGTCATTCAAGACACGTGCATGATAAGAATTTAGGTCTCAACTTGTTTTTGAAGGCCACATCTATGAGCTCACTTTCAAAGAGGGCAGCCAAGTTGACACCTAATTTTAGCAAACCTAGGGAAATAAGGAAAATAAAAATTGCATTTTGAACAAATAAAAGGAAAAAATGAAAGAAAATGGAAGTTCTCAAACCTAAAAATTGGTGAGGATAGTGATCAAAGGGAAAGTATCAAAAATTA
Source organism: Eucalyptus sp. ANBG9806169 (assembly GCA_014182395.1). Classification (NCBI taxonomy): domain Eukaryota; kingdom Viridiplantae; phylum Streptophyta; class Magnoliopsida; order Myrtales; family Myrtaceae; genus Eucalyptus; species Eucalyptus sp. ANBG9806169. The sequence goes on from CM024575.1 coordinate 36,895,499, forward strand.
TACTCATCAGGTGAGCAGTTTCCGCAAAATCAAAACGAACTTGGATGCGTTTGTGGCATCCAGAAAAATTTGACAACCCTTGATTATGCGACGGTCCGTGATAGATCGACGGAAGTATCGTCGGACTATGTCATCGATATCATTTTGGACACCGCTTTATTTCTGGCCATTGAACCGATGCTTTTACATTTGGTAATGATCCGATCGGGTCAAGTAGACTATAGTTTTGTCGGAAACCTTTCTTGCATGTTCAAGTGAGACCAACGTTGTATGTATTTAGCTGATTTTGGAAAATAATAACGATATGTCGCGGATCGACAAAATTGTTATCGAAGCTCATCGTCGACCCACATTCGACCCTTCGCTTTAACCCATGTATTCTTGCTCCAATGACACTACACAACAATGCCATTTAAGTATATGTGAAATAAAAAAAAAAAGGCGGAATTTGACTTTAATACACTGATTTTAATGAGCCGAATAAAGGAAATTCGGCCGTGTAGCCGACGTCCACGATGGTCAACAATGAAGAATTGTTTGACCCATACAGCCACGTTCTTTGGATGTCCACTTGATGGTCAATTAAAGAGGGAGTGTTGAGCAGCCACGTAGAATTCTCCTCCATGCAACAAATGCAGCCCACGTCCACGTTCTTGTGATGGTCAACAATTAAAGAAATTGTTGACCGGAGGAGGAGGCGTGAATGGCTCGGAAACGGCCAGCAAAGGCCACGTCTTGCATGCAGCGTGCGAGGTGGCGAGCGGCAATACATTCGAGGTCAACTAAATGGAGTAGTTGACCGAGAGAAAAGCCACGTCTCGCATGGGGTCCGGCTGTCTCGACAGAGAGAGAAGGATCGCATGCAAGAGGCCACGTCTTCAACAGCTGCCCTTGCGCATGCGGCCACCGAATTGTAGGATTGTTGACTGAATTAGTCAACTAAGCAAAGGAACAAAATGCTCGTAATTGTGAGTAGGAGAGAGAACAGAAAAATTAGACAGAGAGAAAGGAGTGAGCTCAGTGAGCGAGAGGGTGAGAGTGCAGTGGGTGAGCGAGAGAAATTGTGAGCGTGCAGCGAGCAAGAGCGAGGGGGAAAAGGAAGGAGGCCGCCCCTCCGTCCGTGCCTCGTGCTGCGCCGCCGTTGAGCCGCACCACCACATCGAACCCCTTCGCCGTTAGCATCGTAGGAATTGAGGCAAGTGAAGTCCTAAAACCTACTCTTTGCATTGCTTGTGTGTATGTGTAGTAGATGGTAAGTCTTGGTTGTGGTAGATGGGATGAAATTTCGGAGCTATGGAGAGGGATTCGTTGGTCATGCATGCTGTTTCTGGAAAGACCAGTTTGACCATCTTTGAGTTTGTGTGTTGCATGTGACTTTTTAGTCGGAATCTTGTTTCTATTTCTTGATGAAAGTTGTAGAGAACACCTTGAATAACAACATACTAAAATTTGAGACAAAATGGCTGAGTTTTGAGGGGTAAAACCCTCCTTCTACGAAAATGTTAGATCTGAAGCTGTTTTGTTGACCTCTTGGTGATTTTGTGTGTTGCATGTAACTTTTTACTGAGAATTTCACTTCGACTTCTTCACAAAAGTTGTTAAGGACTCCTTGAAATACAACATACTCAAATTTGGGATAAAATGAATAAGTATAAGTGGGTGAAATCCTTATTTTTCGGAGAGACTGAATCTGGAGATTTCGGTAACTACCTTTGTTGAAATGCATGACCTATACTATTCTGTGAAAACCTCTTTGGAAAAATGTTCTTCATGAGATATCTTCATCTATGTCTTGACTACAACATAGTTAAATTTCGTGATTTTTGAAGGTCATTTACATATTTAATCGAATGTGTTTTGAAAACTGTGCAATCTGTCTATTCGGATTGGACGATGTTGAAATGCATGACCTATACTATTCTGTAAAAACCACTTTTGGAAAAATGTTCTGCATGAGATATCTTCATCTATGTCTTGACTACAACATAGTTAAATTTCGTGAGTTTTGAAGGTCAATTGCATATTTAATCGAATGTGTTTTGAAAACTGTGCAGTCTGTCTACTCGGACTTGATGATGTTGAAATGCATGGTCTATACTATTCTGTGCAAATCTCTTTGGGAAAGTGTTCTTCATGAAATGTCTCTACCTATGTCTCGTCTGCAACATAGTTAAATTCCATAATTTTAGAAGGTCATTTGGGTGTTTAACTATAAATGTTGCAAAAACTGTGTATGAATAAGGCTAAAACTCTTTTATTGTGATATACGGATTTTCAGTATTCTGATTTAGCTGGAAATTGTATTATTTATGGGTTATGGAAATTGTTGTGTAAATCATGATGTTTTGGATTATTACCCGTGTAATGATGTGATGACATTTATACATCTCATATGACATTTGAGGATTGGTAAATTTTCATGAACTCAAAGAAGGATTTCTTTTTAAAACCATTGCATCAAATAGTACTTTTCCAAATGCATATAGCATGATTTAATCAATGGTATTGTTACATCAAATGTGAAATTTGAGAATGAGACATATAAGAACATGCTTTGAAATGAGGATGCCGTCGAAGGTGTGAGCCGACGATGCCCCGGGAGTGTCGGGATGCCCAGAGTGTGTGTGCCGGATGTCCTCGAGTTTCGAGATGCCCGGTGGTATACGGTACGTAATTCCAGGGGAATGTCTGGTGGTATGTCGGTACGTAATCCTGGAAGCCCCGGAGGTGTGTGCCGGGGATTCCTCGTGATGCCAGCTTGGGGTACAAGATGCCCGGAGGTGTGTGCCGGAGGTTCCTCGCGATGCCAAGTTGGGTGCGAGCGATAAATTATGGGATGCAAACATTGGTCCTCGAAGAAAAAAATGATGAGATCCTTGTGAAAGATAAGAATTGAAAGTGAATCATGTGCATGGGTGTATGCATATGGCATGATGCATGATCTGCTTATGAAAGTAAATTGATGCTATTTGATATTGAAAATGCGATCATGAAGGTATGAATGGATCTCATGGTGATGTATGCTTGATAGCATGGATGATATGAATCATGGTGATATATGCACATATGGCATGGAGACATATGCATGAATGCTTGATGATAAGTGCATGGTGGTATATGCACATATGGCATGGTGATATATGCATGGCTGTAAGGTAAGGTATGCTTGAATGCATGAATGATATGTGCTTTGTTCATGATACCTTGATTGTTCCGTTTGACGCATTGAGTAGTTTGGTGGATCTTTACCGCTGAGTGGTTGTACTCACCCCTTTGGGGATTAACATTTCAGACTAGATAAGATTCCTTATCGCCACGCCACCGCAGATGGATCAAGTGGTTGGATATAACCGCGAGGAGGAGGATAGCAAAGGAAGGAACTTTTGGACGCCGACACCGATCGATGGACTTTAAGTATACGACCGTTGGAAAAGATGTCGGTCATCTTTTGAAGTATAGTCGAGTATAGAAGACCTTGGCATTTCGATGTACCGACTAAAGATGTCCATCTGCTTATGTAAATAAAAGTGTTCGGCTTTAACTTATAAAAGATGTTTAGTTGGTGTGCACTATTTTCTGAATATAGGGAAGGGAGTTGATGGATGTGCTTCCGTCATATAAATTGCGCAGGACCGGCCTAAAAGATATAAACCCCAGATTGAAAGACCTTCAGTCAAGCAAGAGAATGGTAATCGAACTATGGTGACCCTAACGGATCGGGGCCGCCGAGGGGTGCCACAGATTTCATGTAACGTGAGTGAAAAACCGAAATGTTAATTTGCGATGGCAAATCGTGGCTGAAATTCTGTAATTCCCGCAATCAAGGAAGCACAACTTTCTAAAGATCAATAGAGGTTTTCACTATAAAAGGGCTACGATCGTGAGAAATGGGGAATAAAAAGCAAAAAATTTCGAGTGAAAATTCGAGTGAAGAAAGGTCTTCGTCCATCTTGGGCAAAGAGAAAGCAGCTCCTTCTCTTCGACAAATACAGAGGAAAGAAAAAGTTAGCGAGTAGCAAGAGGAGAGACGTGAGGGGACGTGAGAGGAGAGAAAAAATAGAAAAAGAAAAAATCGGTCTTCTTCTTCACGAGCTCGCCTCCGCCGTTGCCGCCGGTCCACTCCCCATGCCGCGTGCTCGCGCCGGCCACCACCGATCGAACCCCCAAGCTCGCCGCCACCGCGCCACCGCGAGCATTGTCTCCGCACCTTGCCGCGAACGCAACAACCTCGACGCCGCCGCCGCACGCCTTCGACGCCCGCCGCATCTCTCGCACCCGCGACTCGCCGCTACCCACCCCGACGCCGGAGCTCCGGCAAAGCTTGCCGCTCCCGACCTTGTCAAGCGCCACCCGCCACTACACCGCCACCCGACGCCTCTCCGCCTCGTTGCCCGAACGCCGCTCTTCTCTCGGTCGTCGCCCATCGACGCCTCCTTTGCCGTTCGTTGCCGCCGGTCGCAGCCGCGAGTGCCTCCCAACAGCCCGCGCCGACTCCTCCGTCGCCGCTCTCGTTCTATGTTCCCTTCCAAGTCGCCGTGTCGCCCTCCGACTCCCAACAACCCCGGTTGCGCTACCCTCCGCCCAAGCGCCGCCCAACCAACGTCCGCAGATTCGCCATCCCGCACCTCAACCCGCGCCACCTCGCTCAGCGACTCGTTCGCCCATTGACGCCGCCGATCCTCCCACTCATCAATGCGCGCGCCTTCCCCGTTGTGTTTAGTCCCCTTAGGTAGTTTATTTTTCATTTTTATTTTATTGTCATTTATTTATTCATTTTAAATTTTGTTATTATTGTTTAAGTTAGAATATGGTTTGTCAATATTAATATTTGTGCATTTTGTAGGCATTATCCTTTAGGATGTTGTCCGAATTATTGTAATTATTAATTTAATCCGAGAGACATCGGATTATTTTTTAATTATATTAATTTTTGGGCTTTTTGGTAGAATGTTAAATCATTATAATTATTAATTTGATCCGTAAGACTTGGATCAGATTTTTAATTATTTTGATCCCTTTGTTGTGATAATTAGGTTAGGATAATCATTAATTTGACTCGTGAGACAACAAGTTATTTTTTTGATTATTTTAATCCTTTATTTTGTTAGTAGTTTAGATTTAATATTTATTTAATAATTACTTATCTTAAAAAAACTAAAAATCAGAAAATAAAAAAGAATCAAAATTCCGCATGAGCATATAAATTTAGTAAATCGACATGTAGGTTTAGTAAATTAGAATTTTTTTTTTTGGATTACATTTTTAGGATTACATTTTTAGAAATAAGTTAGGGTTGGACCTAAATAACTTTTTTAAAATAGGGTTTTAGATAATGTTCACACATTTTAATTATCTCATTTTTTTTTTTTTAAAAATGGTTTTCTAAGATAGGATAGGGTTTAAGTCAAATTAATCCCTAAAATAAATTAGAAAATTATTTTCTTTAGATATTTTAATTAGGTTTTTATTAATTTTGAATTTCAATAAAAAAATACAAAAATATTCGGTGCATGTTAATTAGTTTGCATAATAGGTTCATTTAATTAGAATTTATTTATCGGTAAAATTAGGTCATGTAGTTAAAATGCATGTTTTATGAATAATTCTAATTTCAAGAAAACCCAAAAAAAATAATTAATTTCTTTGTGTGATGCAATTTATTTATTTATTTATTTGAATTTTTAATAGTGGATGAGCATCCGTGTGGTCACCATATTTGCATGATAGCAATTTAGGTTAAAATAAATCCAAGTGTTAGCAAAAACATTTTTTTAAAATAAAAGAATGGTACCGAAATGGCATTAGAGAAATCTAGTGTAACCAAGTCCTTGTACCTATAGTCTCTGGTTCGTAGGAGTAAAATAATTCTCCTATTATTTTACTTAGGTGTCTAATCGACCTACCATAAACGATTAGTGGCGACTCCTAGAAAAAATCCATTTGCATGTTAAATATTTGAACCTTAAGTCGCGAATTGGTGTGGGCTTGGGAGAGCTCGAGCTAAGTTTAAACGCTTAGTAGTCCATTAACCTAGTTTTAGATGGTGCACCCGAAATTTAGGTTGCAACAATTCTTCACAAACAACTTCCATTTAATGGCTAAAAACTACGAATTTGCACTATTTCTTTCACAAAACAAACCCAAATGGCAGCCAAAAATGCTCATGAACCAGCCCATACGAATTTCCATCCATTCTCTTTCAATTCCTCACACAACAACTTCCATTTGATGGCCAAAAATGCTATGGCAGCAGCCCATATACAACCCCCCTTCAATCCTTCACAAAACAATTCGATTTGAAGGTCAAAAATCCCATTGAAGGTGCCTATCCGAATTTCTTCCATTTTTTCAATTTGCCGAAATTGATTTTCTGTAAAATTTCAGGCTCGACGGAATTTCTTCAAAAGATGAGACAAGATCATAAAATAAATCGTGACATGCTCGAATGTTCGATATCCAAATTCGAAATTAATTTCGTGGTTAAAATCAACCGAACACGATTTTAGTACAATCTAACATACCGGGTAGCTTTTAGGGATTTTATCGCGATTGTATCCCTTAACAGCCTTTACTCAATAGGTTAGTTAACTCGTGAGTGATCGCCGTAGAGAAAAGGACCATAGGCGCGCGGTGAAAAGCCCATTTCATTTTATCGAGATTGGGTAAAAATTTAGGATGTCACAGATATGGTGTTCAAAATGTTAATGAGGACATCTAATGCATTACACATCTTGTTTAGAGAAGAAATTTTTCTTTCTTTTAGAGGGACGGTATGCTTTTTTGACAATCTGCTCATTTACTAGGGTTAGTATAGAAAACTTGGTGTTACATTTCAAGATTTTATGCCCTCTTTGATATGGATGAGGCCTAGAAACACTTCATAAGACCATGTGCTTTGTGTGTCAACCTGCTCCTTTGTTTGAAAATGAGAAAAACCATCTACCATAGTGATGACAGCAAGAAACAAGATGGCGATTTACAAAAGGCATAAAGAATCGCACCGAGAAAGAATGATGGAACAGAGCATTGTCTAATGCAAATTGATTTATGGTTGGAAGCTTTAAGCTGTATCTCAAGCCATCTTCCGTATCAAGTGAGCCCTCCAAGCATTTAACCACTTGAGACATGGGTGGTCTCTTGCTATAGTCTTCTTGCAAACACCATGCTGCGATTTTCATCAACTTGACGTCTTCTTGGCCGTGTAGTTGCGTGTCACCACTGGACTTATCAACCATGTCCAAGAGCTGTTCTTGCTCGCTTTGCACTTAAAAAGGGTCAACATATGCACTTCATCACTCGGCATACAATGATCTACATTTTTCCTCCCACATAGGACTTCTAGCATCACGATGCCAAAATTGTACACATCTACCTTTTCCGTGATTACAGAGCTTAACCACTCTGGAGCAAGGTAACCTAGTGTTCCTTGCATTGTCGTCATGACTTGGCTTTGGTCCATCTCAATTAACTTGGACAACCCAAAATCAGCGAGCTTCGCATTGAAATGCTCATCCAGCAGTATATTTTGGGGTTTGATGTCTAAATGAATTATTTTTTGACGACATTCCTCATGGAGATAGGCTAGTCCCTTGGCAATGTCGATAATAATTTTCTCCTAACTTTGCCAACATATGTCAAACTCTTGGTCTTTATGGAAGATCAACTTATCAAGAGAACCATTTCACATGTACTCATAGACTAAAAGCCGAATTGATTTTTCGGCACGAAATTCGAGTAATCTTAGGCGCGTTTGGTAACGATTCTATTCCCTAGAATAGATTCTCGATTAGAAATGATTCTTTTTATTCCTGTTCCCTGTGAACAATTTCTAAGCAAAAGAACGCTTTTGATAATTGTAAAAATTTCTGATTCCTCGAATAGAAAAAGAACATAAATGCGTTGGTAATTATTAAAATTTATTCCAATTTACAATTTTATCAAATTATAGAAATTCTATTGATTAATTATATTTATGTACTAAGTAATAAACATATTAACTAATCAAATTTTTATTAAATAGTAAATAATAAACTATAGTATAAACTATAAATATAAATACTAAATAATAAATTAAAATACAAAATTAAATATGTATTCTATAAATAGCAAAATTTCAATTCATACTTCAAATCATTTTTTTTAATTTTTTAAATAATTTTTAAATTTCTTTTTCTTTTTCCTTCCTTCCTCCTCATAGTCTTCTTCTTCAAGGTGGCTAGTCACCAATCTTGGGACAACCGGCGACCAGCCAGACGAGGGCCGTAGACCTCATCGGAGCATTGCCAACCCGCTCTGGTCGAGCCTTGCCAAGGCCGGGCGAGGCTGAGCACACCGGGCGAGGCTCGGCCTCGCTGCATCATGAGGCGTGCCTAGCCCCGACGAGGCTCGCCTTGCTAGATCTGGTGAGGCCAAGCCTCGCCGGTGGCTAGGCAGGCCATGGCGGAGCTAGGTGAGGCTCACCCGGTCACCGGCGAAGCTAGGTGAGCGTCGCCGGGCCGGGCAAGGCCCGCCTCGGCCACCGGCAAGGCTTGGCCTCGCTAGATCTAGCAAGGCCGCAGCCATCGGCAAGGCTCGGCCTCGCTAGTGGTTGGGCTTGCTCCGACGAGCTTACCATATCGGTTGCCGCGACCGGAGGCGTGGGCGGCGGATGACAGATGGCAATGACGGCAACCGTGGCGGTAGATGAAGAAGAAGAAAAGGGAAGAAGAAGAAGAGAAAATAGAAGAAGAAGAAAATGGCTTGATTCTTAGATTTGTTCCTGAACAAGAACTAACTTTTTTAATTCTTGATTATGTTCCAAATCTACTTCCGAGAACAAAAGAATAGAAATTTCTTAAAGAACAAAAGTTTTACCAAACATGATTCTCGTTTCAAAACTACTCCCCGAAACAAAAAATCATAATCAGGACATGTTTGGATGGTTACCAAAACAGTGCCCTTACCGAGATTGATATGATGGATAGTGCCAATGGTTTTTGCCTCGGCCAAGAATGACTTCTTCATTTGACCAAACCATCAAGGCGCTTGGCGCAATTCTAATACCACTTCGGTAAAGTTCCTAGAAACACCGAACCCAAATCCTCATTCCCTGCTTGATGGTGAAAAAATCTCCCGTCATGGCCTTAGTCTTCATAAGCGGAATCTAGTTATCCGAAGCCTTGGTAAGTCTAAATCATCATTCTCGGCATCATTTTTTCTACCCTTACTTGGACTATAAATCCCAAAAATCATCAAAACTGCCTCCAACGGTAATCCCTAGTATTAACCCCGCCTCGTCCTTCTCTTTCTTGGAAGGATTGATGATGGCAGCGGTTTGTTTAAACTATTGTTGACTTTGGATAAATGTCATAGTGGAATACCGGGTCGTAGCTGTTTATAAGACAAAAAGAATATGATAATAAGTAGTTTGTTCCACCATAGAGAATGCTTTGGTTATGAAATAGTGCTATTGTGCATGAGCACCCTTTCCTCAAACACGCTTCCTTGCAACTCTCAGCGGTTTTGTTTGAGATGTCCGCACTAATATAACGTTCCTCAAGCAAAGAAGGTCACATTCTCAACAGTTTCGAAAGTGCTGGAGTGAATCACGAGGGCGATCGGTGAGCTGCGATACTGCCAGCCATCTGAGATGGATCCCTTTCTTCAACCTTCCTACCTCGCCGGGACACACACATTGAGGGCCACAGAACAAAATGCCATAACTTCCACACATGAATGGATAATTGCAAGCATAAACTTGATCCTCTAGAAGATTTATCACCTTCCAATCATTGGAGTGCCTGGTCATAATTATGAAGCTTCGGCATGCCCATCACCGCCTACCGCCCACTGAGGATGAACTAAGGCAATGATGTCGTGGAAAATTCAAACTCACCGAAGGTTCCATTCTTGTAAAGTGCTCCAACATGTCCTTTGGCGCTCTTTATTTTGCCTACATTGCTCGTTTTGTGTAAATTTGTGGAGAATAGGCTGCTCTTACAGAGATGCGACAAAGCCTATATGATAATCCCGTGGTGAACGTGTAGACCCACGCCTATTCCATCCGGCACACTTGATGTCGCCGTTAGCTTCATGTGGGGCGTAGCTCTGTATCCCCAGTGCATGCGGGGTGGTGATTGAATTGCCAAATGATGGCGCTATTTCGGTCAGGAGCACAAGATTTCCCACCTTTTAGTCAAGTTTAAGCCTGTGACATTTGCCAAAGGTATTTCGTGGACCATATTTTTTTCCATCGTCGCCCAAGAAACTAAATCGCCTCCGGGTGAGCGTGAGTATCATTTGCCCAAATGTAGAAGTTCATGAACCAAACTAGCAATGGTATGATGTTTTTCATGTCTTGTGTCGGTTGGAAAATAAACAGCCTAAATAGCACATCGTCATCAAAGCACAAGAAGCCACATAAGAAACTCGGTCCTGAGTTTAGCATGGAAAGCACGACCTTGAAACCGTCATTATAATAGGTTATATTGAAGTCGTAAGGTTTACTGGACGTCCATTCGGTGGGAACACTGACCGATGATGTTAAATATGACTCGAGTTTGAGCGTTTGCTAAAATGCGTAATTCAATGGACTCGCGAAGGAATTACAAAAGGAGGAAATAAAATTAAAAGGAGCAAGTTTCCTCATCCAATCCACGCCGAAGACGCCTTCGCATGAAGAGCTGTGTGGTAGGGCCCAAGGTCAAAAGTTTGACCTTGGGCACACACACACACACAAAAAGAGAGGAAAGAATCCTCACACGTAAGAAGCCAACGGTGGTGGGCCCGACTTTGGGTACCCTGGCACACGTATAAAAACAGAAGTGTTTTACGCAAGGTTTCTCTTCTTTTTCGGTGTGTTGCCGCCGCACCCGTACGAGTGAAAAGGAGGAGCCGCATGTCTTCAAGCTGAAGCGTGATCAAGAAAAGGAGTTCTTTTTCAGCGTTTGTTTTGAACTTGTGCAATAATTTTGTGCCGTGAGTTGTGTTTGGGGTTAAATTATTTTTGGGAAACACCGAGAGAGTGTTTGAGTGACTTGAGTGTGTAATCTCCTTGTATCGCTTGATCTATAGTGAAATTCGCTGCCGCTTCCCCCGTGGACGTAGGTCTTTACAACTCGAACCACGTAAACCGTGTTCGATTTATTTTCTTTTTCTGTCTATATTATTGTTCGATCGCCGCCCTATCGCAACAATTGGTATGTGAGCCGTGCTTGGCTAAGTTGAAGTGAATCGATGGCGATTAAGAAGTAAAAGTGAGAATCGACGATTTGATGGGAAGGATTTTAGTTTTTGGAAGATGCGTATTGAAGATTATCTTTACCGTATGAAACTACACTTGCCCTTGTCTAGGGAGAAACCAGACAATGAAGCAAGCTAATTGGGATTTGGCCGGATAGACGAGCTATGTGTTAGGACTAGAATTAGCACCTAGAGGGGGTGAATAGGTAATTAAAGCAATTTTAACAATTTAATCCGAATAAGAGATTAATGAATTAAACCAACAAACGCTGCAAATGAAAGTAATAAAAGATAAAGGATTAAGGATAGAGAATCAAGACCTGCATTTATAGTGGTTCGAGCACCAGAAACTACGTCCACTCTCCCGCACGGACAGCCCATGGCTGGATTTCACTAAGTAAAAAGAGTGGACATAGATCTCACGCTCTTGAGTCCCACTGATGTAGAAGCTCTACTACACTTCCCAAGGTCTCACTACAATATGATCTCTCTTTTGATTACATATGCGCTCGAAGAATAAGATCGCAAAATAGAAAGGAGATTCAGACTTTGGAATTCTTCTATCCGGTACCCTTCAACAACCGGAGCATCTCTCTTATATACTTCTTCATGCCTTCAATACCGTTGGCACCTTCCAAAGAAGTTCTTCCAATCAACCCGTTGGACAATAATCAATTAGAGAGATCTCGGCTCTTTAAGGTAAGTGTTGATAGCCCATCAAACTCTCGCGCCATACAATCGGGATCTTGGTTTCCATAAGTAGATCCTTCCAAATATAAGTTGCGAAACCTTTAGAGAATCTATACATATTCGAATACGAAAGTAAGATCTTCTAGTGCTGAATCTAGTAGAAAGATATTCTCTAGCCGTTAGAATAAAGACCATATAAGATCAGAACAAAAGATGGTCCTGAGACCGGTCCATGAGAGTAGACTTTGAAACATGAGTCTTGCTAGCTTCGGACTTTGATCTTCGGACTTTGTCAATAGAGTCGGCAAAGTCTTCGAGACTAGATCGAGGAAAATGTTTTGTCAACTTCAAAATACTTGGAAGAGAATTTATCCAACAATCTCCCCTTTTGATGGTGACAAAACTTTCCCGCGTATTTGAATATTATTGCCCCGCAATACAACTTTAAGCAAGCATTGATATCTCATAAAATATTAGAATAAAAATAGTAGAAGTTATCCCGGCACACGGATTCTTACCCCCGTACACGAGATCTCGCATTCACGAAACCTCATTAGTCATGAGCGAGACAAGTACTATCTTTATCTAATTTAATAGCTTAAAGTAATGCAATAATGAGCACACATTCAAAAACTCAAGATAAAGTCAAAATATCATAACAATCCAAAAAGTTAAAAAATGAAGATAAGATTTTATTTTGGTTTGGCTTGATGTTCAAAATCTGCAAAGTCTTCTCCCCCTTTTTGTCGCATTAAAAAATCAAGGAGCACGCAGGAATGCGAATGCTGAAAGTCCCCATAGACCTGGACAGCTTCTTCTAGCTTCTCAAATCTTCCTGAAGGTAAGAGCAAGTAATTTTTATAAAGATTGCTGAATTCACGTCACCTTTGCCGATCATGCATTGTGACGAACATTGCATGATTTTCATTCCGCAAAGTCTGAAATTCATACCCCATAGCATAGATTTGGCCTTTGAGCTCCAAGATGATGTCAAGCAACCTTCCAAAATCTCCCGAATTATCGGCCCGTGTGCTTGCGTCAACTCGGTCTAATGGTGGAGTCAAGCCGCATGAATATCAGCAGGAGTTCAAGATGTGGAGATGATGCCTCTCCTTCAGAAACCGAGCAGCATAAACATCTTCGCATCAGAGGTGATCGACTAACACCCGTTGTGTATCTTCTTCTATAAAAGTCAGTAGAAGAGGAGTATGTTCTCTCGTGGATATCTCCCCGTTTCAATGTCTTCTCGAGGAGAAAAGAACTCTTCTTTCGAGGAGTTTCCTGACAGTTGTTGATCCTCTTTTTCCGCCGGAGAACTGCTGCGCTCATCTCCTTGTTCCGCTTTTTCTTCTTCCTCTTCCTCTTCCTCTTCTCTTTCTCTTCCTTTCTCTTCTCTTTCTTTCTCTTCTTCTCTTTTCTTCTTCTTTCTCTTTCTTTTCTTCAAAATGTTGTTCTGAACAGTTGAAACAAAAAGTAAAATTGAGAAACAAGAGCGTAGATGGGTAGAGCATCCTCATCATCTTCATCTTCCAAGATGATTGCCCTTCTCTTCTTGATAGGATTAGCTACCGGTTCCTTTCCTTTCTTTTGGCCGCAAGAGTCCGGGTCCGAACTTGATAGGAGTCTTCTCCTTGAACCGCTCCGCCTTCTTGCCGAGTTCTTTCAGACGCATCTTTGTTATCATCCTCCCGATGACCACTTTATCAATAGTCTTCATAGAGAGAGAATGTGAGGAGGTTGAATGTTCAGTGTCCAAAAGACGAGTGATGAGAGCAAAGATAAGGGAGTTTTCCTTGTCCTTTGCCATGGACCCGTACATGTGAAACATGATAGTGTGCGCAGAGAGAAATTAAGACCAATCTTGATTGCATACATCAACTTAGCCTCGAGATGGATACATTTGTCTTGGATGTTGATTTCGGTATAAGACAGCTTGATCACAATCTTGTGAAGCGAGTGTTTGTTGCATTCATCTTGAGTAGGAGAGACGACCTTCAAGAATTCGGTCTCTCGCAAGTTCTAGAGTGGCATGACTTACGTACACACCAATTGATTGGAAAGCACCTCTTTCCACACCAATTACATCGCGTAATGTCCTTATCAACAACATACTCTTTATCTCTCACATTGAAAGAAAAGCTTTTGCATCGATGAAATTGAGATTGGAATAGAAGTACGCTGTTAATTCGAATGGGCCATATCACGCCGCACGAATCATGAAGTTGAAGTTTTCAAACTTCTCTCTCGATTGATGCTTAAAAGGTCCAGAAAATCAAAATCCACCGTCCGTGGATTCATCACCCCACGCTTCGAAGTTTTTCATACATCTTCCCGTGTCCGTCCGAGCGAAACGGTTCATCCTTCTTCCTCGAAGGTTTGCAGCCACACCCATCCAAGGTTTAAAATGTATGAACATTTTCTCATCATCATCATTTCCCTCCGGTTGATTTATACTACTAAACCTAGGGTCCTGGGAAAGTTTGCAAAGGCTTTTGCAGCCGTTCAGAACAATCCCCGATCTCTCCATGACGGTGAGAAAATGAGTCTCATTTGAGTAACCTTTTTCTTTCGTAAATTCATCAATGAAGGTCATGGCGTAACCTCCTTCCTTCAATGCGTAAAGCCTATAAACAAAAGCGCAGCTTGAGTGTTCTTACAGTTCAATATCTTCAAGAACTTTTTCTGCATCTTGAGGGCGACGACCATGAGGTCTAGTTGAGGAAGAACGTCGTTGAGATCGTTGAGGAGTTTGTTCGTTGGATAGTCACTTTCTTCGTGAGATCGAAGTGCGTAGGCCCTCACAGCATCCCCGTGGTCCCCGTTTGCTATCCTTGATGATTTCCCTGATGAGACATTGTTGCTTTCTTTGAGAAGCTTTCACACTTGTGTCGCAAGAAAGTTAAAAGCTTTGAGATGTAGAAATTTGGGAGAGAAAAATACAGAGAAGTGAAAAGCTTTTGATCTAGGGTTTCTGGGTAAAGTGAAAAACGAAGGAGAAGAAGTGTATAAAAGGTGATTGATACGGGGTAAATCAAGCGTCGCAAATTTTTGGAAATATTAAGAATTTCCTTTTGAAAATAAAATAACTGCCTTAATAAATCGATAACCACCCTTTTTTAAATATAACTGCCTTAATAATCTCGATTAGAGATAAACGTACAAACTTACCTTTTCGAATTGGATGCTTAAGTAAATGAACTTACAAACGTGTCGATTCGTATTTTCAGTCTTCAATCTTTGAGTCCGATACTGTCGACTTTAGATTCTCGAGTCCGAGCTTCATTGCCCATAAGGCCATCTTTTGCAATAATAATAAACAATCACCAGAACAACCATTCACATAATATCACGCATAAGTTTTAAGCATGCCAAAAGTCAACCACATCACAAAATATACATTATCCAACAAGCAAGGCACCGAGAACAATCACAAAACTACAATCGGCCTTTACCGGTAGAAACCGGGTCCACTCGCATGTCTCCAAATTTAATTCCAAAAACATAACCAAATAAGTTCAGAAAATTCTCAAATTTGAATATGTTATAAAAGACATTTAAAAGAACACTTTTCATGCAAACACCTTGACCCAAATATTTCTAGAATAAGCGCAGTAAATCGCTCAAACCGTTGCCAAAACTGTGTTCATGACCAGAAATTCTGTTTTCCAAAATCAGTTTGGTTCGAGGTTCAAAACTTGCCCGTTTGCTCTGAAATTTGACTATGTTAAACTACAAGATATTATGAAAACCTTTTGTGAGAAAATTTTCCGAAAATCGAACCCTAAGAGTGGATAAAATCCTTTAACACCAAAAGGTCACTGGTTCTAGTATAAACCGAGATTCTATTTTGCATATAACGAAGCTGAAATCTTGTTCTTTTAAATCCATAAAATCTTGAGTAAAATATATGTCATAATTGAAGATGTTTAGAACATTTTCAAGAATGAAGCAACCTCAAAATCGTAGCACAATTTAACCTACGAAAATAGAAAATGGCGAGTGTCCAGTAACTAGTTCTGAAGATTAAGCTAATCCATCTTAACACTAATCTAACCAAGCTAATTAACACTAATCAAACCCCCTAAGCGCAATTAACAACATAATCAAGGATTAAGGAGTTGACTCACCGGAATTCCACGGCGGCGGGCTTGCAGCGACGGCGGTGCAAACCCGAGACTACCATGCCTCGAACGGAGGCTTGGCGGAGGCTGAGATGGCCTTAGAAGCTCTCGGCCAAGGGGGGCTTGGCTTGACTTGGCTTGGGTTGAGCTTGCTGGGTGAGCTGGACGTGAAGGAGCTGGTGCGGGGCTGCTGTGGTTGGGTGGTGCCGCGGGTGGTGGAGGTGCGGTTGGGATGAGCTGGACATGGGGTGGGTTGCTGGACTTGCGGTGAGGGCTACGCTCGGTGTTGGTGGCGAGGGGTGAAGCTGGCGGTTGGAATTGGTGGCTGGATGAGTGGGCTGGGTTTGCTTGCGTGAGGAGGGAATGGTGGGCAAGAAATGAAGATGGCGTGAAGATGGAGGGCTGCTGGGCGGTGAGAAGAAAAATAGAGAAGAGAAGAGAGAAAGAAGGAGACGTGGGCAGAGGAAAAAGGGATCAGCAAATGGGGAGAGGGATTGTGTGTGTGGGGGGGGGGTGCGGTTGAAGAAGAGAAAGAGAGGGAGAAAAGAGAAAGGGAGAAAGGGAGAAAATGAAAGTCTATGGATTAACCAATAAAAAAACCTAGCTAAATATCTCCTCATCATCACAATGTCACCAAAGTCTTCATGTCCCCATGGTCCACGGCTCCTCCAATCACAATTTAGCTACAATTTCACCCAATTAAGTCATTTTGGGCAGCAAAATCACTCAATTATCCTCTTATCCGAATTTCCCTTTTGTTTTCTTTTGTCCTAAAACGATTTTCCACAAAATTTCGGACTCGACAAAAATTCGCCGAAAGATGAGACAACGTCCAATAAATGAATCGTGACATGCTTGAACGTCCGATTCCCGAAACCAAACTCAATTTCGTGGTTAAAATCGATCAAACGCGATTTTAGTACGACCTAACCTATCGGGTAGCTTTTAGGGGTTTTAACGCGTTTGACCCGTGGTCGATAATTTTCGATCCACGTTCGTACATCTCCGAATCGTAGACGAACCTCGGTTGTCATAAAATCATGAGGTTTCGATTACGTGTCCCGAATATAATATCGATAGAAAATTGGGTTATCGTCGTTCGACGCAAATATCGCAGTCGTGCAGAATCACCCGTAATTCGACTATGTATTACCATCGAATCGACTTATATTCATTCGCTAATCGATTTATAATGGTGTCATATTGACCCTTGCCGATTATTATAGTCGAGCAGTCAATTTCTGATCAAATTATCTAGTCTATTGCATTTATATCCCTTAACGGCCTCACATAATAGATTAGTTAACTCGAGAGTGATCGGTTCCGAGTAGATTAAGCACAAGTGCGTTGATGAAATCCATTTCATATATTCGAAACAGGGTTGAATTTCAGGATGTCATAGGTTCGAATTCAAATGGGATAATCAACATCAAGATGTAGGGAACGAGAATTAGCCAAGGCATGTCACCAAGCAGAATGTACATTAGCAGACTGCACCCAATACATTTGAGAGCAATAGAAATGAGAGTGTACGCAAGTCGGAACCTTGGGCCAATATCTTGCCTTCCTATCTCAAAAATTAGTTTTTGCTGGATGTTTTTGACCAATGTGTAGATAAGCATGACGGGTGCACTAGTGATGTTGGCTAGTACTATATAGCTATACATGTCCCTAATGGCTTGCAAGAAGGTCTCCTCCATGGAATCAAGATATTCATTATATATTGTAGCAATTTGAATTCCAAGCTTTGCTCCATATCTTCGAATTAAAATTAGCAAACTACAAGTTAGATAATAGTGTTTTGCAAAAAATTAAGTTGGGAGCTCTTTCTACACCATACAAGCTACAGTTTTTCCAATTGCTATGAAGATATGATTCTACAATAAACATTTGACGATTTTCGAGGCCTCTTAACAAGTGTACTCGCAAAAACACATCAAGAACTACCAATTTAAGTTCAAAAGGAAATTTAACAGCGTGTAATGTCCAGCTTTTGGTGCAAGTCATAGTTAATGAGTCTATGCATTGCAGGAGTCTAACCTATGTATGCACTACAAGATTGTAACCCATTTATTGATCCACGACTAATTAAGCTAATGAAAACTCTTCTTTTGGACAAAATGTGACATCTACAAGGGGATACCTCCTTAACACCGACAAACCTTTCCCAACCCACTCCGACAACACTTATGCACAAAACAAAACCACCCAGACGCACAAAACTAAAGCCCCCACGCTTCCTGGGTTGAAAGAGAGTAAAGTTAATTGTAGGTCTTGTCTTTTCTTAGGAGGAAAAGCTAACAAACTTCACATTGTTCTTGATATGAATTTCACTGGGCAAAAGAAAGAAACTAAAGGTGTGAATGATAACTATTCTATTCTAGAGATTAGTTTATGGCTAGAAATAGATTTTTCTATTTATATTCCAAAAATATGCATTTAACGACGATACAAAATTTATGTTCTTGGAATAGAAATCGTTTGATAATATAAAATTTCTCCCTTCCAAGCAATGGTAAGAGGCAATCAGCAACCAGCCACCGGCCGACGGTGATGGGTGGTAGGTGGTGGGTGGTGACGGGTGGTGATGGGTGGGTAGCCAACTAGCAACAAAAGCGAGCGAAGATAAGAGTTTTTATTTCTCACTTTTGTTCTAGAAATAAAAGAGTCTTTATTTCTAATTTCTATTCTAAACCTATTTATGGGGTAAAAATTATTTCACAAATAGCAAAATGAAATTATAATAGAAAAAAAGAGAGACGGAGAAACAAAATGATTATCATACGCATCCTAAGTGTTATATAATCGTGTCTCTTCATCAACATACATAATTTTCTCACCAAGTAACTTTAAAAGAAGGTTGCATTCCTTACAACTATGTGATTTTCAAACAGTTATTATGGTATTTCACTCTCCTTAGACAAGCGCTGTTGTTTGGGATTATTGCCGCTATTGATCCCACCATATTCAATCACCAAATGAAAATGACAAATGTTAATCAATTTGCACAAAAAAAAGTCAATGAGTACAATTTTGCTCCATTAAATATACTCTGTTATGAGTACGACCCAGTATGCTCCGTTCTGAAAGTCAAGTCATTAGGAACATCGACAATAAAACCTGGATCAATTTGCAAAAGAGCATGTTGGAGATATGCACAGAATCAAGCTGAAGATCGCATCCAATCAATCCAAGATTACAGAAGATTGTGATTATTTATTTATGTCAATCTATGATTGGATTTGATTTCTTGAATATTCTTTTTCTTTAGATAGACATTTAATGTATTATAAATTGTGCATCATACAATGTAAACTTCATATACAAAGAATACAAGAAAACCTTGAGTCTTCTCTCCACTTCTCTCGTACTTGGCCTGTATCTCTTTTTCTGACATGGTATCAGAGCTGTGTTTTTCAATCTAGCTTCCGCCAAACTCTTCGAATTGCCTCTGTTCCTTTCTTACAAATCAATCTCTACAAAGAAGCAGAGGAATTCATCATGGCCAAGAATACTCAAGGAGAAATCTCAGTTGAGGAAAGTCCAAACTCACCTCAAAGCGTAAATCCAGCCAACCCTTTGAAGATACTCACTCGGTGGCTCAACATACTGCAAATCCGACACTTCCTCCAGCAAATACAACACTTGCTCCAGCAAATGTTTCCGGCCCAACTCAATGGTCACCAATTCCATGGTTTCCTTTTCAAGGTCCGTGGGGAATTGGACCAGCTGGGCGTGGATTCCATACGGAACGTCCGGAGAAGGATTTTCGAGCACCGACGCAGCTCGACAGCATGTGCATAAGACCTGAAACATCCTCGATGGGTCAGGGAGGGAATCCCTACCCAAATACAGGACCCGGATTCCCAAATGCAGGATCCGGGTTCCCGAATGCAGGACCCGGCTACATGCCGTTTGTCTTTCCCACTAACGGCGGTCGACCGGAACCCGGCGACCCGTTCTACACGTCGCCGGGCGACGGACCCGAGCTACGGCTCATTTCCTTGAAACTTACAGGATCTGAAAATTACACTACCGGGCTCGAGATCTTAGGCGTGCGCCGGTAACCAAGGAGAAGGAAGGCTTCATTGATGGCAGCATTCCCTTCCCGACCGACGAACGATCGCAGCCGGCATTGGCGCAGATGTAATCACCGGTGCGGACGTGGATCAGAATCGTTTGGCTTCGAGGTGGCCGCCGGACTTCCACCAACCGAAGACTCGAAGACGATTTGGGAGGCGATCCGAGAGATGTACGGCAAGCTTGATCGAGCCAAGCTTTTTCACTCACCCAAGCCGTATCCGACCCGAAATGTGGAAATCAAAATGTCACGACGGTTTTCAATCGACTCTCCGCCCTCTGGAACGAACTCGAGGCTGCCGAGGAGAGACTCGAAGGATCGGAAGAAACCCTAAATCGACGGGGCCATTCGAGACAGAGAAAAATCAACTCGATTCTTGCTGATTTTAAATGAAAATTACTCACATTTCAGGTCCCAAGTGCTCGCAATGGAGCCGCCACCATCACTCCGGCGGATCTACCAGTTGGCGGTCCAAGAAGAAAGCCAGAGGATGGCGGCGACTCGACTCGCACGAACCGGAGAAGGAGCGGCGTTCGCGGCCCTCGGATCTAGCTCGACGTCCGCGGCTCTCGGATCTGCCCCGTCGCTCGCGGCCCTCGGATCTGGCCCGCCGATGGCCGGAAACCTTCCACCAGGGTTTGCCGTTGCCGGATCTCGGCTTCACTCCGGCCTTAGGGGCGCGGCTCCTCGCACGCTCTCTCTCCGAATCCCCCTTTTGGGTTTCATGGAGATAATTTCTATCGCACGAATGAAAGAAAGCAGGAGGAAGGAAACCCTAATTTTAGGGCGGACGGCTCGGATCGATCTTCAGATCTAACGGCCACTATTCAGCCAATGCCTTAGCCGAATCCAACGGCTCCGGTTCTTTTAGGGATCGTACGGTCTCAAAAATTTCGCATCAAAGGACAATATTAGAGGAAAGGGGAAATTATATTGCAATTATTGCAAACGACCTCATCACACGGTGGAAACCTGTTGGAAATTACACGGAAAACCCGGGGATAGAGGAAGGAAGGAATCTTCAGTTAATCAAGTCACTGGGCTCAATGTCAACCAGCCCATTACACAAAATCAGTATCAGGAAATAATGAAGGCCCTAAAACAACTTCCAATTTCTGAAAAAGGAGCGGGTTTTTCAGGTATCTCATTTTGCCTAAGCTCTATTTCTCATAATGCATGGATTATTGACTCAGGTGCTAGTGACCACATTATCTCGTGACGAGAGTTTCTTTTCTCATACTCATGCCCATATTTTCCCAATCACCGTGAAACTTCCAAATGGGAATACTACAAATGTCACAAAATTAGGGACAGTACATCTTAGCCCTTCTATTACCCTTAAAAATGTGCTTTATATTCCTCAATTTGAATTCAACCTTATCTCAAAGTATCCAAAGCCTCGTGAGGATAATTCATGTCGAATCCTCTTCAATTCGACACATGTCTTTTCAGGCCCTTTCGACTGGCAAACTGATGGGCTTGGGTAGTCTCTCACAAGGGTTGTATTTTTGGACAAGTTTTCCCAAAAATATTGATTTATCATGTTTTTCTGTGAATAAGGAATCATTGTGTAATGTTACTACCAATGATAAAGCTATTATTTCTCATTGACGTTTTGGTCACAGTGCCTTCTTTCCACACCCTAAATGTGATATTTGTCCTCTCGCAAAACAATCACGTACTCCTTTCTCCACAAGTAAATCCCATACTACAGAGAATTTTTCTTTAATTCATGTAGACATTTGGGGACCCTATCATACATCACATCGAGATGAGTCTCGTTTTTTCCTTACTATTGTTGACGATCATTCTCGTGCTACATGGATCTTCCTTATGCAATCAAAGAGTCAAGTTCTTTCTCATTTGAAAGATTTTTTCATCCTGACGAAAAATCAATTTGGAAAATCTATTCAACGCATTCGAACAGACAATGGGAAAGAATTCTCTAGTCATGATTGTCAATCCTTATTTTCTTCATATGGAGTTCTACATGAAAGCACGTGCACTTATACACCTCAACAAAATGGGGTTGTTGAGCGGAAACACTGCCATCTTCTAGAAGTTGCACGTGCACTTAAGTTTCAAGCCTTCATTCCTGAAACTTTCTGGGGAGATTGTGTGGTCACAGCAGCATATCTGATCAATCGCATGCAAACTAGGGTTCTTAATGGGCGTACTCCATTTGAGATCTTATTTGGAAAGAAACCTGCAGTAGATCATTTAAGAGTTTTTGGCTGCTTGTGTTATGCTGTTACTTTGGGTCCTCGGGACAAGTTGAGTCCCCGAGCCAGACGATGCATTTTTATGGGTTATCCAGCTTTCCAGAAGGGATATCGTGTTTTTGAACCATCGACAGGAAATTTCTTCGTAAGTAGAGATGTGGTTTTCCATGAGGAAATGAATCTTCAAGCTCAAATCAGCAAAATAGAAACTTTCTATTTGAAGAAGATTTACCACCCAGTCCACAATATATATATATATATATATGTTCCGACTTCTTTGCCAATGGTTGAAACAAATGTAGCATCTTTACCTGCCTCTGAATATTTAGCTTCGGGCTCTCCAACATCCATTGAAGAAACATCCACTTCAGAACAATTGTCACATCAAACTAGTTCTGAAGAATCATCTCCTGCACCTGATCATGCTCCTCCAAGACGGTCAGGACGAACCATTCATCCTCCAACTTGGACAAAGGATTATGTTTGTGCATCTCTCAACTCATCAGGTACACCATACCCTATCTCCTCTTATGTCTCGTTTGATTGTCTCTCTGCGGAACATATGTGCTGTATCAGTCGTATCTCCGAAGAAATGGAACCATCATCTTATGATATGGCCGTTCGTGATCCACGTTGGCAAAAGGCTATGGAAGCTGAGTTACAAGCATTTGTAGAAAACCACACATGGGATATAGTCCCAACACCTGTTGATCGTAAGCCAATTGGCTGCAAGTGGGTATATAAGATCAAGTACAAGGCTGATGGTTCAGTGGAACGCTATAAGGCTCGCTTAGTGGCAAAAGGCTTTACACAACGTGAAGGTTTTGATTACCATGAAACATTCTCCCCAGTTGCCAAAGATGTCACTGTTCGTTCTTTCCTTTCTATTGCTTTCCGGATCGGAAACTACATCAAATGGATGTACACAATGCTTTTCTTCATGGCGATCTTGATGAAGAAATATATATGGATCTTCCACCGGGATTACGGCGACAGGGGGAGTATGGAGTTTGTCGTCTCCGTAAGTCCCTTTATGGACTCAAACAAGCTTCTCGTCAGTGGTATGCAAAATTCACATCAGCTCTCACAGCCATTGGTTTCAAGCAATCCAAGCATGATTATGCCCTATTCTCTTGGGCTAAAGGTACGTCTTCAATCTATCTGATGATATATGTTGATGACATACTTATTATGGGAAATGATGAATTGGGCATCAAGAGACTTAAGGGACATTTGCATTCTAGCTTCCGTATTAAAGATTTGGGATCTCCCAAATACTTCCTTGGCATTGAGATTGCTCGATCAGAGCTAGGAATTGCTCTTAGTCAACGGAAATTTGTATTAGAGATTATATCAGAAGCAGGCTTATCAGGATGTAAACCGGTTGTTATCCCTATTGATCAGAACATCAGACTAACTACTGTTGACTATGATGTTGGATCTTCGTCTAAGATTAATGATCCTCTGCTTGAAGATCCATCCTGCTATCAAAGGCTTGTAGGGAAACTTATATACCTCACTATGACTAGGCCAGATATATGTTATGCAGTTCAAACACTTAGTCAATTCATGCATAAACCGAAGGAGTCTCATATGAATGCAGCATTGAAGGTTATAAAGTATTTGAAGAAATGTCCAGGTCTTGGATTACTTCTTTCACGAGATTGCAATCTCGAAATGGCAGCTTATTGTGACACAGATTATGCCACATGTCCTATGAGTCGAAGATCAGTCACTGGTTTTTGCATCAAGCTGGGAGAATCGTTACTTGCATGGAAAACAAAGAAGCAAACCACTGTATCTCTTTCATCTGCCGAAGCCGAGTATAGAGCTATGGCTAAAACAGTTTGTGAAATAGTTTGGATACGAGGTTTACTTTCAGATCTTGGGATACAAGTCAAAGGGCCAACAAACATATATTGCGACAATGACGCAGCACTCAAACTTGCAGCAAATCCCGTTTTTCATGAAAGAACGAAACACATTGAAGTTGACTGTCATTATACTCGAGACAAAATTCAAGAAGGAGTAATCAAGACAAACGGAATTGGAACGTGGAACAGCCTGCCGATATCTTTACCAAACCATTATGTCAAAGGCAACACGCATATCTACTGAGCAAGCTTGGCGTCTTGGATATATACCAGCCGTCAGCTTGAGGGGGAGTGTTGGAGATATGCACAGAATCAAGCTGAAGATCGCATCCAATCAATCCAAGATTACAGAAGATTGTGATTATTTATTTATGTCAATCTATGATTGGATTTGATTTCTTGAATATTCTTTTTCTTTAGATAGACATTTAATGTATTATAAATTGTGCATCATACAATGTAAACTTCATATACAAAGAATACAAGAAAACCTTGAGTCTTCTCTCCACTTCTCTCGTACTTGGCCTGTATCTCTTTTTCTAACAGAGCAGAAGATAACCTGTGGTACAAATCCAGGAAATGCCAGAAACAAGCCATTTTACATCCACTAAATGTGCCCCTAAGTACATGCTCCGTTCTGAGAATCGAGTCGCTATGAACATCAATAGCAAAAACCCGAATCAATAACAAAAAGATAAAGAGAATGTAGGAAAGAAGCTAGCTGGTACAAGTTCACTGGATCTATGGAGAGTGCAGGTTTTTTCCCAAAAAAGCAGCATTCTCGTAGGGGAATATGTCCAGTGGACATGGTCAGAGATGGAAGACTATCAAGATTTTGGGATGAAATTACTCGCAATCTGTGGCACCCCCTTGGTACGGCCCCCAATCCTTTAGGGTCGCCACAGGTACCTATCCCTTATCCTACCACATACCAGTCTAAAGCATTTTTAATTCAAAAAGGAACCATAGTTCATAGGGGTTGTTCAATTAAATCTCTCTTCTTTTTTTTTTTTTTTGAAAAGATTCCAGCGCAACTCATTAACATAAGCACAAACAAGTCTCACAATCCCTTACTCCAATAACAATAATGCAATGCACACCGACTACGCACCAAAGGAAAAGATAAAGCTGAGTCACTTTTATTTACATTTTACGATGGACATCTCGGGTCGGTACAGCAAAAGGCCAAGATTTTTAACTATACTTGGCTATGACTCAAAAGAGATCTCGACCCTACATCTGACATGTATACCCATCCATCAACAAGCGTTGGCTCTCCCAAAAAGTGTCAACTCCCACCAGTCATACATGCCATCACACCCAACCCGGTGCATCGGGCGGTGGCGGCGGCAACATCCCTAGCATCACCCCATCACGACGAACGTGAACAGACATAAACTCCTAGATGACTAGGCCCCTAGCCAGGCCCACATCATACATGACCAACACGTGGATTCGAACGAACACTAGACTAGGAACACTAACACAGATGTGCTCCGCGCACTCAACCTCAACGTCAGACAGTAAGCCATAGAAGGTACCGCGCGCGACTAGTGGTAAAGGCATCTTTTAATCTGAAATGTTAGTCCCCAAAGGGGTGAGTACAACCACTCAACAGTAGAGATCCATCAAACTACACAATGTAGCAAGCATAACAAACAGAATGTCACGAGCAAGGTGCATATCATCCATGCTATTAGGCTTACATTTCCATGCAATCATGCATATATCACCATGTAATCATACATATACCACCATGCCATCATGCATATACCCATGCACATGATTCAATTTTCAATTTCAATAGGATCTCATTTCATCTTTCTTTCCAGGGATCAATGTTTGCATCCCTCTATTTATCGCTCGCACCCAACCTGGCATTGCGAGGAACCTTCGGCACACGCCTCCGGGCATCTCGAAACTCCTAAGGACATCCGGCACACACCTCCAGGCATCTCGAAACTCCCGAGGACATCGTTGACCCAAGGGTCCGACGGTATAATCACTTTCATAATCATATAATCACTTTCATCATGGCATTTGATGCAATAATGTCAAAGGTTTAGATCAACTTTTGATGTTATATGACATGCCAAATTTCACCACATGTGAAAATGCATCAATTTTCAGATAAAACAAAATGCACTCCTTTAGTTAAAACTCTAGAAAAAAAAATAGTAAACGGTATTAATAAATTCTGAAAATTTGACACATTATAGACGAGATCTAAAGGCAGATATCTAATGAAGAACACCACACCAAAAGAATCTCACACAAATCAGTACAGTCCATGCATCACAGCTTTCAAAATTTCAACATCTCAGTTTGCACAGTTTCAGAAATAATTTCGATTAAATACCCAAATGAACTCTAAAAATTCTGAAATTTTGATATGTTATATACAAGATCTAAAGGTAAATATCTGGTGAAGAAATTGAAATCCAATTTGTTCCAGATTAATAGATATAGACGATTAATTCCTCCTGTTCTCGGCGTCGTTTTTCCAGATTAACTTCTTTCAAAGAAAATTTGTTTCATCAACCTACACATGTCCGTTTCTTCTAAATTTTCAGTATGTTATTCCTTAGAATGTTATCTACAGATTTCATTAATGACACAAGGTAAAATTTCAACTGGATAATTTTATAAAAATCACAGAATCATACTAGGTCGAGGTAGCATTTTCCCAGATTCAGTTTCTTCAAAAGACAACGATTTTACCGACCTATACTTGTTCATTTCCTCTAAAGTTTTTATATGTTATACCTAAAGAAGTCCTCTATAACTTTCATTAAGGAATCAAAGAGACATTTCAACAAAAAAACTACTTTACAGTCCACGAAATCAGTAACAGTCAGCACAACAAATTCCAGATCTAGTTTCTCCAAAGGAAAATCATTTCACCAAGCAATACTTGTCCGTTTTATCTCAATTTTTAGTATGTTACTCCTCAAGATGTCCTCTACAACTTTCATCAATAGGTCGAGGTGAGATTCGAACTAAAAAGTTACATGCAGCACACGAACTCATGGAGGGTCGGACTGATTTTCCAGATAACAGCATGCAAAACGAAGACACTTCTCCCCAATGCTCCGAAATTTCCTCACCTCTACCACATCCAACGTTTACCATCCAACATACTCACATCACAGCCAGCAAAAGGGTAGATAAATGGACTCTACTTGCCTGTAGTCCAAGCGAACACAGCAAGCAAACGAACGGAAGGGCAAGGCAGCACGACGGCGGGACTTGGCGGACGCACGGCAGCGAACGGACCTCCTCCTTCCCTCTCGCACGCACGGTCTCCCTTTCTCTCTTTCTCTCTTCCTCTCCTTTCTCTCTTCGTGCGACACCCCCACCCCTTCCTCGCTTAATCTGCGCCTCTCCTCCTCACTAATTTCCTTCCCTTAATAATTAACCATCATTGGATTTTGCATGACTCTTACACTTGGCTACAAAGAGACAACACTTGGCAATTCCATGCAAGAGAGGGGGGGTTCATCCAGCTGGGCTTGGGCCGGCCTTGGTCGACGGCCCATTGGGCCCCTTGGGCCAGGCCTCTCCTTCCAACTGGTCGACGGCAGCCCCTCCCTCCTTTTGGGCTTCGCGGGCCAGGCCCTAATGGCCGAACAGTGGGGGGCTCTTGGGCTTAAGGAAATCAACCCATTCTTCTCTACTTTTTCCCATTTAAACATCACCTAATTACCAATTTAAATGGCCATAGAATTATGTAACAAAAATTAATAATTCCCAACTTATAAAGCGCACGGCCAAAAATAAAATTTTCCTATCAAATAATGGTCCATTGAAAAGTTTGGCCAAAATCTTATTGCAAATCATGGGTCAAAAGGCTACAATAAAATTTGGTGGTGCTTCCATCATCTCCACATGGCTCATGTCACATCTAGGGATTTTCATGAAATTCTAGGATGCCACACAATCCTCCGATTCACTGACGGAGGCTGGGCTACATTGCTTAAGACTTGTTTGAGGGCGATGAAGCTTACCTTGGGTCTAAAAAGAAGAAATAAAAGAAATTGGCCGAAAAAAATGAAGAGTTCCTCTTAGAAAAAGAAAGCAACATAGTCAACATGCAGTCTCTTCGTGCATGGGAGAGTGGCTAGTGAAAATGAGGTCTCTTCATGCATGTCATAGAGGCTTCTTGGCATTCTCTTTCAAAGTTTGAGATTTTCAAAAAGACTCGATGGCAAAGCTCCATTTATTTCACAAAAAAATGTGACATTTCTGAAAAATATTTTCTACATTTTTGTACGAAAAATCTGATTTGATCTTCTTGGGAAAAATTACCAAAATATTCAATTTTTTTTTTACTTTTTATTTTTATTTTTCTTCTTCCTTGACCAGTCGTTGGTCACTACAATGGCTGACAACTAGCCACAAGTGAGAAACGAGCTCACCAAATTCCAGCAAGCCAAGCCTCGCCAACCTCGAGCGTGGCTCCACCTCGCTAGATGTCTGCGAGGCTTGAGGCATCCCCAAATTGGCGAGCTAGTCCCTTGCCTATGCCTGTTGCCATGGCCTACAACCGGCCAAAAAAGAAGGAAAAAGAAAAAGAAAGAAAAGAAAAATAAATTTAAAAATAAAATAACTAAAAATTCTATTTTTTTAAAAAATATATATATTTTTATAAGAATAAATGTTTCATTAACTAAGGACTTGAGCCTAAATGCTGAGAATCCATGCACGGCGTTTGTGGACTCAAGCTTGAGTGTTGCGAAGTAGAGCTCGAGCATTAGGGACATGAGCACTACCTTTATAGATTCAAGCTCAAGTGTCGGGGCATTGGGTATGGGCACTAGGGTTTTGGGCCTGGCCTCAATAGTGGAATTCGAAATTCAGAAATGATGGAAAAGCATATGCACTTAATTAAGCAACCATCCTAGGTCAAGATTCCTTTATAATTTAAACCATCCATCCTCACAATAGATTTCGTAAAATTGACACAATTGAACCTTCTTTGGATAAGAAACATGATAATATGGAGGTATGAACACCTGGAGTGCCAAAAATTTGCACGGAGGGACACTTAAGTGCCAAAAGTTTGGAAAGTAACACTTAAGTGTCAAAATCGGAGTAAAATGGATCACTTAAGTGCCACTCTAGTCAAAATTTGGCAAAAATGCCGACATGGCAATTTTTCGACGAAGGAAGTGCAAAAAAACATTGTTTTGGTGTCGACGTGGTAAAAAAATTAATAAAATTAAATTTAAAACTAAATTTATTTAAAACATTTAAAAAGTAAAATAAAAATATTAAAAAACTAATTTTTTTAAAAAGAAAAACGAGACTCGGGAGAGGGGGGCAGCCCTTGATTGTCGCCTCCCCTCCACGATCCAAGGGCCGATGACCCCAGCCGATCGGCAGCGAGGGCTCGCGAGCCCTCGCCTAGATTTGGCGAGGGTCGCAGCCCTCGCCTAGCTTCGGCAGGGGTCGGCGACCCTTGGCCCTACCGGGCGAGGGCTCGCGGGCCCTTGCCGTCGGTCGGCCGGGGTTGCCGGCCCCCGGCCAAGGCCCGTCAACCCCAACCAACCCTCCCACCTCCACTACCGGCCCTTCTAGTAACGACGGGGAGGCGGCGGCGGCGAGAGCTCAGCCCTCGGCAACTCCCCCCCGGTCCCCCTTTTTTTAATAAATTTTTTAGTTTTTTTTTTAAATTTTATTTTATTTTAAAATGTTTTAAATAAATTTAGTTTTAAATTAAATTAAATTAATTTTTATATTATTTTTCTTACCATGTTAGTACCAAAACGACGTCGTTTTTGTATTGTCTAGCCACGTCAATGTGCAAAACGGCGTCATTTTGCACTTCCTTCGCCGGAAAATCGCCACGTCGGCATTTTGGTTGGATTTTGGCCGGAGTGGCACTTAAGTGATCCATTTTTCTCCAATTTTGGCACTTAAGTGTTACTTTCCAAACTTTTAACACTTAAGTGTCCATCCGTATCAAGTTTTGGCACTTGGGATGTACTTTGTCTTGATAATATGCAACAGCAAACTGTATGATAATACGCTTACAACCCAAAAGTTCATCATATCTTTTTTCCCAAAAAGGCCTCAACAATTTGAAACCAAAGAGATAAAATCATGCCACTACTAATATTCAAATATGTTGAAGGCAAGGGCACAAGATGGAAGAGTCACGCATGACAAGTGAACTTTTAGACGATTCAAACCACAGTCAGTTGCTTTAGGCACACTGTTGTCGCGTCAAGTAATATGCCATGCAAAGTCTTTTTTTCTTTTTCCCCAAAAAAAAGTCATAGGAAACCCCAAATTATATTTAGTATAGCACATTTACCTTAAAGTTTTTCTTGTGCCATAAAAAACTCCAAATTTGTACCTAGGTGACATATTTTCCTTCTATCAAAGTTCCATCCAATATTTTTTTAATCAAAATAACGTCGTTTTTATTTCACTTAAGTCACGTAAGCGCCATGTCAATAATATTTGTGTTCCAACATTAATGTGACTAGAGTCTTTCCAGTTTCGAGGATAGATCCTCACCAATTGTATGAATAACCTTCTCATGTCGAATTTCATCATTCTTTCTTCTTCTTTCTCTTTTTCTTGGTAGAAGAAAGGATGACTTTTTCTCCCTATCAAATGTGCTTTTCATCTATGTATCAAAATTGTCAAGTGAATTGCAAGTGCATAATATCTACAAGTAATAAAGTGATGAGTGAGTATTGTTTTCACTAAAATTTTATTTAATTATTCAATTATTTACCGAAGGTGATCAATCCAAAGATCTAGCTAACCAAATTGAAAAAAGCAAGTAAAAAGTGAACTAAATAAACTAATTAAAGGACTGAAATATAAAAGAGCTGAAAATTAAAGGATCCAAAAGCTGATTAAAATTGCGAGGTAAATCTAAGCTAAAAGCATACCAAAATTAACAAGGCAAATTTCAAGATTTTAACCAAGATTCAAAGCGATAGAGCATCCAACTGCAACTTACTCACTCATAATCACTTTTCTTAACCTGTCATGCAACAAATTAATTCCCAATCGTGTTGGTGAAATTTTCCTAAGTCGGATTATAAGCCAATATCGGTCTAATAATCCCTAATTAGGTATGTTAACCCACACTAACCTTAGGCAAATTTAAACTACCTAAAAGCATTAAATTATTGTGGAAATTCTTGGATTTAATTTAAGTAGTCCCAACCTGGATTTGTTACCATAACCACACAAACAATCGAGTTTACCTTGACCTAGATTTAATTTATGGTTCAATATCACTAGTGTTCATGCATGCAATCTCCATCTGGTATCATGCATAGATCGAAAATCATTTAAAAATTGGCCAAACTTCTAAAGACATTAAGATCATAATAGAGAACGCCACAATAGAAAACAACTATATTGCATGAGCAAGTATTTAAAATCAATAAATCATGATTAAGATCCATTGTAACTCTAACAAAAGAAATTTAGAACATAATTAAAGCTAAACTAGCAACAAAATTAAAACAAATTCACCAATTCGAGTCGCAAAAAGATTCGAGTTTGTCTCTTTCTTCTCTCCTTGACATGCGCCAACTCCACTAATAAAATAGAAGCATAAAAGCTAACTCCAAGGCTTAAATCTCCTTCAGAGGTGGCAACTCCAAGGCTCCTCAGGATCTGAAATATGTGGCACGAGAGGGGTTTATATAGCCTCCAAAAATCCTAGGTTAGCCTCACATTAAGTCTTAAATAGGACACCTTGCCAAGTTAGGAATTTTTCTTCTTAAGATTCCTATTCATGTAGATGCTGACGCATAGGAACCGATCCGCAAATCCAACATAGACATGTGGGAATATTACACATATGGTCCTCGCGTGTTCTGCAAATGGTGTGCATGATTCCTTATGAATCCAAAAGTCGTATTTCCTACAAAATTCAATAAAATTACATGAGTAGCAAATAATCTCACCCAAAATTCATCAAAACTTAGCAAATATCAAGCTTATATTAGCAAAAATACTCTATTTAAAATAGAGTTATCAATTACCCTCAACTTAAAGGTTTGCTAGTCCTTGATCAAACAATAGAAACAAACAGACCTCATCTCCAATCATCACCATACATTCACAATTACTTGGAATCACAACTCAAAGGAAAACATAAATCCCATCAAACCCAAAACCCATACATAAGCTATATCTAACCTTAACTATGCAATCCATGTGTGTGACCTTGACTTTCCAAATCATGTATACTCCAATAAATCAAGTTGATGTGCAACACCCCAAACTCAAAATCCACTAAATCTTATAGGTTTTCTTTTTAGTTCTCTCTCTACTAATGAAAACCAATACCCAATAAAAAATTTAATAGGTCTTTAAAGCTTACAATGTTGCTCAGCTAAG
Source organism: Eucalyptus sp. ANBG9806169 (assembly GCA_014182395.1). Classification (NCBI taxonomy): domain Eukaryota; kingdom Viridiplantae; phylum Streptophyta; class Magnoliopsida; order Myrtales; family Myrtaceae; genus Eucalyptus; species Eucalyptus sp. ANBG9806169. Next base: position 36,928,083 of record CM024575.1, read on the forward strand.
GGTAGGATATCAAGGATTTAAGCTCAACACACCCCATAAACATATCAATTCTCAAAGCATTTGAATTAATTAGAATTCAAGACATATCCTCCATCTGCTTATACTATCGTAGCCATGCAATTCACAAACATTTAACACTTTAAAGCTTCCATTACTTCTTTTTCCAACTTTATGGCGAAGTTCCTCCCTAAGTTCCTCCCATAGTGCAATTCTAATCCATTGAGTATCCAAAAGGCTCACTTAGGTTGAAAGTCAGCAATGGGGATTTACATAAGCGATACCGGAGTAAACAACTTCCACTTTATATCCTGCACTTATACCTTTTTCTTCATTTTTCCTTCTTTTGTTGCCTTTTTTTTTTTCCTCTTTTCATTACTGCTTCAAGTTTCAGCAATTTCAGACACATCAAGAATCCCTAACTATTGAAGTAGCTTTAAGGATAAACATGCCTATGGGTATAGGGTAAGGTAATACACTTAACGTGGATCAATACTATAAGGTCATCAAAGAAAAATAAGCCAATTAAAAACTAAAAAGGTTACTAGGGATCATTGACAAGGTAGGCTTGAAAGGCTTAAACAATATAGAGAATATCAAACAAATTCTAAGACCTAGGTGGGTTCTAGAGAATCACATACCTCTCATTGATCTTTTCTAAGCACACATAACTTAAAAAGTAAGGATAAGTGCTCAAAATATGGATTGCACAATCAAGATTAAGATTGACTCATATAGCAATCTTAGGTTAAACAAGATTTTTATCCCCCTAAAAATCGAAAGAACTCATAACCATGAAAAGGACATTGATTTTGTAAATTAATGTTCAAAAGTCATCATCTCCTATAACGTTTGCTTCAAAAATATTTCGAAAATTTCAAATAAGCCCAAAAATCTCAAGATTAGCAAAAATTTTCAATCCCCTACCCCCAACTTAAAATGAAGCATTGTTCTTAATGCATAAAATTAAAGAATAAACACGAGCAATGAAGCAACCAAATTAGAGTAGACTAAGGTTTGAAATACTTCCCTAGATATGTCAAGATGGCAATTGTCCATGTTGAACCAGGCCCAACAGAGTGAGGATTGGCTCAGATCTGTGGTTAAAGGCTGCTCGAAGAATTCTTTTTGCAGCATGGTCACACGGCCATACGTCCCTAACCTTGAAGGAGATTTGAAGAGAAAATTCATTGCCACAATTTTTTTTTTACTTTTAAGATAACACACAAACCGAACAAACACAAGAAATAGAAGACTAGAAACTTGAACGGCCTCCCAAGAAGCGCTTGCTTTATAGTTCGTAGCCGAACTCTTTCCATGATTCTAAGTAGGTGGAACCAAGGTGATGAAAGATGTTTGGGCATCGAAACCTCCTTCATAGTAATGTTTGAGCCTATGATCGTTCAACTTGAAAATCCCTTCCTTCTCATTGTAATCTCAACAGCTCCAAAAGGGAATACTTTGGTGATGGTATAGGGGCTAGTCTATCTAGACTTCAACTTTTCTGGAAACAAATGAAGACCGGAGTTATATAATAGAACTTTTTCACTCACATAGAAACTCCTTCCTCAATATGTGTCGATCATGCCATCTCTTCGTTTTTTCCTTGTAAATTCTTGCACTTTCGTAAGCATCATTGTGCATCTTTTCATACTCATCCAGCTGAAGCAATCTTTTCTTACCTACTGCCAGCATATTAAAGTTAAGTTTATGCAAAACCCAATATATTTTATGTTCCAACTCAATAGGTAGATGACATGCTTTACCATACAAAAGCTAAAAGGGTGACATATCAATAGGAGTTTTGAAAGAAGTTCCATAAATCCACAAAGCATCATTAAGTTTTCTTGCTGAATCCTTCCTATTATTGTTCAAAATATTTTCCAAAATTTTATTTATCTCCCTATTAGATATCTCAATTTAACCACTACTTTGGGAATGATAAGCTGTAGCTATCTTATGAGTGACTCCATATTTATGCAAAAGTGACTCAAATTGTTTATTCATGAAGTGTATTACTTGGTCACTTATAATAGCCTTAGGTGTACCAAAGTAAGTAAAGATGTGCTTTTTTCAAGAAATTACAAACAATCCAGCATCATTAGATTGCAAAGCATCGGCCTTCACCCATTTAGACACATACTCACAAGCAAACAATATGTAAGTGTTACTAAAAGAAGGTAAAAATAGACTCTTGAAGTCAATGCTCCAAACATCAAACAATTCACACACCATAATATTGTTTAAGGGTATTTCATGCCTTCTAGATGTGTTCCTAATCATTTGACGCCTATCACAATGAGAAACATAAGCATATGCATCCTTAAAAAGAGTAGGCCAATAAAATTCACATTGTATGGCCTTAGCAGCAGTCTTGGTGGCACTATAATGACCAGCCACCTCTCCATCATGCAACCAAAAAGAATGTTATGGATTTCTTCATTAGTAACATAACGTTATAACTCAGTAAGCACCTACCTTAAACAAGTAAGGATTTCCCAAAAGTAGCGTTTAACATCAAAGAGATACTTCTTCCTTTGTTGATAATTCAAGTCAGGAGGAAGGATGTCACTTACCAAGTAGTTCAAAAAATCTGCATATCATGGAGTTTTGATTTTCAAGGAAAATAGTACCTCATCAAGAAAGTCATTCGAGATTGGCACCTCATAACTAAGGTCATCTGGCAGCCTAGATAGGTGATTGACCACAAGGTTCTCTGTGACATCCCGAATTTTCGGTTCTGTTTCCTTCTGATTGAATCGGGCATTTCATTGACGTGTTTATAGGGCTATTCTCAGAACTGATCATTCTTGAGATAACTAGACTATTTGGGGAAATTATTAAGAATTTTAAGGCAATAGACCTGAGAATTCGACCAGGAATCGGCTTCTCGACCGTGTCCATCTTTAGAGGCCATCTCGGCACAATTAAAAATCGATTTGAAATCAGAGATAGACTGGATCGACAGTGATGTGTGGCTAATCGTGGGTGACACCACTAAATTAGAAAATTCATGTCGACCGGCACTAGACTGATTTTCTTATTGTTTTGGTACCCTGTGTCCGTATTTGTATTCTCAGGATTTTCACGACAATCGAGAGTCATCAAATGAGTCGAGTGGGTTCATAGTGGCTCAAAGAAAATCGACCACGAGTCAATTGCACTTAAAAATATCTGAAAGTTACCTGTAGCCTAGGTCATGCTAAAAACGCGCCGAATTTAAATTAACCACCAATTCGAGTCCGATTTCAGAAATTGAAGTTTCGGTCATGTCATAATAAATTCTAGAAATGTCGACTCAGTCTCAGAAGATTTTTCAGAGATCCCGAGATTTTTACGGAAAATCGTTGCGAACGCCGCGGAAAATCAACGGAAATTCAAATGGGCCGAATTGAAGAGATTTTCGATTTGCAAATCGAGTTACTTGGCGAATGGGAATTGTAGAAATTGTATGGACTTTTTCTACATCAAAATCAGACGTCGAAGTTGGGAATTTATTGAAGAAATTGAAGATCAAAAGAAAATGGGAAATTCGGATTTTACAAGGGCAGAAATTTTTGGGCATTTAAAATGAGTTATTTGTTGTAAAATATTGCGTGGCGAATAAATAATAGAAAGAATAGAGAGATTGAGTAGAGAGAATTAGACACCAGAGATAGTAGAGAAAGCTAGAGAAGAGGGTGTGACTGTTTATTCTGATGGTTGTTCACAGTAGTGATTGTACATCAAAACTAAATTCCTATTTATAGGAGAACAATAATGTACTTAACATTAATATCAATGTATCGAATGATACATGTACTGGATAAGGGAGATGAACGTTCATTGTATAGGAGATGTACTTAGAAAGTATGATACAAATGTACCATAATAAGTACATTAGATAAGATAAATATAATGAATATTCATTCATGTATTTCATTGATTCATGTATTTTATAACACTCCCCCTTGAATATTCATTGTATTCATTACGAATGTGCATTGAATGATACTGTCTCATTAAAAACCTTAAGCTAGAAAAACCAAGTGGGACAAAAACCGGACAAAAGGGAAAAAGAGTACAGAGCACAAATGTTATGATCCCTCCCTTTTATGGATGCATTAATTGCCTCGTTAAAAATTTTTAGCCGGAAAAACCCTGTGGGAAAAACCGGACAAAAAGAAAAAGAGTGCAATGTATATATAGCCATTGCTGGGGCTGATCAATTTTGCATCTTGTGAACTCGCCGCATATCAATGTTGTAATGCATAGTTCATAATATCTCCCCCTCAATTGAGCCATATAGCCACTTCTGGGGCTAATCAATCTTGCATCTTATGAACTCGCCGCATACCAATGCCATATACTAATTTCTCAAAAGTTGATGTTGGCAATGATTTGGTAAAAAGATCTGCAAGATTATTTATAGATCGAAACTGTTTAACATCAATTTGTCGACTTTCTTGGAGTTCATGAGTATAGAAAAATTTCGGCGAGACATGCTTGGTCCTATCACCTTTGATATATCATCCCCGACTTGTGCAACACAAGCAGCATTATCTTCATAAATTATAGTGGGAGAATTTGTAACCGGTATTAAACAACAAGAATTATGAATATGCGTTATAACGGATCTTAACCAAACACACTCTCTTCCAGCTTCATATAAAGCAATAATCTCAGAGTGGTTAGAAGATGTAGCTACTAGCGATTGCTTAGTAGAACGCCAAGAAATAGCGGTGCCGTTATAACAAAATAAATACCCAGTTTGAGAGCGAGCCTTATGTGGATCGGATCTATATCCAGCATCAGCATATCCAACTAAACCAGAATTAGTGGAATCTTTGGAATAATATAATCCCAAATCTATGGTTCCTTGGAGATAACGGAAAATATGTTTAATTCCATTCCAATGTCTCCGAGTTGGCTCGAACTAAATCGTGCCAATAAATTTACCGCAAAAGCGATATCTCGGTCTCGTACATTGTGCCAAGTACATCAAAGCCCCAATTGCATTGAGATATGGTACTTCAGGACCAAGTATTTCTTCATTTGATTCTCTAGGACGAAATGGGTCCTTTTGGGGATCTAGAGACCTTACAACCATAGGGGTGCTCAATGGGTGAGCTTTGTCCACGTTGAAGCGTTTAAGCAATCTTTCAACGTATGCTGATTGATGGACGATTATTCCATTTGCTTTATGCTCAAGCTCTAGACCAAGACAAAGTTTGGTTTTACCCAAATCTTTAACTTCAAACTCACTTTTCAAATATTCAGCAGTTTTAGCTAACTCTTATGGAGTTCCAATTAAATTTATATCATTGACATAAACTGCTACAATAGCAAATCCGATTTCTGATTTCTTAATAAACACGCATCGGCAAATAGGATCATTCTTGTACCTTTCCTTAATTAGGTACTCACTTAGGCGTTGATACCACATGCGACCGGATTGCTTTAACCCGTACAAGGATCTTTGCAATTTTATTGAGAATAAATTGCGGGGAGTGCATGCTTCGGTGCATTTTGAATCCCTCGGGAATTTTCATATAAATATCAGAATTTAATGAGCCATATAAATATGCCGTCACAACGTCCATAAGACGCATTTCCAATCTTTGAAAGATTGCTAGGCTAATGAGAAAACGAAATGTAATCATATCCATCACAGGTGAATATGTCTCATTATAATCAATCCCAGGTCTCTGAGAGAATCCTTGGGCAACGAGTCGGGCTTTATACTTGACAACCTCGTTTTTCTCATTTCGTTTTCGGATAAATACCCATTTATATCCAACGGGCTTTACATTATCGGGGATACGAGTTACAGGTCCAAAAACCTCTCGTTTAGTTAGGGAAGCTAATTCAGCCTTAATTGCTTCCTCCCACTTAGGCCAATCTTGCCTTTGACGACGTTCAATAATAGATTGCGGCTCACAATCATCATCCATAATTTTATGGGCAAGCGAGAATGCAAAAGCATCATCAATGATGATTTCATTTCGATCCCAAATTTCATTATAATATGTAATGGAATTCTCAGTATTCCCGGGATTGATGTTCTTTTCATGGGTTTGCGCCTCTTCAGGGGCAATAAGCTCTTCAGGAGCAAGCACAACACCAGGCTCTTCTGGAGCGAAATCCTGATTCTTTCCCCTTCGTTTTTTAGGAGCAGTATCTTTTAATCCTATCAGTCTACCACACTTCAAGTGCGGGGGATTTTAATCTATTTTAGCCTGTCCTTCGGGAATAGCTATCCTAGCTGGAGCATTTGCAGCTGGAATATGATAATAGTGCAAATAAATATGCAAATGTGATATTGCGCATAAATAATAGGCAAACATGGGACCATCTACAGGATGCGTCCACTAGTACCATAAAATATCGAAATGGTCCACTTGGTGGTTGTATTGATCCACAAATATCACCCTGAATTCTTTGCAAGAATAAAGGGGATTCAAGATTAACCTTTGTTATATAAGGTTTGATAATGAGCTTTTCTTGTGAACAAGCCTCACAATTATAATCCTTGGACAACAATACCTTTATTTCCTTTAAAGGGTGTCCTTTTGTATTTTGAATTATCCTACGCATCATTGAAGCGCCAAGATGACCAAGGGCGATCATGCCACAGTTCAAACTGATAAAGGCTTACTAATCTCCAGGATGTGGTGGCGTAGGTTTCAATAGCCTTAATCATGACACAATACAAACCCATAGAATAAGCTTCTAGCTTCTCATGGATGGTCTTCAGGCCCATCTTATAAGAGGAAATACCAATGTATTCCTTATCTTGGTCATAAATAGTCTCAATATGGTATCCATTACGGCGTACATCTTTGAAACTGAGCAGATTCCTCTTTGATTTAATGCTTAGAAACGCATTCTCAATATGGAGGATTGTGCCATTTGGCAAAATAATTGTGGCATTCCCAAAACCATTAATAATCGGAACGGGCCTGATATTGTATGGATTTGCGCCTTACGCAATGTCATACTCGAGAAAAAGTGTCTACTAGGAAATATAGTATGTGTTGTTGCACTATCAAGCAAACAAACATCTCCATTTTTCTCGGTATTTTCTATTTGCATTTATATTGACAACTTCAGGTGTCAAGTATTATAAAATTTGCATATAATCCTTGCAAAAATAAATCCTTATTAATTAAAAGGATTTTGAAATATCCATTGCCACTTCGGGAGCAGAATGATACTTTTAGATTTGAGATTTGGCTTCGGGCCAAGAAAAATAAAAATGAAGAATTGATAGAAGAAGATGAAGTATAAGTTGATTAATAAAATAAATACCCACCTTGCAAAAATTACTTACTCAATCGATAGATCTTCATGCTTGCAAAAATTACTTACTCAGTCGGTAGATCTTCGTGCTTGCAAACATTACTTACTCAGTCGGTAGATCCTCGTGCTGATAACGTGTTGTAAAATATTGCGTGGCGAATAAATAATAGAAAGAATAGAGAGATTGAGTAGAGAGAATTAGACACGAGGAGATAGTAGAGAAAGCTAGAGAAGAGGGTGTGACTATTTATTCTGATGGTTGTTCACAGTAGTGATTGTACATCAAAACTAAATTCCTATTTATAGGAGAACAATAATGTACTTAACATTAATATCAATGTATCGAATGATACATGTACTAGATAAGGGAGATGAACGTTCATTGTATAGGGAGATGTACTTAGAAAGTATGATACAAATGTACCATAATAAGTACATTAGATAAGATGAATATAATGAATATTCATTCATGTATTTCATTGATTCATGTATTTTATAACATTATTTGTGAAAATAATACAATAAAGTATTATGGGACAAATTGGATAAGTTTGAGGGTTAATTGGGGGACCAAGCATTCAATGCAATGGCTAAGGATTGCAAGTATTGGGTCCCTCCTTGGCTTCTTCTTCAGGTAAAGCCTCCCCCATCCGCTCGTTATTTTTGTTCTTGGCTTTCAATCTCTTTCGGACGAAGCATTCCCGTCCTCTCCACTGAAGAACCCCTTCATCCTCGCCACTTGCCCTTCATCCAGCATGTCTTGGTCAATTTTGTAAACCCATGAAGCTCCTTGGTTGACCGCAAAAGCCGCACGTCTTCAATTTCGGTCCAAGGGTCGGCAAGGCAGCACCGAGCGAAGCCACACGTCCACGCCTTAGAGCTCGCTAGTCAACGAACCATCAACTGAAGACTTCGAAGATCGACCAAACCGCTGCCACGTGACTTCATTTCATCGAGCGGCCCACCGCTCGCGAGCAGCCCAGCAAGCTCAATTGATCACAACTCCAGCAACGTGGCTTGAGGAAGCAACGTCTTCACGAGTTCTGCCATCCACCGAAAGAAGCTGCTCCAACATCGATGCTTGCCTCCACGCGGCCAGCTCCACCACGTTCCAGTCCACGTGCATCTTCTCGGTCGATTTGTTGACCGCAAGCTGCACTTTTGGGCGTCCCCGAGCCAACCGTCATCGCGTCTTCGGCCCAGCAAATTCGGCCCGTGAAATCCAGCGTTCTCAACCCATTTTCCTTGCAGCAATTTCGGCCCATCCAAGTGCAGCACAAGCCAAGTTCAGCAATCCACAGATCCAGAAATTTTGGGCCCAACAGCTGGGTTTGTTTTCAGCCCATTGAGTTCACCAAAGCCCATTGAATTTTTGGAGGCCCAATTTCAGCAAATCAATTCAAGACCGGCCCGCGAAGAAAGCCCATTGGTAGTCAAGCCAAAGCCCAAGAGTGAGCCCAGTCCGAAGCAAGAACAAATCTCAGTTGGGCTGAGATTTGTTGGGCCCGAGTCTAAGGCCCGGCCCAATCCCGCCGGTGTCGTCAAAAATCCGATTTTGGCCGCCGTCGCGTCACCGTTGCGGTGATTCGGTTTCTGCTTTTGCCAAGTGAGTTTTACTCACTAATGCTTTCTTAGTTTGTTAATTATACTTATGGTTGGTTAGATTTAATTAAATGCAATTAGGTGGTTAGATTAGTTTAGATAAATTAAATTAGAGACTTAATGATGCATGTTAGGTGGTTAGAAATAGACATTAGCAAGTAGACATGTTCTATTATTTATTGAACGGGTCTCGGTAATTTTTCCGGGCTCGTCTTGGCTTCCAATCAGGCATTATGGGCCTAAATTGGATTTTTAATAATTATTTATTTAATTTTCGAAATTAATTATTTTTCCAGAAATTCAACCGGGATGGCCGGTGACCAGAATTTCGTGCTGATTGTTGTGGTGCAGTCCGTTTATTTAATTGAGCTTTAATTTATATAGAATGGATTTAAATTGTGAAATTTGAGGATTTGTCCTATATTGTTTGTTATTAAATATTTGATTGGTAGATGACCGAATATGAGTATATAGCGCCAGTACGTTGATGGGCTATATAGTAGAGAGAATGGTGAGAGATTACTGAGAATGTTATTGGCTGAGAACAATCAGGTACGATGTTATTGGACATAGGTGGTTCGGTGATTGGAAGTATCACTGGCGAAAACGGTGCCTTAAAGAACGCACGTGAATGACTTATAGACAAATGTGGTTCGGTGATTAAGGAAATATCATTGGTGAAAATGACGCCTTAAAGAACTCGCGATGTTGTCTATTGCCGATGTCACCTTGGCAAAAACGGCGCCCTAGAAAGGACACATGGTTCGGTGATCGAGGATATCACTGGTGAAAACAGCGCCTTGAAGAACACACAGTGTCGGTGATCGGTATGTCATTGGCGAAAACGACGCCCGAGAAACACATGTGATTTGGTGAAGGAGTATACCATTAGAGAATTTTGGTGTGAGTGAAAATGACCTAGAAATGGTCCGACTAACATGTAATCGACTATGTCGATTTGATTGATGCTTTAATTGGTGATGTGATTGTTGAGTACCTATTAAACTGTACTAATTTGCAGATGGAATCTGAGGCCAAGGTAAGTCCTCTGACCTGTGCGTGTTTAGGCAACCCATAATGTATTGGCTTACTAATCGAGTCTTAGGGGGTAGAACTCGCTGAGACGTGGTCTCATTGGTTATTGAATAACCATTTTAAGACCCTGAGGAGGAGCTGAGGAGGAGGAACCTGAGGAGAAGAAAGACCTTGGATGAAGAAGATGATCCAGAGAGGGATCTTGAGTACAACCCGGATGTGGATTTAGATCCCATCCCTTTTTTGAACCCTGTCTTAGTGTAGATAGGTGTGAGACTTGTTTGCTGTAAATAGTATTGTAAATATACTATGAGTTGTACTGTTAATAAAAGTGTGGTTGTGAATTTCAATATGAAATTTATGGCCTGCTTTTCTATCCCATTGTTTTATTGTCTGGGGATTCTTAACTGCTTTCGCATGCGCATAATAAATTGAAAGGGTCGGCGACACATAGTCCTGGGATATCGCACTTAAAATCGACCAAGGTAAGGGATGGGCGCGTGACCAAGGATCGGGGCGTGACATTCTCGATCCCTTTCTTGTCCTCGATATCTAAATCAAACCCTTGAAGTAAAAAATCCAATGAATTAACCTTGGTTTCACATTTTTCTTTACCAATAAGTACTTTAAAGCTGCATGATTAACATAGACAATTACTTTAAAGCCGATCAAGTAAGAATAAAATTTATCAAAAGCAAAAACAACTGTCAAAAGCTTATTTTCAGTGGTGGCATAATTCAATTAGGCTCCATTAAGGGTTTGTCTAGCATAATGTATGGCTCGAAAAATTCCATCTTTTCTTTAACCAAGCATGGCTCCAACGGCATAATCGTTGGCATCGCAAATCAACTCTCAAAAGGTAAGCTCCAATTCAGCGGTATCATTATAATAGTCAAAATCAACTTCTCCTTTAAAGTTTCAAATGCCTGCAAACACTCAAAGTTAAAATCAAACTTTGCATCTTTTTCAAGCAATTTTGTGAGTGGTCTTGCAATCTTAGAGAAGTCCCTTATGAACCACTTATAAAACCTTAAATTTCCTAAAACTCCTTGAAATAATTTCACAGAAGTAGGGGCAACAATTTGGAGATAACTTCAATTTTGGCTCGATCCACCTCAATACCTCTAGAAGAGATTTTATGATCTAACACTATCCCTTCATGTACCATAAAATGACACTTCTACCAATTTAGCATAAGGTCAATATCCTCACATCTTTGTAACATCAAAGCTAAAGTATGCAGGCATGAATCAAAAGATGTGACAAAAATGGAGAAATCATCCATGAAAATCTTAATGCATTTCTCTATCATGTTAGAAAAAATAGCCATCATGCATCTTTGAAAAGTAGCAGATGCATTACAAAGAACAAAATGCATTCTTCCATATGCAAATGTACCATATGGAGTGAATGTAGTCTCAACTGCAATAGGGATTTGGTTATATCTTGAATATCTATCCAAAAAACAATAATACTCACGCCCTGCAAGTTTTTTTAACATTTGATTAATGAAAGGTAAAGGAAAGTGATCCTTACAAATGATATCATTCAATTTTCTATAAGCTATACAAACTCGCCAATCTGTAATCATTCTAGTTGGAATTAATTCATTATTTTCATTGGTTATAACAGTCATACCTCCCTTTTTCGGCACTATTGTTTAAGATAATCTAAAATTTTTGAAAATTGCTTATCTTGCTTGTATTTAACTAGCCTCTCCAAACTTGGAATGGGCAGAACATATGGTATTGGAGATGGCTTACTCCTTAATGGCTCATCCTTGTGTTCAATCTTGGTGAAAGGTTCGGCCTCCTTGGTTTTACTCCTTGCCTAAGTTCAGCCCTTTTCTCTTCTACTACATCCTCATCTCAGTCTTACTTTCCAACTTGTTTTCTACTCCTTAATGTAATTTCCTTTACATTCTCTATGAGGTTTCTCTTAGCATTGCCTGGCAAGGCACCATTTTGTCTCTCATTAATTCTTTGAGCTAGTTACCCCACTTACTTATCTATGTTTCAAATTGATACTTTTTTATTATGGAGTCTTACAATGAAAGCTTCTCATGAAATCTTGAGTGATTTGAGCTTGTTTTTCTACGGCTTGGGCTTGCCTTTCCATAGTTTGGGCTAGTTTGGCAACCAAATCCTCCAAATCAGCTTCTCCATGGGTAGTGGTGGTGCTCTCAATGCTTATTGATTTTGACCTTCGCAAGATAGATTAGGATGATTCCTCCATCCCGAACTGTTAGTGTTGGAATAAGGATTGTTTTGAGGAGCCCTTTAAAATTTGAAACAAAGTTAGCATGTTCAAAAGAACTAGCATAAGGGTTACCTACTTGACAATCAGTGCTAATATGATTTCCACCATAAAATTCACAAGATACTCCTTGAGTTTTCAAAGAAGCAGTCATTCAAAGCCATATTAGTGTCAACTTCATGAAATCCATTTGGCTTCTGAGCCTGGTATCTCTCAGTTGGCCATTGGTAGCTATTGCTTGCTATCTATTTAAGTAGATCCAAAGCTTCTTCGAGTGACTTGTTTTGGAAAGTGCCTCCAGCTGCCGCATGTAGACTAGCTCGAACGGTGGGATGCACTCCATTATAAAATGTGGGCACTTGCATCCAAACTGGTAATCCATGGCATGAGTATCTCCTTAAACCTTCCCCATGCTTCATAAAAAGGCTCACCATGCATTTGCATAAATGTAGTAATATCATTACGCATTTTGACAGATTTTGTAGGAGGAAAACACTTAGGAATTTTTTTAGCCAAGTTCTCCCTAGTGGTAATAGAGCCTATAGGAAGAGAAGCCAATCAAGTCTTAATTTTATCATGAAGAGAAAATGGGAATAATCTTAACTTAAGAGCATCCTCAGTAACACCATTATATTTAATAGTGTCACAAATTTCAAGGAATACTTCTGAGTGTAGATTTGGATCAACATTAGGTGATCCACTAAATTATCCTGCATTTTAAAGCATTTAAATTAAGAATGGCTTGATCTCAAAATTGTTGCACCGCCAGCCTCTTTATACTTGAATTGTTGGTGTAGCATTTTTTGAAGTCCTCTTTGGAGGTGCGTCTTCTTGAGTTTCAACCATTGCAATTGGGATTGCTTGTGCTTGCGCTCTTCTTCTCCTAAAAAAGGTTATTTCAATCTCGGGATCAAACTCTTCAAGGTCTCCTATTTGCAATTTTAATTAGCTTTTGAATCCTTTAAGTTTCAACTCTTTTATATTTCAGTCCTTTAATTGGTTTATTGCACTTTTACTTGCCTTTTTCAATTTGGTTAGCTAGATCTTTGGATTGATCACCTTTGGTAAGTAATTAGATAACTAGATACAATCCTAGTGGGAATGATACTCACTCATCACTTTATTAATTGTAGATATTATGCACTTGCAATTCACCTGACAAGTTGTTGGCGCCTTTGCCAAGGATTGCTTTGATAATTTTCCAATTACTATTGATGTCAAGCTATTATTGGTTTAGACTAGCCTTTATATTGTTTTTTATTTGTTTCTTTTGTAGGCCAAACTCACCTCTTTATAAAAGGTGGGAGGAGCAATGACCCGAATTTTTTGTTTTGTTTTTTTCTGTTTTTTTTACCAAAAAACCTAATCTAAAGCAAACTGAAAATTAACAAAGCAAATTTCAAGAATTTAACCAAGATCACAAAGCATTAGAGCATTCAATTTCATTTAACCACTCATAATCAATTCTCTTAACTTGTCATGCAACAAATTAATTCCCAATTGTGTTGGTGAAGTTTTCCTTAATTAGATTACGAGCCAATCTTGGTCTAATAATCCCTAATTAAGTATGTTAACCCACACTAACCTTAGGTGAATTTAAACTACCTAAAAGCATTAAGTTCTTATGAAAATTCTTGGAATCAATCTAAGTAGTTCCAACTTAGATTTGCTACCATAGCCACACAAACAACCTAGTGTACCTTGACCTAGATTTAATTTATGGTTTAATATCACTAGTGCTCATGTGTACAATCTCCACCTGATATCATACATGCATTAAAAATCATTTAAAAATTGGCCAAACATCTAAAAGCATTAAGATCACGATAGAGAATGCCACAATAGAAAACAATTATATTGCATGAGCAAGTCTTGCAAATCAATCAATCATGGTTAAGATCCATTGTAGCTCTTACAAAAGAAATTTAGAACATAGTTAAAGCTAAACTAACAACAAAAATTAAAGAGAACATAATGCTAAATTAAAACAAATTCACTAGTTTAAGTCACAAAGAGGTTCGGCTTTTTCTTTTCCTTCTCTCCTTGACATGTGCCAACTCCACTAATAAATTAGAAGCATAAAAGCTAACTAATAAAACCTAAACTCTCCCTTTGAGGCAGTAGCTCCAAGGCTTCTCGAGATCTGAAATATGTGGCACAAAAGGAGTTTATATAGCCTCCAAAAATCCACCATAGGTCAACCCCCCATTAGGTCTTGAATAGGACTCCTTGCCAAATTAAGAATTTTTCTTCTTAAGATTCCTATTCTTGATTTTCTTTGAACCTAGCCTCAATTATGGTCAAATCCTCCAAATTCTTGGTCTTGGCTAACTTTTTCTTTAAAATAAAATATTTTGGAAGATGCTAATTTGTAGGGACTAATCTACAAATCCAGTACAGACACATGAGAAAATTACGCATATAGTCTTGGTGTGTTCTGCAAATGGTGAGTAGGGTCCTTTACAAATCCGAAAGTCATATTTCCTATCAAATTCAATAAAATTACATGAGTAGCAAATAAATTCACACAAAATTCATCAAAACTTAGCAAATATCAAGCTTAAATTAGTAAAAATACTCTATATAAAATAAAGTTATCAAAAACATGAAGCCAATTGGAAAAATTTAGCTTAATTAGCCATGGATCAATAGATGAGTCACACTCCTACAGGGCATACAAGGGTTAGATTCTTGCATTGTATAGACTCATTAACTTTCATTTGCACTAGAAGCTAGCATCATATCGTGCATTGAATTTCCTTTTGAACTTAAATTGGTAGTGCCTCTGAAAGACGGTAGTCTAACAAGTAGTTTGCTTATCTTAATTCTAAGAAATGGAGCATAGCATGTGGCTCAAATTGTAGCTATACCCCCAACTTGATTCCCTAACAAAGGCCTTGCGTTAATGCCTCCCAGTTAGCCATAACTTTACAGGTCCATCCAACATTACTAGTGCACCCGACATCATGATTATTTGTTAAGTGATTAAAATTGTCCAACGGAAATTAATCTTCAAGATCGGAAGGGAAGATATCAACCTAGTTTTTTTTTTTTTTTTTTTTTTTTGGTGTACGCTCTTATCTTTATTGCTCTTGATGTGTCAAGTGTAGCCTATAGATTTACAATCTACTCAGCGACATGTTTTGGCTGATTTTCATTCCATAGTCCTAATGTTGGTAATCATATTCGTGTTTATCGCGAATTAATGGCTCAATTAGCAAATGTCAAAACTTTCTGCCTTTCGAAGCCATGATGTGTATATAAATTTGGTTTGAGTGTTGCTGGTTCGGTGGACCTCATGTTGTATTAATTAGCTTGAACACCCTTGATGTCGCAAAGAAGAATATATAATGATGATTGTTGAAGCAATATGCCATGCATAAATGTTTTATCTTCCCGTCTTCTCCATTTTCCATTTCATTTCTCTGGTCATGTAAACGATGTCTCAACTTGAACATGAAAAACTACCATCTTGAGCCATATATGGACCCAAAGTTCTGACTTGTGTGCACTTCGATTGCTCTTGCTCTCAAATATGTCACGTGCAGACTGCTTATGTACATTCTTCTTGGTGACATACTTTTGCTGATTTTCATTTCCTACGCCTTAATGTTGGTAATCCTATTTGCATTCATTGTTGATTGGAGGAATAATTAGTTTCATTGTTGATTGGAGGAATAATTAGTGAATCACGATAGTTTCCTGATATGGTTATGTGTATTTTATATGAATTTTAATTACTTCATAACCTTCCAATGCTGGCTTGGACATGAACCTCATGTTGTATTATTACCTTGAACACCTTTTACATCAGATAGCAGAATAAATGATGATGATGAGGATTATTAGGATCCTTTCTAGGGTAATTCGAAATTGAGAAATGATGAAATTGGAGAAAAATGATTTTTTTTTTTAGGGGCCAGAGAGAAACACATGAAATAATTTAGAGTATATTAGAAAGAATTAAAAAAAATTCATTCACTATTCTTTCATTTCAGATACATGCATTGTGAGTTTGATATAGTTTATAGGTTGTTTCTTGTATTCAAAACTTTGCAATCTCTATACAACAAATTCAAAGTAAAGTAGCCAATTGGACAGCTCCTAAGTCAACCAGACTACACACGTAGAGCAAGTGACTTGGGGTAGGACACCACCCGAAGTGGTATCAGAGCTGGTTGGTAATTGGCGTGATAAGGTGCGTTGGGTTATGGGATAGTTAGTAGGAAAGGCCGTTTTCTTATACTGACGCATGTGATTGATAGCTGTTTGGTAGATTGTTTTGTGGTGATCACTTAGTTTCTAATTCCGTATGGAATTGGGAATAGGTTATGTAGAAAGTCTACATAATGAGCGATCAGGAGTAGAGGACTCCTATGAAGAGGACCATTGGACCAGTGACTTGGGGTAGGACACCGACAAGGGTCGGTACCCAAGGTGGTCGTGGTAGAGTGCAGGCTCAAGCCAGCACAAGTGGAGTAGCACCGCCTCCAGTCGGTGCTTGTGTAGCAGCCCCTGGCGATCCTAGAATCGATGGGATTGTTCAAGCGCTTGAGACGCTTGGAGCTTTGATGGGGCAGCAAGCCCAGAATCAAGCCACCACCACTGCCACTGCTACTGCTGCCGTTGTTGTTGCTGCTGTCGCACCTACCGAAGTTCCACCTTGGAACATGGTTGTTGAGAGGCCAATGCACAAGCTCGTAGAGAAATTCTTGAAGCTGAACCCACCGAGGTTCACCGATGCAGGAGATCCCAAGGCTACAACGCTCTAAATCCAAGACTTGGAGAAGGCCTTTGCACTGTTGATGTGCATTAAGGAAGAAAAAGTTGTCATTGCAATATATCAGCTGCATGGTAACGTAAGTACCTGGTGAAGGGCCACCAGAGGTAGAGTAGTCCCAAAAGGTGTGATTCCAGTGTGGAACACCTTCCTTGGAGCCTTTAACGGCAAGTATTTCTCTAGTAACGCAAGGGAGCAGAAGATGGAGGAATTCCAGCGCCTCCGTCAAGGGATGCTGATAGTGGACCAGTATGAGGCCAAATTTCCAAAGCTGTCGCAGTACTCTCCCAGACTGGTGGAAGATCCGGAGGACAAAGCTAGGAGGTTCAAGAATGGCCTCAAACCAGAGCTAAAGAATCCACTGGTGCCGCTTAATCTGAAAGATTATGATGAACTTTATGGACGGGCCCAGTTGATAGAAAGGAATTTGAGTGAGCAAGCTACCACATCTGGGTCGAGGTTTAGCTCGAACAAAGATGGAAACCGGTTTAGGAAGAAGCCCATGACCAGAGGAAGGTATCCTATCCCACCTAACAGGAAAGGTGGGGTAGGTAAGTCAGTACCGAGCTTCGGTGGATTATGTCGCTTCTGCGGAAGGCGACATGGATAAGCCCTGTGCCATTTTAGGACGGGTGCGTGCTATGAGTGTGGCCAACAAGGTCACTTGGCTAGAGACTGTCCTAGAAAATTGAGGGGACCACAGCAGTTGCCGCCACCCCCACCGATGGGTCAGAATAGAGGGTATGCGCCATAAAGTGCACAGCAAGGTGGACAAAACAAGCCTCCAGCTCAGGGAATGGTGTACAATGTCACCAAAAGACAGGCAGGGGACTCACCTAATGTGATCATAGGTACGGTCTCGCTAAATGACCATGCTACTTATGCTTTATTTGACCCAGGCGCAACTCATTCGTTTATAGCTGAGCAATTTGTTAAGCTAGTAGATTGAATCTTGAAATGTTGGAGTCAGTGGTTGTATATCTACACCGTTAAAGGATAAGGTGTTGTCTACGATGGGCTGTCCGGGTTGCAAGTTAGTGATTGGTGAGCGAGAGAAGAGGATAGATTTGATAGTCCTAGCCATGTATGATTTCGATGTAATAATTGGCATGGACTGGCTCACCAAGTAATGAGCTAAAATGGACTGCTATCATAAAGCGATTCAGTTTAACCCGTTAGCGGGTGAAAGTTTCGAGTTTATTGGGAGTCTAGGAAGACCCTCGATTTCCTTAATCTCGTTGCTTGGGGCAACCCGTTTGTTAGACGGGGGGTTGTCAAGGTTACTTGGTGACTGTCGTGGATACGGCATTTGAGGAGTTGAAGATCAAAGTTATCACAGTGGTTCAGGAGTTTCCAAACGTGTTTGCGAAGGAATTACAAGGTCTGCCGCTAGAAAGAGAGATTGAGTTCGTGATTGAGCTAGCCCCCGGGACGGAACCAATTTCCAAGGCTCCTTACCGCATGGCGTTGTCTGAGTTGAAAGAACTAAAGGTGCAAATGTAGGAGTTGTTGGATAAGGGATTCATACGTCCCAGTGCATCACCTTGGGGAGCACCAGTTCTGTTCATGAAGAAGAAAGATGGTTCGTTGCGTCTGTGCATCGACTATCGTCAACTCAATCAAGTGATGATCAAGAACAAGTACCCGCTATCGAGGATCGACGACTTATTTGACCAGTTGTAAGGAGAATCGATATTCTCTAAGATCAACCTGAGGACAGGGTTTTTATCAGCTGAGGATCAGAAAGGAGGACATACCAAAGTCAGTGTTTCGCACGTGATACGGCCATTATGAGTTCACTATAATGCCATTTGGTTTGATGAACGCCTTAGCTGCTTTCATGGATCTGATGAACCGAGTTTTCAAAGAGTATCTGGATTAGTTTGTGATCATGTTCATTGACAATATCCTAATGTACTCGAGAAGTCCTGAGGAGCACGAAAGGCATTTGAGGATGGTGCTCCAGACTCTGCAGAATCATGAATTGTACGCTAAGTTTAGCAAGTGCGAGTTTTGGTTGACTCGTGTTACTTTCCTAGGTCACGTGATTTCAAGCGAAGGAATCTCCGTGGACCCAACCAAGATCGAAGTAGTTATCAACTGGCCAAGACCGATGACAGTAACAGAGATCAAAAGCTTTTTAGGCTTAACAGGGCACTACATAATGTTTGTGGAAGGATTCTCAGCATTAGCTTCACCTTTGACTCGACCACTGAAGAAGGAAGAGAAGTTTGTGTGGACAGATAAGTGCGAGCGTAGTTTCCAAGAGCTTAAGCAGAAACTGACTACCACACCAGTGTTGACAATACCATCTAGTCCTGGAGGATACGAGATCTACAGTGATGCGTTGTTTAGAGGATTGGGTTGCGTGTTAATACAGCATGGCAGAGCAGTTGCATACGTGTCCCGTCAGCTGAGACCTCATGAGCTAAATTATCCAATGCATGACTTGGAACTCGCAGCGATTATTTTCGCTCTGAAGATTTGGAGACATTATTTGTGCGAAGAAATGTTCCAGATCTTTACAGACCATCAAAGTCCCAAGTACCTGTTCTCTCATAAAGAGTTGAATATGAGACAGCATTGCTGGATAAAACTTCTTAAGGATTATGATTGCGACATCTTGTATCACCCTGGAAAGGCTAATAAGGTCGTAGATGCGTTGAGTCGGAAGTCTTCAGATGTGCAGATGGTGATTAAAGAGTGGGTCTTACTCAAAGGAGCTCAAGATTCGGTTTTCAAATTTGAGGTAGGCCACCTTTCAAATCTTATGGCTACCCTCAGAATTAAACCGGAAGTACATATAAGGATTAAGACGCTTCAGCTAATAGACCCAAAGATTCAGAAGATCCTGCAAGAGGACACCGAAAAGAGAAATGCTGACTTTCAGATTTCTGAAGATGGAACACTAAAGTTCCGAGGAAGATTATGTGTACCTGATGATGTAGCGCTTAAGGAGGAGTTTTTTCGGAAGCTCGTCATAGCAATTACAGCATTCATCCAGGTAGTACAAAAATGTATCAGAATCCGTGTCAACACTATTGGTGGACTGGTATGAAGGCGGATATCGCCAAGCATGTCGCCAAGTGTCTAACATGTCAGCAAGTGAAGGCACAGCACTGTAAACCGGGAGGACTTCTGCAACCTCTCGAGATTCCCGAGTGGAAGTGAGAACACATCATGATGGATTTTGTGATGGGCTTATCGAGGAGTCAGAGGTAATGATTCCATTTGGGTTGTGGTCGACAGACTCATGAAGTTGGCTCACTTATCGCTGTACGAAAGGATCTTGCATTGGACAGATATGCAGAATTGCATGTGCATCATATTGTTCATCTGCATGGAGTGTCGGTGACAATCACATCTGATAGAGACCCGCAATTTACAACTGTCTTTTGGAAAAGCTTGCAAATCACCTTGGGAGCGAAGCTGCAATTTAGTATGGCTTACCATCCGCGGACAGATGGCCAGTCTGAGAGGACAATTCAGACTCTCGAGGATATGTTGAGAGCATGTGTGCTAGACTTCAAAGGAAGCTAGGAGGAACAGCTTCATCTTGTTGAGTTTGCCTACAACAACAGCTACGAGCAGAGTATTCAGATGACACCTTTTGAAGCGTTGTGTGGCAGAGCGTGCAGAACGCCAGTGTGTTGGGATGAAGTTAGAAAACGGAAGATCACAGGCCCAAAGTTGGTTCAGCAGTTAGTGGATGCATTTGCAGTTATCAAGGATAGATTAAAGACCGCTCAGAGCCACCAGAAAAGCTACGCAGATAAGCGTCGAAGACCTTTTGAATTCCAAGTTGGTGAGCACGTCTTTCTGAAGGTGTCACCGATGAGGGGTACTTCGCACTTCGATAAGAAAGGGAAGCTGAGTCCGAGGTACGTAAGTCCTTTTGAGATTTTGGAAAGGATAGGGACTCTAACGTATCGTCTTACATTGCCACCGAGACTGGCGCAAGTGCACGACATCTTCCACATTTCGATGTTGAGAAAGTATCAGCCTGACTCGACCCACGTGCTGAATTTTGAAAAATTCGACGTGGACGATAGAGTATGTGGAGAGACCAATTCAGATTGTGGACCACAAGGAACAGGTTCTGTGCACCAACACAATCCCTTTAGTGAAAGTGGTCTGGCAACACCACAGAATAGAAGGAGCAACCTGGGAAAGTCAAGATTCGATGAGATGACAATACCCCTACCTTTTTATTTAAAGATTTGTAATGGTTTAAATTTTGAGGAGGAAATTTTTATAAGAGGGAAGAGTTGTGACATCCTGATTGAATGAGTTGGGCTTTTCATCGACGCGCCTATAGTCTTTTTCTCTAAGCTGATCACTCACGAGATAACTAGTCTATCTGGTAAAGCTGTTAAGGGATTTTAACGCAATATACTTGAGAATTCGATCAAAAATCGACTACTTGACCGTGCTAATCTGTAAGGGACAAACGGCACCGTCAAAATCAATTAGAGGCCAGAGATAGGTCGGTTCGATAGAGGCATGCGATTAAAGTGTGGGTAATTCCACCTAATTGCAAAATTCTCATCGAACGGCACTAAACAGATTTTTCTATCATTTTTGTACCATGTGCCCGTATTTGAAACCTCCACATTTTCACGACAATCGAGAGTCGCCAATGAGTCGAAGATGTACAATGTGGCTCAAAAATAATCGATCACGGGTCAATTGCACTAAAGATTCCTAAAAGCTACCCGGTAGGTTAGATAATGCTAAAATCGCGCTCGGTTAAAATTAACCAAGAATTTGAACCCAATTTTAGAAATTGAAAGTTCTGTCATGTCACGATTCATTTTAGGAACATTGACTCATCCTCTGAAGATTTTTTTGCAAACCCGAGTTTTTGGCAAAAATTCAAAGTTTGGCAAAATTGGACCGGGAAAATTAGAGGTCCGTTTTTTGTTACACTTTTGGCATTCAAGTTGAACTAATTGGCAAGGAAATATGTGGAATGTGATGTGGGCACCTTAGCTGAATTTTTGGGCATCAATTTGAGTCCAATTGAGTTGGAATTGAATTGAAATTGGATGGGATTGATCAAAATTCGTAGCCAATGGGGGGGCAGCAACTTTTGGACCTTTTGGGAGGCTTCTAGGGAAGTTTAGGGAGGGGAAGTGGCTGAGGATGAGGGTTGGACATGATGGGGCCTTAAACTCAAGTGTTATGGATATTTTCCATTGACTTTGGAGGCCAATTGCCCCCCCTCGCCTGAGCCTCTCTTCTTCTTCTTCCTCAGTCATTACCTCCATTGTTGCTGTGTTGAGCTAGAAACCTAGAGAAAACCAGCAGAGAACCAGAGGAAGCCAAGCCTCTCCCCCTGCCATCGACCACCGCCCGTTCGAGCGCCATCGTGCCGTTCGCTCGTCGAGCGACAGCCTGCACGCCCGTTAGCCCATTCGCCTGCGTCCAAGCTCCTCCAGCCAGCAACCCGTCAACCATCCCTGCTCGCCGTCCGACCACCGCCCGTCTGCCTGTTGCATGCCCAAGCCCACGTTGTCCTTCACTCGACGCCCCGTGCGTCCATGCGTCGTTGTCCGCGCCTTGGTCGTTGTTGTAGCTTCGCCTGGCCGCCGCACGTCACCATCCCCGAGCTGCTAGCCGCCTCCGCCTGCCCGCCTAGTCCCGCATGGCCCGTTTCCAGCTAAGCTGGACCCTCAGCCCAACCCCTATAACCAAGGAGAGAACCGGACCACACAGTCCAGCTGTGAACTTCGTGGGCTTTTTCAGGCAGTCCGGACCTCGCTTGGTGTCACCGCAAGCTCGTGTTCCGCCCGCCTCCGCGTCACCATCACCGTGGACTCATCGGTTCGCTAATCCGGTGAGTTTACTTGCTAAACTCTACTTATGGAGTTAATGACGTTTAGTAGGTAATTAGTTTAGGTTAAGTATGGCTCAGGTGGTTAGTTAGTTGTAATTAGTGATTCAATTGCTTAATTAAGATTGTTAGGTGGTTAGATTAGATTAATTAAGGGCTAGATAGAGTGTAGTATTTAATTAGATAGGTGCATTATTTTTCTAGGCCTGTTTAGGTGGTTAGATTAGCATTTTAGGCCTAAGTGTGCATTTATTATATTAATTTGCATTTATTTAATTATTTTTGTAATTTATTTAATTATTTTCTAGAAATTATACTAGGATAGCCGGTGACCAGAATTTCGTGCTGATTGCAATGGTGTGCTTAGTTTATACAATTGAATGTTAATTTGTGCAAATTGAGTGACGATTGTGATTTTGAGTTATTATTTCAATATTATGAAATTAATTAGAAAGTACCCGGTTTCGGGTTTTGACACCTAAAATGTTTTTAAAGACTTTATCAAACAGTGGGATTTTAAAAGGAATTATATCAATTTTTCTTGTTCAAATTGACCGTGTATCCACACACAATTATTTTTATCGATTGTTTTTAATACGAAGAAAATAGGCTAAATGCATTATCTTAAGTGAGACATTTGAGTGCAATGCACAGTGTCCTTGGCCAGAATTGAATGATCATGTGATGGTTAAGAGAACCCGTCCCCAATGTGTGTCGGGTGGACATTGCCCCTATATGGGATGCCCTAATAATGGATGTCGAATCGCAGTAGAGGCTGAACCGAAGCTCCTTCGGGAATGCCGTCCCCGTGTGTGTCAGGTGGACGTTGCCGCGCTCAAGGGATGAGGCGAAGCATGGCTATGCCGGAGGACCGATGTGCGTTGGGTAAAACTGCCCGTGCGGGTAGAAGTAATTGGAACGTGTGATTGATTGAGATGGACGCGAATGATTATGGGACAAAATTGTGTTGCACAGAATAGGACATGTCATAATGATTTGGCCCTATAATCGGGACCCCTGTGATTGATTGAGGTTGAGTAAGATATTCCAATTGATGTGTGCATTTATTATATGCATCCGTGATATGAATTGTACTAACGTGCAGGAAGGAATTGAGGCGAGATGAGTCTTATGTGATGTGTGGTTAGACTACCTCTAGATGTATTTTCTTCCTAGTCGAGGTTTAGGGGGTGAACTTGCTAAGACGTTGTCTCACCCCGTTGTGGGCTCGATCTTTTCAGGTCCGTAGATGGCGGTCCCTTCGATTTGTTTTGGATAGCCTCAGGGGGTTCCTAAGTGGAGTATAGACGTCCCTGTCCCCGGGAGTCACTAGGTCCATGAGCTTGTTGTGACCACTATCTGGGTCGATGAGGGCTTACCTCAGAGGGTACCTCATCGATTCAGGGCGTGGTTTCGCCATGGGCTCAATGGGTATAGGGAAGGTCCCCTTCAAGGTTTTGATATCCTAGCCGTTGCGATCAACGCCGCTCTAGGCGAGGGTGCAGCTGACCCTCCTGATGGGGTTGTGGAGGACCTGAAGCCCCCGAAACCTATGGAGGTGGAGTCCGAATGATCGACGAATGTGTCCGACTAGTAGGTTGTAGGACAACTTCTTTTTGAAAGCCGATCTTTTTGTAGACATACTAGTTTGTATATAAAAGTGTTTTGTGAAAATGGTATCTTGCTTTTCTATCCCATATTTATGTTGTCTAGGGATTTGTTTATTCGCTTCCGCATGTGCAATAAAATAAATGGGTCGGTGATGCGTCCTGAGACGTCGCAATTTTATCGACTACCGAGGGATGTGTGTGCGCTCGAGGTTCGAGGCGTGACATTGTGCAACAGTTATTTGTTTCTCATTTTCAGAATCTCCTGGCTCATTCAGATCCACCCTCTCGCCCAGCCATCCAGGAGATTCAAGGGGTACTTCAACAGTCTTTGAGTGAGGAATAGGTACGCTTCCTCTCTCACCCTGTTTCTAAGATGGAAATCCATGATAACCTGTTCTCCTTAGCAATGGGCAAGGCTCTTGGTCTTGATGGGTTTAATGTTGAGTTTTTCAAACTTAACTGGGATATAGTCGGGCCATCGGTCTTGGAAGAGGTAAAGGACTTCTTTATCTCCGGGAATCTTTTGTGTGAGGTAAACAATACTATTGTAGCCCTTGCGCCAATGACTCCTAATGCGTCATCAGTTTCTGACTATAGACCAATTGCTTGCTTCAACACTATATACAAGTGCATCACCAAGACCATAGCCAATAGATTGGCGGCTGTCCTACCTCCATGATTAGTCTTGGCTGTTGTCCTACCTCCATGATTAGTACTTCTCAGAATGCCTTTGTTAAAGGTCGTAGAATTAGTGATAACATCATCTTGGCTCAAGAGCTCTTTAGTTGCTTCCATATTGATCCATACTTGCCGAAGTATGCTATTAAGGTAGACTTCTAGAAAGCTTATGACACCATCAATTGGGCCTTCTTGGAATTAACACTCCAAGCTTTTGGTTTTCCCAATCACTTGGTTAGGCTAATTATGACATGTGTCCGTACCCCAAAGTTCTCCATCTCTATTAACAAGGAGCTCCATGGTTTCTTTAGTAGTGGACGGGGCCTACGTCAAGGAGATCCTATGTCACCATTCACTTTGGCGATGGAGGTCTTCTCTAGGATTCTCTTTAGTCAATCTAGACAGCCGGGGTTCAACTATTATTGGAGGTGCAAGTCTACATGCCTTTCCCACCTATTATTTCCGAATGATGTATTCCTCTTTAGTGAAGTGGATATGGCTTCCGTATCTCTCCTTAAGGATGGGCTACTCACTTTCTCCTCTTGGAGTGGTTTAAGACCGAACTTGAACAAAAGCGAAGTCTTCCTAGTGAGAGGTACGCACCATTCTCACTCCCTAATTCTCTAGGCTCTCAGATTCAAGGAAGGCGTCATGCTAGTCCGCTACCTTGGAGTCCCCATCATATCAAAGAGGCTTAGCATGTCCGATTGTAATGCCTTGGTCAACCTTATCACATCAAAGGTGCAATCATGGGCACACCGATTTCTCTCTTTTGCAGGCCGGCTTCAACTAATTAGGTCAGTCCTTTACTCATTGCAAGTTTATTAGGCCAACATCTTCATGTTACCTAGAGCGGTGTTAGACCATACCGAACAAATTCTCCAACAATTTCTTTGGAAGGGCTCGGGCCTTGGGTCAGGGGGTGCCAAAGTGGCATGGGAAGACGTATGTCTCCCAAAAGAAGAGGGAGGACTTGGCATTCGTAATCTCCGTGACTGTAACACAGCGGCAATGTTAATACATATATGGATCCTCTTTACTGATAAGGAAGCTCTTTGGTGTAAATGGATTCACTCTACCTATTTAAAAAAGAAGAATTTTTGGGTAGTCACGAAGCCTACGTGTTGCTCTTGGGCTTGGAGGAAATTGCTAGATCTCAGGAGGGACTTCCAACAATACTTTAAATGGCGGGTGGGTGATGACCGGTCCGTTTCTCTTTGGTTCGACCCCTGGCATCCTCGTGGACCTTTAAACTTGTTCTTCACTGACACTTTTATTTATCAGTCGGGGCTTTCCAGGCAGGCTAAGGTTGCAGACTTATTTTTTGCTTCAAGCCAAGCGACCAAGGCTGTCCTCCAATCTTGGACGCATCCCCTCCCCATTCTTACCCAGATCTCTGACAAGCTAACTTGGCTACAACTCTCTTCTAGTACTTTTTCTATCTCTTCAACATGGGACGCCATTCGTCAGAAGAGCAACTTGGTTTCGTGGTTCTCATTTGTATGGAATAGAATGCTCATTCCCCATTACCAATTCCATCTATGGCTCATCTCAAGGAACTAGCTACCTACCTAGGTTCTGCTACTTTCCTATGGTAGAGTAGCCAAAGTGTCTTGTGCGTTTTGCAACTCTTCACCAGACTCTAGAGATCATTTATTTTTTGGATGCCATGTTTCTACTGGCATTGCTTCTTTTTGGGCTTCAAGATGCAATCTCCCATGGAAAAATAGTTTGTGGGTGGAAAATTTACAATGGGCCATTAAGTTCCTTTCAGGAAACAATTTTTATCAAGCTATTGCTCGGTTCTCCTTTGGCGCTCTGTCGTATAATTTGGAAGGCTAAGAACAATATTATGTTCTATGGACAGGCCTTGTTCGTTCCGGCTATGAAACAACATCTCATCAAAGTCATCAAGGATAAGGCTCTCGCTTTCAACCATGTTGCGGACACTCCAAGAAATAAGAGGGTACAAAGAAGTTGGGGACTTGATCCCTCTATATTCTCTTCCTAGGTGTCAAGTCTTCCTTAGAGCTTGCTTGAGGGTTGCCGCTGTTTTGGTTTCCCCTCATTCTCTTTTACTCTCGACGCCCTTCCACTCTTTGTCACTTGTTTGTCGTCGAGAGTGCAAGTTTTGTTGGCGCCGAGATTTACATTTTGTAAAGTTCCGTTGGTTAAGTCAATATACATCTTATCTTACCAAAAAAAAAAAAAGTTGAACATCTACTAAAAGTTCAAAGACCACATTGCACTTTAGATTAAAATTCAATGACCACTTTAAGAAATTAAAAGTTCATAGACCACATTATATATTGGGCCAAAGTTCATGGATCATTTATGTCATCATCCCCTAAATGATTAGATAGACACTGTTATTGTCCTTGTCTTTAATTTACCCTAAAAAGAAGAAGTAAAGATAAGTTAGTTTACTCTAGAATCATGGGCAGGAATTGAAGTAAATATACATATACAAATGATGCAATAGTGAGTGTAACATCTTTTTTTAGGGTAAATTAAAGATAAGTTAGTTCTTTTGGAATCATGGGCATGGTATAGTGAAGAGGAACAGTGTCTATCCATGTTTAATTACACAAAGCACATTATTGCATCATTTGTACATGTATGTTTCTAGAGGGACCAAATTAACCTTAGTTTACAAGTTTTATTTCATGGCTTTAATGCAGCACAAATGATCATGACGTAAAATAAATAGAGAGCACACACAGAAACTTACCTCTTAGCCACCATGGATGTAATTGAAGGTAGACAAATGTGACTCAGGGTACACATACAAATTTCTTTTTTTTCTTTTTTTTTCTTTTTTTTACTACACATACAAAGTTAGAGAGTGGAAAAGAAGCTTTAATCATCTTCCAACTCCTTATTGTGTGTTCAATTGCATGAATGCTTTGTTATTTGGAAACAATTTATACCCTGCATGGATTTGGTGAACTTGTCCTTAAATATCACACTTGGAAACTATCGTACAAGTACAAATAGCCTAGACTATGACATCCTAGAATTTCAACTCCGTTTTCTACTGAATAAATCGAGCATTTCATTGACACATTTATAGGGTTATCCTCAGAGCCGATCACTCTCGTGATAACTAGACTAGCTGGGGAAGCCATTAAGGAAATTAGATGCAATAGACTTGAGAATTCGACCAAGAATTGGCTTCTCAACCGTGTCCATCTTTAGAGGCTATTACAGCACAGTTAAAAATCGATTTGAAATCAGAGATAGAATGGTTCGATAGAGATGTGTGGCTAATCGTGGGTGACACCACTAAATTAGAAAATTCTCGTCAACCGGCCCTAGACTGATTTTCTTATTGTTTTGATACCTTGTGTCCATATTTGAATCCTTGAGATTTTCACAACAACAGAGAGTTGCCAATGAGTCGAGTGGGTTCATAGTGGCTCAAAGAAAATTGACCATGGGTCATTTGCACTAAAAATATCTGAAAGTTACCCGGTAGCCTAAGTCACGCTAAAAACGCGTCGAATAGATTAACTGCCAATTTGAGTCCAATTTCAGAAATTAAAGTTTATGTCATGTCACAATAAATTATAGAAGTATCGACTCAGTCTCAGAAGATTTTTCTGACGACCTAGACTTTTTGGGAAAAAGTCGTCGTCGGGTCATTTTTGTGCAGAAAAAGCCTATGATTATTTTTTATGGCAATATTGGGACGCATGATGGATATATGGTTGAGGAAAAATGCTATGGTGATCAAGAAGACATTGATTTATTTTAGTGAGGCCATTTGAGGTTGAATCAAGAGAGAATTGAATCCAATTGAAGAGAGATGGTGCCAAATTCGTAACTCCCCCTACCCCTAGCATTTTTGGACCATTTGAAAGGTTGAATGGAGTGTCTTGGTGGCTCAATGGTGGCCATGGAACCTTGCTTGGAGGGCAAGCACTTGAGGGGACAAAAGGATGGAAAATAAGGCCACATGGGACCCTTGTCTCCCCTCGTCTCTTATCCTCTCTCCCTCGTCCTCTCACTCCACCATCCATATCTCTCTCTCCCTTTGGCTTTGTGCGGAACTAGCATCACCGAAGAGGGAGCAACCACGCCGGAAGCCGCCTCACGCCACTGTGCCGTTGCCGGTTCCACGCACCCCCGCCCGCGCGCACCACTTGCGCAAGCACCGCCCACGACCCCGCCTTCCTCTTGCTATCCAGCAGCTCCGTCTCGCTGTCCCGAGCCTAGCCGGGGCTGCCCTTGGGCGTTTCTTCGCCAATAAAGTTCCGCCAAGGCCTAATTTGGCCTATTCTAGCTTTCCCAAGCAATTCTCACCTAAACCAAGCTGTTTTCCACTCATTTGCAGCCAAGGACAGCAACTTCGAAAGTGGGTTTTTACAGCCACTTGTAGGCTCGATTTGAGGTGCTTGTGGGCCTCGAACCCTAGGCCCGCTTTGAAGAAAAACGTCCCCCGCGACGTTTCCGACGTTTCAATTCGAGCAGATTGTAAAATAGGTGAGTTTAGCTCACTAAACCCTGCTTAATTTGCTAATTATGCTTAGGGATTGATTAATGTTAATTAAGTAGGATTAGGTGGTTAGATTATAGTATATTAGTGATTATTAGTTAATGATAATGCATGTTAGGCGTTTGGTTCATGTAATTAGCAAGTAGAGACGTACTTCTATTTATTGAATGTATCTCGGGATTTTTCCCGATCTGTTCTGGTGTCCAATTAGGCGATACAGGCCTAAATTGGATTTTATGTATTTATTTAATTAATTTACGAAATTATTTAATTAATTAATTATTTTTCGGAAATTAGACCGGGATGGTCGACGACCGGAATTTTATGCTGATTGTCGTGGTGCAATCTGTTTATTTAATTGAGCTTTATTTTGTGCTAAAATGAATTATTTGTGAATTTGAGATTTATTTCCTAAATTAAATAATTGTGGTTATTAATTGAAAAATAACCGGACATCAGTTGACGGTGCCAAAAATATTTTAGTGGACTACAAAAAATGGTGGGATTTATGAAAAGGAAAAGTATGGTATTTTGGCTAAGACCGACCATGTGCCCACGCACGATATTTTATTAGGTAAGACAAAAGTGAAAGAAAATACTGTATGACGTGGCTCGATGACTAGTTATGTCGCCTTGGTGTATAAGACACCTGAAAGAATGCACGTGAATTGTTGAGTATATGCATCACTTGGAAATAGCACGTGGTCGGCGATTAATACGTCACCTTGGTGTATATGAAGCCTTAGAGAATGCACGTGGCTCGGTGATTGGTACGTCACCTTGGTGTATAAAGACACCTGAGAGAATGCATATGGCTCGGTGATTAAGTATATCACCTTGGCGGAGAGGTTGCCTTTGAGAATGCACATGGCTCGGTGACTAAGTATATTATACTAGAAAGTGTATAGTATGGATGGAAATGACCGAGGGACTGGTTGTATTAACATGTAATCGATTAGGTTGATTGATCAAGATATCAATCTGTGATGTGATTGTTTGGATGTCTATTGAACTGTGCTAATATGCAGGTGGAATCTAAGGCCAAGGTAAGTCCTCTGATCCGTGGGTGTATAGGCAGCTCAAGTGTATTGGTTTACTAATCGGGTTTTAGGAGGTAGAACTCGCTGAGACGTTGTCTCACTGGTTATTGAATAACCATTTTCAGGTCCTTAGGTGGCGTTGGTGAAGGACTAGAGGCCTGAAGAATAAAATGTGAAGCCTGAAGAAATGACAGTCTTGTCTGACTAGCTAGTCATAGGACAAGCCTCTTTTGATGGAAGTTAATTCCTTTCTGCAAACTTTGTTTTAGGAACTTATGGTTTAGAACCAGACTTAACAAATCGTCTTGTATATATTTGCACTGTGATTTGCAATGTATATAAGTGTGATTGTTTTTAAAGTTGAAATTTTGAAGTCCTACCTTTCTATCCCATTGTTTTATTGTCTGGGGATTCATTATATGCTTCCGCATGCGCATATGAAAAGAAAGGGTTGACGATGCGTCCTGGGATGTCGCTATTAATCGACTAGGTAAGGGATGGGCGCGCGTTCAAGGATCAGAGCGTGACATAGACTTTTTTTCTTTTATTAATTGATCCATCTATTTATTCTTGTCCCTTATTGTTTGAGTTTATGTGAAAGACAGGTTGTTTTGCTGATTTTAATTCCAAGATGTGGAGCATGTAGCTCAAATCAACGAACATCTTGATTCCCTAGAGGAAGCCTTGTGTGAAGGGATATGCACCCTAGAGGTCCAGCCAATATTATTGGTGCACCTGTCATTGTGCTCATCTGCATAGTGATGAAATTGTTCAGCAAAAATTAATTTTTAAGATGGAAAGGCGAGATACAGACCCATGATTTGCATACAATCTCATCATTGTTGCTCTTAGATGTGTTGCGTACGGTCTCCTAATGTAAGTTTTGCCAATTGAATTTGGAAGAGCATTACAATTCTAGTCTAATTTGTCTTTCGCAAAATGTTTATTACACAATAATGGGCAATAGCTATGACAAAAAGGCTAGTGAGCGAGCGAAAGCGATATTACTAGATACTTAAGAATAGTCCAACCAAAATCAAATGTGCAAGTTTCTCTACATGTGTATTGTCTTTGATAATGGCACGGCCTAAATTTTCTACGACACACTCGGGAAAAGATATAAGTTCATAGGTATTGCCTAAAAGTGCCAACATCCCTCAATTAGGCGTAAGCTCTCTCAAGTCATACCTCTCACAACATTGGGTTTTTATTTTAAAATTCTTTAACGACTTAATATTTCTGGGAGTCACCACTAACATTTTGGGGTCAACTAGAAACAAGTTGAAATGCAAAAGCATCTCAATTCCCATGAAAGTAGATATTCTAATCACGAGAACTTGATTGCACTAATATTTCTATTAGTACCCTTTTGATACCTAACTAATTGGTTATTTTTCAAAGTGGTCATATATTCTTGATCGTCAATTATGAATCCTAAAGGTATCAAAACCATTTCTAAGTTGACATGCAAATGTTTTTGTCAAAGTTTTCATGATGATTCAAATCTAACCCTAACCTATTCTAGAAAAAGAAATTAACAACCAATTTATTTAAAGACAAGGTAGTTAGTGTAAATGCCTAAGAAATCAAAAACATCTGTCTACGCATGGGAAATGAAAACCCGATGCTTGTTGTGCAAAAATATACATGGCCATGTTATAAGCCGCGAGGTAAAATTCCTGCAAGTTGAATTCAAATCAAGTTCAATTTCTCCAAATAGTATAATCTATCTAAACTAAACTAGGGAAAACATGAGTTTTCTTAACTATCTAAATGAAACTAACTAAAGTGTAACAACCTAAATTGGGTCTAATCCTAAGCTGTTTTGTAATTTTTCAGAATTTTTTGAAATCTTTTTGTTAATTAAAAAATCATTTTTATATTTTTAAGAAGTATTTAATTCTACTCTGTACGAATAAAATAAATGTCATATAATTCTCTGATAAAAGTATCTCATTTATTTTACTTAGTTTACAACTTTTCATCTGTCAATCAATGAATTATCATGTCAATTACCATATGCATACCAAAAACAATATCATTATATAATGTCGTACTTGCATAAATGAATATTTTTTTTTTTATTTTGGTAGCACGAAATAAAAACAAAATTCAATTGTCATGCGTCAATTTTTTACAAAACAGAAAATTCAATTGAAATATGTATATTTTGTATGCAAAGTATAGTCATATGTGACACAGTCAATGTGAACTCTTGATGAAATTTTTTTTTAGATTCAATTATAATGATGTTGAATTTTTTTTCACGTACTTCTAAAAATTGAACAACGTATATTTATCTCATACACCATTCGATTTTTTTCTTATATATTACTAATGGAGTGCAATGTACCACAATATTTTTGGAATATTATCACTAGTGATTCCTTTACATTCTTCTGAAATTCAAAATTGCCCCCCTACTTTTCTTTTTGTTCAAAAGCTTCCCCATGCTTTTTTAAAAAGTGTTATGAATCGTCTTTCGATCTATATGGTGATAGATTTCATTGACGTGGCGGCATTGAATCGTTAAATAGCTTATGACCTGAATTTTTTTCCTTTTTTCCAGATGTTGACTCTCTCTTACCTCCACTTCTTGTTCTTAAAGTTCTTCAAACCTTACCAATGCAGGCTGTCGATTCCCGCAAACGATCATCCTCCGAGGCCAAGGCGCAGCTCAAAAGCTCAGGCGGTCACGATAGTCACGAGCTTGAGATCCACAAACTTTAGATCTCATAGCCATGGCCGCGACCTTCAAAATCAAGAAGCCAGGCGACTACGCGCTTCAAGCTTGAGCTTTAGTGGCCATGTTGAGCGACTACAAGCTTCAAGCTCAAACAGTAATGGCTGAAGTTTTGAAGTCAAATTCGGTGAGGGTGGCCACAAGCTAAGAGCTTAAACGGCTATGGCTTCGAGCTCAAGTAGTCATGGTAGCCTCGAGCTTCAAAGTCATGTCTGACCATGACAGTCGAAAGCCTTGAGTTCAAACGATCATATGATCATGTGCTTCAAGCGCAACATCAAACTCCAGCTCAAGCAGCCATAACGGCCACAATCTCCAAAATTAAATTTGGCAACGTTGGCCACAAGCTTCGAGCTCGAGCACCATGGCGATGGATATAAGCCTCAAGCTCGAGCTTTATGGCTTCTTCATAGGCTTATTCTCCCTCTCTCAAGAGTAATTGTCTTCATGTTTTTAGTTTTAATGTCATCTGACATAATAGTTTTTGCAGAATTATAACGTCACACATGTACTTCGACATCCATGATGTCTTAAAAATTTGACTAGTAAAACACAAATATCAATGAAAAGACTAATGTGGAACATTTACAGAAATGCTTGTGAACTAAAAAACAGAAGAGGACAACTTCAAATTTAAAAGAGGACCACATGACATTGTCCCTAATATTTTTCATACCAAAATCTCTAACTAAAAAACAGAAGAGGGACAAGTTTAAATTTAAATTACAAGTAAGAGGACCACCCGACATTGTCCCTAATATTTTTCATACAAAAATCTCTCTCTCTCTCTCTCTCTCTCTCTCTCTCTCTCTCTCCCTCTCTCCCACACACACACACACGCACGCACGCACGCACGCACGCACACGCATTTCCAAATTATTCTTTGTACATGTTTCAAAATCCACATAACATGCGCACACTCATTTTCCAAATTCTCCATTAAGTATGTGCCGAAATCTACTTGCGAGCTCTCATAGGCGAACATTCTCACACACACACACCCACACACGCATTTTCCAGATTCTCCTTTGTAATTGTTTTGAAATCTACCTTTGAGCCCTCCTTGGGGTAAATTCTCCTAGAACTCGCTCCCCTTAGCCATACCGTGGCATTCGACACTGATGCAACCCTTGCAATAATTTCAGCGACTTGGGATAAGAGCGTGCACTAATAATGCAACATGGCTACCTTTCTCGATTTGTTTCTGACGCGATAATTGCAATAATTTCAGCTAGGCTAAGAGAATGTACTAAAATACCGAGTTTCCTTTCTCGATTTGTTTCTGATGTGATAATTGCTATGATATCAGCGAATTGGTATAAGGGAATGTAGTCAAATGCAACACGGTTTCATTATTAAGATTTGCTGATATGAAAGACTAACATGCTGCGATAAGCTGCCCATAGTGGAGACGAGTTGATTCTTCCATGTAGCAAAGTCTGGCGCTCAAGGAAAAAGACCTTGGAGTTGACAAAAGGCGGGGAAAGGAGCAACCAGCGATTTTCACGGCCAAGGGGAGCCATGAAGAAAGGGCAGGCGCACATAATTTTCAATGCGAAAAGCAAACATACTGGACGATCAATCCAGGATAAAACAGCTTGGCTTCGCAGAACATGTAGAAGGATCACAGAAAGATGAGTCTCTACTACTCATCAAAGATGTAGATGATTTGAACTTAACCAGCCTAATATTTCGTCTCATATGGCACGTTGAAAGATCTTGAAAGATATTTGCTTCTAGAGCTTAAGCTGTAATCAGTTTCGATTACTCGTGAGTCTCTGTCATCAGAAGCCGAGCAAATGAAGCATAATTGCATTCTGGGCATGCATACGATTCTCAGCTTGTGGGAAGACGATAGAGTTTGGAGCTTCAATTACACCGTCAGTCACTTCAACCCCTCTTTCAGCCGGTAAACAATGCATAAAATAAGCTTTAGGGCCAGCCAACTTCATTAAGGCCTCATCGACCTGCAGGTGTTTTCCCACAGATGTAATGAAAATAAAAAGTTGAAATGCAACATAAAACACATGAAGCTTTATAGCGAATTAAAAAAGATAAATCTCTCTCTCTCTCTCTCTCTCTCTCTCTAAAGGAAAAGCCTCCCCCACTGTGGAGTTTTTCCATCTACGCATTAATTCATGATACTATGTTCAGACAGTTTTAACTTCTCTAATGAAGCTACTTCAATTAACATCTGAGTCATAACTCTAGAGAAAGGGCCTATAGTACCAGCCTACTTCCGAAAGGAGAGGAAAAGATTAATTACTTGTATTTTCTTAAAAATGTAATGGCGTTAGAGAGGTCATGAACTAATATAGAGGAAATGAGATGCACTCTGCTATTTCACCTACCAAGGCACCAAAAATTCCTCTAAAGTACTTTAATAGCTTGAGGGGGCCTTGAGAATGCAAAGCCTCCTTCTAACATGTCCTCAAGAATATGGGTCTTCTTAAAAAATAATTACCTGAAATCCTTTAAACACTTGACGACGGTAAGCAGCCTCCTCCTTCTGTCCCATGCTAGCCCAAACATCAGAATAGACAACATCTGCATCTCTAACAGCTTCCTTTGGATCATTAGTTATTTCAATCTTGCCAACTCCAGCTTGTCTAGCCTTCTCCACAGTTTTTTCATCTGGTTCAAAGCCTTTGGGGCAGGCACATACAAAATGGAAAGGAATAACAGCAGCCAAAAGCAGCCAAGAGTGCACAATGTTATTCCCATCTCCAACATAGACAACCTGAATGTTACATTCATTAAATTTGATTAGCAAAATACAAATCAATAACGAGTGAATAATACAACAAACCAAGACCACTTGAGCGAACCTTTGTGCCTTCCAGCTGACCAATGTGTTCAATCATAGTAAGGGCATCAGCCAGTATTTGGCAAGGATGATTATAGTCAGTAAGACCGTTAACAACAGGTACACTTGAATATTTTGCGAGATCGAGAATGTCCTGCATCAGAATAAATTATTTGATTTCATTAACACATGCATGACAAAATTTAGAAGTATTTAACAAAACAAAAGAGATGGGTCTGTTGAACATTTTTACAATAATTAAAATCTCAGGCGATAGGATAATGAATGTCTGCCGACAAAAAATATCTGCAACTCACCATCATACCTGATGAGCAAAGACACGTGCCATGATAATGTCATTATAGCGAGACAAAACACGAGCAACATCACGAGTTTCCTCCCGCTTGCCCATCTGAATGTCATCTGGTCCCAAATATATAGCATGGCCTCCCAGTAAGCTAAATCCAGTCTCAAATGAAACCCGTGTTCGCATTGATGGTTTTGCAAAGATCATGGCCATTGTCTTTCCCTTAAATGGTAGATATGTCCTCTCTCCAGATTTAAGCAGGGCTTTGACCTCAGATGCCCGGTTCAGTATTTTCATAATCGTTGCTTTGTCAAAGTCACTAATATGCAGGAAGTCCTTCAGCTCAGATTTTTCTGTGATTCATGGAACCAAAAGTAACGAAGTCCTTTAATGACTGAGCAATTTACCTTTTACCAAAAAAGTGCATTTATATTGACGATTGATATTCATCATCAATTATTACCAGACTAAAACAGGGAGATAAACAATCTTCAAATAACATGTAATGCCAAGCAAAGTTCAAAAAATAAATTCTTTCCAGTAAATTAGCCAAATGAACTTAACCATAGAACCACAAGATCTTCAAGACCTTTGAGGATTCAAACAAGATTTCATTGCTAACACTGTCACACACCCCCAATTATTACCAGACTAAAACAGGGAGATAAACAATCTTCAAATAACATGTAATGCCAAGCAAAGTTCAAAAATGAAATTCTTTCCAGTAAATTAGCCAAATGAACTTAACCATAGAACCACGAGATCTTCAAGACCTTTGAGGATTCAAACAAGATTTCATTGTTAACACTGTCACACACCGCCAATTATTACCAGACTAAAACAGGGAGATAAACAATCTTCAAATAACATGTAATGCCAAGCAAAGTTCAAAAATGAAATTCTTTCCAGTAAATTAGCCAAATGAACTTAACCATAGAACCACGAGATCTTCAAGACCTTTGAGGATTCAAACAAGATTTCATTGCTAACACTGTCACACACCCCCAATTATTGGTTCACTGCAATTACAACCCACCCCCGCCCCCCCAATAATATCGAAATTTCTGTGATACCCTCCAATTGTTTAAAAGATATGCAGCAGTTGATCTCTTTTAAGTCAAA
The DNA here is from genome assembly GCA_014182395.1 of Eucalyptus sp. ANBG9806169. Taxonomy (NCBI): domain Eukaryota; kingdom Viridiplantae; phylum Streptophyta; class Magnoliopsida; order Myrtales; family Myrtaceae; genus Eucalyptus; species Eucalyptus sp. ANBG9806169. Next base: position 36,965,674 of record CM024575.1, read on the forward strand.
CACGATGAGGATAAGGATGTGGTTCCAAATTTTGGCACTTTAAATGCCAAATATGATTAAATTAACTTGATCTGTAAGCAATCCACTTACAGCAACTAAATTGTGAACATGAGATACTGCACAAGAATTTTGTAAAAATTTACAAAAGTCACTTTAGTTTTTTATAAGATTCATGGCATGTCACCAAGCAAATGGAAATCTCTAGTTTGTGAAAATTGACAAAGATCCTTATGTTTATAAATTTGAAAGAACATCCCTTGCCAATTTCATAGACACCCCAACTGTTTGTTTAAAAACTTCAGCTGCACCCACCAGGCACTACCATATAATCAACGTCTTATGCACACCTCCTAAAGTTTGAATAAAATGCATAAACTTCTGAGGTGTCATGGGATGTCCACGCAGATTTTGAGAAGTGGGGAGACATTTGCAGCTTCACAAATTCACAATATCTCAAACACGATAATATATATATTCTCTAACATTGAGGACATGTCAAAGCAATCAGTCCTTCATATATAATCTAAGGTCTAGCTTGCCGAGTACCATCCCAGCTACCTAATATTTGCAACGGTATGTCAATGACGCGTCAACCCATTCATCCGAGTAATTTCATACCATTAGATTGCATTTGCAACTAAAAAACAGACATGACTACCGAGCAAATACCAAATGCTTAGAAAACCTAATTCGGGTTCCGGATCAAACTGACAATCATAAAAGCGTGTCAGCACTTCGCCCTTCACCCTCCAGCATTTCCCCTTTTTACAATCTCTAATTCAAGCGCCTAAAATGAAAAAAAAAAAAAGGAAACTGAAAACATGCTCAATCAGACGGGAAAATCGTAACGAAAACAAAAAGCGAGCGAAACTCTGAACCGCGCAGAACCATCAATTTGCAGAAACGAGGCATCAGAAGTACGTGTAAAAAAGAAGAAGAAAAAGAAGAGAGCGCTAGCCTTTGGCCTGGAGAGGAGATGGCGTCGGAAAGGTAGCGGACGAAGCCCGGCAGGAGAGCCGGCGGCGGAGGGAGCGGGAACCCCACGGGAACGCCACGGAGGCGCCGGGGAGGCGGGCATCGTCGCCGGAGAAGGCGGAGGAAGCGGAGGAGGAGAGGGATGAAGGGTTAGAGACGCAGTGAGACGAGATCGCCGCCATTGCTGAGAGGGAGAGTGTTGCGGTGGCTGCTTGGTGCTCGCGACTGTGGCTTTGAGAGTGAGTTCAGGTTCAGCTTGCGGTTTGCAAAATCCCGTCAGCGACAGAAACACGCACCACCAGAAGGTCAAGAAAGCGGGTCGGAATGTTTCCGGGTCGGGTTTTAGCCCTGAATTTGGATCTTTAGGCCCAATCATTCAGATTTGGGCTACTATTGGGCCTCCAGTCCAGCAAGAAACTGCGAGCCCTTCGAAGTTTTTCTTTTTTTTTTGGGCCATGCCCTTCGAAGTTCAATCCTTGCACTTTACCACTCAATTTCCAGGCTCCCTTTGTTCCGCAGAATCTTGTATAACTGTAATTAATTAGTAGGTTAAAAATGTTTTCACCATGGACAATAACTTATATCTAAATATTCCTGTGGATGATGAAAATATTTTTTGTTTATTCACTTTTATAACCGATACAAGTTATTGATATTAGTGAAATATTTTTCAAATTATTTATTTTTTATGAAATAAACGGAATTTGTCTCAATCTTTTTCTCGTCAGCGTATTCAGTCCACATGATTCTTAAGCTATAGTGAAAGGATTCTTCAACTAGAGGCCATTTTTCATCCCATTAAAAATAATAATAATAATGTGTTGCGGTTGGCGTTTTTAGTTTAAGAGTCTTGCACGTCTAAATAAATAAATAAAATAACGACTGAAACAATTTGCAACTTCGAGAGGGTAAAATGCATGCATTTAGGGTTTAACGGATAAGAGGTGAGTATTTTGGAGGATAAATTGTGAGCATTGGATGTTTAGGGCTTGAGTAGTTTATATGGAGTTAGTGAAATGATTTAATTTGGATTTAAGGTGTAAGAGGATCAGAGTTCGGGGGCAAAGTGAAATTTGGCCTTTCTTTTTGGCTCCGTTTATTTCGCGAAAAATATTTTCGAGGAAAATATATTTCTCATTTTCAGCGTTTGAATTGCATAAAAAATGAGTTAACGAAAAATATTTTATGGATAAATAGAAAGCCCATGTTTAAATTTTCAAAATATGACTAGATATTAACACTTGGATCAGAACTCTATACTTGGGGACAAGAACACTAATGTCACTCCCGAGTCCTCAACATCTAAAATTGGGTCCTTAGCACCTGAGCATGTGACCCCTCCTCAGTGCCCATGCAAAAAATATATTTTGGGAAAATATATTACTCATTTTCAGCATTTTAATTGCATAGAAAAATGAGTTAACGGAAAATATTTTCTAGGTAAATGAAAAGCTCATGTTTAAAATTTTCAAAATATGACTAAATATTGACGCTTGGATTGGAAATTTTGCACTTGGGAATGGGAACCCTAATGTCATTCCCAAGTCCTTGACATCTAGGTTTGGGTCCCTAGCACCTTAGCTTGCGACCTCGATGCTAGTGCTCGAGTCCCCATGCCCAACTAGGTCCTCAATGTCTAAACCTGAGTCCTCGATGCTTGTGCTCCAGTACTTGGTGCCCGTGCACAAATTTGTTGCGCCCCAACCCGAGTCCATCAAGGCCAAGGCTCAGGACCATAGTGCCTATGCTTGGGTCCTTGGCACGTGTGTCCTAGTCCTTCAAGGTTCAGCCTTGATCCACAGAGGACAGGCTCGGACACTAATACTCGTGCTCGGATCCCCAATGCCTAAGCTTGGGTCCAACCAAGTCTAGGTGCAACACCTTAGTACCTTGGCCTGAGACCTTGGTGCTCATGCTTGGGTGTCCAACGTCCGAACCTTAGTCCATCTAGGCCAAGCTAAGGACCCACTCACGTCCTCGAGCTTGAGACTCCAATGCTAGTGCCTGGATCTCCAATGCTTGAGTCCGAGTCCATCAAGGTTGAAGCTCAAGACTCCAATGCTTGTGCTTGAATCCATCGAGGCCAGGTCCAAGACCTTGTGCTAGTGCTTGAGTCCTCAACATATGAGCCCATGTCCATCAATATAAGGCCCAAGTCTCAACGATCAAGGGTCTTAGCCCTTGTGGAGTCAAACCTAGGTGCTAGGATCCAAGCATGGGCATCAAGGTCTTGAGCCCAACCTCTATGGACACTAGTTAGGACACCAAGAAGTCGTGCACAAGCATTGAATTCTCGATTTTGGCTTTTGTGGACATGGGATTAGTGCCTTCGCTCTTGGTCAAGATCTAAGTGGCCTTACTTGGGTCCCCATTGCATGGGTTGAGGTCCATCGAGACTAAACTTGAGATCTCAATGCTTATGCATGGTTCCCTAATTGCTTGTGCGCAAGTCACTAACGCTGGTAATTAAATGGAGTCTTAATGAGAAAACTGAGAAGATAAAACACTAATTTAATATGCTGCTAGTAATTAAATGTACCAAACTAATCTAATGCAACCACAACTTCGACACTCAAAATCATTGTAAATACATGGGAAAATTTATTAGGCATTTTCAAAAACCTATGCAAACATGTTAGACCCCTCTCTCATTGAGCACATCATTAGGGGAGGAGAGAAGCCACGTGCCATATGTGAATTGTCACACCCCGAACCTCAAGCGCGCGTGCATCCCTCGGCGGTCGACTAAAATTGCGACGTTCTTAGGACGCGTTGCCGACCCATTCATTTTATGCACATGCGGAAGCGAACTAATAAACCCCAGACAACCAACAAACACATGGGATAGTAAAACACATGCTACAAACTGCACTTTATAAACACCTCAGGTTCAACCTATAGGTTTATATACAAGAGTCTATATTCAAAAAGAAGCTACTAAGCCAATTCTACCCTGAACCCTACCTACTCGGGATCCGGGTCTACTACGACACCGTCTGGGATGTCGATGTCCAAGGGATCAGCTACCCCTACTTCGGGCCCTTCAGCCTCAGGCCTAGGGTTTGCCTTGATATCTTCCAATATATCAATATCCACGATGGGGTTGAGTACCTCCTCATACTTGGTATCGACGGTAGGCCCGTTGAAACCCTCCAAAGGACCCTCCTGAATCTCGTTAGGCCCGATACAATACCACACTTTGAAACGATGAGATACCAAGTGAGGTAGGCCCTCATCGACCCAAAGAGTAGTCACCACAAGTTCATGGGTCCAAGTGGTCCCGGGGATGGGGAGATGGGGTAAACTCGATCTCCACCTCCCGTGGACACCCAAAACATACGTGATGTACCTCCATTTAAGGACTTGAAAATATTTAAACCATGACGAGGTGAGATAAATCTCAGCGAGTCTACACCCTAAACCTTGATTAGGATGAGAATTCACCTAGAGACAGCCTAAACATGCACCATATAGGACTTACCTCACCTCAGCACCCCCTTGCACATTAGTACATCTCATATCTCATATGCATACAATAAATGCATTCAATAACTAGAACACCTCATTTTCATATATCAATCAATCACAAGGGTCCTAATTATAAGGCCAAATAGTTATGACACGTCTCATTGCGTGCCACACAATTTCGTCCCATGATCAGGCGAGGTTATCTCAATCACTCAAGCGTGTCCCAATTATTTACGACCCAACGGCCACAACCAACTCATTAGTCGGCGATCATCCAGCAAACCGGGCGTCATCTCGCTCCTTCAGGCACGACAACGTCTACATCTAGACGGTATTCCATAAAGGAGCATTGGCCCAGCCTCCACTGAGACTGGCATCCATTGTCAAAGGCATCTAAACTTAATCAGGCATCGTCTCGCGTGAATGCGTCAGAACGGGTTCTCAATTCTTCATAAACCAAGCCAATTTGAAGGCCAAAAATCCCAAGGGAGCAGCCCCTACGAATTTCTCTTTAATTCTCCACATAACAAATCAAATTGGTGGCCAAAAATCCAATTAAAGGTGCCCCTCCGAATTTCCTTGTTTTTAATTTGCCGAATTTGATTTTTCTGCCAAAATTCCGGGCTCAAAGGAATTTCTTCAAAAGATGAGACGATATCCTAAAAATAAATCATGACACGCTCAAACGTTCGATTCCCGAAACCAAGTTCAATTTCTTGGTTAAAATCGATCAGACGTGATTTTAGCGTGACCCAACCTATTGGGTAGCTTTTAGGGATTTTAGCGCGTTTGACCCATGGTCGATAATTTTGATCCACGTTTGTACATCTCCGACTCGTCGGCAACTCTTGGTTGTCGTAAAAATCTCAAGGTTTCAATTACGGCTACCGGGTACAGAATTGACAGAAAATCAGGTTAATGCCATTCGACGCGAATTTCGCAATCAGTTGGAATCACCCATAATTTAATTACGTGCTTCCATTGAATCGACCTATCTTCGACATCTAATCGATTATAACGGTGCCGTATTGACCCTTACCGATTAGCATGGTCGAGCAGTTGATTTCTGATCGAATTCTCAAATATGTCGCGTTTATATCCCTTAACGATTTCACCTAATAGACCAGTTAACTCATGAGTAATCAGCTCAGAGAAAAAGGACCATAGGCGCATCAACGAAATGCCTATTTCATTTAATCGAGATAGGGTCAAAATTCAGGATGTCACATGAATGGAAGTCCCCTCCAATCCCATCATTCAAGAATGAACAAAAACACCAGTGAGGGGGTAAGGCGTGGACAGTGAAAACTCCGAACTTTTTGTCACTCGAATTAAGTCATAAAAATAATAATAATAATTAATATCACGAAAAATTCTAAATTAATATATTTATGATAAATTTATTTGAAGTTAATTTTATGATCATAAAAAAATTAAAGCTAGTATGCTTACGATAAATTTATCTTCTGTTAAATTTTATTATCAAAATGATGAGTTGGATGACACGTGATAGTTGACAAATATATCAATTTTTGGTTTTACCCTTAATTTGTCATACATATACCGATTTGTGATTTTTCATGATATTGATTCAATTTAACAAAAACTAATAGAGGATAAATTTATTACAAATATACTAATTTGGAGCTTTTGTGGTTAAAAATTAATTTGTGATAAATTTGTCGAGAATGTACTAGTTTAGTTTAGTGGTATTAACCTAAAAATGATTAAATTCATTTATAGAGGGCTAGCTTTTCTTTCTCAGGGCAGTAAAGATAGAATCAATTCGAATCAGAAGCATGAAAAAGGGCCCTTTTTCTTGGTTTAAAGAGCACTTTCTTCTGTCGATCGTCCCTGATACCACTGACACCCTTAGGTTTTATAATGAACTCAATTTGAACTTTTTCTTAACCAAATATCTATGCTTTCGCGATATACACATCTTGAACATGTAAATTCATGTATAACTTGTTCAAAGCTTTATAATTTGAATAATATTTTGACAAAAAACGTAGAGATTTGCCTTTGTTTTTTAATAAAACAGAAACAAACAGCACCTTAATTCGTCAATTAAGATTTCCTTTATTTCAAGCACTTTCACTTTTGTCTAATTCAACCGTAAGAGATCGAAAAATCTTTTCCTCTCTCCTCTTTTCATTGTCTTATTCCGTTGGAGAAAATATCTTCAAGTGATTTTAATTATCCCGAACTATTCTTAGTATATTACTTACTATATTGTATGCAAATATTTGGACTAAAGGTTGCGCAACATTCATGGTGTAATTCATTAGAAAGAAGTTCGTAAATGTTTCTTACCCAAAAAAAAAAAAAAAAAGTTCTTAAATGTTCTATTATGATAAATAGTACTAGTCAACCTAATAAAACATCAACTACTGATGATATTTATGTCGAAGCTGTAAAGATCGGATTGATGGTGATGTAAAACCAAGTACATCAAATAATGTTTGTTGGGTTAAATAGCTATTGAAAGATCTGAATTTGCACAGTAGTAGAATCATACTAAAGCATCTAGAAGAGTAGCTAAGTTGTCTAATAGGTCAATCAAAAACTGCAGTGAGAAGACAGCAGCAGTTGTTATTTTTGGTTAGCCTACAAAAATTAAGTAAAGAAGTTGTATAGGCAGTACATTCCTTGGATAGTAACTCAATGGAAACTTTCCAACGGCCGTATGCTTCTCTAAATTATCATTGAGGAAGAGTATAAAAGAGAAGACTACGAGAAACTAAAAGAGAGTGTGACACATAAAAGATCAAGTAGCTTACGTACTATTGTTCTTAACCATAAGCTCTTTGTCAAGTGTTTGGACACTTGGAGTGCCAAAACTTTGCACGAGATGACACTTAAATACGAAAAGTTACGAAAGTGACACTCAAGTACCTTTTTTAAAAAAAATAGGACACTTGAGTATCAAGTTTGGCAAAAGTGGCTCGAAATCCTATGTAACAATTTTTTAATAATATAACTCATCTACGTAGCACACTAGAGAGTTCAATCAGCGACGAAGAATAAAAACGATGTTATTTTGTCTTTTTTTGAATTTTAATATAAATATTAATTAAATTAAAATATTTATATTTACAACCTTTATAAATTTTATTTTTTAAAAAAGGAGAGGACGAGAAGGCATCAGGCGAGGGCTAAGCCCTCGCTGTCACCTCCCCACTGTTGCGGGAAAGGGCCAGAAACGGTGGGAAGAGGGTTAGCCGAGGTTGTTGGGCCCTAGCCAGGAGCTGACAACCCTACTGATCGGCGGCAAAGGCTTACAAGCCCTCACCCAAATCTAGGCACAAGGGTAGTACCCTTCCCTCAAATTCGGTGAGGGTCACCGGCCCTTACCTAGCAAGGCCAAGGGTTGTCACCGTTACTCTTCCCGGCGACGATGGGGGGAGGTGAGCCTTTGCCGCTTGCGATCTCCATTACCCATTTATTAATAAATTTTTAAATATAAATATAAATTTAGTTTTAAATTTAATTTAATTAATATTTATATTTATATTAATTAGCTACCCAAGTTAGCAGCAAAACAACAGTTTTTACACTTGTCTAGCCACATCAATGTGCAAAATGATATCTTTTTGCATTTGCCTCGTCGAAAAATCATCATGTCAGCATTTTGGCCAAATTTTCTTGCTGTTGGCACTTAACTGATCCATTTTGCTCCGATTTTAGCATTTAAATGTCACTTTCGTAACTTTTGGTACTTAAGTGTCCATTCGTGCTAATTTTTGACACTTCAAGTGTTCTTTTCCCTCTCTTTGTCATACTGTTTTGATATTCATGTTGTTTAACAATTGTACTAAGGATTAAGTGTATAAGTGTAAGAACAGTAACTGAGTCCAAATAGTGGGATCTATCATATAAAGGATTAGCGATAGCCATTTGTAAATTTTCAAGCATATTGTTAATGGAATCCAGCCCATCTTGAGATTATTAGTCTGAAGAGTAGACGTAAGCTTGTAGATAAAGCCGAACCACTATAATTCTCTGTGTCCCATTGTTTTTATCCTTTTATATACATTAACATACAACTAGTAAGTATTCACATAAACATTAGGTTGAGATGATCCTTACTTAGGGTCCGTTCGTTTCACGGAAAATATGGCGTTTTTGGAAAATATTTTCCAAGAAGCCATTTTCCAAAAAAAAATAATTATTTTTTGGTGTTTGGATAAAACCTTAACTGAAGTGGAAAATATTTTCGTTGTTTGGTAAGGAAAATATTTTCCTCCATATACTCTTTTTTTCATTTATTTTATTATTTTAAAATTGATTTTTCATTACTTTTTTTTAAAAGTCAATTATTAAGTTATTTTTTCTTTTTTCCTTTTCTTTTCTTTGTAAACATCTTCTTCTTTCTTGGCCGGTCGCCGGCCACGGCGACGGCCGGTGACTGGCCACAGGTGAGCCTCGAGCTCGTCGGCGAGCACAAGGCTTGCCTAGCTTTGGCGAGCTTAGGCTTGCTGCTCGCCAAATCGGCGAGCACAAGCATCGTGCGAGCGCGAGCTTTTGGTCAGCGAGCTCCGAGCTCGCCGATCTGGCAAGGCCCGAGCCGGCGAGCTCGAGGCTCGCCGGATCATTGAGCGTAAGCCTCTCTTGCTAAGTCGGTTCATGCAAGCTTCCCTGCAAGTCAGCGGCTCGCTGGCCTCAAGCCTCGCCAGATCGGGGAGCCTCGAGCTCAACGCTCGCACTGGCAGATCTGGCAAGCAAAGAGCTTGAGCTAGCTAGAGGTGGGCAAGCCTCAAGCTTGCCACTTGCCAATTTAGCGAGTGGCGAGCCTGAGCTCGCCAGAGGTGGGCGAGCCTCAAGCTTGCCACTAGTCGATCTAGCAAGCGGCGAGCCTAAGCTTGCCAGAGGTGGGCGAGGCTTGCTTGTGGCTGATCGCCGACCGTTGCCATGGCTGGCGACTAGCCAAGAAAGAAGAAGATGGGAAACAAAGAAATAGAAAAGAAATAGAAAAGAAAAAGAAAATTAAAAAAAATATATCGAATTAAAAAGAAAAAGAAAATCAAAAAATTTCAAAAAAAAAGAAAAGAAGAAGAAGGGGGATGAGGAAGTGAGGATTTATAGAGATGTGAGATAAGAGAGATCAAGTGAGGAAAATGTTTTCCACTTTTCAAAAATGGAAAACATTTTTCCCTAATTTAGAAGACTTTTTTCCTTTCATGGAAAACGTTTTCCCCAAGGAATTCATTTTCCGCAAAACAAACGTCAGAAAATTCGAAAAACGTTTTCCTAAAAATTATTTTCCGCGAAACGAATGGAGCCTTAGCAATAAGCTAATTTTTGCAAAAGATCATCAAAGTTTGAAAACATCTTATTCACCTCCTAGGTTATATGTTTAGCCCCAACATCTTTAACCTTCAACTATGGGGAGGGTTTGAGCTAGTCTAACCCTCCTTGCCATCTTTTTTTATTTTTTTTTTGTACTTTTCCTCTTTTTTCTCTCCCGATCTATATCTTGGAGCTGTGCTCTCCTAATCTAGTTCTAAATTTCAGAGTTTGAATTCTCTGAATCTATTTCTAGATCTAGAAGTTCTTCTCTTTCGATTTATAACTAAGAGTTTAATAATGTTTTCGGGGATTTGATACTCCATACTTTGTTCGTGTATAGGTTCTTTGCCTCTAGTTTTAATGATGATCATAGGAGCTCTATTGTCTTGCTAAACTATGAAGATTTTCTCTTCCAAAGGTTAGATCTGTGTTTATTCAACCTATTTTCGTTGTCTTTGTATAACGATAGTGTAGAGGAAGTTGAACCTAGGCGTACACCACCAATTAGCAATGTTGTAATTGCTGGAGAAGGAATTTCCGGCATGTATTCATCACGAGCGATGATATGATATCTAGTGATTGGTTGTCAATTATTTTGATTGATAGATCCGCTCCTTTGGAATGAGTGTGTTCTTAACCCTATCGGTGTTTTGTTGATCCTCCTTATTTTTTGGATTTGGCTTTGTTTTGCAATGTTCTGGCATTTGCTCTACTTTAATTTGCTTCATCATGAAAGTCTATGTGAAAGTCTATGTGCTTTTCATGTATCGTTTTGAGTCATGAATATAATTCTTTCGACAAAAATAAAAAAATAAATTCGTCAATTAGACCCTTGACATCGTTATAGGTGTGTCATCAAATGCTCAACACATTCATAGGTTGACTCTTGTCGACATTAAAATAAGCCACATTGAATTGGAGGTGAGTTACAAACTTGATTGCACGTTTTTTAAAACATAAAGGACTCCATTGGCCAAAATCAAACGTTAAGAACTCAAATGACCAAAGTGTGAAACGTATAGGATTTTTGTTGTACTTGTTCAATAATTGATAGTAAGCTTGCGAGCCGGCTCTCTTGTGTGCAAGGAAACTCTTCATGATTGGACGACAATGAGATTGTTCTTGAAATCATTTCCTGAGGAAATAAAAGGCTCTAGGGTTTCCACTTCCGACCCACAAATGATGACTAGGGGTCTGCATGGTAACATTTCTGTTTCTCCCAATTTCTGTTCTTTTGTTCCCCAGAACAAAAAAAGAACAGAAACCCGTTTGGTAACGCCAAGTTGATTTCTATTCCCCGGAATAAAAAAGTTAGCCCAGGAATAGAAACGAGAAACAAAAAAAATTGATTCTTGTCCTGGGAACAATTTCTAGAAATAAGTAAATTTTCTTTTTTATTTTTGTTTTATTTCTCTCTTGCCGTGGCCACCTCCAACCGCCCGGAGCCACCGCCGATCGCCACCCGCCGCCGCCGACCGTGAGCAAGAATAAAAAAAAAAATATAATAAAAAAACAAAAAAATACAAATAAAAAATAAACGCAAGAAAATAAAAAAACAAATAAACAAATAAAAAACAAATAAATACAAAAAAAACAAATACAAAACAAAAATACAAAAATAAATACAAAAAACAAATAAAAAAACAAAAATAAAAAACAAATAAATACAAAAAAAACAAATAAAAAACAAATAAAAAACAAATAAATACAAAAAAAAATAAATAAAAAACAAATAAAAAACAAATAAATACAAAAATAAATACAAAAATAAATAAAAAAATAAATAAATAAATAAATACAAATAAATACAAATAAATAAATAAATACAAATAAAAAACAAACGCAAGAAAAAAAAAAAAAAACACATAAAAACAAATAAATACAAAAAAAAATAAATACAAATAAAACAAATAAAAGAAATAAATACAAAAAAAAAAGAATAAAAAACAAATAAACAAATAAAAAACAAATAAATACAAAAAAGAATTAAAAAAACAAATAAAAAAGAACAAATACAAAATAAATAAATACAAAAAAGAATCATTGCGTTACCAAACGCATTTATATTCTTTTTCTATTCTAAGAGTAGAAATTTTGTGTAATTACCAAACGGGTTCTTTTACTTAGAAATTGTTAGGAATAGAAATAGAAAAGAACTATTTACGAAAAAAAACTCTTCCCCACCAAGTAAACGTTACCATGCGCACCTTAGGTTGCCGTTCTCGAAGACTTAACTATCATGATGCCTTCATGATCGAGATTTTAAGGACAACAGTTATAATTTAATCGGGATATTCATATGATTCATGTGACAACGCTAAAGGATGGTTGTTAGGATTGATTGCCCTCTCCTTTAAACAATATTTGGGTTTGTTTATTTTGCGAAAAATGAATGATTTAAATAAGATCTTTTTAAAATTAATCATTTATATTACTTATAAAAATGAATGAATGAAAAATATTTTCATTGTCGGATATAAATTGTTATTGATAATGAAAATATTTATAATTGATTAATTATTTCAAATGACAAAGCTATCATTTTTAGAAAGATATTTTTTAATTTATTTATTTTTCGTAAAATAAACGAAGCTCAAGTGTATGATTACACTGCGTGATATTACCACGTGAGGTAACTCATCAATAAGAAGCAGGAAATTACAAAGTTTAACATCAAACATGAGTTGGGATGCTATTCATGCATCTTATAATTGATCAATTACGTGATGCTAGGCCGGTAGTGTGGGTCATGAATGCATTACATATATTTTTGTCCCTTCTCACCCTTTTACTTGAAAAAGAGATAGGAAGAAAAAAGGGGCTAAACCAAATCAAATTGTTCCCCTGGAGACAAAATTATAATTAATGAAACCTAAAAGAGCAAGAAACGAAAAAACAACAAGAGCAAGAAACTGAATAGAATCCTTTTTGTCGGATTTGCGCTTCTTCTGAATTCTTCTGCAGTCCCTGACCCCATTTATTGTTTTCTTTTGCCTGAATCCTAAACCACTCTCCGTCACACCTCCACGAACGGCCGTTGGATGTCCAACGCATCAACTGATGTAACTCCCGTTCGGCTCCGCGTGTCGCCCATCCACCCAATCACATTCGACGCGTGAACGCCGGATCACCTGACCCACCGGGTCACCATCGCTCACTCATTCCGCCAAGATGAGCGCTTATGGATTTCGCTGAATTCAACAATTTAGCGGAGACCCCGGCGGACTTGTCTGTCATGCACATCAAATTTCCTCAACGTAAACCTTTCGGCTTCTTTTAAAAATATTTATTTAAACTTCAGCCGGATCAAATTATCATAAATACATATCAATTTCCTGTTCATGCGCATTAAATAACGAGACCCCCAACAATACTTCGAGGGAAATAAATTGTGATTCTAGCATAATATCTAAACCAAATATTGAAACATCCATCCAACCTTTTTCTATAGATTTGTTGAGTGTTGTTTTTATCCTTTTCGTTTACGTTAAAAAATTTCAGTATTTCACGAATTAGAGTATGCTCGTGATAGATTCATGAGAATCAATAGAGATCACCGGTGTATGAAACTAAAAACTTCCCAATCCATGAAGTGAATATGAAAGTTGGTGTTCAATGCAAATCAATCGAATCGAATCTACAAAAACAAAATAATGAAATTACCATAAGCACTACTTAATTGCGTGTTCTCTTGCATCGTAATGCATAACATTTGAATTAACAATCTAATCGAGCATGGCCGGTTGGAAGGCTTGATCATGTGCAAGTTCCTTTCAAAATCAATCGTTTGAGAGAGAGGAAGAGATTTTGTGCACCGAAAGAAGGAGGAGAAGAAAGTGTCGGAATCACCAAACCTAGGCCTGCAACACGTGGTTAGTTCATACGTTTTTGGACAAGTGGACTTAAATTTTATTTTCTAATTTCTATGGTGGTAAATGATCCTTCGGGGCTTCTACCTACCGACCATGCTTATCGCCCGGAAGAAAATGGAAAAAGGCAAAGCAATCAAAGAAAAGTAGACTTGTCCTCACCATTAACTTTGCGACAGTCATGTGCTTTTCACCGCCAATTTGGCCCCACAAATTTCGCCAGGACCTTTCCCAGTCACTTGATTTTATAATTAATTCAATCAGTCAAGGGTTTTTTTCTTGGTAAAGTTCAACCAGTCAAGGTTAAATTATTCAAAAACAGAAAAAAAAAAAAAAAAAAAAAAAAAAAGGAAAAGAAGGTGAAAATTGTAAGTACTGATCACTTTGATGCCAATGCCATTTACTCGTCAGCTGAAAGCCTGAAACTATTAAAAAGACCTTATAGCTCCGCGGGACTTCATTTGGAAAACTCTTCTGCTTTTGGGTGTTTTCGCAGGGCAAGGGAAAACATGAAGCATTCGAGGCTGTTGTTTTTCTTGGCGCTCGTTCTGGTTCAAGAACGAAGGTCGCATTTTGCTGCGAAAGCGGAAGATCGAGGTGGGTTCGTCAAGACCGAGGGAGTGCACTTCATGCTGAACGGAAGCCCTTTTTATGCGAATGGGTTCAATGCCTACTGGTTGATGTTCTTGGCGTCGGACCCATCACAGAGGGCCAAAGTCACCTCTGCTTTCCAAGAAGCTACGAGCCATGGCCTCTCCATTGCAAGGACCTGGGGGTTCAGTGACGGTGGGTACATGCCCCTCCAGTCCTCTCCTGGTTCCTACAATGAGCAGATGTTCCAGGTGAGCTTGCTCGCTTTCTCTTTTTTTATTTCCCCTGCTTTTTCTTAGTGGATTTTCTAAGGGATAATTTTCATTTCTTAACGGGAAATTTTTTTTATTTTTCATTTTTTGTGGCTGTGCAAAGGGATTGGATTTTGTGATATCAGAGGCTAAAAAGTTTGGGATCAAGCTGGTGCTGAGTCTGGTGGATAACTATGAGGCACTGGGAGGAAAGAGACGGTATGTGGAGTGGGCAAGAAGCCAGGGACAGCCCGTAGCATCCGATGATGACTTCTTCACCAATCCTGTGGTGAAGGGTTATTACAAAAATCACATCCGGGTCGACTTTCTATCTCTTCTATTTTCCCCTTCCTCATCTTTCAATCTGCATTGGATTGCTTCATCTGGTCATCGGATTGGCTCTTCTAGGGAAAAAAATCTTGACACTTCTGTTGTTGTCCTGTTTGCTACATTTTTTGGGTGCAAAAGCAGACTGTTCTTACAAGAAGGAACAGCGTAACTGGGATTGCTTACAAGGATGACCCGACAATAATGGCTTGGGAGCTGATGAATGAAGTCAGATGCCCTTCAGATCCATCAGGAAGGACCATCCAGGTTCACAAATGCTCCTCTTTAATCTTGTGTCATGTCTTGTGCTTATTGCATATGGAAACGCATATGGAAACCCCCACCATTTTAATGCACATTGTCAATTTATGCTGCCATTTTCTCCCATCTTTTTGTCAAATCTGTAGATATTTCATACACAAAATGCACGATTGGAGCTGACTTCAATTACTGTTTGTTCTGTATGTAGGCATGGATCACGGAGATGGCATCTTATGTAAAATCTATCGATGGGAACCATTTACTAGAGGCTGGCCTAGAAGGGTTCTATGCACAATCCTCTGCTCAGAAGCAGCAAAACAACCCCTCTTTCCTCGTCGGAACTGACTTCATTGAAAATAATCAGATCCCTGGTATCGACTTTGCAACGGTTCACTCATATCCTGATCAGTGGTGAGTATTAAGTACTATGCCGGCATTACAGCGATAAATAAAATGCCAAGCCAAATGTGACTGCTATCTTATTGCATCATGCTAAATTGCATGTTCGTATCTTTTTTTGACAAACAGGTTGTCTGACCCAAGCGTAGGAAACCAAATATCCTTCCTCAGCAACTGGGTGAACACTCACATTCAGGATGCGCAGAATGTTCTCCACAAGCCGCTCCTATTCGCAGAGTTCGGGATCTCGTCGAAAGACTCAGGCTACAACCAGAATGAGAGGGACCAGTTCTTCGACACAGTTTATTCGGCCATCTATTCCTCAGCTCGCGGAGGTGGCGCAGCAGCAGGCAGCATGTTCTGGCAGCTTTTGACTGTAGGGATGGACTCTTACCGAGACGGTTATGAGATTGTGTTGAGTGAGAGCCCATCAACTGCGAGCGTGATCGCTCAGCAGTCCCAGAAGCTCAACAAGATAAGGAAGATGTATGCGAGGCTGAAGAATATGGAGGAGTGGAAGAAGGCGAACGACAGGAGGAACGGCGGCGGAAATGCAGGAAACTGAAGAGTGGAAGTTCAAAGATCAAGTAAAGAATACACACGTAGGAAGGTCAGTATAGGATCGGGATATATTGATGTTTTGCAAACTATTCCTGCTCATCCAAGATGAAAGCAGAGCAAAAGTTTACTGCGATTTTAATGTCTCCCGCTGTTGGGGGCTTATTATACCATCACTGGGAGGTTACGTTACCTGCAATTCAAAGTTCGAAAGTTGAATGTTTGTACGAAAATCATACAAGTGGATTCAGTTTTTCGTTGAGATATTAGTTGCGCTTGGCATGTGCCGTGCTCATCAATATTTCTATCAAGTATGCAGCAACTTGAGTGGGAAAAGTTATATAACGCGTACAAGTAGATTTAATCATTTTTTTTTTTTTGGCTCCAAGAAGATTTAATCATTTACCAGGTAGGAATTCATTGAAGTAACGCAGGCTTTTTTTCTTTCTTTTGGTCAGAAGCACGCAGGCTTTGGTTGCGCTTATTATGCTGCAAGAGGGCGATGAACCGATGCACGTGGTCGACAATTCTTCTCGGCCATGACCCGCATTGTAGAGAAAGACACAATGTTCAATTAAAGAAAACATAATCTTTTATCATAAGCACTTGTGAGATATTGTGGAGATATTGCTTAGACTTCTTTCACACGCACACGCTTAAATGGGGAGCACTTCGTGGCTATTTATGGCCCAAACAAGGAGGTGGTTCTACCTTCGAGATAATTTTAGAAATCCATCTCCTTAATTAATTCTAGCGATTACTAATAATACTATGTGGACAACCTATTAGTTACACAATTCTACACTCTTCTACTAAATTATCTCGCACCAAGAAGAATCTAGATAAATAAAGAGATAAAACGGAATTCTGATGAGCAGAGGTTGTGCAACCATGAGATTTTTGGAAAAAATCTTGAAAAAATCTCTCTCTCTCTCCTCCCTCCCCCAACGCCATTTCCCCCTTGCTATAGCCGATTGCCCCTTTTCCTCCTTCCCCTCCATTTTCACTTTCATTTTCCTCTCATTTCTTCTTCATCTTCTTCTATTCTTCTTTTCATCATCATCATCACCACCATTCACCACCGCCCACACCACCCATTCACCGCTATTTCCACCACCTTTCACCGTCGTGAGTCGTTCATGCCACCCGCTCGAGCTGCCCGTGCCGCTGTTGCTCACTGTCCCTTGCGTCTCCGCTTACCCGTCATCATCACCACCGAGCACCCTTCCCCCTCCCTTGGTGGCCGAAAGCCTTAAGAGGCTTTGCCACTGTCATCGTCAAGTATGGGATCGAGCTATGAATGTTGCACCCTTGATAACGTCACGCCACCATTGCTGCGAGCTCGCCACCACTAGAAAATCCATGAGTTAACTCATAATCCTTGATTAGGTAGTTAATTACGTTTAGGGGTAGGTTTAGTTTATACTATTGGTGATTAGTGCTAAATAAGCTTGGTTTAGCCTTAATTATGTTTAAGGATGGCTTAGATCAAAGTCAAGTGCAATTATTTTAATTAATTATAGTCAGATTAATTAATGATAATCAATATTAATTAATCGCAGTTAGACTAATTAATCGTGATTAGCTTAATCAATCTGATTAGTGTAAATTAATGACTGATTAGCCGTTAAGTGGAATTTTATGCTTATTTTATTGGATGGATTTATGCATAATTCTAATTGATTGAACTTGTTACTCCGTGTTGTTGATATGTCCAACGTATGTGCCCTATTTACTATTTCCAAAGAAGGTTTTATGGATAAGAAAATAACGAATTTTGAGGTGATGGGTTTGGACACCTAATTTGACGTGTTAAATGGGGCATTGGAGTTTTAAAATGAAAGCGTCCAAAATTTGGTGGGTTGATTTTAAGTACATGACTACATACAAATATTTTATCACAATTTTAAGAGTGAAAATTGCCAAAACTTGTTGTTTGAGCTAGCACTCTTTTACATCGGGTTAATTGATGGCAAATTAAAATTAGCTTAAGTGTTGGCATGCTTGAATGGTCACCTAATTGAACCCGTCACCCAATGGGAGTTTGAGGACGATGCCCGATGTTTATCGGATGCTCAACAGTGGTCCAGATGCTAAGTCACAGTTGAGGCCGGACCAATGCTCCTTAATGGAATGCTGTGTAGGCAGGGGTTCTAGATAATGTCATGCTCGATGGGGCAGGATAATATCCGTTTATGCTGGAAGACCGCCAACTCGTATGTTGGCTGTGGCTTGAGAGGTCGTAATAATCATAATACGTTGAATGATTGTGATGCATTATGCTTGATTATGAGGTAAAATATTAAGGCATGGTATGAGATTGGCCAAAATGGGTTTGATCTTATAATCGGGACCCATGTGGATGCTTAGTGTATGAGAGTTGCGTATTATGGTTATTGATTATGCTTATTGCATTGATATTGGCATATGGGATATACTAATATGTAGGAGTGTGCCAAGGCGAGGTAAGATTGTATGTCGTTGTGTGTTTTAGGTTGCCTCTGACGCTAATTAGTGTCCTAATCAAGATTTAGGAGGTTGACTCGCTGAGATTTATATCTCACCCCGTTGTTGTTAAATATTTTCTGGCTTGTAGTATGGGACACCATCATGTGCTCTTTGGGGTCCCTATGGACCAAGCTATTGGATGTGCCTGACGTCGCTTTTGGTTGGCCTCGCGTTAGTGAAGTTTAGGCTAACCTTAACCCCTTACTGATTTTTGAAGATAGTTGGTAGGAAGCTGCAATGTAAGGACTTGTAAACATTAAGCTTCCTAGGACTAGTGAACAAATAAATAAAACATGTTTTGGAAATTTTTGTTGTGTTTATGCTATCCTTGTTTGTTATGATTGACTCGGTGTTGTATTATAAATGCTTCCATTTGCATTTAATCGAAAAAAAAAAAAATGGATCACCAACGTGTCCTAGGACGTCGCAATGTAATTAACCATTAAGAAATGCTCATACGCTTGGGGTTCAAGGCTTGACAATTCTTTATCTTTCAAACTTGTAGGCATGGAAGTTTTACTTCAATTTTAAGAGTTGTGGTCACGATATAGGAGATAAGAATTTTCTAGCCTATGTGGAAACTTGTAGTGTGATGTAAAAAGGAAAGAGAACCTATAAAGAATGGCTTGTAAATGTACTATTGTAATGTAAAGTAATGTGTTCTATGTGATATATGTCCCAATCTTCCAGCTGCTATTTGTTTGGGGAGTTTGTTTGTTCATGTTTCTACATCCGCCAATTAACAAGATAAAAATCAAGACAGCGACGAGTCTAAAACGTTGCGAAAATAACCCTCGTCATTCGTGACTCTGAAGATGGAGTTGGGATGGTGACATTAGTTTTCCATAGTGACTATGTTTTGAATTTAGAAATGATCTTTTATGTTCCTAATTTCTCTAGAAACTTGATTTCAGTTTCAAGACTATTACTATAGGTTATTTCTTTAACTTTTCAAATTCAATCTTCAATTTTATTATACAAATATAAAATTATTGGGAATGGTATTTTGTCTGATGGTCTTTCTTGAATTAATTTACAAAACAATGTATTTTATAATGCAATGCATGCTTATGATAATGTGGTTATCAAACAATGTGTTATGGATGAAGATTCCTCTATGTTGTGGCACCGGAGATTATGACATATATCCATAGATAGAGTTAACTAATTAGTATATGATAGAGTATTCAATACTTTGGATTTTACTAATTATGACACTTGCGTGTGTTAGAGAAAACTCCTATGTTGTTTTGAAGTTGACAAAACTCATCTAAGTTCTATTATGAAGATTGCCAGACTTTTGTGTCAAAGTCTATCTTACAATAGAAGTCTGCCCACTCTGACAAATTCCAGACTAAATGCAAGTAAAGAATGAAGACTTATCCAGACGCGTGACTATCTTTCTTTCTTCAAGAGTTCGGTTCGTACAAGTTAATATATGCCCTTTTGGATGGAAATATCACCTACAAGATTGATTATCTTTATTGGAATCAATTTAGATACATCAAATCTTTTCGAATAGCAAGTTAATTTGGAAAGAATCTACTTATGGAAACCAAGATCCTGGTTGTACGGGCGAACAGGATTGACGGGCTTTCATCACAATCTTCAAACGACTCAAGATCTCTTTGATTGATTCTGTCCAACGGGTTGATTGGAAGAATTCCTTTGGAAAGTGCCAACGGTCGAGAATGCACGAAGGAGTATTTAAGGAGATGTCTCCAGTTGTTCGATAGCGTGCGTGGAAGAAGAATTTCAAAGTCTGAAACTTACCACTTACTTGTTATTCCTTGCATTGTGCTCAAATTTGTACTCAAAAGAGAGAGAGATTCAAAGAAATACTTTATGAGAGCAGTAGAGACTCCTCACTATGAAGTCGAGATCACAAGATTGTAAATTCTCTTTTGATTCTTAGTGAAAACCAGCCAGGGGATTGTCAGTGGGGGAGAGTGGATGTAGGCTTGATCTAAGCCGAACCACTATAAATTATGTGTTCATTTTCTTATCCCTAAACTCCTTTACTTTATTCGTACTTCAAACTTTGTAGTTAAAGTCTAAACTCTTTTAAAGTCTGCTGATCATCAGACTCAGTTTCAAAAGCAAAATATTTTTACTACTCTTTGCAAAAAATTTCTTCACACCTATTCACCCCATTCACCCCCTCTAGGTGTTCATACTATCACTTTCAGCATGGACTGCTTAATGGGAAAGCAGATTAATAAGACAAATAAATGTGCCAAGAGGAGTACGGAAATATTATAAATTATACATACAAACACTTTTAGCACACCACTAGAATTATAGAATCAAGAAATATTAAGTTTCTTGAAAATGACTTGATTAGTGAGAGCAATCAATTTAGAGACCTTGTTCTTGAGAAAGAAAATTCAGATACTCAAACTTCTACCTCAAGTATTAGATTGGTTGTTGTTCGTAATGCCCCTTCAATTTAACCGACTATTGAACAACCAATCATTAAATTCTACAACATGTCGATATTGATTCGGTAGATCTAGTCAGCAATTTCAAGAAACTATTGAACAACTAGTTGAACAACATGCTCTTTAGAAGAATGTTGATGTAACCTTAAAAAAATTCTACTAGAATGAAGGAATTAGCAATTCCTAGTGATTGCATTGTATATCTACAAGAATCTAAGTATAATGTTAGACCTGAGAATGATCTTGAAATATTTTTATAAGTCATGAGTCGTGATAAATCCAATTTGTGGTATAATACCATGATGGATGAGATGAGTTCTATATCATCAATGAAGTTTGGGATTTTGTTGAGTTGGCCAATGATGTGACATCCTGTATTTTGACACCATCTCGATTAAATGAAATGGGCATTTCGTCAACACGCCTATGGTCATTTTTCTTTGAGCTGATCACTCACGAGTTAACTAACCTATTAGGTGAAGCTGTTAAGGGATATAAACACGACAGATTTGAGGATTCGATCAGAAATCAACTGCTCGACCGTGGTAATCGGCAACGGTCAATACGACACCGTTATAATCGATTAGTGATCAGATATAGGTCGATTCGATAGAATGGTGTAATTAAATTGTGGGTGATTCCACCTGATTGCAAAATTCACTTCGAACAGCACTG
This sequence comes from Eucalyptus sp. ANBG9806169, assembly GCA_014182395.1. Lineage (NCBI taxonomy): Eukaryota > Viridiplantae > Streptophyta > Magnoliopsida > Myrtales > Myrtaceae > Eucalyptus > Eucalyptus sp. ANBG9806169. The sequence continues at coordinate 36,987,289 of CM024575.1, forward strand.
ACCCAATTTTTTGTCGATTTTGTACCTAGTACCCGTAATTAAAACCTTGAGATTTTTACAACAACCGAAAGTCGCCGACGAGTCGAAGATGCACAAACGTGGATCGAAAATTATCGACCATAGGTCAAATGTGATAAATTCCCTAAAAGCTACCCGGTAGATTAGGTCGCGCTAAAATCACATTCGGTCGATTTTAACTATGAAATTAAATTCGGTTTCGGGAATCGAACGTTCAAGCATGTCACGATTTATTTTTAGGACCTCGTCTCATCTTTCGAGAAATTTCCGTCAAGCCTGGAATTTTGGCAAAGAAATCAAAATCAGCAAATTAAAAATCAAGGAAATTCGTAGGGGCTGAATTTTAGGCATTTTTGGGCTACCAAAGGGGCTTATTTGAAGGATTTGAAGCTTAATTTCCTCATTGGGGGAAGCCTTGACCCTAAGAGGGCTGAAGACTTTGTGCCATGCGATCATTGCATGGGATATTTTGCATGCAAGGTGATTGACCAGCCCCTTGACCTCCTCTCCCCTTTGTCCCCCTTCCTTCTTGTTGTGCAACTAGCCTCCCCCTCCCAGTAGACAGGTTATGCTCTTCAGCTTCTTCTTCATCTCATCTTCTTTCCTCAAGCTTTTTCCCTCCCTGGTTTTGCTGCCGCCCCCACACAGAACCACCACCTCTATCCCTGCCGCAAGTAGCCAGCTGAGCCACCATCCCACAGCCTACTCGACCGCCCAACCGCTAGTCCCCTCTGTCTAAGCTACGCCATCTATCTCCGCGCCGTTCGATCCAACAACCGCCTACCGCCACTCGACCACCAACCCGCTAGCTCGCCACCATCGTCAACTAGCTCCACCGTCGCTGCCTCCAGCCGCCCCTGGCTGACCGTCCACGCCTCACCGCTTGCCCCCACGCCCGCCAGCCGTGTCCAGCCGAGCCAAGCCCCGTGACCAGCCCCCTCCAGCAGAACCGCACCTCAGCTTGGACTGAGACTTGTAAGGCCGTTTTCAGCCTCTTCCGACCCTCTGTTGGAGTCACCATAGGCTCGGGTCTTATTCGCCTTCGCGTTGCCATCACTATGAACCCATTAGCTCGCTAATCCAGTGAGTTAACGCCATAATCTTGGATTAGGAAGTTAATTGCACTTAGGGGGTTAGCTTAAGGTTAATTATGATTAGTGTAATTTCATTAGTATAATTAAATTAGTTAGGATGAGTTAGATACCTAGACTAGTTTATTAGGTGGTTAGTTAGGTTAGTTAGTAGCTTAATTAGATTAATGTAATAGCTTAGTTAAATTAGTTAAATTAGTTTAAGTAGAGTAGCCAGGTTAGCTTATGTAGATTAATTAAGTGGTTTAATTTAAATAATTTACAATTTATTTAATTAATTATAATTAGCGTAAATTATACCGGGATAGCCGATTTGTAGAATTTTACATTGATCGTCGTGGTTGAATTGGTTTGTGAAATTGAGTGCTAAATTATGCAATTGAGTGCTTGGTGACAAATTTTTATTATTATTGCAAAAATATAATTTTATGGTATTTAATTAGAAAAATACCAAGTGTCGGGTTTTAACGTCAAAAAGGAATGAAAAGCAAACCTCTAAGTCTTGGTCATAATTATAGAGAGTTTTTGAGAGGTTGCATACCGATGTGAATTTATATGGATTGCATATAATTCGAAAAGATGATGACTCACATAGCTTGGATTACATAGTTATAATTAATCTTAATTTATGAATTAATCTCAATGTTTGGATAAAATTTGTGTTTTTATTTGAATTGTGAATTCGAGCAATTATGGAAGGATTCCATGGAGAGGTTGTTGGCTTGAGTATGTGTTATATCTTGCTTTTGCTCAAGGACTAGTAAAATGTTATCTCTAGAAGTTTGATAACTCTATAAAAATAAAGTTATAGTATTACCTATTTTAGGCAACACATAATGCAATTTTTATAAGAAAGTATATGGATTTTCTTTATTTATCCAAAATTTCCTTGTTTATACAGCATAATGAGACATAGAGAAAATAAGGAAATGGAAAGGAATATGCAACATAGAAGCGTTAAAAAGTGGATGTTGAATCAGGAATCTATGATTTATTCCCTAATTTTATGCGAAAATAAGCAATTACTTTGTATTAGGAGTCTTGGATGTTTTCAATAAATAGGATAACACTAAGAGCTTGGGGAAACAGCTAGATCTTTATTTTTAGACTTTTTTTAACTATACTGATGAGTTTTTCAAGTATTTTGAAAAGAAGTAAAAAATTGATGACAAAATTCTTATTCTTTGATTTATATTTTTGTTTCTTCTTCTATTATAATTAAAGATATAGCATAACCATGATGATATGAATTTCATGTTTTTATGTTTGCAAATGAATTCATTCATGTGAATTATATATTATTGTGCTTAATATTTCTAAGTGACTGCTCATTATTTGAATAATCTGATGTATATGTTTAAGACTAAGAAGTGATAATATGCAATTTCTTTTTATAATATAACTATGAATTAAATGTGGATAGAGGTATACCACCTTATTCATGTGGCTTTCGGTGATAAGGTGAACCAAAATATTCAATGTAAACCTGGAATATTCATAAATTTTAATGCACTTACATTTATTTAAATTTACATAGAGATATGGTTGATTGATAAACTTAGTAGGTTTGCTATAATAAAATATAACTTACTAAATACATTAGGAAATTCCACTATCACATTATTGATATCGTTCTTCTATGTGTAATGATCTAAAATTCATATCTAGTAATTATGGTGAAATCAGATGCTCCAACATATTTATTTGATTGATTAATTGCATTTAGTTCCAATTTTTTGCTTCTAAGATTGTCAATTTTAATTTATTCTTAATTCTACTTTGATTTGTTGAATGAATTTTAGAATTAGTCCATTTTGAAAATTTAATTGGTTTATTAATCATCAATCTCTATAGGATGATATATAATTGCTTATCATTTTGTTACTTGTTTGACATGTCACTGATATGTTCATTTGCATTTAAAATCTTATGTACACAAGGCTTACTTTAAAACTATATACAAGTCAGATATTGTGGACAATAACTTGTCAGAAGCATTTTATGGATCGATATTGGAAGCTAGACACATGTTTATCATAGCTATGCTTGAGGATTTAGAGTGAAAATAGTGGCAAGAATGAGTGAGAAAAGAGATGTATGTTGTTGTAGATAGCAATATAAAAAAAAAAAAAAGGGGGGGGTAATATGAACAATTCTTGACTACTTAATGCGGAAGTAATACAATTAAGTTGAATATTATCAAACTCGAGTGAAGTCAAAGTTTGAATATTACTAGTGATATGATGATATTCATTGGTCTGCAAAAATAATGAACAAGAGTTGAGAGATAGAAGAAACTCCGCATGGTATTTTTAGTGGTTTAGCTTGGAGCAAGCTTACATCTACTCTCCTACACTAATTGGCTATTGGATGGATTTCACTAGTGAATCAATAAGATATTATAGAGGCAAGTGATGGTACTCACATTTGTAATAAGTCTTACTATATCACACGATCACCCTTCCAATGCCTCTCAAGGGTTACAGTTTGTATCTCACAAAAAAACAACTAAGCAAGATTAAAATTCTTGTGAACTTTGGAATTTATTATTATTGACCACTCTTTTCTTTTCGGCACCTTGGTCTTCTTTTATACTCCTCCACTTCCAATCTAAACATTGGATAGTTTTCAGAGGATTACTCTCTAAAGAACCCATTGGACAAAGAAGATTGAGTAGCCATTGAGAGCTAAGATCTAAATCTCCATTGATTTGGTCGTCCATACAAGCAAATCTTAGTTTCCATAAAGAGTTTTTCGATTAAGGAAGGTAGATTGCCTTTGGAGTGATTGTCAATCAATCAAAATGTCTTGCGTGAAAATCTTTTCTACAAAACAATCTTTAAGATCGAAGATCAATCAATGCTTTCTATATGGAAAATCCACATCACTAGCTGTGTAACATCCTCGATTTTGACCATTATTTTAGTCTCGGCTAGTAGGCTAAAGATCGGTATGCCAACAATGGAAATATGCCATGAATCGACTCAAGGGTCGGTTGTGGGCCATGAATTGTGGCACGAGACCTTGGACTGGCCATAGAACTAACCCTAGGATTGGTTGACTAGCCCTTGGACCATATAAGAGCCCTTTTATGGTAAAAGAGAAGTCCGAACTTGGTTTCACCAATTAAGCCCGGTTGTGTCTACTTCCTCCAATCATGTCTCAGGCACGAACCTCGAGCCAAATAAGATAATCGATTGTGGTCAAACTTTATTAGTCCTTGCTTGATGACAAGGCCTTAAAAATTGAGATATTCCAAGTTGCATTTAACGCCCTCGTATTATAGTTAATTAAGGAGCATCGACTGAGATGGACACATGGCACATTGGGCCTTAGCCTTGGAAGACAAGTATGAAACTTCGACTAGTCAAATTTTCTTAGAAAAACAAGTGTGAACTAATGTGAATGCATTAAATGATGTGTGGAAAAGGGTGCCCCTATAGCCTAGGCCTAATCATACCCTGAATACCTAAGTGTGAAATGTGGACTTTGAAGCCCACAAGGAAAGGGTCACACGCTCAAGAGAAAAAGTGAGAGAAACCAAGTCAAGTCCAAACTTTGAACTCAATATAAGTTCACATTAATATCTCTTAGAATTTAGCCATTCAATGAGCAAGATGAAGTGTCCAAGCTAACCTAGGACCCAGTTGAAAACTTGGAAGACAAGGATGTCCAACAATTAATGCTTATTGACCAAGTAGCGCGCCACCTCTCTCCAATTAGATATGCCACCTTTGATTTTTTAAACTGTTGGACCTTCACTATTTTCCAATTTTATAGAGCTTTTGTGATTTAAATTTGGAATAACTTCCTCCTTAAAAGTTGTTCAGAATATCTTGACTTACAACATACTTACATTTTATATTTTTCTGAGGTGAAATGGTTGAGACGAAGGCCCAATCATTTACCGTTTGGAATCTGCTCAGTGTAGTAAAAACAGTGACCAAACTGCCTTCTCGAATTTTTATAAAATTTTCCCTTTCCAATTTGGACATACTTTATCATAAAAAATTTAAAGGACATCCTATAGCCTAGGCCTAATCATACCCTGAATACCTAAGTGTGAAATGTGGACTTTGAAGCCCACAAGGAAAGGGTCACACGCTCAAGAGAAAAAGTGAGAGAAACCAAGTCAAGTCCAAACTTTGAACTCAATATAAGTTCACATTAATATCTCTTAGAATTTAGCCATTCAATGAGCAAGATGAAGTGTCCAAGCTAACCTAGGACCCAGTTGAAAACTTGGAAGACAAGGATGTCCAACAATTAATGCTTATTGACCAAGTAGCGCGCCACCTCTCTCCAATTAGATATGCCACCTTTGATTTTTTAAACTGTTGGACCTTCACTATTTTCCAATTTTATAGAGCTTTTGTGATTTAAATTTGGAATAACTTCCTCCTTAAAAGTTGTTCAGAATATCTTGACTTACAACATACTTACATTTTATATTTTTCTGAGGTGAAATGGTTGAGACGAAGGCCCAATCATTTACCGTTTGGAATCTGCTCAGTGTAGTAAAAACAGTGACCAAACTGCCTTCTCGAATTTTTATAAAATTTTCCCTTTCCAATTTGGACATACTTTATCATAAAAAATTTAAAGGACATCCAATTCTACAACATACAAAAATTTCAAAGATTTTTGTAAAGATTTGGACTTTGAAATTGGTCCTTCTTTACGGTTGTTGGATTTGCTCAACGAGCAGATTGTTTGGTTGTGTCTAGTGATTTGATGCTCTTTCTACAGTACGAATTCGACTTTAATTCCCCATGAAAAAATTTATTTAAGATCTTCTATACAACATATTAAAATTTCATAATTTTTTGATTATGTTTGATAGGGTAATTATATTGATTTCGAAAATTACTTGAAACTGTTTTTCACCCCAACATAAGAGGGTCGCACGCCCAACTTGGAGGACAAGGGTGCTGCACACCCAACTTAAAGAGCAAAGCTAATCTAGAATCTTCTTGATTTAGGATGAGGATGCATTAAATATCTTTGGACTCTAGTTCTTCAATGCAAGTTGAGGTGTCTCTTAAAGGAGTAGGCCATAATGCCTCCTAACCTAAATACTTGGAGAGCAAGTTTGTAGTATGAGCATATCTAACCTAATGATTACTCAAAATCCAAATATTAAATGAGAGAGGCTTAGCCATTGGCTTAGATGTCCCCATAATAATTACTTGTAATTATTCCATGATGACTTAACCCCCTACGTGGACCAATGGAAAGATGAGCAAGTGTCCTCCCCTAAGAACTAGACTTGCCACCCATCTCTTTAGCTTGCCACCTCATTACCCTAGGTTGTCCATCTAAATGAAGATGATCAGTCCACTTTGAAAGATCATCATGAGGGATTTGCCTATAAATAGAGGCATTCTCTCCCCTCATTTCTACACCACCCCCTCTTCCTTCTTCACTCTCTCAACCTCACCCTCACCGCCGCCCTCTCCCTCTTTCTCGTGTTCGTGCCCCTCTTGCCCATTTGCTCGCCTACACAGTGCTCGGTCACCTAGGCCGTTCCTTGAAGTGTTGTAAGTAGAACTTACTAATATCTAGTTAGGGTGTTATGTTATACTAATCCAAGCGTGTAGTGAGTCCTTGATTGAAACGTTGTGACTATGTTCTTGCTTGAGGTTCAGTTGTGTTTGCTTGGATCAGTTTAGACCTTGTTCCTTAATTGAGTTCGATTTTTGTTTGATGAGCTTTGGCTCATGCTTTGGTTTGAGTTGTTTTGGAAGAAGCTCGGTTCATGTGTTTTTTGGATATACTTTGGTTTTTGTTTTGATACAAATCTATTTGCAAAGCATTTTTGTGAAAGCTTGGTATTTCCTTACAAAAATTATTTCCAACCGTTTTCACAAATGCATGTTCTAGTTCACGCCCCGAGCTCCGAAAAGGGGTTTCGTTGGCCTTGAATGTACATGGATCACGTTGGATTAGTCCTTTCATGATCTCGGGGCGATATCAAGGTATATCATTCCCAAGCCAAGTTAGGTACTAGATTGGTGCTCAAACGTGTTGGATCAAGCTACAATCCTTGATTCACGCCTAGCATGTTCAACGTCTCGATTCTGGTAAGTCATTTCACACACTTATGCATGGCATGCCTTCAAGCCCTTGAACTAAAAGCAAAGATAAGAATCAGATTGTGATGATTGATGCATGGACACATGATGGACTAATTTATGCCGTTGAGTGATGGATTTGGTGACAATACCCCCTCACCAACGGGATGCCCCCATGCCAACAGGATGTCTCGTCAGAAGGACGGGATGTTGTAATTATTCTAGCCATCACCCTTCGATTAAGGGACGTTGCCCGATTAAGTTCGGATGTTTGGTGGATTCCGAAAGAGTCGATGGATTTTGACTATTAATAAATGAATCATGGGTGCATGAGTTCCTCATATTACAGAATGGATCTTGGTTATGCTTGCATAATGTTGAGTGAGGCGTGAGTTACTCATGTTGTGGTTGAATCTTGGTTTATGCTTGCATATTGTAAATTGAGGATTTCTCATGTTTCATCCAAGAAAAATCTTTTGTTTTGCTATTGATCTGTCATCAACTAATGTCTTGGATGAGTTATATGCTTGTTGATACGTGAGGCATCCTCCTACCCAGAAATTACTAAATTTTACTTATTGAGTCCATGACTCACCTCGTTATTTTTCAGAATTGTAGGTATGAAGGACTCACACTAGTGCTAGAGTTGCAATCTCGTTAGAGGAGCTAAGATTTTCTCAGCCTTTGAAGCATAGAAAATGTAGTAGTGGTAAATATAACGAGCCATGACAACAGGCCTGTAAACATAACTATGTAAATGTGTATTTGCAAGTGATTGTTTTCCTGGCTATTTATTGTTATCTGGGTGTTGTTTGTAATGCTTCTGCATGTGCTTAATGAAAAGCAAAAAGGAACGAGACGGCAATGCGGTTGGGACATCACGAAAATAACCCCCATCACTCATGACCCTGGAGACGGAGTTGGGTCGTTACAAGTTGTGACAATATAAGTAGTAGGGTTTATGTCTAAACATATGGTCAAAAGTAGATTTGATAATCTAATAATATTCAACTTTAACATAGTATCTAAAGACATCAAATGTTATGATGATATATGAGTATAAGCTTTGTTGATATTATCATTGTTACTCTATTATATGCACGTAAGTTTTGTTGACATCCTCACTAATGCTTCGATGATATTCGCTTACAAGCTTTGTTGATATCCTCATTGTTGCTCTAATGACATTCACATAATAATATTGATGATATCCACGAAGTAACTTTCTTAAACTTCAACCGTGATAAACGAACAACAATAGATAAATTTTGAATATGATCAAAGTTGATATATATATATATTTATATATATATATATATATATATATATATATATATATATATATATATATATATATATATGGAGGTTTTCTCATAAGTAATGTTTGAAATAAAACACTTCTATGCATTTATCAAACTCAAGATTAGACAATAGATGGCTTTGTCAACTTTAAAATATATTAGGAGGTTTTCTCAACACATGTCAAAGATGGAAAAAGGGATATTGCGCCGGGGACATTAAAGAAGATAGAAGGCAAAAAAGAAAAGAAAGGAAAGTAACTTTTGTCATGTGCTTTGGAATGGAGTGTTAGATAAATATTTCCAAGTGATTTTGATGATTTTCACACTATACTTAGTATAATATTTATTATGGTAATTGCAGACATTCGTGACAAATATTAAAGATTATGTGATGACAATGGTGTAATCCCGGTAGTAAAGACCACAATACGTCTTGATACATTTTTTTTTCCATAAATAACACCAACAAACCTATAGATCAACTAGTGTCGATGTTTGCATCAACGTTGTACATATTAGGTAATCGGTATCGTGGCAACAACGTTCATTTAATAATGTTCATTGGTTCAGCAAACTAGCCGTTGTGGAAGTGGATATGCACAACAGAAGAATTCACATGATAACGGAAAATGATACGCTAGGCTATTTGACAAGTCTTTTGAAAGCCACAATGAAGGGACAACAACATAATTTATTTTTTGATAGTCTCGAATGTTCAGAAAAAAAGGACTATATGGGCAATTCCATCTTTGAACAGTAACATCGAAACACTATACATCCTTATATGCTACTATTTTTCTTTCTCACTACTTCCACAAGCACACAATATGCTCACAAGGTTTGAAACATCACCTTGATCAGATCTTTACTTAGCATCGGCTATTTTTCGCAAAGATTATCAAAGTTTCAGAACAACCTATTCACAACCCTCCCTTTAGGTTGTATTGTTAGCCCCTAACATGGAGAGGATGGATTTGAAGTGCGTCATAGGAACGATAAATTTGTAATGGACATAAGAAACAACTCATGTTCTTGCAAGGCAGGGGACTTGAGTGGGATTCCATTCCCCTCATGCAATTTGTATCATTCTATTTAAAGAGAACGAGGTAGAAACTCTTGTCATCCACGAGTACAAGAAGGATATCTATTTAAAGACATACAATCACTACTCAGAAGCAATAAATGGTGATAACCTTTGGCCTTCCAATGAAAGAGAACCTTTAGTGGCACCAATGCCTTGGCTCATGCTTAGTAGGCCTAAACATAAAAGGATAAAACGAGCAAGGAGAATTTAAAAATGGATTGAAAGTGTCAAGACAAGGCCCAAAAATCACATGCCATTTGTGTTTCAAGCAAGGCCAAACCTCAAGAAATTGTCCATTAAAAAAAAGGAAAATGTAAGGTTTAGTCATTCTGTGTCTCTAGTCTCTGATTGTGTCAATATTTTTTACTTCATTTCCTTAATGAACAAGGTGAAGGGATACTCAGACAAAGACAGGCCAACCCATTTGCATAGAGATGCATCATAATAGTGCAACCATTCAAAAGGCACTTTAAACCTTACTTTTATGTAAATGACAATGTACTTGAATAATTACATATGCCATTTTAACTTGAGTATTTTTTTTCTTAATAGCCTAGACTAAAAGGAAGTTGAGCCATTTCTCTACTAAGAAATACTGACCATGACGCTTAGGAGGTGGAGAGTAAATCTCGCAAATCTATCACTACAATGGGACTAGAGGTACAACTTTATGATAATAAACTTGTTGTTTTGTAAAGGTTTGACATTTGATTGGTTGATGATTTCTCTTGTCTAGCGGCAAAAGGTAGGCATTATGCAAAAAAAGTAAGAAGAACATAAACAAGTCAGGGAGCATTTGAATGATATTGAAAGTGTTAGATCAACAAGATCTCCAAGAAAGAGGAAAATTAACAAGAAGTAGCTTTTTGCAGAGTTTGAAGTAGGATTAGTTCCAATACTTTTTGTTGATAAGATATTTTTGAATTTAAGATTAACAGATGGAGTTTACTTTTTTGTAGTTTTCGAAGTATTTAAGATGTGGCAATGATGTTGTTAATAATACAAGCATTATGACAAAGAAGTTTTTATTTTTGGTAGAACCTTCAATATTTTATTTTTTGAACAAATAGTACCTTCAATATTTGAAAAGAAGTGTAGTTGGCCTTATTTTCATTTGATCTGTTGGTGCTAAAGAGAAAATTCAATACTATTGAGTAGTTGGCTTTCCCACAACTCATTTGTTTGTAAAAAATTTGTTGCATTTGATTGTTACTTAAGTAGAATGGGTCTGATAGAAGGTTTACCAAAAAATAGTTTTAAATAAAGGCAATTTCGATATGCATCCCCACTCTCAAATGGTTTGATAGTCATATGTGAAAGGGCTAGTAATAACACCTAGAGGGGGGGTGAATAGATGATAGAGATGTTTTTATAAAACTTAACAACTTAATTCGACTTTTAAGAATAATAGACTGAAGATATAAAGACTATAAACAGTAATATAAGATCACAACTTAAGATAAAGAGTTTAGGGAAAGAGAATTGAGATACAAGGTTTATAATGGTTCGGCTTAGACCAAGCTTACATCCACTCTCTCGCACTGACAGCCCACCGGCTAGATTTCACTAAGAACCAAAAGAGATTTTACAATCTCACGTCCTTAATTCTACAGTGTAGAGACTATACTACACTTCCTCAAGGTCTCACAAGTATTTATCTCTCTTTTGAATACAATATAAGCTCAAAGAATGAAATAGCAAAGAAAAAAGAGCTTTAGACTTTAGAATTCTTCTATCTCGCACATCTCGAATAACTTGAGCATCTTTCTTATATACTCCTCCATGCTTTCACATCCGTTGGCACCTTCCAAAAGGAGTTCTTCCAATCTACCGTTGGACAGAATCAATTAGGGAGATCTCGAGTTATTTAAGGAATGTGATGATAGCCCACCAATCTTGCTCGTCCATACAATTAGGATCTAGGTTTCCATATGTAAAACCTTCCAAGTATACTTTGTCAATCAACAGATCTAATTATCCAAATTGATTTCAATGAGAATAATTGATCACGAGGTGCTATCTCCAGCTGTGAGATCTTCTTCAAACGTACGAACCAAATCCTTAAGGAAATACTTGCATTTGGATAAGTCTTCACTTCGTCGGTCTAGAAACTATCAATGAGGGTAGACTTTGAATCTTGAGTCTGGAGGTCTTCAGACTTTGACGATAGAGTCTATGAGTCTTAAGACTAAACTGATGGAAATGTTTTGTCAACTTCAAAACAAATAAAGAAGTTTTCTCCAACAATATGCATCTCATTTACGTATCTCCCATTTTTGTCTTTCAACTTTTACAGGTTTATTTATGATCAGTATGATAAGGCTTTGTCAAATATAACAAGCCAAGCTTGTTCTGAGGTAGACATAAATTTTCTTTCTTAACAAGTTCAACAATTTTTCATTCGAAGAACATCAATTTCGTTGCAAACACAAGCATTGAATGAATTTAACATTTTCATTCTAATAAACAATTTTCAATTGCAATGAATCATGATCACTAGACCTATTGTTAATGTCTCCTCCTCGTTATATGTCTACCATTAACATATCTAACTGTGTGAGCTCAAGCGATGTTGGACTGGAAAGAGAATGTGATGGAACATACCACAAAAATAAAAACTTGATGAAGGGAAAAATTATGGATTGAATTTAGATGTCATCTACTTTTGCTCCTTGGCACTAGGATGGTCAAAGCTCCTCTTTTCATTCTCCTCTAGTGACAGTAGTGCTTAGTGCTAGATTACTACACGGATGTTTAACTCATGCCACTTTCGCCACAAGGCTTCAAGTGTCAAATTGAGTCTTCATCTCCACTTCTTGCTCTCTTTCTTTCTTCGATTGTTGTACAAATTCTTGCATTTTTTGTTCTGGAATTTTGGTCAGGGAAGGACTTGGTATAATCGATACGCAAAGGGTGAAAATAACTAAATCAACTAAGAAAACAGCAAATCTATTTGCTTCAATGAAGCAAGCCTTCAATTGCCTAATCATGAGTAATATCCTAGTAGCAATTTCTCGTGTCATCCATCCAGTGTTCAAGCTATACTGGACACGAGCTCTTTAAAGTTTTCAATTCCTCGATGTTCGCACGTCTTCACTTCCTTCCCTTTTTTTTTTTTTTTTTTTTGATTGAGTGGATTCCGTGTTTTGACCTACACAAGCAGTGGCGTGCCTTCCAAGACCCTGAGATGTGAATCATCGCTGTGCAGCATCAACTTTAACCCAACCATCTTCGTTCTAGTATCAATCCAAGCATTTTGAGAAGTCTGATGTTGAGGAGGAAGAAGGATCGTTGGTGTGAAGAATAGGATTATTTGAAGCTCTAATTTGTTTTTCCTTTTTGAAGTACATATTGATCCATAATTTTAGTGATCCAACTCGACTTCATGTTATCAATTAATCCTCCATGTCATCAACTAATGGTTTCAACAAACCCAAGGACTAGATTGAACATTTATTAGTATTCAGGGACCACAGAATAAACTGAAATTACTAGAGATGAATTACAGATTTAATTGAAATTAATAACTATTTATGTCATTTTCCATTTTATATATCTTCAATTCCAAGATTCAACCAAATATCACGGCCCAGCCCATTAGTCTAAATCCAGGCGACAAAAGCTTTGAACCTTTGACTTCACTTCGGCTATCCCACCCTCCATCCAAAATCCCGAAGTCCCATCATCTTCAACCTTCAGCCACAAAAAATTCCCACTCTCTCCACTCGCACGGCACCAGTGAGCGAAAAAATGGCGCTCACCACCACATTCCTCCCGCGGAATCTCTCTCCACCATCCCTCGCCGTCAACAATGTAAAACGTCAACCCAAGAACTTAATATTTAATTCGAAATTTTCCCGTTTAAAGCCGTTTTCTTTGTTTTCATCTTCCTTCTCGCAGACGAAATCGCCGGCGAGGAGCCGCAATCGCATGCAGGTGAGCTGCAGGAAGAAGGACCTGCACCCGCAGTTCTACGAGGACGCCAAGGTGTACTGCAACGGCGAGCTGGTGATGACCACCGGCGGGACCCAGCAGGAGTACGTCGTCGACGTCTGGTCCGGCAACCACCCCTTCTACCTCGGCAACCGCTCGGCCGTCCTCGTCGACGCCGACCAGGTCGAGAAATTCCGCAAGAAGTTTGGCGAGCTGACGGAGATCATGGATATCCCCGTGCTCAAGGGCGAGATTGTGGTGCCCTCGCGGCGCAAGTCGGCTAAGGGCGGTAAGAAGAAGTAGGGCTTCTTTGTTACGTTCCTTCTTCAACTGAATTTGTAATTGAGCGTTTTTTAGTTGTTGTAATTGGATAAATTGGTATTTGCTCTAACTGCAAAGGGGAAAAATTAAGAGCGGTTGATGTTGAGAATTCACTTGTTCTTTCTCCTCTACGAGATGGTCATGCTTGTTCCATGTCAAATAGGCTGTGAAGCATGGTGGTTTTGATGCTGAGGGTGAATAATGTGTTGGATGATGTTCTTACTTTGCAATACAAGGACGGGTCTTGGCTCTTGATTTGTCATTGATTGTAATTCATTCCAAGTGTAACTGCAGTTGGGGTGGAAGAGAAGGCCGTGAGTTATGTGGAGGCACTAGTTATTGCAGGACGCATCTCCGGTCTTCAACTGACGTCTTAGTTTGAGTGTAGAATGAGGGTGGAAGAGGACTTGGGTTACTGATTGAACAGGGACTGTGAATATTTGAGATCTTTGGGAACTGCTGCACTTTTTAGGGAAGAGCGTTGCGCGAGGATTGATCTTGGGTAGATTTTGGTGCTTGGAAGATTAAGTAATGCTGGAGGAGGACTCTCTATTTATTGATATTTGCTGAATGTGCATAGGGATTAGGTAGTTGAGTTTGTATTCTTTTAGACATGCACAAGAACAGATCGAGTAAGATTGAGGAGATGACAATGGTTCACCTCTGAACTGAACTACATCTTCTTAGCCTTCAGAGCCTGATGGAAGAGGTATCACTAAGGGAAGGTCCCCTTAAATTAAATTAGATGTAGAATGGAGGAAATGGACCTTAAACCCTTCAATTTATTTGTTTTGAGCAACAAAAGAAAGTAGGGATAGAAAACTGGTTCATTATGATTGTGGCGTTTGCTTTGCAATTTAGGTGATTGAGGAGAAAATAACTGTTAACAAAATATATTACGGAGAAAAGTAAACTGCCTTAGGAATTCTCTTGTTCTCTTTCTGTTAGCCAAAGAAAGGAACGACCCTTCCCTCATGCAAGTCCCCCTAGAGCAGGGATGGGTAAATCCTTTCTTCTTTTTGGCCAGTAATGGACGAAACCTTTTGAATGTCCATTGTTGATGAATCATTGCCCAGCAAAAACAGAAAGCACTGCCACTTACTACACAACTACAACTGCAGCTTTCATATCAGTGATGACCCACGATTATATGATTTCATCCTTCACTGCAAGTGCCACAAATGGCTTATTCAGGAGTTACAGTCAAGGGACTTCTTCTAGTAGTTTGCCTTAGATTTTCCAATTCATTGGGTAGCTTAAAAGCTTGGGACTGTGATGGTGGCGATTCTTGTCAACAGTCGGAAGTAACTAAAGCATGTGAATCCTGGGAATTCAGCATGACAGGTTCCATGACTGGCACACCTTCACGGTTTCTGCACTGGCCGTCACGACTTCCAGAGTCCCCACAGAATCCGAACCTAGTTTAGCTATGCCTCTCATACCGTTTTGCTTCTACTGTGGCCATATCTGTGACCAAGGGGGCACGATTTTTTTAGGCTCCAATAGTGGCTGTGAATCATATGACAGATGAGTGCACATAGACAACTTCAAGGGAGCTGCAAAAAAGAAATAAACGTCAAAAGGAATGGTGAAAGAGGGACAGTCTTACGCGTCTATAGAAGAGAAAATAATCGACAAGAGGGAGTAATTGGGCCAACTACTCTTTAGCTTGGACATCTCCAGCTGTTCCTAGTTCCTACTGAAAATAGCGGCGGCAGTGCTATGTTGTGTTACCGATTGAACAGCCGCCTTCTCAATCTTCCTTCCTCTCTCCATTTGGTACGGTGGCATGGTTATATGGTGGACAGACGGATCAATCGAAGAGCTTAATTGATAATGCTCGAATAGGTTATAGAGTGCCAATGAAGATGATGAAGATGAACCTGCAGAGCTTAATCAAAGATGATGAAGCTGAACGAGTTATATGGTAGATGGATGGAACAATCGAAGAGTATGTTGGATTCCAAATCCTCTTCTTCTGGCAACATCCAGAGAGTGAAGATTGCTATAGCCCGTAGCGGGGGGGACTAGTCTGGGTTGTCATGGGAGTAGAATAGGCGATAAAGAGAGCACATCAGAGGGAGTTGGAATGTAAAATCAACAGAGCTTCTGTCAAAAGTATTTCTTGATTATTGACAACACATGGCACTTTTGTTTCTTACCCTGGGAATCGGGCCCAGGACCT
This sequence comes from Eucalyptus sp. ANBG9806169, assembly GCA_014182395.1. Taxonomy (NCBI): domain Eukaryota; kingdom Viridiplantae; phylum Streptophyta; class Magnoliopsida; order Myrtales; family Myrtaceae; genus Eucalyptus; species Eucalyptus sp. ANBG9806169. The sequence goes on from CM024575.1 coordinate 37,003,296, forward strand.
GTATCTATTCTAAGCGCCCCAAACCACCGCAATCCATCGTCACGAGGCAAGAAGATGACAAACCCGTCTAAACAAGAAAAAAGATGGACCAAGTAAAGTGGTTGCTCCTTCGCTTAACCATTTCGTCACCTGCTGCAACTGGAAATAGCAGAGCTACTTCCGTGACTGTATGTCACACCGCTTGCTTCGTCAAATCCCTTCCTTGTCCACTTTTTTATGATGGTTTACCCTTGTATTCGTTTGATGGATCAAGTTCTATTTGATCCTTTGTCGTGCATGTTAAAATGGGAGACCAAACTAGTGCTTGCTTTGAATGGAGGTGGCAATATGGGTCGGCTATCCAGTTTTTAAGCCGACCCAGGGTTCCATTTGAGTAGGAAAACTTCCTTTAAATAGGTTGAAATGGGCCTGAAACATAGAAACCTAGTCTTCATGGGTTTCAATGTGTCTACAACAAATCCATTTTCGATCCACTTGTAAAAGAAAAGATCTAACTAAATAAAAGGCTACATCAACAGAGTACGATAGCGGTGCGTCGTTGAAGACTGTCGCCGCATATACCTTAAGAGAGAGAGAGAGAGTTGGGTTATGCAACCACCAAGCTTCCAAGACCGCTGCTGGTGGTCGCTTAGGACTGTGAGACCACCACGTCCGCGTGGTGGTCTCATGAGGACGGATATCACCTTGCGTGGTTGCCTAAGTTTGAGGGTGACTAATTGTCACCATTCCAAGTCAAGATCGAGAGAGAGAACCATTTTGGTGGTTGCCGAGATTTCGACCACCTCAAGGTGGTTGCAATCGGTCTCTTTATATATCTGCCTTAGACCGATATCAAGCAAATACGCATTGAAGCATATGTAAATTTGCCTCTTTTATTTTTTATTTCTTGTACTCCACTTTGTTTAATATAAGGCTTCTATATTTTGTGTTGGTGAAAAGGTAATTATTTGTGAATTTCTTTAGATTGGATCTAATTTTCCAATATGCTAAAATTTTCAGATATATTATCTTTATTTTTTTTTTCTTTCTTCAAAAATAAGCTATAAAAAGGTGGGTTATATGAGCGATTTGAGTTAATCATGCGTTAGGTTGGGTATCGGTTGCTTTTGTTGCATTGTATGAGACTAGATAAATAAAAGTTAAAGTAGTCAATTTGATCTAGACTCATATTTGATCATTTAAACGCAATCTCAATTAGGGATATGTAAAGGAATCGAGAACCGCCCAAAACTAGACCGGACCTACTAAAAACCGATGGTTCTAAAGAGAACTAGTCCGATTCTTCATTCTAATCACCCACCTGTCCATTCAGATTAGAAGCATTCACATTTTTTGCATTTTGCATCAAATTCGGTGGTGATAATGTCAAATATGGGAATTAAGATGGGCACAAGATAATGATTGACCGAGGATCAATTGATATTCAAGCGATGGACGAACTTTGATAGGAAAAAGTGCAATAAATATGGTCAAATGATATTTGAATGGAGATAATTTTGAGGAAAGAATTGTAAATGGGCTGGTAAGATATTTGAATGGAGAGAATTTTAATAGATGGATTTGGGAACAACTTTGACAGGAAAGATTGGTGGCAAGTGTTAATTGATCAACACCGAAAAAGGGAAAAAGAAGAATTTTTCTTTCGCATGAAGCTTGATGAGACCGATTCCATGGATCCACTCAGGAACCTAATCGGACCATCGTTCCAGTTCTTGGGTGGATCCAGAGAATCAATGGGTGGATCCCAATTCTAATTTTTCGGAACCAGTCCTTAATGGGCGGTTCCCGATTTAGGGTGAGAATCACCAACTCGGATCATACTCACGTCTAGTTTCAATCACTCATTTGACTGCTCAACTTTGAATCGGCCCATAGATATAATGAGATTGGTACCATGAGATTTTGTTTGGAGTGTGTAGCCATCCCTCGTCAAGCACGGTAATCAAGTGGTGCTGCTGACAGTGTAAGTATCTAAGCAAACATGAGCAACATAATTCGACATCACAAGTGCCGCGATGGCTTTATTTACTTTATCATGCACTAATACAGATTATTAAGCTCGAAATTGGTCACGGTAATCTGCTTGATCAATTGTTGAAGTAATCTATATCTAAGAACACGTGGTAACATGAGCGACATCGCTCAATATCACAAGTGCTAGGTTGGCTTTATTTAGTTTATTATACACTAATATAGAGTACTAAACTCGGAACTGACCCCGATAATGCTCTTGATCAGCAATTGAAGTTACAAAGCATGCGAATCCTAGGGACTGAGCATGGCACGCTCCGCTCCTCGCACCTTCCCAGTTCTTGCACTGGCGGTCACAGTTGCCAGAATTCCCGCAAAACCCTGACCACGTTTTGCTTCGCCTCTCGCATAATTTCCCCTCCACCATGGCCATCTCTGCATCATAAAAACCGCAGAAACCGTTCACAAGGCTCAGCATAGCGATCGTACCTATTCGACGCACATTGAATTCAACTTCAGCGAGATTTCATATGGTGCCGAAAGGTTGTGATCTTACCCGTCGAAATGAGGAGGAAAAAGATGGAGAGCAGGTACAGAGAATAAGCGAGCTGATTGCTCGTAAGCTTAGCCATTTCCCAACTCTCAGTTCGGGTTGAAACTTGTGGTGTCATGGATTTAGGCTGAGCCCAGCCCATTATAGCAGATGTCAGTTGGAGCTTGTATCTGATATCCGTATCCGGCCCATTTTTCTAGTTGGCATTTCAGCACATCCTTTGCCTGGGCAATTACAAAACACTATGCTTACTAAAACCATACTAATGAAGATGGTCCATGACCGTAGGATTATTCTTTTTTGTCTTCAGAAAATATTGTGTCTTGAACTAGTTTTCATTGAATTGAATAAACAGATTTTCTTACACACAGTGATGCCCTGAAATCTTAGAATTTAGAAAAGGGACGTGGAGACAAGAGGAGCAAAATCGAATATATATATATATTTTCACATGAAATTTCAAGGAATGTATAGTTAAGATCATATCTTCCTTTGTCCATGGTCATATTAGTTCACAAGATTGTGATAAATTTACAAAAAAGAAAAAAGAAAAAAAAAGGTTTATTTATCATTATACCTGGCACCCAGTCATCGAGCGAAGGCCTCCCCCGTTTGTTCATAGCTGCATGTACTAAACAAGGACGGATTTAGAGTCTGCTATTATCTTGCTGTAAACTTTTAGTTAGTAATGAAATTTCTTCTTTTCCGAATAAAAAAAAAAAGGACGGATTTACGTGGGTCGGCAGGGGGGACCTTGGCTAACTCACGTGGCACTTTTATACCGGTCAATCAGTATTCAGTATATCGTTGCATGTGTGCTAGAGCGACACGTGAAAGTTGCCCCCCCCAATTGGTTTCTTCTAGGTGTCTTGTTTCCGTCGGCTGTCACTCAAACCACTTTCACAAGCAGACAAGATTGGGCACAAGCTTTATATTAAAAAAGGAATAAAAAGAAAAAATTAAAACGTTACTTTTCCGTGGGCCCCACCTCCCTCTTTGTTTTTTTATTGGTCGATACTTTGGTTTTCTTCAATTTTCCCTTTTCTTTAATATGTTTTGGACAAGGCTAGAGAGTGCTTCTGTTTTACGTACTTCAAACACATTATAATAATCGAAATTAATACGTGTAACCACAATCATTATAGACTGAGCATAGTTTCAAAATAAAACCTAAAACCTGAGAATTAGATCCGCGGAAACTTATAGATTTAAGGTTCTAAGATATAGTGGGTAGACCGTAGGTTATATATTCAATAGATAGATTTCAAGTTCTTAGTTAGAGGAATTTGAAATCTAGAACATGAAATTTAGAACATAGAACAAATTGAAATGTTTTTCTTAGTTCATTTCTTCATGTGATTCTGCGATATTTAATGCCATTCGATGATGACTATATAATCTGGAAATACTAATCTAAGGTTGCATTTCATAATCGAGACTTTTAGTTTATTTTTTTATTTTTTTTTTTTTTGGTAAGGAGACTTTTACTTTATTAATATTAATATTTTTCATTTTTCTAAATATAAATTGTGGTCAGTAAATTATAGTAATAAATGGTGGTCATTAAAAGTTTTAATTTACTATAATCGTTCAATGAATAATATAAGTGGAACTTAGGTAAACCCTAAGACCTGTGACATGATAGGTTATAGATTCTATGGTATATAGGGTAGGTTTTATGTTTAAAAAAATGAGAAACCTGTTTTAATAAATAGGTTCTAGATTCCCAGTGGAACACGGAACCGCTCAACCCTAATAGAGTTAGACATCTTATAAATATGATCTAGTTGATGAGATTACATGAGGGGGAAATGAAGTTAAAATACTACACTTCTAAAATATAAAACCAGAATTTTAATGAGTAGAACTATCATCTTAAGTAGATAAATTATAAATCCAAGAACTCTAGCATCTTCATGTTAAGGAAAAATGTACTTCAATACTTTAGATCGTGCAGCTTATCATCTAGGATGGAATTTGCGTTGCACATCTTACTTATCCAGATAAGTTTGTTTCTTATTTGTTCTAACTCAACAACATGAATTAAAAGTTTGCAAAAACTAAAAAAAAAAGAATAACACAAAGTAAAGTTTTGCAGGTGATCGAGCCATGGGAAATAACCATCTATGCCTTTACAGAAAGGTCTTCAAATTCTACGAAGACGTGACCACTTCGAAAAATTGTATAAGCTTGCCAAGTGGCTTCTCTTCTTATGATGGAGTGAAAAAAGGTTTTCAACACTTGTATTGCCGAATGCTTTTTCAGTAGATAAAGAAAGTATAGCTTTTATGACAAATGGAGCTTCCTCGTCTTCTCTTTCTATCTTTAATTTTTTGGATAGCGTGGTCTATTATATCTCTTGATCTTTTCATTGGATGTTGAAAGGCGTCTATTTGTCAATTCACGTTATTATAATAATTAAATATCTAACAACACCTTTATCTAACAACTTAAGTTGTTATACAGTTGACAGTGGTCTTACAAAATCTTATATAATATCAAAATTAGAGATCCTAAATTGAATATTTTCAAATCTTATTTGCCTTCTCAATTAAATTTCTATGCTTAATACTAGTAAAAAAGATAAGCCTAAACATGAAGGACGGTGTTAAAATATTAAAATAAAAAAATACTTATTCATCTAACAATTTAATTTTTTAAAACAGTTTACTGTGATCTCATAAAATTCCGCACAAGTAATTCGACTCGCTTATGATTGCTCTGATTCCATTTTCCCTATAGACGAAGTTCTAGAAAAGGGGCTGAGGGAGGAATGAGAGGCGAGAGAGATCTGTTCAGGGATTTTGTCTCAAGAAGTATTTTGGCAAGAATTGTCCAATAAAGTCACCCCCCCCCCCAAAGGTTGCTGTGTCTTGTCATGGTGATGGAATTTTACTTTTGTCACTTTAGGTCCAAAACTCTCCTCAATGGCGACAAAGTTTGAATTTGATTGCTTAGGCCTAAACCTAAGCTGATCAAAATAATGACTTTGTCACTTTAGGTCTAAGCTTAGGTATTAGTGTTTTGTGAATGTCATTGTAAGTTCAAAATTGTCCCAGCTTCGATTAAATCAATGGTGGCAAATTACATTTAGTCACTTAAATTTGACTTAAGTCTAATGAAACTTTAATTTTGATCTTAAAGCGACAAACTCAACAATTTATTATCCAGATAAAAAAAAATTATTGCATTTGGTCAAGCTTGATATATTGTCGTCTATGGTGATCCGAAATGGGATTTACCAATAAGCTCATGGCCGTTTAAAAGGAAACGAAAAGCTTCTCGCATCAATCAAATTACAAACGCGTATCCGGCGGTAAGAGTGGATTTCAGTACTTTCAAGTTAGTAATATTAAATAAATATCTTCCTTTTTAATACTTGTTCTCAAGATGGGTGGCGAGAAAAGGGATGTTGGAATCCTCGACGTCAAATCATATGTTCCCCGAAAGTGGCCGAATGAAACGACACCTGGCACATACGTAAAGGAGGAAATGAAAAGAATTGGTAGGTCTACTTTTTCGAAAATTAAGGAGAAGAAATCTAAAGTGGCACTTCCATGACATTGAAATAAGTGGATTGCGACAGTGCGTGTGTTTGTGGACTGGCGATTTCTTAAGGAGTAAGGATCGATAGAAGACGTGGATGAAATTGCATGCGCCTTTTTTCATTATTGAACACATTAGAGTCTCCTTTGATTTCTTTGTTTGGTCGAACTCCTTTGGTTATTTAATTAGTAGCGACTATAGTATAGTATATATGGATCACGGAAATTGAGACAATCTTTGCAACTAAACTAATGTCTCAATGAAGGGACTAAAATTAATGATTCTTGTCGATGGCGGATCGATGATGACTGGGGTGGGGGTGGGGGTGGGGGTGGGGAGGGGGGTTGCTTTGGCTAATAAGAAGCATGGGATGGCTTATTAGTTCACCCTTGATGATGTTGGAATTAATTTGAGAATTGGCCAGACACCTCGTAAACATTTGAATGTTAGAAGTTTTGTGGGACCAATCAATTTCAATGGCACTAATGAACTTGTGCACTCATCTACGCAATAATGCCTCCTACCAACAATACTTATAGACAATTCACACTATTTGAGAATCTAAGACTTTTAGTAAATAATTTTTTATGTAATAGATTTGCATTGAATACCTGCTTTTTTAGGCTCTCTCTCTTTCTATCTCCATGTCCCATTCAGTACAACCTTGAGGCCCACGTCTGTTCCCTTTATGCGAAATCTTTAGACATGTGGGCAAGAAGGTCCGTATGTAGCCGTCCATACGAATTAATTGAGCCGAAGGTTGAGGTAACTTTTGTGCTATGAAAATGAAAGTTGTCTAACCATTGTTATTTTAAGGTTAATCCTGGTCCCGCACGCCTCGTGTCAACATGCAAAATTTCTTTTGGTAATCCTCCCATCCATCTACTTTTGGATTTTGGAAAAGAATTTCTGTACACTAGAGGCACCTTTAAGCAAATTATGATATGGAGGTAGTGTCATATCATTGGCCCATTGTCCTGAAACAGATTTCAATGCGGTTGAAGACACATTTTCGTGGAAAATTTTTCCTGAAAATACGAGCCCTAGGGTCCTAACTCCTACGGAAAGGGGCAGGTAAGATATTGCGTGTCTTGACTTCCGAAAATCAATTATTGGTTGATTTTATCTCAGTAGAAGTATTTGACTTCTATCGGCTGAGAAAAATTGTGTTTATACAAAGAGCACATAATATTTATAAATGAGCGATGCAAGATATTTTTAATAACTCTCTCACATATAAGCTGAATTGGTAATAATAAATGGAATTTGACATAAGGGGAGGCCCACATACACGAAATGAAGAGACATAACCTCGCTCTAATACCATTTAAAAAGCTAAATCCGAAAATTTAAGGTTAACATGTTGAGGGAGATGATATGTATATAAAATGCATATAAAATATATATAAATTTCAAAAATAAGAGATTAGGGATATTTAGAAAAAAATAAAGAAAAGCAACTTCTTATGTCATAAAACAAAAAATAGTAAGAATTGCTCACGTGTGCGCAAAAAATGTTGAATAATTGCTTAATTATGGGAGTTGGTTAGGTGGGACGCCTTCGTAAACTCTGGATATGCATTATTTTCAGTTTGTTTTCTTGGGACCCGTTATTTCCCACAGTAAAAATTATATTTTACAAACAATCTCTGCCTTCTATATGTAGGTCTATAAATAAAGTCATCGTAATCGTATTTTTGTTTGATGACTTACTAATTTTTGTTATTTATCAAGATAAGTTTATCCAAACCAAAGGCAACACATTCTTAAAAAGGATCTGGTATTTTCATGCAGTATGTATGAGTACATTATTTTTTTGAGTCCAGAATTAATATTAAACATTAACATTTTCCTCTTTTTCCGTGTATATATATGTAAGCATACATAAGACTCTGCTTGGAAAAGATTCGAATGCTTTCCTTCCTAAGACAAGAAGCCAGCGAATCTTATCCACTGCTTTTCATTTGCATTTTCCTAATAATCTTTTGTATCATTCAGATTGTGGAGATCACGTGACACCTGCCAAGATGATGAATAAGCTAGAGCAACTACCAAAGTTAGTCGAGAAAATTTCAGATAAGGGAGTGAAAATATCAAATAAGAGTATAAAATGATATTGTTTTCTCAAAAGAAAATTAATCTAAAAAGTCCTAAACCTATTATATGGAGGCCAATTCAATCCTAAATCTTTTGATAATTATCAAGTTAGTCCTAGATATTTTGGCAATTTGCTAATGTAGTCATTCCAACCAAATATCCAAATAATAAGTTTAAGACTAAATTGGTAAATTAACAAATTGTCAAAAGATTTATGCCTAAATTGGAATAATTGAAATATTTAGGATTGAATTGATTGCTATATAATAGATTTAAGACTTTTTGAACAATTATCCATTTTGTCAAAATAGGATCCAGTTTGGATATTGTCTTAAATAAGATTCTGAAGTGGTCAACACAGTCTCAAATGAGGTCATGAATGCACCTCCCAGCCAAATCTTTTTCAGCCGATGAGTACATGAAATGAACCTTCTCGCTAGCTGCCATAACAAATAATACTTACCCACTGGTGGGCAACTGAGTTGGTTGGGCTTTGGGCACTTCATTGCAAAGGTCCCAAGGTCGAAACTCCACAACTGCTAACACGTATTAAGTGAGGGCCATGATGGTGGGGGTACTGTGCTAGCTTTTCCCGAGGTATTGACACTTGGTCCGAGATGCACCATGCACTGTACGGGCTGTGGGTTGCCGATTAGTGTAAGCAAAAGGCGGGCCCAGCGGATCCTCAGTTACCAAAAATAATAATAATTATAATTATGCTTAATAACCGCTCTAATATGTCCTTGCCATTTTCTTCGACACATGAGGCTTTGAGTTCTGCAAATGCCCCATTGTACAGTCATTATCCTTAAACTTCCATCAGTCGTTTGTGTTCTCTAGGCTTACGAGTCCACGTCCACTCTATTGGCTGTAGACTGCATGAAGAATCCATTCAATCTTCTCTCTAGGAAAGAGACTTGCAAATCAAGGTTTTGAATCTAATTAATTTAGACCCCTAAATTTGGGGAAGAGTTCTTAACGTTTCCCACCACGCAAATAGTCTCTCCTTGATATTATTTCTGCCACGTCAGTGGATCCTAGGTTTTACGGATGCAAGAGGGAATGTCCTCACTTGTTTTACACTTATTTTATGATAGATATGGCGGATGGCATCAATCTGACGAAGTGAAAATTACGTGAATTTAGCATAATGTCGTGCGAGGGTCAAGGTAAACCTCATTGTGTTTCGAGGAAAAATATTTGACTCATATACATATTCTTGGGCAGAGCTACGTAACTCCCATTTCATATGCTGTGAATAATTAAATCCTAACTTACAAATTTGACCTAAATTGCAATGTCCTTATGTGAATCATATTTTCATTATCGACGGCACATTACAAATTCATCACACGTCTATTACTTTTTGTTTGCAATGATAACTATCATATAACCCCCCTAGTCAATGGGTATTGCAATTAAAACTGTTATGAGAGTTGCTTGTAGCTATTCTCTTTCTCACCTTTTCTGTAGTTGCATAATATTAATTATATCTGAAAGTAACTTATATGATTAATCTGATTAACAAATTAATAAATATTGTGGGAATTATTGTGGAAACTGTTAATAATATAACAATCTAAACTTATAATCAAATAATGACATCTTATAATTTTTTCTGTTAATAAATAGGAAATTGCCGTGATTATATCATATGAATTAGATTAATATTAAAATATATGTCTTACTAATTATAATTATATTCACGATGTAACTAACGTATAATAATTTTACAATAGTATTTTCACCTCATCTAATTTGGTAACCTCCAAGAGAGGAGATCATTGAGGTGGCTTTCATGAAAATTGAGTTTGTTAAAACTTGGACTAATGTAATGGTTTAGCTAGACAAAAGGGTGGGAATGGACAAGCATATCGGCAACCCTCACCATAACTAATGCTCAGAATAATGAGGGCGCGAATGATAACCATTCTATTTTTGAGAATAATTTTTTGCTAGAAATAAATTTTATTATTTCTATTTTTAGAACATAAATTCGTTTGATAACAATATGAAACTTCTATTTCTTAGAACAAAAATGATGAGAAAAGCAAACCCTAGCGAGATCTCGCAGCTTAGTTGGTAGGGATTGTATGGGTAGATGTTCACCATGAAAGAAGAGTTGGCGTCCTTCAGGAAATCGAGCAAGGGCTTCATTACGGCCCCCGCAAATGGCTCCTAGAATCGGGTCATGGACAGTGGGAATGTGGTCGTCGGCACATTGACGAAGACGGTGGTCAAGATGGTGACGTCGTGGATGCCGAGGTCGGGGAGGCGCAGACTGGAAATTGCGGAGGGTGGGAACGAGGAGGCCGGCGTAATTGGGGTGTGAGTCAAGGACGTTGTTGCCAACAAAGAAGGCCGAGACCTGGGCGCGGGGTGGAAGGGTACGACGTGGCGGTAGAGCCACGAGAGGGCAATGGAGTGTTCGGCAACGAGGGAGCAGATGAGGATGTTCGGGATGGAGAGGAGGAGGGAGGTTTTGGAGTGGAGGAAGGCCCGGAGGAGCTTGGAGGTCGAGCCTAGAAGGTGGACTGAGGGGATATTGAGGGTGGAGATGGTGGCGGCGACACAGTCGGGCTATGGGGGAGGTCGGGAACAACGGTGGAGTTGGCGAGGGAGTGGGTCACCCCGATGGCGATGGGGGATGGGAGGGTGGAGGGGAGAAGAGAGAGGAAGGTAAGGGATAAGAGAATGAGAACCCACGTGAAAGGGAGGGAATGAATGATGAAAATAGTTTTTATTTCAAAAATAAAAGTATAAAATTTTTATTTTTCATTCCTATTCTAAACCTATTTCTCGACTAAAAATTTGTCTCAAGAACAAAAGAAAAAGAAATATAGAGAAATAAAGTTGTTATCATGTGCACCACGCTCCAACCCTTATTGTGGCCACCTTGTGTCTTTAAATCATGTGAGAGTAAGCCTTCCGTCACTTGGCTAATCACTCCGATGGTGGCTTCGCTGCATAGTTATCCTTAGTAAGATGAATTGTCCTCCCATTGGAAGTTTGCCTAATGTTCGAAGCATCAATTCTTATAAGAGAAATGATTGGGTGATAGTTTTAGTTTGTTCTAGAGCACAAATATATATAAATTATTATAAAAATTATTCTTTCAAAAATTTGAGAGTTGTTATTTTCACGGTAACTCAAAAAGCATTATGCTATCAAAGCTCTCCTTAAAATTATAAGTAAGAAGATGTGAATGTCTATTATATTATTTCCTTCTTTTTAAAGGCTAAAGACCATTTTTCAATTATTGCATTTATATAACTAAAAAATAGCAGTTTATTAAGACCTCATCTTTTATCCATTTCGGTTTCCTTGATAAGAAAGGCAGTACGAATTATTGAGACCTCCTCTTCTATAAAAACCCAACCTCACATCCAAGAAATGTTCATGTTCGTGTCCCCTCCTCCTCCTGCATCTCCCAAAACCACCACTCTCTCGCACTTCCTCCCCCACTTTCTCACCAGCAGCCACTAAAACCTTCCTCTCTCACCAGTCACCTCCCTTATGCTTTCCCTTCACTCCACTCTCACTCCACACTGATCCAATAATTCTCCTCGTTCGAGTCCGTTCCTCCCATATCAACAGTCGCGCTTTCTCTCCGTCTTTTCTCGAGAAAACAGAGACGCTTACCAAGCATGGACGCTCGCGAGTTCAGCGTGGTCAAGGCCGAGAAAGCCAGGTCTCTGCGCCGGTACCTGAGAAACAAGATGTTGAAGGCTTTCCTCCGCGTCTCCGAAATCTGTGCCGCGCTATTCCTGCTGGCGTACTACTCCTCTGGGATTTCTCTCTCTGCCGCCACCACCGGCGATTCTTTCGGCCGTGTGGTCGCTCTTCTTGCCAAGCCGCTCTCTGTCTTCCTCCTCAGCAATGCTATCATCATAGCCGTAATCGTCTTGTCCGGCAAGGACACGGAGCGCGGGCCAGTGCGCGATGTCTACGATGAGTATATTGCTCACCGGAGGACCTTCCCAGGGAACTCAACAGCGACAGAGACATTGCCAGAGGAGACCGTTGTTGACAAACAGATCGTGCTATACTCATCTCCTCCTGTTTGCGAAAACACAGCACCTACGGTGACGGATCTAGAGGCCCATCGCGATGAGGCGACTGCTGAAGTCACAGAGACCAATCGGGTTGTTGAGAAAGTACCAGTGGTCCCTTCGGCGAAGCAATGCAGAAGGACGCAAATAATGGCGACCACGACGGTTCAGAGAGAGCTTCGGCTATCGTCATCCAGGAGTGACAGCGGGCTGCGCAATAGGGCGGTGCTTCACAGGAGGCCCTGCGCAGTGGAGGAATTGAGCGATGAGGAGTTCAACCGGAGGGTGGAGAAGTACATAGAGCGGACAAGAATTTTCTTGCGCAAGGAGAAGATGGCGGATGCGATGAAGGGGGGTTACAAAGCAATTGGTTATCATTCTGTCTGGATGAGTCACGGCAGAGACACCGAGACCACAGCTTAGGGCAAATAGAGCGAAGATGGTCAAATTGAATCGGCGAGACTGATGTGCATATGTATAGCGATGAATTTTCAATGATGATGCGCATATTAGACAACCGATCCAATATGTCTAATTCTACGAAAGAATGGCACATCATTATCATGTAAAAAATCGTGCTCTGGCTATCCAACTTCGATGTTAATAAGCAATATCGTCCTCAGATTTGAAATACCCACAGCGTGGTACAGACTTCTTACACATGGTTTCTTGATAAATTGGATCATCGAGCTCCAACTGGGAGAAGAAAGTACAAAGAGCAACTTTAGGAATAGCTATAGGGATTTGATTCTGCAACAGTGTTGGATTTTTCCAAATAGGTCGAGCAAGGACTGAGCCATAGGCTCCTATCTAAGACCAAGTCATCAATAGACGCTGTCTAAAAATCAGGGCCTTTTTTTTAGAAAATCAATGGATGTTTGTTCATTGCACGGTCCACTCCACAGCGCAACCCAAGTGCTCTTGTCTGCTGTCTCCATCTCGGTACCAGAGGAAGAACCATGGATGAAGCAAAGGTCACACAGAGGTTGGGGAAAAGAAAACACCCACTATGATTCTTTTGTTTTTAATGGCACTTTGTTCCCTAAATGAGAGAATTGTTTATTTTTGGGATCCGAAAATGGTTGATTATTGCCAAGCAAACCTAAAACTTTTTCTGCTTCTTTTTTAAAACTCATAACAGTATTATTTCTATATTGTGGAACCTTAGTCCGCATTGTTCCGTGCAAAGTTATATAATGCCAATTAAGAAATGTCACTTTTCCCCCCATCTCTCTAATTTGGTCATCTAAGAGCTCAGGAAACTATATATATATATATTATAACATATAACATATATATTGTTTCCACGTCTTGAAATATACGGGATTTGAAATTTTTAATGGCATATTTAATATATTGTTGGTGTCTATATATATATATATATATATGTTGCTTCATGAGTGGTGGTTCTGGTTCATCATCACCTCCACTGGATAATGGCTTGCTTCATCCACTTGATGCTCACTTTTGAGGATATAAAGTTATAAACAACATATTTATGACATTTGAATATTTGCCAAATCCACTCTTTGAGTCTGAAGGGACAAAGTGGATGCATTTCCTTTTTCTTTCTTCTTTCTTTTTCCCCTCCTTTCCCAACTTTTTCTCCTCACACTCACAGTTTCCTTTTCCTCCCTCTTGCACTTCCATTTCCTTTTCCCTCTGCTGTCTCAGATGACCAAAAAATTGGATTCTTGTTAGCAATGGGTGCGTCAAAGTAAAGATTGCTTCCTTTGTTGAGAAACAGTGGAAAGTGGGGACCAAGCTTGATCTAAAATATGTGACAACTTGGGACTTCTTAACAGTGAGAATGTAGCTGGCTCTTATCCATTTTGTCTTTTTGATGGTTTACATGATGAACAAAAATGAGGAAAAGACTAACCCATCCTCACATAAATAACAATTAGACACATAAATAAACTAAAGATAATTGGAAAAATTGAGATCCCTCTCTTTCCATTTGGCACTGGGCATCTGATTGGAGATGATATAGTTAGTGGAGAATATGTGGAAAGTAGTGGAAGGAGTGATAATAAGAATAACCATCCGAGGTTCCGTTGCCAAAATAGCCTTCAATCGGAACGATCCTTATTAAGGAAGTTGGACAAACAATGAAATTTATTGATGAAAATGAATGCACAATGATTGCAGTCAATGTTTTAATTAATTTTAATAGTAGAAAATATATTATAATTGCCTAATGAAAAGGGACAAGAAAAGACAAACTAACAAGATTCTCTCAAGATATATTACAATGACTAACATAAACTCTAAAGTATGACCACTACTAGAGAAAACACAATCTCTAAAATTAAGTCGAAGATTATATACTCAATCGTTACCAAAATGACTGGAGAAACTTAATTAGCTTGGACGCTACAGACGAAGTAGATCTAAATAACAAATAGAATAAGACAAAATTTGAGCCAACTATAAGACCAAGCAAAAACTTTATACCGAATAATGAAACGGTACATAATTCATAGCAAATTTGTTATTTAATTAACTCTACAAAAATCTAGGGATAATAAATTGACATAGCTATGACAATGTTGAATAATTTAAATATAAATGACTTGTGAACGTCAACGAATATATAGGACTTTTATTTGTTCATTTACCGGAGCTGGTCTCAGACTTTGTGCTCATATAAGTAAATTTGGTTGTAATTATTAGGGAAAATACTTAGAAAAACTCTATAATATATCGACTATGACCCGATGTCCTAAACTACTCTTTCTCTTAGCAAACCCCCCCCCTCTTTTCCGGCGGGTGATACCAATTTACTAATTTTTTTTTTCATAATTTTTATACCTAAATTTATGTCGGACTGACCATAGTTGAGAATTTTGTGCTCACATGGCACAACTTTTGGGGTTTTGGAGATATTAAAAAAAATTTGGTGTTTGTCTTACGGTGGATATAATTTTACACAAAAACAAAATTGAGGTGTTGGCGTTATAATGAATAAAATTTACAATTTTTGTTATATTAACCATATTTACTACATATCATAAATACTCAAAAGTTTGATACGAATTGTTTTTACCTGAACTTTATCTGAGTATTTTAACATGCGTCAAAAATTCACATTTGAGACTCAACACACCTAACATCTCTCTCTCTCTCTCTCTAGAGTGAGCGGCTCCAAACCTAGAACTTGGAACCAATTTTACCAGGATCATTTCTCTACTCTACAAGAACCTAACCGGACAACAAGGATGGGTCTACTCAGGAACCGATTAAATTTTTATTTTTGTTTCATTTTTGTAATCTAAAAAAGAACTTTAGTAAACATCACCTTATTATAACCGAGACAAGTAGCAGTTACAATAATATAGTAGAACAACAAAACAAAACAACGAGAAGTAAAATATCGGTACAAAACAAACAAAAAAATAAAGCAATTGGGAAGTGTCCAATTAATCTCTTAGTCAAGTAAAATGAAAGTTAATGTACCAATACAAATCCCCATCCGACAAAAGTAACAATCATAAAAGTAAACACGTAAAAAAAAAAAATAAACAATAAAAATTTCAAAACAAATAACATAGGGAAAATTGTCAAAAAAGTCCTAAATAAAGATAATAAAAAATTTCAAATCAATTCAGTCTTAAACTTTTCAATCTTGCCAATTCAATCCTAAATCTTTCAACCATTTGTCAATTAAGTCCATCGGTCAATTTTGGCTGGAATTCGCTAACATGGATCTTGATTGTCCGACATGGCATGGCCGGCATTAACGTGGACAAAATTTATTATTTTTTAGAATTTTTATTATCTTTATATTTTTAATTTCATTTTTTCTTTTTTTTTTCCTTTTCTTCCTCTGGCCGATCACCTAGCCTCCAGTGACCTCACTGTTCTCGAGCAAGGTTAACTCTCGCCGAGGTCGGTGAGGGTTGACCTTGCAAGCCTCGGGAGAGGTCATTCTCACCGGTCACGACCTTTGGCTAGTTGCCGAGGCTGGGCAATCAGTTAGAGGAAAAAAGATAAAGAAATTAAAAAAAGAGAGAAAAAAAAAAAAAAAAAAGAAATTAAAAACATAAAAAAATTTAAAAATTGGAAAAATATTAAAAATTAATAAAATTTGTCCATGTTAGCGCCAGCATCCACTCAGCAAATTTCGGCCAAAATTGGTTGGATGGACTCAATTGGCAAAAAGTGAAAAGGTTTATGACTCAATCGGTAAAATTGAAAGATTTATGATTGAATTGAAATAAAAGTACAATAAGTTTAAGACTTTTTGAACAATTTTTTCAAATAACATAAAACTTGAATTTTAGAACTTCATTCTTGAATTACCATAAGAAGATTGCTCTGGATTCTAACTACTTGAAAACAAAGGAAACAACAAACATAGTTAGTGATGATAATTTCCTCATTAAGACAACCCATATCTTAGAAAAAGAGAGACTAAAATATAAAACATCCACTCGTTAGATATACAAATGAATTATAAGATAAAAAAGAAATGTACATGACTTATCCAATTGGCTCTATCTAGTCATACTACGTGGCACAGTTAGCGCGCGATTTTTGTTTATATGTTTTGATTTTTTCTTGATTTTTTCAAGTTTTTTCCTATTCTAATGTTAATCTTTTTTCCTCTGTAGGTTGCTAGAGACTCAACGATCGCTGGTCACAAGTGAGAGTTGCAGCTCTCGCGAGATTTGGGCAAGGGTTGGCGAGGTCAATCCTTGCCTACGACCGACGACTTTTGCCAACCATTAGTAAGGTTCGAGGGCTAGGGGAGGAAGAACATGAATAGTTGAATAGGAAATATAAAGGAAATAAAGAAACAAAAAGAAGAAAAAAAGTAAAAAAGTCAGAAAATTTAAAAAGATTGCGAAAATCGTCTACGTCAACTAATTTTGGCCTAAATTGACTAAATGTACTACATTAAGAGATTGTCAAAAAGTTTAGAACTAAATTGACAATCATACAAAAGTTTGGGAATTTTTGATCAATTTTCCTAATTACATATTAAAGCTAAACTAATTTTTGTCTTGTAAAAAAATCAAGCAATTGATATCCCATGACATGTTTAAATTAATTAGACAATTTGAGGCGAGTATCGCTGACACATGGATTTTCTGTGTCAAATCTGACATTCTCTTCATTAGATCTGTCTTATAACCATCTTCCACATGGGTTGACATAAATGCATTTTAACGTAAAATATGATGAAATGCTAATGAAGGTTAAATTTGAGTCAAGAGCACCGATTTAGGTTTTTTTGTAAGATGAAAAGTAATTTGGAGTATATATGTCATTGGACAATAGTTTGAAATTTTGATGAGACAAAAATTAGCTATGGGTAAATATATCATGGGTGCCGGTATGCGAATTTTTCTTTTTCGTCCAACAGCTTCTTCAGACTTGCCGACATCTATTTTGCTCAATTGTTTGCTTCGTCTTAAGAGTGGTTTAACAAGTCAAATGCCCATTTCTCGAACTATTTCTTTCACCGCGATGTTTTTCTGGTTTGAAAAGATTGAAGATGAATGATTAATGGACTTAAAGAGCCAATCTCATAGCACAACTCACCGCAATGACGACAACGGTACATGGTTTTCCATGTTCGAATGGAACGAGGGCTGAATATATTAACTATCGAATATATTAACTACAACTTTGTATCGTCAAAATATTTCACATCGTTTATATAGATAGTTTACCAAAAATTAATCATGTCCACTTTATTCCCTTTCACATAATAATTTTAGTTATGAATAGAATATTTCGAACTTGTACTGCATTTATGCCATTGAAGCCCTTGAATTATTGACTCGATTGGAGCTAGAAGCTGAAGGAATTCATGTCGGCGGAAGACGACTTACTTGATTCCAATGCGCAAACAGCAAATAGTCCCGAATCGATCGTTGAATTGCGAGCCAATCACGAACAACAATGCTTCACGTTGGTCTGGATGCAATCACAAGGAAAACACCCGATTTCCACGGCGTAAATGCAAACCGTTCTTCAAATTGATGATTGAATCTTGCCTATCTTGAAGATGGAATTTCGAGAGAGTTTTTGGTGCGAATGAATTGACAACTCGTCCAACGGTTGTGTTCGGGAGATTTTATACGTCTCCCTTCGTACCCCTCCATTGGTGACCTTCCATCGTAATGTTTCAACTTGAAACGGTGCGTCCAATCGCACCCCATCACGTTCGGACCACTTGGAAGAACTACATCTCCCACTCGGACATGATGGGCCCGATAGCGTTCTATCAAGAATATAAGGCAATGCATTCAACATTCATCAACTTTACAGAACAATTCATGCGGCAAGTAAGCCGTGCGACCCAGTGAGTACACCCGCACTTGGGAGCTCAAATTATGCACCTGTTAGGGATGACATAATGGCTACAACCCGAAAAGAAAAATAAGCAAGCGATGTCTCACAAAGTGCCCCCCAGACATATCTTGTTACATCAATTCAAGTATACCTATCCCTTAAAGGCTATACTTGATTATCCTAAAAAAAAACAACATCATGTATTTACAATTATATCCGCAACCACATAAGGCGATATAATTGGTCGACCAGTAAATACATGTGACAGATGTAAAACAACAATAGTCTTCCTTCGCACTCATGTCTCTCTTAATTTTAGAACAACTGCTTTCCTAGACACGTCCCATAGGCCATATCTATTCATGACCGCCCGTAACATGCTAAAGTAGCAACGCTGATCTTTCATTTCGAGAACATAGTCAGAACTAACATAGGGCACGAATTGAGGTAAATTATAAATTACCTTAAGGGCTCACGGAATGAGTAAATAGGGATAATTTTACTCACCTTCCATTTTCGGTCGAACAATGCACATGTAGTATGAATTACATGCTATAGTGGATTTCTCTTTCTATAAGAGCGTATGTCATTTCTTAAATATATCCACTATACGGATCTTAGCCTAAACATAGTCACGTGCCTCTCACGTACTCATGTTTAACTCGAGTGCTATATTAGCTCGCTCTCTATAGCGTCAAATTAAGTACTCGCATCCGGCATCTTACGAGGCATACATGATTGTGGGACTATCATGTTCGGTCTTAAATGAATCACAGACCTCATCTTGACTCCAATCAAGGCGACATATTTTATGTACTAGACTTGCTCTTCAGCATTTATTTGTACATAACGTCTCATCTCAACGTGCTAACTATAGCACTTGAGGCGATTGCTCATGTGAGTAAGCCAATCATTACCTGCCGACATACTTTCCAATAATATATGTGTGCTTGTGCTAGTCTCATAATGAATTTGTACTTTTGATAAAACATCAAGTCATTAATAAACAAACAAGTACAATACATATGTCCATAAATACATAAAACAATGATCCTCTACAATAACACATATCACATCCTACGCAAACCTAGTGACATCCAAAGTGGGTCAAAAATATGTCTCTAGGAATAGCCTTCGTAAATGGATCAGCAACCATTCTATTGGTTGAAATGTATTGTAGAATCACTTCTTTCGCGCTATAATATCTCTCGATGAAGTTATTCTTTATGTCAATGTGCTTCGTCCTTCCATGATACTTGGGATCTTTCACATAGGCAATGGCTGCTTGACTATCGCAATAAACATCCACCGGTCTTGGAATCTCGGTGACAAAGTGGCCAAATTTTCAAAGAAACGTTTTAGCCATACCGCTTCTTGCACCGCAGCGAACACGCAATAAATTCAGCCTCCATAGTTGACAAGGCTGTGCATGTTTGTTTCTTGCTATTCCAAGAAATTGCACATCCATTGAGCAAGAATGCATATCCGAAGTCGATTTACGCTCATCCAGGTCTCCACCCCAATCAGCATCTGAATAACCTAATAGGCGTAAATCATTCCCTTGGTAACAAAGTCGATAGTCCATAGTGCCCTTCAAGTATCTCAGGATCCTCTTTACTGCTTTCCAGTGTGCTGGACCGGGACTTGATTGAAATCGGCTCACCAATCCCACGGCATAACATATGTCGGGTCAAGTACACATCATAGCATACATCAAACTTCCGATCGCACTAGCGTAAGGAACAGTTTCCATTATTTTAATTTCTTCTGGAGTCTTAGGACACATCTCAAGCATACTTAGGCCTTCGCCTTGCATGACAGGGGTATCAATGGGATTACAATGCTGCATATTGAAACGTTCAAGAATCTTCATAATATAAGATTCTTGTGATAAAGTAAGGAGTTTCCTTGATCGATCTCTTTCGATCTTAACTCCTAATATATAAGCAGCTTCTCCCATGTCCTTCATTTCAAAATTGGAGGACAACCATTCTTTTATGGTGATTACCATAACCTTGTCATTTCCAGCCAACAGAATATCGTCCACATAAAGTGATAAAATCACAAATTTATCTTCAGACCGTTTGACATATACACAGTGATCCTCTTCGATCATCGTAAAACCATAAGTTGTTGTGGCTCGATGAAAACGAAGATACCACTGTCTAGATGATTGCTTAAGGCCATGTATTGAGCGATGAAGTTTGCAAATTTTATGCTCTTGACCTTTAGTTATGAAACCTAATGGTTGTTTCATATAAATTTCCTCATCTAGTTCTCCATTGAGAAATGCCGTCTTTACATCCATTTGATGTAATTCAAGGTCCAAATGTGCAACGATGGCTAGAATAAGACGTATTGAGGCAAACCTTACAACCGGTGAAAAAGTTTCCTCGTAGTCTATACCCTCTTGTTGAGTATAACCTTTCGCCACAAGACGAGCCTTATACTTTTCAATGGATCCATCCGCCCTTTGCTTAATCTTAAAAACCCATTTGTTTCCAATGGCCTTACGATTGGGTGGTAGATCAACCAAGTCCTGACATGATTTGTCCTCATTGACTCCATCTCGTCTTCCAAAGCTTTTCTCCATTCTTCCTTATCGAGGATGAGAGAGCCTCTTGAACAGTCTTAGGCTCGGCATCATCTTTATGAGCAATCATAAATGCTTCCCCTTCAATCTCAAAACGACGACGAGGAATACTTTTACGATCACTTTTACGCAACTGAATTTCTCTTGAATTCAATTCGTCAGACGATGCTACACTCCCACTAGGTCTTTCATGTTGAGGTAAATCTTCATTCCCCTCCATAACATTAGTGGGTGTATTATTAGGATCTTCCATCTCATATAATTGGAAATCCTTATCAATCTCACCTCTATTAGGAAAATCGTTCTCCAAGAACGTGACATCTCGTGACTCCTTTTCGGTCACACTTCCATCAGCTTGTTCACCTATGAACACATACCCTTTGGAGTGTTCAGAATATCTTATAAAGATACATTTCTTCCCTCTAGGGCCTAATTTGCCATATTTATGGGAAGATTCATGAACATAAGCTGCACATCCCCATGGACGTAGACTACTTAAGTCTGGTTTTCTTCCAGTCCATAATTCATAAGGGGTGGAAGTGACCGATTTTGAGGGCACTCGGTTAAGTACATAGGCAGCGAGTCAATAATGCATCTCCCCAAAAGGAGATAGGTAAATTTGCTTGCGCCATCATAGACCTAACCATTTCCAATAGGGTTCTATTCCTTCTCTCAGCTACCCCATTTTGTTGTGGAGTATAAGGAATAGTCAATTGTCTTACAATTCCCTTTTCATCACAAAGAGCTTTGAATTGCTCCGATAGATACTCACGTCCACGATCGGTTCTCAATGCCTTTATTGTTTTGTTCAACTGATTCTCTACCATCGTTATATATCGTCTAAAGCATTCTAATGCTTCGGACTTATGAGAGATCGGAAAGACATAACCGAAACGAGTGAAGTCATCTATGAAAGTAATGAAATATGAGGCTCCATGCCTCGCCCTCACATTCAAAGGACCACAAATATCAGAATGTATGAGTTGCAATGGAAATTCAGCTCTAGTCCCTTTACCGAATGGTTTTCTAGTTGCTTTTCCCGCTAGACAATGTTCACATACGGGTAGATCAACATTAGTGAGTGACCCTAAAAGGCCTTCTCTAGCTAATCTTTGCATTCTTTGCAACCCAATGTGACCTAATCTAGCATGCCAAGTATTTGCATCAGTCCCAATGTTATCAGAAGACGCAATTAAAGAAAAACAACCATCAACATTAACATTGTACTGATCATAGTCAATGTTTAACACCATAAAACCATTCAATACATGACCTGAACCATAATAAACTGTTCCATACAAAATATCAACACAATCACCATGGAAATTCAATACATAACCTAAGCTAAGAAGAACAACTACAGAGACCAAGTTTCGTCGAATATCTCGGAGCATAAAGGACATCATGCAGAATAGATTTCGACCACCACGCAAGATTAATTTGCATGTGCCGATACCCTTCACTTCAACTCTTGAGTTATTCCCAACATATATCCATCTTCTTCCGACGGTATCCGACGATACTCCACAAATGCTTCTCGGTCTCTAGCTACATGGTCCGTTGCTCCCGAGTCTACAGTCCACATTGGATGAGATTCAGCAAGCATTACAAGACTAGAAACAAAAGCATTACTCATAGTAATGGAGTAATAGGGTACCTTTTTCGGTTCGGTGCATTCACGAGCAAAATGACCCAGCTTGCCACAATTGTGGCACTCCATCTTGGCCTTGTCCTTCTTCCCACCACGCTTCTTGCGTCGGAAGGTCTTAGCCCTCTTGGGTCCCCGATCGTCATCTTTCCTTTGTTGTTGAACCGAAGGTTCCTCTTGCGCTTGAAGCCCGAAGCTTTGCGCGAACTTGTTTCAGCAACATAAGCATGGGTAGAGGATCTTGCAGCCTCTAGGCGCTCATCCTCTAATTCCAAATGACGCGCAATATCATCAAAAGTGACGATGTTCTCACTATGCGTCATATTGATCTTCATATGTTCCCAATTATCGGGAAGAGACCTAATAACAGCCTGAACTTGCTGTTCATCGCAAGGGAGTGACCGCCGACTTCAGCTCACGGATCATGTTTGACATCTCCCGAAGATGTTGCCTCATTGTTACATTTGGGCGCTTTCGGAAAGTGTCAAACTTGATGGTGAGTCTCCTCAGCTTAGTGGCAGATGTACCCCCAAACTTATCCTTCAAGGCAACCCACATATCTTGAGCTTTATCATAACTTTCAAACCCACACATGAGATCATCTTGCATACAGCTCAGCAACGTGATGCGAGCAATGCTATTCTTCTTTTTCCAAGCTTGATAAGCTTCTAGATCTCTCCTGTGTTGAGCTGAAGTTCCATGCTCAGGTTCATCCATGGTGTGGTTGAGGGTTTCCAAAACCTCTTGTTCCTCAAGGATGTACTGAATCTTTCGGTGCCAAATATCATAATTGTCACCGTTCAGCTTCTCACCCTTATTGAGGTCAGCCACAATGGTCTTGGATGCCGATGCCATAATCAATTTCTATAACACATTAACATAATAGACGCAGAATCAATACTAGCACATTTTTCAGAGTAACACACATATTTAATTTTCAGCAAAAAACAAAATAAAATAATAATAATTCAACAAAAGACATAGAAACAAAAGTTCACTATGTTCCCAATCAATTTCTATGTACGATTGTTCAATTATCATTTATTATTTTAATTTGCACAAATTTTGAGTTCTAGGTGAGGATTCCTTCAAATTCTACCAACCTACGAACTCCCACTAGGAAAAATAATTACATGACTTCATGTAATTTCTACATCTTTCCTTAACACAAAACCATAGCATGATAATAACCAACGTATAAACAACAATCATGCTTCAACTATAATTAAAAAAACAATTCAACATGTAATGGATTTCCTACCATTGTTCTAATTTTCTAGCAACTAGAAAATTCCAAGTATATTAAAACTACATACTTCATATCATTGAACTAAACTTTACACATCATACGTAACAACACTTGCACATAAGCTAGCTATTGTATTTCCTAAACTACAAGAAAATACAAGCTACAATGAGTAAACTATGCATTAAACCTCAAAAAAATACGCGTACATAAGGTTCCCTACACATTTTCATAGATTTATAAAATCCAAAAATAAAAATAATTATTCCACAGTGTAGAGGACACCCATACGAACCCAACGCCACCAACCACGCTCCAATCGGAGCCCGCACGCGCCCCCACGCGCCGCCTGAGTGTGCGGCGCGTGTGGCGCACGCGCCAGCGAGCCAGAAGGCTCCTGGCTGGTTCGACCGGTCCGACCGGTCACCGGTCCGACCGTTGACCGGTCCGACCGTTGACCGGTCCGACCGTTGACCGGTCAACGGTCAACGGGTCGGGTCAACGTCCGGGTCGGGTCGACGGGTCGGGTCAACGTCCGGGTCGGGTCGCGGCCGGTGACCGGCCGGCCAACAACCGCCGGCGGTGACGTCATCGATGACGTCATCCGACGGCGGTTAATGACCGTGGGATGACGTCATCCGTGACGCCACACGCCGGTTCGGCGAACCGGGCGTCAAGCGCGTGGTCCGCACGCGCCCGCAGCGGCTGTGCGGTTCCGCGCGCGTGGGTCCCACGCGCCGGCGTTGGCGCGCGCGTGGATCCCACGCGCGCAGCGGTGCGTGCGCGCGAAGGCGCGTGGCGCGTGGGTCCACGCGCCCGCAACCGCAGCACGCGCGTGGACCCCACGCGCCTTCTTCCTCGCGCGACCGAAGCCATTTCTTCGTCATTTTCGCCGTTTTCAGCCACGATTCGCCGCCGTTTCTTCTCCGGCAGCCCATCCTGACACAAATAATTAATGGGTTTTGAAGAGCATGCCGGCACGATCACATGGGTTCAAATTTCGGCAAAAATGAAGTAGAAATGAGCCCCAAATCAGAGGCATAAACACGTTTTGATTCAATGAAAAAACAACAAGGCAGAAATCACGATCGGGCTCTGATACCAATGAAGGAATTCATGTCGGCGGAAGACGACTTACTTGATTCCAATGCGCAAACAGCAAATAGTCCCGAATCGATCGTTGAATTGCGAGCCAATCACGAACAACAATGCTTCACGTTGGTCTGGATGCAATCACAAGGAAAACACCCGATTTCCACGGCGTAAATGCAAACCGTTCTTCAAATTGATGATTGAATCTTGCCTATCTTGAAGATGGAATTTCGAGAGAGTTTTTGGTGCGAATGAATTGACAACACGTCCAACGGTTGTGTTCGGGAGATTTTATACGTCTCCCTTCGTACCCCTCCATTGGTGACCTTCCATCGTAATGTTTCAACTTGAAACGGTGCGTCCAATCGCACCCCATCACGTTCGGACCACTTGGAAGAACTACAGAAGCCAACTCTCAAATCCATCACGTGCTAACGATGGAAGAACTCTAGATAAGATAAACGCAAGTCGAGCTGTTTTTCAAATGACAGCATGTGTGCGCGTTATGAAGCAAATAAAGTGCCCTTTTCTTTCGGAGCAGCTACTTGCTGCGGACTAATTGTCTTCTTTTATGTCCATTCATGCTTACTTTCGGCAAAAACGGGATGACATTCTCGTGGTTTAGTACCAAACCACGAGCGTGAACCATGGACGGATCATATGTGATATCCCTGAATTAATTCATCTGAGGTATTCTTTGCTTTGGCTTGTCCCATACCGAGTTTCATGGTTTTATCCTTTGGCATACAGGTAGACACTTTCTTAGGAAGTCATTCATTATAATAGTGCTCTAATCTGGACTCGCTTAATTTTTGGAGTTCAAAAGTAAAGTTTACCTTCATGTCATAAGGCGCATTCCACTTTTCACATATATATTATAGAATCTCTCTCTCTCTCTCTCTCTCTCTCTCTCTCTCTCTCTCTCTCTCTCTCTCTCTCTCTATTCTATGCACAATTTAGTGCATTCTTGCCTCCTTCATCATCCTAAAAGTCTGCCAGGAGCCGGTCTTTATCCAAGCCCTCTCTAGCGCCAATGACCACTTCTCACCCTCGTCGGATTGGATTGTTATAGGCCTACCAAGTTCCGTATGGTTCGTCCCCATACCATACACTTACTAGAGGGAGTCCTGCTTTAAAACCATATTGTGATATTTCTATATTAATGGCAAAAGAGCACCCTAAGTGCCAAAACTTGACACAATGGGACACTTAATTGCCAAAAGTTACAAAATTGACACTTAAGTATCACGTTTTCTGAAAAATGAGATATTTGAGTGTCATCTCTAGCGAACCCCGCCAGAAATCCTATGTGGCAATTAAATATTAATATTGCTCGCCTACGTGCCTCGCCGAAGAGCTAACTCAGCTCTGATTCACCCTAAACGACGCCGTTTCCATAGTTGGCCAAAATAAAGCTCTTAAATCGGCCAAAACGGCGTTGTCTTCCCAATTGCCCCAAATCTAAAATCCTAAATTGGGCAAAATCCCCATTGAAGCACTCGAACCCTAATTCGACCCTAAATTCCATAGCCAAATATTAGAACTGGAGAGTAGGACTTTCAACAGCGGCTCAAATTCCTCTCACCGAAGCAAAGGAGAAGGCGAACATTTATGTTTTTGTGGGTTACTGAGTCCAAGAAGAACATCGTGGACTCGAATGAATCCCGGGAGTAGATTCTATGGATGCGCTCGATATAAAAAATGGTCCAAGTGCAAATACTGCAAATGGTTCGATGCGAAATTCTCTCACCGAGCCACAAAGGTGATATTCGACCTACTTGATGGACGACATCAACCTCCATCTGCGATGGTGGACAACTTGGACAATATTGACTCAATGCAAGCTCAAGCATCTTCAGTTAATCATTTGAAGAATGAAATTTCAAGGATGAAAATTAAACGAAAGTATTACCAAGCGTTTATTATAGTGCTGTTTTTTTGTATATCATACTTTATGATGAAATGTAAAGTACTAGCAGATGAGAACAAATTTCTCCGACTGCAATAATTGTAATTGAGTGGACAAATGTAATTGTTCTAAATCATTTATAGGTTAAGTTTTTTGGAAGATGAGAAGAAGTTTTGTGTTGTCCATAAGATCGTTGTGGCATTGTTTTTGTTTACACTATCATATGTATTATTGGCTACTTCTTGTACTTGTGGGGAGGTCAAGGAAAGGGAATGAGTGAATGAGATACTACTTGTATTGTGTTTTTGCTTGTTCATAAATATAAACCGGTAAGGATGGATGTGTATTGGATCAATGTGTTGTGGTGACTTCTTTACTTGAAATGAATATAAACCAATAACAAATATTGAATTAAATGGAGTTGCCATAAGTTTAACTGAATATAAACCAGTCAGCAGCTTCTTTGATTTGCTACAAACCAGCATATACATAGGACAAACATGAGTGATTACTCAAGTGCCATAAGTTGTATTTAATGATCATTTAAGTGCTAGTCGTGATAAAAAATGATTACTTAAGTGTCAAGTTATTATTAAAAGTGATCACTTAAGTGCCACTTGTGATTAAAAAGTAAACACTTGAGTGCTAAGTTTTTTAGAATATGATCAATTAAGTATCGATTTTTTTTGTAGGTTTCCTCTAAAAACCACACTAACAATTAGCCACCACTAGCTGCCACCACTGCCCACCACTAGACATCATCGGCCTCCAACCATCACCAACAGCCACACTAAGCACCCTAGGCACCACCTCGAGCCACCACCAGCCACCATTGTGCTAGTGGTGTGCTACTACAGAAGGTGTTGGTGCTAGGTGCCTTGCACTAGCTTGCACCAGTATCACTTGATGCAATATGTGCATATTGCACACTTGCATCTTGCACTAGATGCAGCACGAGCCCCCAACCTAACCCTCACAATAGACCCATCACTACTAGACATCACCAGCCACCACTAGCCACCACTACTAGCCACACCAGCACCCCAGCCACCACCCTAGCGCGCATCCACCACCATAAACTCATCATTAGTAGCCATTGTTGGTGGTGGGTGGTGGGTCTGTTGCAAAAGGTGTTGATGCAAGCTGAGCCTTGTATCAGCTTGCACCAGCACCATCTAGTGTAAGATGTGCACACTGCACACTTGCACCAGTACCAGGTGCAACACAAGCCCCCAATCCAACCCCTACAATAGACCCACCACCACCACCAGGCTTCACCAGCCGCCACCACTAGCCACATGAGCACCCTAGTTACAACTATAGACCCACCATCAAAAAATGAAAAAGGTAAACATGACAAGCAACAAGATGGTTCAATTGATATTGAAATTAGGTCTCACAAATTCAATGACAAACTATAAAAAAGAAGAAGAAGAAGCATCCATATCAAATTATAAACAAAACAATTGATTCCTCAGCCCCACAAACCCTATCCCGTCCCATCTCATCAATCAATATGCACAACGTCTCCTACTCGTGCTCGTTTTGATGGACCTTTAACTTGATTCATAATTCTTGCACTTTTTCTAACTGGACGTGGGGCTTCTTCATCAACTGTCTCAGGATGCACTTATTTTGATGGAGCTTCAACTGTCCCAATTTGAACTGATTTAGAAGGAGATGCAACTGTCGTATGCTGAATTGATTCAGATGGACCTACAACTGGGTTCTTACTCTTCTTTCTTGTTGGTGTAGCTAATGTCTTTTTCTTTGTTGGCGCAGCCGTTGATTCTTGAGTTGGGCCTTGAGAGATAAAAGCCTCCGAACTTTTCCTAGGCTACAAAAAGAAAACTCAATTATCAGCAAAAGTTTGCACCATAAATTAAATTAAATACAACCAATAAAACTTACATTAATGATGATTATTCTAGTATGCTCATCTGTATAAAGGTCAGAACCATATTATCTTAGCATCTTCCCAAGTGCCCCTCTTGTTTGAAGGGAGCGTCACTTTCAGGTACTTGTGATTTGTTAGCTCTTCTTCTCGCCTGTGATTTCTTGGGCCTTTGTTTTGGCCCTTCAGCTACAACAAAGGCTTCTTTGACCAATTCTTTAGCTAGGCGTCTTTTAGATGGCATTCTTGTAGCTGGCCCTTGACTTAGCCTTCTTTTAGTTGTTATTCCATATAGCCATTCAGCTTCAGTGACACCTTCTGTTGGCCTTTGTGGTGGCCCTTGTGATAACCCCTCTAATGGCCTTTGGGGTGACCCTTATGATGGATCTTGTGGTGACCCTTGAGTTGGGTCCTCTATTGGTAGTTGAGCTCTAGCTTGCTTTCTTTGAATCTGAGAAAGAGGCAAAGGACATCATAAATATAACGTTGGGCCATATAATAATGTAAAGAAAAACTAAACACAAATTGTTGAACTTACTTGGTATTTTTTTCTCTATTGCTAAACAACAATAGACTTAACTGGCCCTTTGGTTGCTTTAGCCTATCCTTTAGCTGGCTGTCTTCTACCTTACCTTCTTCGAATAGGCCCTTTAGTTTTAGGTATAGTAAGGGCTTTGGCCAATCCTTCACGTGTCATTCTCGTGACCTAACAAAGACATTACATACAAGGCTAATTGTATCCATTTACATATTTGTAATAAATCATAAAGTAACATAAACACAAATGTCATGACTTACTAGGTTTCTTCTCTAATTATCCCATCACTAAGCCCTTCGGTTGGCTTCAACTATTCCTGCTGCTTCCTTAATTGACAACCTTTAGTATTGTGCCTTGCTACGTGGCAATAAGAGCACGTCATCTTTGCACCTGTCCTACTCATCCTACATTGACCTAAGACCTCCCCCTCCGTCATTCTTCGTTTTCACTTTGGCTTTCCCATTTTCTTCTTTAGTGGCAAAAGTTGAGGTGCTTCACAATTCATTGGCTCTTAGAACTTGCTACTTCTGATTGGCTGCATCATGAATTGGTATGAAGCAAGGTATTTTGGTTTCTTGTACCAATCATCAATGTAATCCTCTGCGTTGTGGCCCTTTAAATGGATGACACATATGGCATGTGCACAAGGAATTACACTTAGTTGCCATGCTCTACATGAACACTTCCTCGTACCTAAATGGATAACATACTTATCAGAACCCTTTGTTAACTCATATTATTCATCCTCATTCCAAATGGGATGACAATACCTACTTATAGCCAAGTTCTCATCCAATTTCTTGGCAATCTTAGGACCACATTGCCTAGTCCACTTTGCAGCCTTGTCTCTTTGTTTGTGTAATCGAGTTATGACTATAACTTGTATATCTTTAAGCATCGAGATTATTGGTTTGCATCTGACATCTATTATCCTATTATTGAATGCTTCGTATATGTTGTTGTCAATGTTATCACACTTGAATTTCTCATTGAATAATGCCTTACACTAATACTTCGGTTCTATTTGGAATAATGCATTAAAACCTTCCTTTGTCAACTGAAGCAGTTCTTTTTTGGCCATCATAAAGTCAGCCATATTCATGCTCTTTGCTAACTACCAAAATTGCGATTGTAGCTTATCCCCTTTATAAGCCTTTGCCCAATTTGCATATGTGTGCCTCGCACACATTCGATGTTCGGTATATGGCAACAACTCAACTACTGCCAGAACCAATCCCTGCAATAATTCAAAACAAGAATGTAAGCAAATGACATGTTGATATTAAAAAGTAAACAATTGACGAAATTTTTCAAAAAACAAACACTACTTTTTGTTGGTCACTCATGAATGCTCACTATTCCCCATTTGTTATCTCTAGGTCAGTCATTAGATTTTTTAGGAACAAGGACCTTGTCCTTGTTCTCTACCTTCACAATATCCCAACCAATGGAAATATTTGGTTATTCATATCTCTTCCAATTGAGGCTAGTAATTCTCTTGCACAAGCCCTTCAAAAAATAGCCATCTAATCCTATAATCTATCTACAACCAGATAAAATCCTTGTCTGCATGCATCAAAGCACACATAGAGTTTATCAAACTTGGTCCCACTATCAAGAAATGGTCTCTCCACGACCTCTACATAAACTCTACTTGAAGGGTTTTACAGCCTACACTTCTAAGTATAATCCCATAACTGCCATATTTGTTGCTGTTGACACCTAAATTTTGGCAACCCAGTCATTGATTTTTTTTTTTTTTTTTGCATAAAATTAGGGATTAATTTTAACCCCTTAAAAAAAAATGCATCAAAACAAATAAAATGGAGAAAAGGAAAAAATGGGGAAAATTGATTTGATTGATTATGCATGGAAGTTTGAAATTCTGATGAATATTCAGATTTTGATAAATGCATAAGCAATTTAAAAATTAGGTGAATAAAGGGCAAGAATTTTTACAAAATGGAAGAAATTGGAGCAAAATCGAGCTGATTGCGAAATCACGCTCCGATTTGCAGGCTTGATTTAATGCAACAAAAGATGGAAATTCGAAAGTTGCTATAAAAATGGCCGTCTGGAAATCACTATAAAAAGAGTCACAACTTTCGTGACCAAGGGAGGGGATTTTCGAAAAATTGGAAAGAAAAATTCGAGAGGAAAAATCATGAAATAAAAGAAAAGCACAACACAAAAGAAAAAGAAAAAGCTTTTCTTTTTGTGTTCTTTTTTAAAAAAAGCCAGCTGAAGCAAAGGTTCAGCAGAAGGGGTTGTGTGAGGGGATGTGCAGCAGTAGGAAAGAAAAAAAAAAGAAGAAGGAAAGAAGATGAAGCATTGTTCATCTTCCTCGTGAGGACCCTGCCGGTGATCGTTGCTGCTGACCACGCCCACACTGCCTTGTGCCGGCCATCCCGCCTCCGTCACTGCCGCTCGACCTCCCCTGCGACACCAACAACTGCTAGCCCTGCGATGCTTGCAGCGCCCTCGCCTCGTTCCGCTCGCCGACCTCTGAGCGACGGCATCAACAGCCTGAGCTGGACCGACGCCTCTCTTTGCACCCGCCGACGCCGTTGCTGTCCCTTTATAATCCGCGCCTAGCAACCCAGTGGCTCGCAATTTGCCCATCGTCGCCGCCGCCATAGCAGCTTTGGCGTCCGACGACCTCCTCCGCTAGCCACCCTCCGCTAGACGCAACCCGCTGCACTCGACGCCACCCACTTACCCGGTAGCCCACACCTGCAACAAACCTCCATCCCGACGCCCGCGCCATCTATCATCGTCGTCTTCCCTCTGCTTGCTGCTCGTTGCGCCCGATGCATCTTCACCACTACCCTATAGCAACCCGCGAGCCCCTACACCACCTCTGGCCGCTCATCTCTATTGCTGTGCCTCTGACCGCTCGAGCATCAGTAGTCCATTGCACCTCCGTTCGCATTGCCTGCACGAGTACCCTCGCCCGTTGCCGCCCAGCAATCCGTGACGCCCTAACGCCGCCTACGCCCGCATTGCTGCGACGCGTCGCCGCCCGGCCGACCCGCGATCCAGCTCCACCTCGCCGCCGCTCCGAGCTCGAGCTCGCTACCATCCACCCGCTGCTCCCCACCGGAACTCCAACGACCGGTCAACGATCGCCCGGCGCCATCCACCGTCGTTTTCCCCCTTTAGGTAGTTTCGCTTTTTATTTTTATTTTTATTTTTATTTTATTTTATTTTATCTCATTCTTTTATTCTTTTTTTAGTTTATCTATTTAAGTTGTAATATTTGATGTCAATAAATTTTGTAGGCATTATGCGCGGGGTTTTCCCCAAAATTATTGTAATTACTAATTTGATCCGTAAGATGTCGATCATTTTTCTAATTATATTAATTTTTGGGGTTTGTTGATAGTATTTTAATTGTTAAATCAATATAATTATTAATTTGATCCGTAAGACTTCGGATCAAATTTTTAATTATTTTGAACTCTTTGTCGTGATGTTTAGGGTTAGAGTAACAGTTAATTTGGCTTGTGAGACAACATGTTATTTTTTCGATTATTTTCATCATTTATTTGATGAATGTCTTTATTATTTTAGATATAATATTGCTTGTCTTAAAAAAAAAACTAAAAAATAAAAAAAATCAAAATCTTGGATGAGCATGTTGGTTTAGTAAATTAGGATTGCATTTTTAGATATTTTTTTTTTTTGGAATAGATTAGGATTGAATTTTTTTTTTTTTATAAATAGGCTTAGATAATCTTTGCACATTTTGATGATCTCATTTTTCTAAAAAATAGTTTTCTAAGATAGGATAGGGTTTAAGTCAAATTAATCCCTAAAATAAATTAGAAAATTATTTCTTTTAAAATAGTTTAATTAGGGTTTTTATTAATTCCAAATTTCAATAAAAAAATACAAAAAATATTAGGTGTATGTTGTTAATTAGTTTGCATAATAAGTTCATTTAATTAGAATTTGTTTGTTAGTAAAATTAAGTCATGTAGTTAAAATGCATGTTTTATGATAAAATTCTAATTTCAAGAAAACCCAAAAAAATAATTGCTTGATTTGTGTGTTTAATTCTTTTGATGCAATTTGTTTGATTCATTGAGTGTTTAATAATGATTGAGCATTCGTGTGATCACCCTTCTGCATGATAGAGATTTAGGTTAAAATAAATCAAAGCTGCTTGCAAAAACATTTTTGAAAATAAAAGAATGGTATCGAAAGGGCATTAGAGAAATCTAGTGTAACCAAGTCCCCGTACTCATAGTTTCTGGTTCGTAGGAGTAAAATAATTCTCCCATTATTTTACTTAGGTGTCTAATCGACCTACCACAAATTGATTAGTGGTGACTCCAAGATAAAATCCATTTGCATGTTAAAAACTTGAACCTAAGTCGTGAATTGGTATGGGTTTGGGAGAGTCCGAGCTAAGTTTAAAATTTAGTAGTCCATTAGCCTAAATCCTAGGTGGTGCACCCGAAATTTAGGTTGTGACAGTATGACGACTCCATTGGGGACTTGTGTTAAAACACTCAGTAGACTTAAGCCAAATTTTCCTTTTCTTTTAAAAAAGTTTTTGTTTGGTAGCGAGGACACCAGATACGTCCCTCTTGAGTATACTGGCACTCGATTGAGTTGCCCCGCAAAGACTTTTTCCAGATTCATTCTAATCAAAGCGATCGAAAAAGGTTTGGGTTCTAGCCAAGCAAAACCTTAATTTAGGCGACCGTAGAATGGTATGGGTCCTAAATAACATTTATTGCTCTAACAGGCGACCATGGAAAGGATCGGGTCTTGGAAAAGCAATTTCCCCATTCAGGCAACTGTAGAATGGTACGGGTCTTGAAAAATCAGTTTTTTTTCAAGACGACCGTAGAATGGTACGGGTCCTAAACAACACCTATTTCCTCATTTAGGTGACCGTAGAATGGTACAGGTCCTAGAAAATGAATCCCAGTTTAAGCAATCGTAGAATGGTACGGATCCTAGACAACATCTATTTCCCTATTTAGGCGACTGTAAAATGATACGGGTCCTGGAAAGTGAATCCCTGTTTAGGCGACCATATAATAGTATGGGTCCTAGACACAACCAAACACTGTCATACTGGGTGACCGTATAATGGTACAGGTCCTAGACACAATCAAACACTGTCATACTGGGTGACCGTAGAATGGTACGGGTCTTGGGAAAGCAGTCTCTTTGTAAAGTCATGTTACTATTCTAGGCAACCGTACAATGGTACGGGTCCTAAACATATAACACCAACTATCTTGTGTTACTCTACCCTCCTCGAAGGTAAGTTATTCTAGGTAGGTTCGTTTATCATTTGCATTTGCATTTTCATGCATCACATAAATTGCATTTCAAAATGAGATTCATTTTCTTGAAAAAAAAAAAAAAAGGTTATTCAGTGCATGTGCATGATCAAAATTTAGATCTTAATATATCTTTGAAGGCAACCTCTAGGAGCTCACCTTCAAAGAGGGGCGCTGTTGACACCTAAATTTTGGCAACCCAGTCATTGATTTTTTTTTTTTTTTTTTTTTGCATAAAAATTCGGGATTAATTTTAACCCCTAAAAAAACAAAAAAAATGCATCAAAACAAATAAAATGGAAAAATGGAAAAAAATGGGAAAATTGATTTGATTGATTATGCATGGAAGTTTGAAATTCTGATGAATATTCAGATTTTGATAAATGCAGAAGCAATTTAAAAATCAGGTGAATAAAAGGCAAGAATGTTTACAAAATGGAAGAAATTGGAGCAAAATCGAGCTGATTGCGAAATCACGCTCCGATTTGCAGGCTTGATTTAATGCAACAAAAGATGGAAATTCGAAAGTTGCTATAAAAGAGTCACAATTTTCGTGACCAAGGGAGAGGATTTTCGAAAAATTGGAAAGAAAAATTCGAGAGGAAAAATCGTGAAACAAGAAAAAGAAAAGCACAACACATTAAAAAAAGAAAAAGCTTTTCTTTTTGTGTTGTTTTTTAAAAAAAGCTAGTAGAAGCAAAGGTTCAGCAGGAGGGGTCGCGTGAGGGGACGTGCGGTAGCAAGAGAAAGAAAAAAAAAAAAGAAAAAGGAAAGAAGATGAAACGCCGTTCATCTTCCTCGTGAGGACCTCGCCGGTGATTGCTGCTGCTGATCGCGCCCACACCGCCTTGCGCCGGCCACCGCGCCTCTGTCATCGCCGCTCGACCTCCCCCGCGACGCCTGCAGCGCCTTTGCCCCGTTCCGCTCGCTGACCTCCAAGCGACGACATCAATAGCCCGAGTCGGACCGACGCCTCTCTCTGCACCCGCCAACGTCATTGCTACCCCTCTGTAACCTGCGCCTAGTAACCCGATGGCCCACGATCTACCCATCGTTGTTGCCACCACAGCAGCTTTGGCGTTCGACAACCTCCTCCGCCAGCCACTCTCCGCTCGATGCTACCCACTGCACTCGACGCCACACACTCGCCCGGTAGCCCGCGCTTGCAGCAAACCTCTATCCCGACGCCCGCGCCACCTACCGTCGTCGTCTTCCCCTTGCTCGCTGCTCGTCGCGCCCGACGCATCTTCACCATCGCCTTGCAGCAACCCGCGAGCCCCCGCACCACCTCTGCCTGCTTGTCGCTACTGTTGTGCCTCTAACCGCTCGAGCATCAGCAATCCACTACACCTCTGTCTGCGTCGCCTGCACGAGTACCCTCGCCCGTCGCCGCCTAGCAGTCCGCGATGCCCCGACGCCAGCCGCACCCCGCACTGTTGCCGACGTCGCCGCCTAGTGACCCGTGATCTAGCTCCACCTTTGCCGTTGCTCCAAGCTCGAGCCCGCCGCCGTCCACCTGCCGCCGCTCCCCGCCGAAACTCCGACGACTAGTCAACGACGCCCGGCACCATCCACCGTCGTTTTCCCCCTTTAGGTAGTTTAGCTTTTTCTTTTTATTTATTTTATTTTATCTCATTCTTTTATTCTTTTTTAGTTTATCTATTTAAGTTGTAATATTTGATGTCAATAAATTTTGTAGGCATTATCCGCAGGGGTTTTCCCCAAAATTATTGTAATTACTAATTTGATCCGTAAGATGTCAAATCATTTTTTTAATTTTTTAAATTTTTGGGGTTTGTTTATCGTATTTTAATTGATGAATCAATATAATTATTAATTTGATCCGTAAGACTTCGGATCAGATTTTTAATTATTTTGAACTCTTTGTCGTGATGTTTAGGGTTAGAGTAATCGTTAATTTGACCTGTGAGACAACATGTTATTTTTTCGATTATTTTAATCATTTGTTTGATGAATTTCTTTATTATTGATTAGTGGTGACTCCAAGATAAAATCCATTTGCATGTTAAAAACTTGAACCTAAGTCGTGAATTGGTATGGGTTTGGGAGAGTCCGAGCTAAGTTTAAAACTCAGTAGTTCATTAGCCTAAATCCTAGGTGGTGTACCCGAAATTTAGGTTGCGACAGTTGCCATACTAACCAAGGAGTATCTTCATCACCTTTTACTTTGATCTTTTGCATTGATTTTTGAATACATTGATGCCTACACGCTCCTTCACCAACATCCTGAACTCAATACTCTTCATCTAAGGCATCGGCTTGATTAGATCGAAGAAGTGGTTGGACAACCATGCACTTGTTGCACTTTTATTTTCAAAATTAATGGAATAAATATGTTTTTCTTGGTAGGCTGTAATCCGGAAGGATCCACTTCTCCTAACAAAGACGCCATAGATTATCCATGGACAATTTTACTGCAAAAACCTAGCTTTTACAAAGGTCTTAGTGTTTTTAATGAAGTTAATATTCCTTTGTGCATCAATGAAGTTCTTCAGTATAGCTTTCCTAAATTGTTTCGTATCTTGAACTTTCATACCTACTAACAAAGTAGGAGAGGCAACAAATGGATCATAGGAAGGGAACTTACTTTTCCTTCTATGCACAGCTCCTTGATCTTCTTCAAGCTCATCTTGGGAAATAGCATTCTCGACGTTTTCTTCATAATCAGTCTCCTCGCCAGCAACACCAGCATCTGTAGGGCCTTTGGCCCTACTTGAAACTTCATTAGTTACCTGCAAAGCTGCAAGGCTATATTACAAAAACTCCATTTGCTTTTTCTTTAACTGTGCAAGCTCCTGGTTGTCATGATCACTTAAGAAATTTTCAGCAAGCAACCCTTCATCGTCATCATCACTGGATTTAGTTACTTCTCAATCCAATCCAATGATTATGACATCACCTATGTTATCATCACTTTGGTGAACTGCATCTACGCCTCTCTCCTCCCCATCATGTCTATCCTGCCCTCATTCAACCCTAACCTCAGTATTAGCTTGAATACCATCTCCCCCTTTTTCTACTTGGGCGCTCTCTCCGTCATCATCTTCATCCTCACTATCACTATTATACTCAACATATACTTTTACCTCTTCACCATGAAGATAATGGTATAGAACATCGCTAAAACCATTATCATTTTCTAAGTTTCTCAAACCATCTCTCAAGCCTTTCTAAGAACACAATACAACAACTTTTATACTTTACAAGGCAAATATGTCATTATATTCCTAACAAATCATACATATGATGCCTTCTTTATATCGACAAAGACGGTGCCATCATTTCCACCCTCATATTCCCATTCATCCTCCCCAATCACAAAATCCCCATCATAGCAAACTATGACAAC
This sequence comes from Eucalyptus sp. ANBG9806169, assembly GCA_014182395.1. Taxonomy (NCBI): domain Eukaryota; kingdom Viridiplantae; phylum Streptophyta; class Magnoliopsida; order Myrtales; family Myrtaceae; genus Eucalyptus; species Eucalyptus sp. ANBG9806169. The sequence continues at coordinate 37,041,414 of CM024575.1, forward strand.
AACGTAATTCTGATCACAAGCCATTTCTACACCAAGAAAAAAAAAATACTTTTAAGGACTACATCCATAAAATACAACCAATAATTGCACATGGAAGTCCCCACACTCTCATGAACTTTATTAAAGAAAATGGAAGAGGGAAGAGATGCACCTGTTAGGTCATTTACTAGAAAGATACCCTCCACGACAAACAGAGGTCTCCATATTAATAATATGCCCCTAAATGATAGCCATTTTGATTATTTGCCTTCCCTTAAAATATCAACCAAAAACCAAAGGTCCCTACGACAAGCACAGGTCTCCACGGCACCTATTTTAACACTTTGATTTTTTTAAAGAATGACTAGACATCCCTAAGACAACCACTCCGAGTTGTCAAAATTGCCATTGCACATCTCATTTTACATCTGACCCCTCAAAATCGCCCTCGCACATCACAATACCACATCTAAACTCTAAACATACATCACAATAGCACCACTTTAAGTCCCACATCACAATAACATCACATCTTTGAGGTCGAGCCCTAATTTTTCCCTCGTCGAACCCTACATTTTGAGGCCGAGCCCTAAATTGCCAATCCAAACCTCTATTAGGGTTCTAGCATCGCTTCTGAGCCCTGAATCACATATTAAAGTATCATCCGAGCCCTATATTTGTCGGCTAACCTCCACATTTCCTAGCCAAGTCCTAAATTTCCCATTGGAGCCTTAATAAACGAGTTTGAGCCCTAATTTCATCACAGGGGAGGGGGAGAAGAGGCCAAACCTAGATGAGTGACGATGGCGAGCGGTGACGACCACCAATGATGGCGATCAATGACGGCAAGCGATGACCACCTCTGGGTGTGAACGGCAACGGAGAGAAGGGCCTCACATTTGGTGTGAATGCAAGTGAATGGAGAGGAATAGCGACGGCCAAGTTTAATTAAGCCAACAAATAACCTAAACGACGTCATTTAGGTCGGCCAAGCTAGCATGGATTGGTGATGTCGTTTTTGTCGTCCACGTGTTTTTTTTAAAAAAAATATTTGCCACCTCAGTAAAAGATGTCGTCGGAAAATGTTACATACGCAATTTGCCCAGATTTTCTTGCCGTTGGCACTTAACTTATCCATTTTGCTTCGATTTTGGCACTTAAGTGTCACTTTCTTAACTTTTGGTACTTAAGTGTTTCCCGTGTCAAGTTTTGGCACTCTAAGTGTCCCGGTGTATTATATTAACTCACTCAAGGTATTGTTGTTTTGGCTCATCCCATATAAAGCTTCATATCTTTTGGCATACATGTAGGCATTTTCCCAAGAGGTCACCCATCCTAATAGTGCTCTAGCTTGCACTCAATTAACTTTGGAGTTTCAAAGCAAAACTTGTCGTTATGTCAAAAGGCATTTTTGTGAATTGATTACAACTTTCACATATATATTCCAGAATCGCTCTCTCCCTGTTTGGTGCATAGTTTGATTCATTCCTAACCCCTATGCCATACTAGAAGCATTCTTAACATAGGAGTTAGGTCTCCACGATCCTATGGATAATAGTATTTTATTTATTTATTTAGGTTACAATTTTTATAGATGGACATTGTAGTTTCTCTAACTTTAGCTAATTTGACTAGGCGTAGGCATAAACATAGATATTAAAGATGTTGGATCCACTTCATCAAAACTATGCTCGACTTCGGCTAATGATGGTTCCTTCGAAGAGCAACTATGAACACATAAAAAAGACAAATATTGTTACGTGAAAATTCATGGCTAAATCAAACTAATATTTAAGGAAAATACCAAAAACATACCTCAATTTTGACCCAACAAGCACACGCACGTGCATATATGTATAGATATATCTATTTTCTCAAATATTATTCAAGTACCTCTAAGCAAAATTCACATTGAAAAATCCAACTTGCTCCTCATTTTGGCATCTTGCCAAATATTGCCAAAAGCAAATTCCATTGCCAAAATCACTTCCGTAATTTGATCAATGGTCAATTAGCCAATTGCAAGATGCTCCAAGTTCACCGCCATACCGTTTCTCTCTCCCCCTCCCCCCCACCCTCCTACCTCCCCTGACCACTTACACCACTTTATACTCTTGCTCTCCAAATACATATCTCCAAGCCTCACACACCAGTATAAAGAAAAAAAAAAAACACATGTACTAAACAAATCCTACGAAGCTGTCATGTCACATGATGAATGAGACTAGAAAGGAGATATAGATACCAAACTTATGTCCATGTTCATTTTGCCCTAATATTGGGATGCTTCCTATCCCAACTCAGTTAATTTCGGGAGTTTCATAGGCAATTTGTGAATGTTGCTTGGCTCATCTCCTGATGGACATAAAAATGACTAGGGATAAGTGTGATATGGGTTGGGTTGGTCTAGCACCTAACCTAGGGGACTAAGGGTGTGTTTGGTAACGATTCTATTCCCGGGAGTAAATTCTGATCAGAAATGATTTTTTTTTATTCTGTTCCCGAGAACTGATTCTGAGAAAAAGAACGCGTTTGGTAACTGTTCAAAATTTCTGACTCTGGAATAGAATTGCGTTTGGTATCTTGTGCTCATTGATTTTGTTCCAAATCAATTTCTTTTAATTTTTAAGTAAATTTTTTTACTTTTTTTCCTTTTTATTCTTTTCCTTTTTCCTTTTTTTTTTTTTTTTTTTTTTTTTCCATTTTCTCATATTCTTCTTCTTCTTCTTCTTCTTCTTCTTCTTCTTCTTCTTCTTCTTCTTCTTCTTCTTCTTCTTCTTCTTCTTCTTCTTGTGGCTGGCGACCTCACCAGAGCGTCATTGGCCCTCGGCGAGGCCGGCCCTCGTCGGCCGAGCCTCGCCGGTGGCCAGGTGGGCCTTGCCGAGCCTCGCCGGTGGCTAGGCCGGCCTTGCCAGGGCTGGGCGAGGCTCGTCTGGCCACCGACGAGGCTGGGCGTCGCTAGGCTTGCCTAGCCTTGCCGGTGGCTAGGCAAGCCTCTGGCGAGCTCGCCGGAATCAGTTTTTTGAATAAAAATTTTACCAAACGCGATTCTATTCCCAAACTGATTCTAGGAAGAAAAAATCAGAATCAGGCACTGTTTGGATGGTTACCAAATAGTGCCTAACCCACATAATGTTGGTTCCTAATTTTTGAGACCGAGAACCAACCGTGTTGAGCTTGGGATCGAGGATCGAATTGACCTTATGGGTTTGGTCTAGTTTTAGGATCAACTTGGGACGAACCAATTATTTTTTTATTTCATTTTCTATATTCCTGAAAAGAACAAACATATTGTTTCAATTTACATATCTATTAATAATATGATATTGAACAACCAAATTATGAAAACCAATACCTATCAAATATAAATATAAATACGGTAACGACGCAAATTTACACTTGCTAAAAGTAACAAACCATAATAATGAACATGCAATGCGAGGGAAAAGAGGTGAGCACCAAAGAGAGTTGAGTCATGAGCAAGGCGAGTAGGCGACCGATGCTGAGGTGAGTGAAGAGGGTTTTTTTTTTTTTTTTTTTTTTGGGAGTTAGGATTGGTTTCTTTCTACTTTCTAATTTTGTCACGACCTGATGTTATTGCCCTCCTCGCGGGGGTGAGGGAAAATGTCGAGTTATAGGTACTTGATTATGGGGGTTCCTTCATGGTTCGCATCCACAAAGGCCTCATCAATTTGTGTTTTGGGACAAACCATTTTGTGAGTTCCCTCGCATATGGTCGTGAGCTCTCCCAAATTCGTACTTCGCATAACAAGAGAAGGTGTTGTGATCCGCACCCACACAGGTGACACACCTCGGAAGAGAAGGTTGGGTGTGGATATTAGATTTCAGGGTACCTTTACTAGTAGCCCTCCCTTTAGTACACCTTCCTCATGGATGGCATGATTTCATCCATTATGAACTTTCCATAGCAAGTATGCTAAATCGCGGTGAACCTCGTCAAGGCCCATACCCCTCACGACAGGTTTATTTTTTGTTCAGTTTAGTTATTTAAGATAACCTAATAAAGATGAGTGCCACTAACCTTGTTTTCCGGGGTTGGCTAGAAAACCCAATTGAAAGTCGAGAGTTGTCTCTCAATTTCTACACAATTAGATATCTAGTTTCGAGGATTTGGGTTACGCTAATATTTCTATTAGCGCTTTTTTGGTACCTAAGAGTATGTCGTGTTACCGAAGTTGTCCATGCATTTCTTTTAAGCTTTTCGAGATCGTTGAATCTAAACTATGTGATCATGCATGGATAGTCATCTTCATGCAATTCTATATCTAAAAAAAAAAGAAAAAAGAAAAAGAAATCACACAATTGAATTTAAAGGACAAGACGGTAAGTAAACAATCAAATAAGCAATATAGAAAAACAAGAAATCTAACATGCAACCCTAATTGGTGAACAAGAATAAAGTGCAAGAAATGAAACTCACACCTCGTCGGGTGTTTCCACAAATAAAGAAACCCGAAACATTATCAAAGACGAATGGTACAAAAACATGGTTGGAATGGACATTGACCTTTTACCATTTTCATGTCAACTCTATCTTTAGGGTCCTAATCTAATTCTTATCTAAGAAATAGAACTATGTAAGTACACTGGGAAGAAATAGTTATTCACAACAAAATAGTCAAAAAGACAGGAAATGATCAAGAGAAACCAAACAAATGAAATTAGAAGCACAAATGAACAATTAGGGCCTTAGGGTCGGCCTTTGCAACTCATGCATCAGTCCCTCTAGACGCTTGCCCAATTCATTTTTATGACTTATAGCCATTAGTGACCACTTGTGTCTCACATGGCCATTAACGCTTATAAGTCTTTAAGATGTGTTTTAGGTGAATCCTAAGGTTTACCCATGGAATCAGGCATCGTACTTAACATACATCTTACAACCACAAGCATCAACAAGAATTAAACATGTGTGCAGGCTCTTGGGCCTTATTCCCTAAATAATCAATCAATCTGAGTGAATCGTCAGTGGGTCCCTTGTTTAATGGGCATGCACCAATTACAATCACAGGCATTTCTAAACATAAGATGGTTGAGCATGTGTGTGTTTATGCTTCAAAAGTTTTAGCCCTCAAACTTGATATTATATCAAATTAGACCCCACTGAACACTTTTTTTAGTTTTGTGTTTTTGCAAAAGAGGGCCCCAAATTGCTCAAAATTTCCAAAACAAATAAAGCAGGTTTGGATTTTGCTGTTGAAGAACAGTTCTTTGAAATTCCCAAAATGCTGATGAATTTGTTAAAATTATCAAAAAAAAAAAAAAACTTGTTTTGATCCAGATTTTTCATATATCATACCTCTCAATGTGTTCTTCAATCTTCATGTAGGCGGCTTTATGAAATTCCAACGGGAAGATTTTATTTCAGAAAAATAGAGCAAGTTTAATGCATTATCTGTTTTACAAATTCTGGACATGGATTTCGAAGCTTAGTTGACCTAGCAAACAATGACCGTTCAGAGCTCACACTATATCAAAATGAAGTTCGTAATGTATACTTCAAAAGTCAAGAACATCATTTTGCAAAATAATGTCTAACAGAAACATGCACGCTTTGACTCAAAAATCACAGAACTTCAACAATCATAACCCAATGAATTCTAGCTATTTCTAGTGTCGGTCCTAGCCCCCAATCTCCATAGTCGATCCTAAAACCGATATGGAAGGCTCTAACCTCGTCCGACTTATTTAAAAGGTTTTTAGAATACCGACCTTGGATTAGTGACTTATTTAATTGATTATATCTACTTCCCAGTTTAAATCGTAGCCATTAGACCAATCTAATGGCTAAGATTTGATCTCTTAAGGGCTGAGCAAAATCCTTCATGATTAAACAACTCTTTTGATTGGCTGAAATTTTATTACCTGGATTACTGAGGTGTAAAATTGAATGGCCAAGAATAACATCTCAATGAATGGCTAGGATTTAATTTCATTTGGATTAGTGACTTGGCATGGGCACTTTGATAATTTTGCATCATGGCATTTTTATAATTTTTAGAGTACATGGGAGAAGGGATGGCCGGCCATGGCTTGGTCGGTCGGAATGGACCGCCAGCCGTTGAAATTTCACTAGAAAATGCTTGTCGATCAATGTCGGTCAAAACTACGTTGAACTGATCATACCGGTTTGACCCAGGTTTGACCGCATTGAACCGATTTGATCCTTGCTCCAATTTTGTTTTAATTCTTCTTGATTTCAACCAATCCGAGTTAAATTCAAAGTTCACGTATGAATTGGATCAAAATGGTTGCAATTGGATTGTTTTAATTCGATCTATTATGCAAGAAATACCTTAACCCAAACAATTACTACGAAAATGTCGCCACAAGCCAAACCAATGTTTGTAATTAAAGTTCAATTGGTCAAATTGGAGCTCAACTATTTTAATTGGATGCTAGTCTAGAACATCAAGTCGAATTAGACCAATTGGACTATATTAGCTTGAGTTTGCAATCTTCTAATAAGCCAAATTATCTAATTGAGATGAATCCATGGGAATTTCTCGAAATTGGTGTCGAATATGGATTGCCACTAAAAAGTTGGACTCTAAAACGATTTAATTGTGTAAACCATGAAGAATTGATCGGGATCCTTGATTAGAGCCAAAATTGAAGATTTTTACTTTTGTTGTGGAATCTCGAAATTGGTTTGGAAATTGAATGAAGGACAATCTCATGATCAAGCGTCATAAAAGGAACTTCTTTTAAAAATGACTAGAAAGAAACTTCTAAAAATGACTAGAAAACACAAGATAGGGGCTAAGCCCTTTATGGAACACCTCTCTCTCGATATGCAGAGACCTCTCTACCTTAATGGTAGCTCAAACCCCTAAACCTTAATCTTTCTCTCCCACCCTACCTCCATCTCAGCCATGGATATCTTGTCTACCATGTACTCTCTCTTCCATCCTTCCTCGATGCTATTAGCGTTGGTCTTCAAAACCGCTTGTTTCACCTGAATTGGTCAAACTTCGCTCCGTCGATTTCTTACCCATCGACGCCTTAACCTTTTCGGCTCCGCATTACTCTCAATTCTGTTCGTTAGTTGCCCTCATCCCTTTTTCCGTTTTCTCTTTCGGTCTCTACATGGCTTCACCTGCCCATTTCCGAGATTCTTTACTTCAATCGACACTCCAGATTTCAATTGGTTCTGATTTGGCTGCTTCTCTCTAGCCCTGCCTTTGCCTTCCTTTCCTTCAACTCTGTGAATTCGGCTCATGGACCACGAAGAACACGAGAATTCATCCCGACTTGCTGCTCAATGTCACAGATTGGGACGTCTCTGCTCGGAACAAGAAATCGAGGTTTGGAGCGATGAGCTGGTGCTTGAAAAACTGGAGGAATGCCGATTAACACTTATAGGTAAATTCTAATCCCTCTATCAATTTCCAAGCATTTCAAAGTACTTTGAAGTGTGCATGGAGAACAGAACATGTTGACATTTCGCAAAGAGAGACTGGACTGCATGTGGCAAAATTCCAGTCGAAGGCAGAAAAACAGAGGATTTTGGAGGGCGGACCTTGGTTATTTTCTAGTCATCTGATAGTTTTTAAATCTTGGATACCAAATACACCGCTGCACTACTACGACTTTTCCACCTGCGCCTTTTGGGTGCAAGTATTTGGCCTCACTTTGGAGTGGTGTACTGAACAAATGATTAGCAAAGCAGTTAAAAATGTGGGCAGGGTGATAGAAGTGAAAGCAGATACGAAAGAGGGTTCCACCCTTAGAGATGGTAGAGCAAGGATCGAAATTAACTTACAAGAGCCGTTGAAGACAGGCCAATTGATCAAATAAATAACAAGACTTTATGGCTAGATTTTCGTTATGAGAGGCTATCCCACTTCTGTTAATCGTGTGGAAAGCTAGGACATTACGCAATGTATCGCAAGGAGATTCCGTTTGATGAAGCAAAACTAGAAGGTAAGGAGAAGATGGCTTACGGACAATGGCTTCGTGCAGAGGTCAAGGAGCATAGCCCTTACTGGCGGATTTAGTATGAAACGAAGGAAAAACCGGAACATTCAGCAGAGGTAGTACCTGAAACACCTCCCCCTTCGACCCACCATCTCCCATTAATGCCCCCCACTATCAACATTGAAGTCTTCCCCCTGCTACAAACTATTGCAGCCATCAGCCCTTCATCGACAGCACCAAAGGCACAAAATTGACAAGCTGCTGTATTGCCGAGTAGCCTTATCACCATTGCACTGATACCTGCAATAGAAAAGATGAAAGGAGTTCAAACCCAGCTAATCAATTTACTGCAAGGCCAAGAAAATGAAGAACACTCGACTTACTCCAAAAATTGGACCTACAAAGAAACTCAAGCGCTATAATCCCTATGACATGAGAACTTCAACGCAAGACAATCTAGATGAATCACTTCTCTTGGACACACCCATCTTGGAAGCAAATGAAGCAGGAAGCTAGGCTAAGGTGGCTGGCCCTTAATAGCCACCCATTCACAAAATGAAGCTCCTAAGTTGGAACTGTCAGGGTTTGGGCAATCCCTTGACAGTCAAAGCACTAAAGGCTCTAGTGGCAAAGGAAAAGCCCGATCTCCTTTTTTTGATGGAAACTAAAAACAAAGAATCTGTCCTTCAACGACTGAAATGTCGTTTACACTTTTTGAATCTTCATGTAAATAGCCCGGTTGGCTCGGCTGGAGGCTCGGCTGTCTTTTGGAATGCTAACCTTTCTTTAACGATAATTAGGTCTACTTCAGACTTCTTTGACATGTTATGCAAGGAGGATATGGAGGATAGCACCTGGCAACTTACATGTCTTCATGCCCCTGCAGTTTATCAACTACGCCAACAAGTATGGGAGGACCTCAGACAAATCAGCTACGGTAGTCATCTTCCATGGGTGTGTGTAGGTGACTTTAATGAAATCATTTATCACTGGAAAAAAGTATGGAAAAGACCAGTTGAATCTTATTGCTTATCTTCTTTTCGAGCTGTTTTGAATGATTGTTTTCTAATGGATATAGATAGTAAGGGTTGCGCCTTCACATAGATGAATAACCGAGAAGGGGATGATTTCATAAAGGAACGTCTGAATCGAGTGCTATGTAATATGGATTGGCGCCTAATGTTTCATGGGGTTGAAGTTTTTGCTCTACCTACTGTGGGTTCAGATGATAGTCCACTTTTATTAAACACTACACTACCTACTGCAAAAAGACATCGACATTTTATGTTTGAAGCCTTTTGGAACCAGGACTGTGAATGTCGAGAGGTTATAGACACATCATGGAATTCAGAACAGGTATAGAACTCTGACCTCCTGCATAAATTACAGGCTGTTTCTGCTACTTTAACTAAGTGGAGTCGCAACAAATTTTCACATAATCACCTTAAAGTAGCAGCTTTGCAACAACAACTACAACAACTCATCAACCTACCCCATAGATTTTACGACAAATCAACAGCAGCAACATTGAAAGAGGAGATCCAAAAGGTGTGGCAACAAGAAGAATAATATTGGGCAATGCATTCCAGGATCAATTGGTTGAAATGGGGCGATAAGAATACCAAATTTTTTTCATGCCACTACCATACAAAGACAACAAAGGAATAGAATCAGCATGCTGCAAGACGACAACCATAATTGGGTGCGGGACACTAGGCAGTTAAAAGAGATGACGTCCGCCTTCTTTTCAAGCTTATATACCATAGTGGGAAGTCACAACTATGGACCTATATTAGACCAATGCCCATGTGTGGTTACAACGGAGATGAATGAGGTATTAACAACTATGGTAACTCTTGAGGAGGTTTACCAGGCCACTTTTCAGTTAGGAACTACCAAAGCTCCGGGTCCAGATGGCCTGAATGGTTTTTTCTATCAAATGCACTGGGAAATCATTAAGGACGACCTCTTTACAGCGGTGCACAATTTTTTTAGATTAGGAAATATGCCCCCCCCGCGCCCCCTAGCTCTTAACAGACCATTATCTCTTTGATTCCCCAAACCCCTTGCCCCGAACATCTTGATCAATATCGCCCTATCAGCCTTTGTAATTATGCTTACAAAATTATTTCCAAGGTGATTGCTAACCGTTTGAAACCTTTGCTACCAAATCTGATTTCTAAGGAACAGTGTGCCTTTTTGGGTGGTAAGTAGATATATGACAATATTTTAATAGTCTAGGAAGTTTTTCATCAGCTCAAGATAAGGAAAATGAAGCGACATTTTCAGGTAGTTCTTAAAATGGATATGCAAAAGGCGTATGACAGGGTGGAATGAGATTTTCTTCAAGATTATTTAGTTAAATTAGGATTCCATTCCAAATGGATCCAATGGGTGATGCAATGCATAATGACAACATCCTCCAGTGTAAAATTTAATGGCGAACAACTACAGTCTTTCCATCCTACCAGGGGTCTTTGGCAGGGTGATCCTCTATCCCCATATATTTTCATCATGATGGCAAATCTCTTATCTTATCTTATAAACAAAGCTGTTAACATGGGACACCTCAAGGGCATCAAACTAAACAGGTGATGCCCTACTCTATCCCATCTGTTCTTTGCAGACGATGCAATTTTCTTTCTAGATGGTACTATTCAAGAATGTTAGAATCTAGCAAATATCTTGCATCAATATTGTTTTGCTACAGGCCAAGAGGTTAACCGTAACAAATCTGGAATTTTTTTCAGTAAAACTTGCCCTGCTAGTTTACAGGAAAATTTGGCGAGGGAGCTGAGAGTAACAGTGTTGCAACGGTCTGGTAAGTATTTGGGAATACCATCTGATTGGGGGTGTTCCAAAAAGGATATGTTTTCCTGGATAATGGGGAGAGTTCATGCAAAGTTGGAAGGCCGGAAAGAAAATCTCATTTCAAAAGGTGGGAAGGAGATCCTTCTTAAGACTGTAGTACAGGCGATACCACAATACGCCATGTCTATCTTTAAACTACATGTGTCTCTTTGCAAATCCATTGAAAAAAGAATTGTAAGATTTTGGTGGCAGAATGACAGGCGCAAATTAGGAATTCATTGGCAAAATTGGGAAGTTCTAAAAAGCAGGAAGGAAGCTGGTGGTTTAGGATTTTGAGATCTTATAAATTTTAACAAAGCCATGTTAGGAAAACAAGCATGACGTTTACTACATCAGCCACTATCTCTATGGAGTAAATTTTTTAAAGGACTTTACTTCCATTCAAAGAACTTCTGCACTGCAGAAAAAGGCCCTCACCCATCATGGGGTTGGCAAAGCCTTCTGATTGGAAGGGATGCGATTTTACCCAATGTTTGATGGTCTGTTGGAGATGGGCAGTTAATCAAGTACGTGAAGATAGGTGGCTACCTATCGGAAAATTAGGCGGACCTGCAGTTCAAGACGAACCTCAGATGGTGGCTGACCTCATAGATCAGGACCACAACACCTGGAACTTTACTCTTCTTAACAGGTTCTTTGACTCGTAGGTCATAGCTGAGATCATTACCATTCCAGTAAGACCCAACTATGCCAAGGACAAACTCATCTGGACTGCTACTAAACATGGACATTACATTGTAAAGACTGCTTATCATGCACTCACAGAATCAGTAACAAATTAGATAGGCAATAAGGCTTCCACATCATATCAGAATCCGAAACTGTTATGGAGGAAAATCTAGATTATGCAGACTGCCCCAAAAATTTGCACGTTCCTATGGTTGCTATGTCACAATGCATTAGCCACCAGAGCAAATTTATACCAGAGACATATTACCATAGATCCGAATTGTATTCTATGCAATCAACAAGTACCAGAAACCCTAGAACACCTATTTTTACTCTGTCCATGGACTTAGAGAATATGGTCTCATCCCCAAATCAATGTTTAGATCTCAGCTCGTGCGATACAGTGCATTGATGCCTGGCTCACAGAGAAAGTTTGAAGACAGCAACTATTACCTGGTTTGGAGACCTTCGCGAACGTCCTTTGGCAAATTTGGCGAGCTCGTAACGGTTTTATCTTCTGGCGCGAGAGTCTTGACCCAATACACGTGGGCCAAGGCAGCGTTAGCTCACACCCATGTCGCTCGGCTGTCCATTCGATCCCAGACCAGCAAAGGTAGATCAATCTTGAATAGAGAAACTCTTTGGAGGCCACCAGATCTGGGCATCCTGAAGGTCAACATCAATGGAGCACACCAGCCAGGCAGTAAGGAAGGTCCTATGGCCTGTGTTTGTCGAGATCACCATGGAAGACTTACCGATGGCTTCTCCAAATGCTTCATTGCTTGTTCGGCCCTACAGGCGGAGATCCAAGCATTTTCTCTCACTCTTCAACACCTGCTTCACCAAGGCTTCAATCACGCGGATCTGCTCATGGAATCGGACTGTCTCATCCTTATTGACACGTTGAATCGACATACAGAGCCGCCATGGGAGGAGCGTCCTCTGTTTTCTGAAGCTGCCTTTCTATTTTCTCTTTTCCCTAATCTCAGCCTTCGATACTGTAGATGAGAGGCCAATGTTGTCGCCGATTGGGCTGCCAAGGCCCACAATCATGCAAACCTAATCCAAAACTGGGTTGTCTTTCCTCCTTTTCAGTTGCTCGACCTTGTATGTGTTGATGCACTAGTTGCAGGTTGTACTGGGTTTAACACTTGAATATATAGTTCTCATTTTCCGACAAAAAAAAAAAAAAAGACTAGAAAACAGCCAATTTTATTTTTGATCAATTTCGAGCCAAAATCCATAAATTGGAAAAAAAAAATCGGCTCTTGATCGATTTTTGTGAAATTAATGATGTAAAAGTGAAATTAAGTCAAAAAAAAGATGATTCGAAGGTTTTTTAAATTATTTCAATTTTTTGGTCACTTTATAGACTTCAATTAATGGGTCAAATTTTGATTATTTTGAAAATTGACAATGCAAAAGTGAAATCAAGACTATTTTGGGACTTTTCATGCAAAAAGTCAAATTTTAACTCGGGATTAACTTTTTAGTCAAAGGGTTGATCGAAAAGTCAACACAAAAGTGAGATTAAGAAAATGAAATGGAAATGAAGTGCGAATGCAAGAAAATGGGTTAAATAACTCTTTTTTTTTTGTCGATCCTACGCTAATCCTACTCTAACACTCACTCTCAGACTTTTTGCCCTGCTTTCTTGCAGGGCGTGGGAGTCGAAACCCACTCTTGAAATGAAATCGTCCGTACCTCAATCCTCCCTGAGAAGGTGGGGATTTGAACCCCCAACCCCCCCTTCCAAAATGGAAGAGTGGCCACTGGGACGAACTGTACTATCAAATTTTTAATTTTAATGATGCATTAGCTAAAAATCAGGTATCAACACCACTCTCACATATCGGTGTTGGTGTATTAGTGGTGTTGGTGTATTACTATGATAAAACATGTTATTTCAAGTTCCTCTTCCGTGCATTGCTTGTCCATTTCCGTAGATTTGGCTCTATTTGATTTATTTATATTTTGTGATATTGATATCTAGGAATGGTAATCTCTGTATGTGACTACCAATACTAAACGAAAGTTTATGTCATTTATCCATTGCTTCATCATCTTTTTTCACTTTATCCGTTAACTTTGGGAAATTTGTTTCATAGTCTCTCAGTGCAAATAGAGGTTCTTTGTTTTGTCAGATGGCATGAATGGGTTTGTGTCTTGACCATCAAACATGTGCCGAATTCAAGTCCTTTTGTTCACGAAAATGCAGTACGCTTGATTAAGGAAGAACTGTAGTCATCGGTGCTCATGTTCACGGGCTATTCATGCTCCAATTAGCCTTAAGAGAAAATTCATGCTACATTTTGTGGTTCAAATGTACTCTTATCCGACAAATTCGCAAATACTTATGCCATTTCCATTTTAGACTTGAAAAGCTCAATGAATAAATCTTACGTTCGTTTGCCAGATATGTTTCATGTCTAGTTATTCGTATTTCGTTTTACTAAAATTTCATTTAAAAAAATGGCTGCTTTACTAAACCTTAACTTGTGAGCAGGGGAAAAATAATAATAAAAAAGTGAAAATTGAAAAATTGAAAAATTGAATTGAGCCACGTTTTCGGTTTGGGTTGTATTCAGTTTGGATTACGTTTCGGTTGGGAGCAACAATACACCCTAACGGTAGGTTCGGTTTGAGTTTCCTATAAATTCCTAAACCGAATCAAACCGTTGATGCCCTTACCTTCCAATGCTTAATTCAAATTGTGATATTTAATAGGAAATTGACAATGTTTTGGTTCCTCCTGAAAATTTTTCATTGACATGATAAGAATCAATTAGTGCTATTGAAACCTGTTCCTTTGAGTGTTGCTCTAGTTACATCTTCCAGTATTTCTGGCACGTCAGGCTCTACTGCCTCGATCGTATTTAACCAGGAAGTTTGGACGTGCTCCGACGATCCCGGTAGGGACGTTCGGCGATGGGTTTATTATGGGTTCGTCTCTGGGCTTTGAGCTGGACCTAGCTACTTAAATGAGCTTAGCCCTTTTGCAGTTGAAGATACAAATCATGATACCAATTTTGGTTGGACGTAATGTCAAGTGGCTTGGACCTCGCCCATGTTAATAGAACATTGAGAGGAAAATGGCATGACATTAGACCAATTAGATCACGAGACATATCTGTATATCCTGTTGAGGTAACAAAGGCTATAGTGTGGAGAATATACTGCCTTTTCAACGTTACATTCAGCACCTCGTCTTGATTCAGATTGCATCCTTTTGTTCAATCAAATACGATGGCGATTTGTCGCTTGAGTTCTAATTTTTTGTTTATCGATTCTCTGGGCAAATCATTATAGAGCTTATGTGATTGATGACAAGAGATTAAGTTATGTCGATCCTGAATGGTCGACAAAGATTTTACTCACATAGATTATGCGTGTGGACCATATTTTCCTACAAATCTGATTCGCAGAATGAGAAAAGTTTCTCCAACCATCATCCTGATTGGTGGATTACAAGCATGCACATCGTCGACAATTAGAGGTATGATTGGCAGGAATCTCCTCGAACCAGGATTTGAAAAGTGAGGTACCATTGGCAGGAGTTTCCCCTAACGAGGGTTTGAGAAATGGGAATTTCCGCACAAAAGCAGCGTATGACTTAGCTACTGGCAAAGATCCCAACAGAAAAATACCAAATGATAGGTCTCGGATTTGGCGAACAAGGAATTTATCTAAAACCCAGAACTTCATTCGACTTCGTTGTCATAACATTATTGCTTGGAAGAGCAACCTTGCACGCAGAGGTATTCCATATTTAATGTTTCTTGTGCTTTTTAAAATCCAGTCGGTGAAAAACACCAGCCCACATCCTTCGAGACTGTGTGGCAGCGAAATCTCTGTTGGAGATGTCGTCTGATTTTCCCCTTGGGGAATCATATTAACTTTTCTTTGAATCAACAGAGCTTCTCTCTCTGGACCAAACTTAAAGTGACCGAGGTGCTTCCTTCCTAATCAGAGAAACGACTACCAAAATGTTCTTGGCCCTATTCTTGGATAGATAATCGTCCACCATCTCTGCATATCTCCTGAAGAGCTCGTCCATCACGACCAAAATGCCTCCACCGAAGTGAGACTCCAGCATCGACTCCACCACCGCCCGCACCATCTTCGCCACTCTCACCCCGCTAAACTGCACGTACTCTTCTCCGCAGCCAAAATAGTCCCAGCTGGCTTCAAATGTCTCGAGGTAATCTATGGCAAACGACCCTTCATTTGTTATCTCGCATTTCAATTCTTCAGTGGACGGAGCGTAGTACGGTGCATTGAAGGAATCCACTTTCGTTTCTTCAACCAGTCCCTACATCAAGGCGACCATTTGTCGGTTATTATTGCCCGAACTCATTCAAATGGACTCAACTCCATCAATATGACATTCGGAAGCATTCTTTGTGACAATACCATAATCATGTAATTTGTCGGGTATTATACATGTTTCTATAGGCTAGCAGTAAGATTAATATCACGACAAATCGCAAATTGGTACGCTTATAATAAATTTATTTTAAACTATTTTTTTTACTACAAAAAGTCCCTAATTTGTTATATGAGTAATAAATCTACCACAAACTATTTTTTTTCCATTAAAAAACCCCCAAATTAGTACATTTATGACAAATTAACCCTCCGTTAGTTTTCGTTAAATTAGATTAATATGACGAAAAATTATAAACTTTGTACACCATTGATAAGCAGAGGGTAAAAATACTAAATTGATACATTCGTAAATTGTCACATGTCATCCAACTTAATAATTTGATGGGAAATTTAACATAAACTAACTTATAGTAAATTTTTTACGTAAATATCAGTTTAAAATTTTTTATCGTCAAAAAATTAATTTTAGATCAATTTATTATAGATATATCAGTAACGAATTTTTCGTAATATTAAATCTTGCACGTATAACTTTTAGTGATTCATCCGTTTACATTTTTAAGTTTGCCCTGACGAGAAAAATGATCTTCATCCGGAAGGTTGGTGGGGCCTTGGGGTTGGGGTCTGGCTAGGGGTGCAATGCTGTACCATAGCCGGTCCCTCAATTAATATTCTGAATAGAAAACGAGGGATGAGACCATTTATTTCAGCTGTCGCCGTGTGGCTGACCAAGCGGGTCGGTCCCCTCATTTTCGCCCAAGTTACCTGGTAAAGAAGGGAAGAGAGCGAGAGATGTGTATACCTCGTATGCCATGGCCATGAGGGCAAGGGAAAGGAGCTCCCAGTAGAAGGCACTCTCAGAGCTGGGGTCGTTGGAGATCCTGCCCATGAAGCAGAGGACCATGCGCCCACTGGTCACAATTTCCGCAGACCTTGACCCCAGAAACAGCGAAAAGTCGCGCTTGAATTGATCCGCGTAGGCTCGAGCCACGCACTCGGGGCTGGTCTTGGATATGTACAACTTCCCCTTGTTCAGTGGGGGTCCTCCCTCGCTGTTCAAGCCCGGTGGAACCTACGCACGCGCATTAAGAACGGTTTATTTGTTTTTAGGTAGTCTATATCGACAACGTGGATAATGACCGTCGCCTAAAAGTCAAATTGGAACCACAGTTGTCATCCTGTTAAAGGCTGTACATAAGCGTGCAGTGGTTGCAGTGGACCGCGACAAATGGAGTGTTTTCTGCAGATATTAAATGAGAAATGGCCTTGTAACATAATACGTTCATGGAAGGCGTGGATAGTGTCATGTATGTTATTTTTCCTTTCGTAAAATATAGAAGTTACTTAAAAATAATTTTCGTTCAAGATACGCTACATTAGTGGACCCTCCTCCAACTGAAGAAAAGGGAAGAAAATAAGAAAATGCAAAAGGGTGGAAATGCCCTTGGCTAGCTAGTAAGATCAAGTCATTCTTTGAGACTAATATGGTCATTTTAGGTCCTTTTTTTGAAACAAAATCCACTTGAAGCTTTTATTTGAGAAAATGACCTCAGGCTCCCCTTTGTTACAAAGTTAATTTCAGGTCATTATTTGATAAATTGAAGGCCATTTGGGCCCTTATTTGAAAATTTTCCAATATTGTAAAAAGGAAAAAAAAGAATAATTATAAAATTTAACAATTGATAAATGCGAATAGTAAATCGCCGATACATCATCAAGGATAAGTTGTGGGTTTTCAATTTCTTAAACTTTTCCTGATCATAGTCAGAACTATGCTCTTTTTATCTGCGCATTGAAAAACTAGTTAGCCTCTCTTTCCAATAAAAAAAAAGTTTACCAATTTCTTATCAACTTTAATCACACACAAGTAAATGGCACTTGAACATCGAATTCATTTGTTGTTATTGATATAAATATTTATTTTTAATTGAATCAAATATGCTTAAACTATATTTTTCCATTTTGTTGTCAACATGGAGTTCCTTTTACTGTAATTAGATTCATCAGAATATATTTTAAGAAGGTTGAGCCAATTATTTAATTAAAGATGCTAATGATGAAGATATTATGACAAGAAGGGACAAGAAATCTATGTTATCTTGAATGGTTATAAAGTTCAATTCTTATAAGTCCCAATCTACTAAATCGTTTCACAAAAAAAGCAATATTACACTTATAGCAGCCTTTTTATATGAAAAAAATACGATTTCTTGAAAGCCTATATAACCAAAACTCATATACGTGACCAAAAGTACACTTGTTCATGCTTTATCAATTGCCTGACCCACCCAAATCGACAAACTGCACATATATTTACAATCTGGTTGGAGGTTTCAACTTCCAAGTTATCGATTTTGGAGTCTCTTTTCGATAAGTTTGGAATTCGATTGGCCAGTATACCTCGAATATGAAATATCATTATCGTTCGAAACTCAAACATGACTATCCATATTATGGAAATACCATTATTTTTCTATCCATGTATTTTACATAAAGCAAAAATTACATCAAAAGTTTTTAAAAAATATTATAGGGTCCTAAATTTCTTGTTCTCATCTTTTCTTTTTTATTATTTTTTTCTTTGGCTACCCTTGCTAGCTAAAATGAAATGAAAACAATTAAGAAGAAAAAAATATATTTTTTTTAGATATGTCCACATCAAAATCAATTATGTCATATAGGATGACCAATGTCCACGTCGGCAATTTACTATTGAAATTGACCTAAGGACTCAATTGACAAATTGTGACTAGATGCCATGGCCAACGAAGTTAGGATTTGATTTCTTGAACTTCATAACTTTTAGATTGTAATTATACTTTGTAAACATGTTAAAATTGACTATACTTTGTACAAAATGTCTAGAACTTTTGCGTACTATTTTATTTAAGGGAAAATGCCACAAAATATCTCAAACAATACTCACTGTGGCACATTTACTCCGAAGTCTTTTTTTGTGATATAGAAAACCTTAAACTATGCCTATTATGACACATTTACTCTAATATTTTTCTTGTAACATAAAAAACTCCAAACTTATAACTATGTGATGCATTCACACTCCATTAAGATCTTAGATGATTTCCAACCAAAACAACATTATTTTTATTTCACTTAAGTTACATGAGGGTCATATCAACACTATTTGTTTTTGGTATCCATGTAGCTCTCATTAACAAAATTTTGACAGAGGATAAATATGTTATATATGTAAAAGTTTGAAATTTTTGTTAAGAAAATGTGTTACAATGGGTATAAATTTTTTTTTTTTTTGTGGTTTTTACCCTTTATTCAAATTAAAAAGAATAAAGTTTGTCAAGTTAGATCAAAATGACTTTGACACTCCATGTAAATTCAACTCGTGTTTGTGGTTGGGTTATAACTTCCGATAACTTGACATGTCATTGAGATGTCATATCTACAAGTATGAGTGTGATCTGTCAGTCATGATGATCCAACCAATCACGCTATGGATATGGTGCAACTACTTGGCAATAGAACTAGTGGGGAGACGTCTTTCATATTTTTGACAGGTAAAAGGTCATGCGGTTCAAACCTGAGAGAGCCAGTGCAGACTTGAAGAAGAGTGCACAAAATGCAAACTTTTGCTTGGAAATAGCCGGCCGTAGAAGGAGCCGGGCACACCTGAGACGAAGCACGGCCCGAACCCAGCGCCCTCATCAACCTTCAACTTCTTGTGGAACTCGGGTAGTGACATGAAAATATTGTTGAAGTCATTGCTGGGGAGATCATTCAAGTAAACTCTAATCTCAGGGGACAGACGGCTCATACGCACGCACTTGGCATGGACGATGTCGATCGCCTTGGATATTACTGACAGAGCATTGGGTCCCGATGAGCACCCCAAATCTGCAATTCCTAGACTTTCGGGAATGGCAGAGCACAAGACCCCCAGTATGGCTTCTTCCACGAATGGTTTGACAACTGATATGATCTTGCTCTACAAAAGGAAAAAAAGAAGGAAAAGAAGGAGGAGGAGGAGGAGGAGGAGGAAATTAGTACACAAAGCACTTTAGTGATGGACTACTAAATGAATGTGTTGACTCTATGTTCTACGCTTATGTCTTAGCATTCCATGCATGGACATAATTATCTA
The DNA here is from genome assembly GCA_014182395.1 of Eucalyptus sp. ANBG9806169. Lineage (NCBI taxonomy): Eukaryota > Viridiplantae > Streptophyta > Magnoliopsida > Myrtales > Myrtaceae > Eucalyptus > Eucalyptus sp. ANBG9806169. The sequence goes on from CM024575.1 coordinate 37,061,380, forward strand.
TTACAAGATGAATGAGAGAAGTACCTGAAGTGTGGAGTTCTTTGCATAACTAGTCTCCCCAGCACCTTTGTTCATGTGAAGTACCGTCATGACTTCCATCTCTCTCTCTCTCTCTCTCTCTCAGAACTATATGATCAGAAAGAAAGTATTGGGCATGGAAGGTTGGAGAGAGCTAAAGATCTATATAAAGAAGGAAGAGGAAACTATGAACATTATTCAGAAAGAAAAATGATTGGATGGCGATTTTTAATCTATTGTGAGAATAACAGCTTATTCTTGACAACAAAAAAAATCAAATAATAGGTAATTATAAATTATTGTGAGGTCCACCTCTTTAAGAATTTGTAACTCAAAACAAGCTTTTAATCTCATAATAGCTCAAAGACGATTATGTTAGCAAAATCCATTCAAAAATATGTTGGGGAGCAAAATGTGGTGCTTAATTCCTAAGGTGTCTTTTCGTGTGGGGCATCATGGGAATCTCAAGAGAATTAAATCCGTTTGGTAGAGAGCAAAATGTGGTCCTCAATTCCCTAAGTACGATTTTTTTTGGCTGAACCCTTAGTAGGATTTAGGCAAACCAAACTTATTTTTCTTTCTTTTTATTTTTCTGTTTTTTGGATCTTGTCCACATAAAGTGTCAAAATTTGCTCTTGGAATATTTTGTTGGAAAAAAAAATGCTTTGGATTAGGAAGAAATGGAATCAGATTTTGAGGCATGATAACACTCTATTTAAGAAATTGTCTGCCTCACAACCTTGCTAATGGTTACTAATAAAAATCCTTCTAAATACAACAAAATCTCAATGAGAACATTAGATAGCAATTATGGTATTTCTCCAAGATCTCTTGAAGGGAAATAATTTGGAAATAAAATTCGACAAAACTTGATAATCATCAATACCAAAAACTGATGGACTCGTCTCAGTTTTTTTGAACGGAGGCAACCTTTTGAAAAGGACTGCAAAATGAATAGGTAAGTTCTCAAAAGTTAGGTTAAAACGGCATATTAAAAAATTCGTAGTACAAATTATACTAATAATTCCGAATTCCATAACTTTTGAAAATACCGATTAAACGAAATAACCTTTCAAAGGTTACGACACAACTAATAAAGATTAACAAAAAAATCTTACAAAAAACAAATAATAATAATAATAATAATAATAATAATAATAATAATAATAATAAACGAAGATTAGTGCTAATTATTAGCACACGATATTGTGGGATCTAATTCATAGTTCATTGTATTCGTTTGAACAAACTAAAAGATATCCGTACTTATATATGACCTACATACTTAGGAACAACACTATTATATTTGTTTTATAAACAAACGATCAACATATTTCACACGTCAAGGATCTTTATATTGCATGTAAATCACGCTTGCTCTCGTGTTTTTTCTTTTTGGGAATGATGGAAGGTACAAATTCTATATAACGTGGAAATGCCGAGAGCCAATGCCTTCCTGGGACAGACAGTCGTACGTTGTAATGAAGTCGCCACGACGTTTTCATGGGCGACTTGGATCCTAAGTTTAGTGCTGGATGACAGATCATTGGATTTGACATATTATGGTACGACTCAAGAAATTTAGATCCAATACACAAAGTTGATTGGAGTTGCACGTCTTTTTTTTTTTTTTTTTTAATCTTTTTTTCTGATCGAAAGAGTTGCACCTCCTCCATGAACGCCGTTATTGACTCAACTACTCCGAATGGTAGATTTGTGGGGAGAGAGAGAGAGAGAGAGAGAGAGAGAGAGAGAGAGATGGGCATTTACAATGTGTGATGGCGAACAGAAGCAGATGGCGACTTGGATGTGGTGTGAGGACTTTCTGGTGGTGGTGGAGTCCACGAAGAACAAACAGGACACAAGGCGGTGACTTGGGGGCCAGTTTGTTTTTAAGGTTGATACATTGGATATTAAATCTGGAACTTCAATTTTAAAAATGGAAAATTGCACCAACAATTTTAAGAGTTTCCTCCAATGTGCAATTCAATTAAGTGGAATTAAGTTCGAAAAGTTTTGACTCTAGCATAATCAAGCCATTTCAGCGATCATTCAAGCAAATTTATTGGCGTAGTTCGTTGGAATCTGACTTGATATTTTTAGATATTTTTGTGCATATGTGATGCTAATCTAGTGCTAAATTAGATTAGTCATTTTTTTTGTTTACAAGAAAACAAGACGAAAAAGAAAATGGAATAACTAGAGACAAAAAAAAAAAAGGAAAAGGAAAATGAACTTTGGCCGGAAATTGATTTTTTTCTATTTCTATTTTTGGATGAGTTTTTGAGCAAAAATTTATGTTTGATAACGACCTAAAATTTTTGTTCTCAAAATAAAACACAAAATTTATCTTTCCCTAGCAATGGTGATTGGTGAACAGTGGTAGTGACTAGCGTTGGCAAACGATGACCGATGGTGGTGGACTACAATGGATGGCAAGTGGCAGTAACAACAGGTGGGTGGTTGACTAGTAAAGAGAATGAGCAATGATAAGAATTCTTTTCCTCATTTCTATTCCAGAAATAAGGAAGTAAATTTTTTTCTCATTTCTATTCTAGAAAGGGTTAATACTCTAAAAACCCCAAATCAGTACACCTGTGAAAAATTTACCCAAAACAATTTTTTTGACTATGAAAAACCCCAAACTGGTACACCTGTGACAAATTTACCCTGACTGACCATAAAAAACCATAAACTGGTACATTTATGACAAATTTACCCCAAACTAATTTATTTGACCGCAAAAAACCCCAAACTGATAAATTTGTGACAAATATACCCTCCACTAAATTGGATTAATACTACAAAAAAAATCACAAAAATTGTAATGTGACAAACGGAGCATAAAATCCCAAATTGGTATACCAGTCAACTATCACGAGTCATTTAACTTAATAATTTTACAATAAAATTTAACGAAAACTAACAAAGGGTAAATTTGTCACAACTGTACCAGTTTGTGATTTTTGGTGGTAAAAAAAATAGTTTAGGGTAAATTTTTCATAAGTGTACCAATTTGGTGTTTTTCAAGATATTAACCCTTCTAGAAATAGAGAAGTAAAAAATTTTCTTTTCATTTATGTTCCAAACATATTTCTAGACTAATTTTTTTTTTCCAGAAATAAAAAATAAAATTGCCTCACCGAATGGATCTTTGTTCAAAAAACAAGTTTGGAATAGAAAAATCAAGATGCTACAGTTGACAGACCTAGAGATTCAGAAGATCCTGCAAGAAGATGCAGAAAAGAGAAAGGCTGACTTTTAGATTTCTGAGGATGGAACACTGAAGTTTCGTGGACAATTGTGTGTACTTGACGATGCAGAACTTAAGGAGGAGATCTTGTCAGAAGCTTATCGTAGCAGTTACAACATTCAGGCAGTACAAAGATGTATCAGATTCTGCATCAACACTATTAGTGGATCGGTATGAAGGCGGATATCGTCAAGCATGTCGCCAAGTGTCTGACGTGTCAGCAAGTGAAAGCACAACACTATAAGTCGGGAGGACTTCTGCAACCTCTCGAGATTCTCGAGTGGAAGTGGGAACACATCACAATGGATTTTGTGATGGGATTACCAAGGAGTTAGCGAGGTAATGATTCCATATGGGCTGTGGTTGACAGATTGACGAAGTCTGCTCACTTCATCGCCGTACAAAAGGATTATGCATTGGACAGAGATGCATAGTTGTACGTGTGTCAGATAGTACATCTACATGGAGTGCTAGTGACGATTATGTCTAATCGAGACCTAAAGTTTACAGCAGCCTTCTGGAAAAGTTTAGACTACCTTGGGAACAAAGCTGCAGTACAATACGGCCTATCATCCGTAGACGGATGGCCAGTCTGAGAGGAAGATTCAAACCCTCGAGGACATGCTGCGAGCTTGCGTGCTAGACTTCAAGGGAAGCTGGGAGGAACAGCTTCATCTAGTTGAGTTCGCCTACAACAACAGTTGTCAGCAGAGTATTCAGATGGCACCATTTGAAGTGTTGTATGGCAGAGCGTGCAGAACTCCAGTTTGTTGGGATGAAGTCGGAGAACGGAAGATCACCGGCCTAGAGTTAGTTCAACAGTTAGTGGATGCAGTTGCAGTTATCTGGGAAAGACTAAATACCGCTCAGCGCCGCCAGAAAAGTTATATGCAGATAAGCGTAGAAGACCATTGGAATTCCAAGTGGGTGAACACGTCTTTTTGAAGGTGTCACCAATAAGGGGTGCTTCACGCTTTGGCAAGAAAGGGAAGTCGAGTTTGAGGTACGTCGGTCCCTTTGAAATTCTGGAGAGAATAGGGACTTTGGCGTATCGTCTTGCATTGCCATCGACACTAGCACAAGTGCATGACGTCTTCCACATGTCGATGTTGAGAAAGTGTGAACCTGATCCGACACACGTGCTGAATTTTGAAAAATTAGACATGGACAATAGGGTGTCATACGTGGAGAGACCAGTTCAGATTGTGGATCGCAAGGAGCAAGTGCTGCGTACCAAGACGATCTCATTAGTCAAAGTGGTCTGGCAACACCACGGGACAGAAGGAGTGACATGGGAAAGTGAAGAATCGATAAGACGACAATACCCCCACATTTTTTAAGAAGAATTGTAATGGTTTAAATTTTGAGGACAAAATTTTTATAAGAGGGGAAGAGTTGTGATATCCTGATTTTCGACCCCGTTTTCGATTGAATGAATTTGGCTTTTCATCAATGTGCCTATGGTCTTTTTCTCTAAGCTGATCACTCACGAGATAATTAATCTATCTGGTGAAGCCGTTAAGGAATCTAAACGCGACTGACTTGAGAATTCGATCAGAAATCAACTGCTCGACCGTGCTAATCTGTAAGGGCCAATACGGCCCCGTTAAAATTGATTAGAGACCGGAGATAGGTTGATTCGACAAAGACATGTAATTAATTGTGGGAGATTCCACCTAATTGCAAAATTCGCGTCGAACGGCACTAAACTGATTTTTCTGTCGATTCTGCACCCGATGTCCGTAATTGAAACTTCGAGATTTTCACGACAACTGAGAGTCACCTATGAGTTGGAGATGCACAATGTGGATCGAAAATAATCGACCATGGGTCAATTGCACTAAAAATTCCTAAAAACTACCCAATAAGTTAGGTCACGCTAAAATCATGTCCGGATAAAATTAACCACAAAATTGAACCCGATTTCAAAAATTGGAAGTTCTAGTGCGTCACGATTTATTATAGGAAGGTCGACTCATCCTTTGAAGAATTTTCGACGAGCCCAGATTTTTGTTGAAAATTCAAAATTTGGTGATTTAAAACCGGGAAATTCGGAGGGCCATTTTTGTGTGAATTTTTGGCCTCCAGGTTGGATCAAATGGTGATGAGAATACAAGAATTTGGTGTGGGCTCCTACCTTGTCATTATTGGCCATTGAATTGAGGCCATCTGGAGTGGAATTGAGTTGATTTGGGAGAGAAAGACTTGAAATCTGTAGGCCATGGGGGGCTGCAACATTTGGGCATCATCTTGGCTTGCTTAGGAAGATTTGGGAGTAAAAAGTGGATGTGGATCAAGGCTGAAGACTTTGGGGGCTTCACACTCAAGTGTTCCAGATATTTTGGTGGACTTTGGAGGCTTTTGTCCCCTCCTTCCCTTGCAGCAGCCCCATCTTCTTCTTCCTCACTCCCTCACTCCCCATTGTTGCTAAAACCTCCATTTTCAAGAGCAACAATCCAGCCAAGCCCTTGCCGAACTAGCCAGCCCTCTACTGTCCGTCCAAGCCGCAGCTCAAACCACCGCCTGCCTTCAATCGCGCCTTTGCGTCGTCGTCGCCATGAACCAATTTATTTGCTAATCCGGTTAGTTAACCTCCTAAACCTTAATTTGGGGGTAAATTACTCTTATAGGGGGTTAATTATGCTTATGGGAGGTTTAGATTAGTCTAAGTGAGGTTAGTGTATTTATTTAGCTTGTTTAGTTAATTAGATTAATTAGTTAGGCCAATTAGGTGGTTAGTGGATTTATTTAGCTAGTTTAGTAGGTTAGGTACATTTAGCCTAGGTAGATTAAATTAATAAGTCCAATTAGGTAGTTAGATTAGTGTATATAGCTTAATTAGTGCTTCAATTTATTTATTTTGCAATTTATTTAATTATTTAATTATTTATGTAAATTATACCAGGATAGTCGATTGCCAGAATTTCGTGCCGATCATCATGGTGTAGTTAGTTTGTGCAATTGAGTGTTAATTTCTGCAATTGGATATTGATTTGTGATTTTTGAGTTATTATTCCAAAATTATGGATTTTTGGTATTTAATTAGAAAAATACCGAGTGTCGATTTTTGATGCAAAAAATATTTTTAAGTGCTATATCAAATAGTGAGATTTTTAAAAAGAGAGGATATCACTTTTTATGGCTCAATCTGATCATGTACCCACGCCTAATTATTTTACTAGGTGTTTTTAATATGAAGAAAATAGGCCAAGTGCATTATTTAAATTGAGGCATCTGGGTGCAAAGCACGATGACCTTGGCCGAGATTGGATGTGCGTGTGAACATTATGAGAACCCGTCACGAGCGTTTACGCTGGATGATGCTCCTTCGGGAATGTCGTTTAGAGGTAGACGTTGCCATGCTTGATGAGGCGAGACGATGCCCGGCTATGCCAGATGACCGCTGACTATTGAGTCGGCTATGGCCGTTGGGTTGTAATTAATTGGAACGCTTAACTAAGTGAGATATAACCGCGCTTGATTATGGGACGAAATTGTGTGGCACGAAATGTGACGTGTCATAATGATTTGGCCTTATAATCAGGACCCCTGTGATTGATTGATACATGAGTGAAGTGTTCCAATTTTTTATTCCATTATTGTATAAATATTATATATGAATCGTACTGACGTGTAGGAAGGTGCTGAGGCGAGGTAAGTCCTATTTGATGGGTGTTTAGGCTACCTCTAGGTGTATTATCTTCCTAATCGGGGTTTAGGGTGTAGATTCACTAAGACATTGTCTCACCCCGTCGTGGTTTACAATTTTACAGGTCCTTAGATGGAGGTGAGACCCATTCGTTTTAGGTGTCCACGAGAGGCCGAAGAATAGCGTACCATCTTCTCTATCCCCGGGAATCCTTGGACCCGCGAGCTCCTCGTGACCAAGATCTGGGTCGATGAGGGCCAACCTCAGTTGGTACCTTATTGATTCAAAGCATGGTTTTGTCATGGGCCTAAAGGGGCCCGAGAAGGTCTCGTGGATGGTTTCGACGAACCTGCTGTCGAGGGGAAGGGTGATGTGGTACTTGACGCTGTCGTAGACGCCGATATGATAGTTGATATTGTGGCGAACCAGTTGCCGGAGGATGAGTAGGAGCACGAAGTAGAGGAGGTAGCTAACCCTTTAGACCTTGACATCCCTGACGGTGTCGTAGTGGACCCGGATCCTAAGTAGTAGGGTCTAAGGTAGGGTTAGCTTGGTAATTCTTTTTGGATCTTGACCTTCTGTATATAACCTTGTAGGGCTGACCTGTTTGTTTATAAAGTGTGTTTATTTAAATTGATTGTCTTGCTTTTCTAGCCCATGTTTGTAGTTGTTTAGAGATTGTTTATTTCGCTTCCACATGCGTATAAAATGAATGGGTCGATGACGCGTCTTGGGAACGTCGCAAATTGATGGACCACCGAGGGATGTGTGCGCGCTCGAGGTTCGGGACGTGACATCCCTGACCGAAGTGGTATCAGAGCTGGTCAATGTCTGGAGTGATAAGGTGCGAAGGGTTATGGGATAGTTAGTAGGAAATGCCTTTTTCTTATGCTGGTGCATGTGATTGATAACTGATCGGTAGATTGTTTAGCGAGGGGGTCGCTCGTTTTCTAATTCTGTGTGGAATTGGAAAGCGTGTTCTGTAAGGATCTTGCATCATGAGTGACCCAGATCAGAGAACGCGTAGGAAGAGGATGATAGGATCTATCACTCGGGGTAGGATGCCGACAAGGGTCGGTACCCGAGGAAGAGCGCCGGCTCAGGCCAACGCCAGTAGGATAGTGCTACCGCAGGGCAGTGCTGGTGTAGTAGCATTTGGTGATCCTAGGATCAACGGGATTGTACGGGCGCTCGAGACTCTGGGGATTTGATAGGGTAGTAGGCCCAGAATTAAGCCGTCGCTATCACCCCCACCGCTACAGCCGCTGCTACTATTGCCACCAATGCTGCTGTCTCTGCTGTAGCCGTACTTGTCGAAGTCCAACCTTGAGTTGTGGTTGGGGAAAGGCCGATGCACAAGCTTGGTGAGCAATTTCTGAAGCTGAACCCGCCGAGGTTCATAGGAGCTGGTGATCTCGAGGCCGCAATCCTCTGGATCTAAGAGTTGGAGAAGGCATTCGCACTACTGAGCTGCATGGAGGAAGAGAAAGTAATCATTGCAATCTATTAGTTGCAGGGAAATGCAAGTATCTGGTGGAGGGCCACCTGAGGTAGAGTGTTCCCAAAAGGCATAGTTCCAGTGTGGAATGCCTTCATTGAAACTTTTAATGGCAAGTACTTCTTCAATTGTGCTAGGGAATAGAAGATGTTGGAATTCCAGTACCTTCGTCCGGGTCTAATGTTTGTAGACCAATACGAGGCAAAGTTTGTCGAGATCCAAGGGATAGAGCTAGGAGGTTCAGGAATGGCCTTCGACCGGAGCTGAAAGACCCTCTGGTGCCGTTCAATCTGAAAGACTACAATGATTTGTATGAATGGGCATAGCTGATAGAGAGGAACCTGAACGAACGAGCCGCTGCATCTAGGTCGCGGTTAAGGTCAAATAGAGATGGAAATCGATTTGGGAAGAAACCTATGATCGGAGGAAGGTACCCTATTCCGCCCAACAAGAAGGGTGGGGTAGGTAAGTCAGCACCGAGCCAGAATGACGTGTGTCGCTTCTGTGGAAGAAGACATGGATCAGCCCCGTACCATTCTAGAACGGGTGCTTGTTTTGGGTGTGGCCAGCAGGGTCACCAAGTTAGAGATTGTCCTCGAAGGCCAATGGGATCACAATTGCCGCCACCGCCATCGATGGGACAGATTAGAGGTTACACGCTGCAGAATGCACCGCAGGGTGGTATGAACAAGCCTCCAGTACAGGGAAGGGTGTATGCTGTCACCCGATGCGACGCAGAGGACTCACCTGATGTGGTCACAAGTACAGTTTCGTTGAACGACTATGCTGCTTATGCTTTATTTGACCTTGGAGCTACTCATTTGTTTAAAGCAGAACATTACGTTAAGTTGGTAGGGTTGAGTCCTGAATTGTTGGGGTCAGTCGTTAGTATATCTACCCCGTTAAAAGATAAGGTGTTGTTTATAGTAGGCTGTCCTAATTGCAAGTTGGTTATTGGTGAGCAAGAGGGAATGATAGATTTGATAGTCCTAGCCATGTATGATTTTGATGTGATAATTGACATGGACTGGCTCACCAAGCAACGAGCTACTGTAGACTATTATCGTAAAGCGATTCAGTTTAACCCATTACTGGATGGAAGTTTCGAGTTTATTGGAAGTTGAGGAGGACCCTCGATTACCTTAATTGCGTTGCTTGAGGCAACCTGTTTGTTAGACGGGGGTTGTCAAGGTTACTTGGCAACTGTCATGGATATGACAGTTGAGGAGCCGAAGATGGAAGACATTGCAGTGGTATGGGAGTTTGCATATGTGTTTCCAAAGGAATTACCTGGTCTGCCCCAGAAAGAGAGATCAAGCTTGTAATTGAGTTGGCCCTTGGAACGAAGCCAATCTCTAAGGCTCCTTACCGCATGGCGTTGTCAGAGTTGAAAGAATTGAAGGTGCAAATTTAGGAGTTGTTGGATAAGGTATTCATACGTCCTAGTGCATCATCTTGGGGAGCACTAGTTTTGTTCGTGAAGAAGAAAGATGGTTCATTGTGCCTTTGCATCAACTATCAGTAACTCAATTAGGTGACGATCAAGAACAAGTACTCGTTACCGAGGATTGATGACTTGTTTGACCAGTTTTAGGGAGCGTCGATATTTTCTAAGATTGACCTAAGAACATGGTATCATCAGTTGAGGATCAGAAAAGAGGACATACCGAAGACGACGTTTCGTATGTGTTACGGTCATTATGAGTTTATCGTAATGCCGTTTCGTTTGACAAACGCCCTAGTTGCTTTTATAAATCTGATGAACCGAGTGTTCAAGGAGTATATGGATCAGTTTGTGATCGTTTTCATTGACGATATCCTGGTGTACTCGAGAAGTCTAGAGGAGCATGAAAGACAGTTGAGGACAGTGCTTCAGACTTTGCGGAATCATGGATTGTACGCCAAATTCAGTAAGTGCGAGTTTTGGCTGACTCGTGTGGCGTTCCTAGGTCACGTGATTTCAGGTGAAGGAATTTCCGTGGACCCGACCAAGATTGTAGCCGTGATGAACTGGTCAAGATCGACGACAGTGACAGAGATCATAAGCTTCTTGGGATCGGTAGGTTATTACAGACAGTTCGTGGAAGGATTTTCAGCAATAGCCATGCCGATGACTCGACTACCGAAGAAGGAAGAAAAATTTGTATGGATAGATAAGTGCGAGCGTAGTTTCCAAGAGCTTAAGTAGAAGCTAACTACCGCACCAGTGCTGACAATTCCATTTGGTCCTGGAGGATGCGAGATCTATGGTGATGCGTCATTCAGAGGACTGGGTTGCATGTTAATGTGCATGGCAGAGTCGTTGCATATGTGTCCCGTCAGTTGAGACCTCATGAGCTGAATTACCTGACGCATGACTTAGAACTCACAGCGATCATCTTCGCTCTGAAGATTTGGAGACACTACTTGTGTGGAGAAAGGTTCCAGATCTTTACAGACCATTAGAGTCTCAAGTACTTATTCTCTCAGAATGAGTTGAATATGAGACAACGTTGTTGGATGAAACTTCTCAAGGACTATGACTGCAACATCCTGTATCATCTTGGAAAAGCTAATAAGGTTGCAGATGCATTGAGTCGGAAGTCTTCAAATGCACATATGATGGTTAAGGAATGGATTTTACTCGGAGGAGCTTGAGATTCGGTTTTCAAATTTGACGTAGGCCACCTTTCAAATCTTATGGCCACCATCAGAATTGAACTGGAATTGCAGATAAGAATCAAGACGCTGTAGTTGACAGACCTAGAGATCCAGAAAATCCTGCAAGAAGATGCAGAAAAGAGAAAGGCTGACTTTTAGATTTTTAAGGACGGAACATTGAAGTTTCATGGACGATTGTTTTACCTGACGATGCAAAACTTAAGGAGGAGATCTTGTCAGAAGCTCATTGTAGCAGTTACATCATTCATCTAGGCAGTACAAAGATGCATCAGGATTTACGTTAACACTATTAGTGGTATGAAGGCAGATATTGCCAAGCATGTCGCCAAATGTCTGATGTGTCAGCAAGTGAAAGCACAACACTGTAAGCCGGGAGGACTTCTCCAACCTCTCAAGATTTCCGATTGGAAGTGGGAACACATCATAATGGATTTTGTGATGGGCTTACCAAGGAGTCGGCGAGGTAATGATTCCATATGGGCTATGGTTGACAGATTGACGAAGTCTGCTCACTTCATCATCGTACGAAAGGGCTATGCATTGGACAGATATGCAGAGTTGTACGTACGTCAGATAGTACGTCTACATGGAGTGCTAGTGATGATTACGTCTGATCGAGACCCGAAGTTTACAACAGCCTTCTGGAAAAGTTTACAAACCGCCTTTGGAATAAAGCTGCGGTACAATAGCCTATCATTCGCAGACAGATGGCCAATCTGAGAGGACGATTTAAACCCTTGAGGACATGCTGCGAGTTTGCGTGCTAGACTTCAAGGGAAGCTGGGAGGAACATCTTCATCTAGTTGAGTTCGCCTACAACAACAGTTATCATCAGAGTATTCGGATGGCACCATTTGAAGCGTTATATGGCAGAGCATGTAGAACTCCAGTTTGTTGGAATGAAGTTAGAGAACGGAAGATCACCAACCCAGAGTTAGTTCAACAGTTAGTGGATGCGGTTGCAATTATCCAGGAAAGACTAAAGACCACTCAGAGCTGCCAAAAAAGTTATGTAGATAAGTGTCGAAGATCATTGGAATTCTAAGTTGGTGAACACGTCTTTTTGAAGGTGTCACCGATGAGGGGTGCTTTGCGCTTTGGCAAGAAAGGGAAGCTGAGTCCGAGGTACGTCGGTCCCTTTGAAATTTTGGAGAGAATAGGGACTTTGGCGTATCATCTTGCATTGCCGCCGAGATTGGCACAAGTGCATGACGTCTTCCACGTGTCGATGTCGAGAAAGTATGAACCTGACCCAACACACATGCTGAATTTTGAAGAATTAGACGTGGACGATAGGATGTTGTACATGGAGAGACCAGTTCAGATTGTGGATTGTAAGGAGCAAGTGCTACGTACCAAGACGATCCCGTTAGTCAAAGTGGTCTATCAATACCACGGGACAGAAGGAGCGACATGGGAAAGTGAAGAATCAATGAGACGACAATAGCCCCCACCTTTTTGAAGAAGAATTGTAGTGGTTTAAATTTTGAGGACGAAATTTTTATAAGAGGGGAAGAGTTGCGACATCCTAATTTTCGGCCCTGTTTTCGATTGAATGAATTAGGCTTTTCATCGACGCGTCTATGGTCTTTTTCTCTAAGTTGATCATTCACGAGATAACCAATCTATCTGGTGAAGCCGTTAAGGAATCTAAACGCGACTGACTTGAGAATTCGATTAGAAATTGACTGCTCGACCGTGCTAATCTACAAGGGTCAATACGGCCTTGTTAAAATGGCCATAGGCGCGTCTGGTTGATATTAACCACAAAATTGAACCCAATTTCAGGAATCGAAAGTTCTAGTGCATCACGATTTGTTTTAGGAATGTTGACTCATCCTTTGAAGAATTTTTTGGCGAGCTCGGATATTTGGCAAAAATTCAAAATTGGGCGATTTAAAACCGGGAAATTCGGAGGGCCGTTTTTGTGTGAATTTTTTGCCTCAGGTAGGATCAAATGGTGATGGGAATGCAAGAATTTCATGTGGGCTCCTACCTTGGCATTATTGGCCATTGAATTGAGGCCATTTGGAGTGGAATTGAGTTGATTTGGGAGAGAAAGACTTGAAATTCGTAGGCCATGGGGGGCTGCAACATTTGGGCATCATCTTGGCTTGCTTAGGAAGATTTGTGAGGGAAAAGTGGCTGTGGATCAAGGCTGAAGAATTTGGGGGCTTCACACTCAAGTGTTCAAGATATTTAAGTGGACTTTAGATGCTTTTGTCCCCTCCTTCCCTTGCACCAGCCCCATCTTCTTCTTCCTTCACTCCCTCACTCTCCATTGTTAATGAAACCTCCATTTTCCAAAGCAACAATCTAGCCAAGCCCTTGCCAAACCAGCCAGCCCTCCATCGTCCATCCAAGCCGCCGCTCGAGCCACCGCCTGCCTCCAGTCGCGCTTGTCCTGAGACCGCTCGTTCCGTTAGCCCGCGTTCGCCCCACGTTGTTGCTGCTATCCCCGCACCCATCCGCGTCATTCCGCCGTCCGCTTAGGTCCAACGGGCGTCCAGCCTGACCGCCAGCTCCGCTCGTCCCAGCTCTGACCACCCCCACTTGCCTAGCCGCTTGCCTCTTGTCTCCATCAGCTCAAGCTAGCTCGCTCTAGCCCTCGGACAGAAGCGAAGGTAGTAGCAAACCATGAGATTTATTGGGCTTTTCCAGGCCTTTCTAGTCCTCCTTGGGTTTCACCATAAGCCCGAGTCTTTCTGGCCTTCACGTCGCAGTCGCCGTGAACCGGTTTATTTGCTAATCTGGTGAGTTAACCTCCTAAACCTTAATTAGGGGGTTAATTACTCTTAGAGGGAGTTAATTATGCTTATGGGAGGTTTAGATTAGTCTAAGTGAGGTTAGTATATTTATTTAGCTTGTTTAGTTAATTAGATTAATTAGTTAGGCCAATTAGGTGGTTAGTGGATTTATTTAGTTAGTTTAGTAGGTTAGGTACATTTAGCCTAGGTAGATTAAATTAATAAGTCCAATTAGGTAGTTAGATTAGTGTATATAGCTTAATTAGTGCTTTAATTTATTTATTTTGCAATTTATTTAATTAAATGTAATTTATTTAATTATTTAATTATTTCTGTAAATTATACCGGGATAGTCGGTCGCCAGAATTTCGTGCTGATCATCATGGTGTAGTTAGTTTGTGCAATTGAGTGTTAATTTATGCAATTGGATGTTGATTGGTGATTTTTGAGTTATTATTCCAAAATTATGGATTTTTGGTATTTAATTAGAAAAATACCGGGTGTCGGTTTTTGACGCCAAAAATATTTTTAAGTACTATATCAAATAGTGAGATTTTTAAAAAGAGAGGATATCACTTTTTATGGCTCAATCTGATCATGTACCCACGCCCAATTATTTTACCTGGTGTTTTTAATATGAAGAATATAAGCCAAGTGCATTATTTAAATCGAGGCATCTGGGTGCAAAGCACGATGTCCTTGGCCAGGATTTCATGTGCATGTGAACGTTATGAGAACCTGTCACTAGCGTTTACGCCGGACGATGCTCCTTCGGGAATGCCCCTATCAACGAATGTCGGTCGCAATGGAGGCTGGGTCGATACTCCTTTGGGAATGTCGTATAGAAGTAGACATTGCCATGCTCGATGGGGCGAGACGACGCCCAGATATGCCAGATGATCGCTGACTGTTGAGTCGGCCGTGGCCATTGGGTTGTAATTAATTGGAACGCTTGACTGAGTGAGATATAACTGCGCCTGATTATGGGACGAAATTGTGTGACATGGAATGAGACGTGTCATAATGATTTAGCCTTATAATCAGGACCCCTGTGATTGATTGATACATGAGTGAAGTGTTCCAATTTCTGATTCCATTACTGTATACATATTATATATGAACCATACTGATGTGCAGGAAGGTGCTGAGGCGAGGTAAGACTTATTTGATGGGTGTTTAGGCTACCTCTAGGTGTATTATCTTTGTAATTAGGGTTTAGAGTGTAGACTTGCTAAGAAATTGTCTCACCCCGTCGTGGTTTACAATTTTATAGGTTCTTAGATGGAGGTGAGACCCGTTCGTTATAGGTGGCCACGAGAGGTTGAAGAGTAGTGTACCATCTTCCCTGTCCCCGGGAATCCTTGGACCCGCGAGCTTGTCGTGACCACAAACTGGGTCGATGAGGGACAACCTCAGTTGGTACCTCATTGATTCAAAGCATGGTTTCATCGCGGGCCAGACGGGGTTTGGGAAGGTCCCATGAATGGTTTCGACAGACCTACTGTCGAGGGGGAGGGTGATGTGGTACTCGACCCTATCGTGCACGCCGATATCATAGCTGATATCGTGATGAACCAGTTGTTGGAGGATGAGCAGAGCTCGAAGTAGAGGAGGTAGCTGACCCTCTAGACCTCGACATCCCTGACGGTGTCGTAGTGGACCCGGATCCTAAGTAGTAGGGTCTGGGATAGTGTTAGCTTGGTAGTTCTTTTTGGATCTTGACCTTCTGTATATAACCTTGTAGGGCTGACCTGTTTGTTTATAAAGTGTGTTTGTTTAAATTGATTATCCTGCTTTTCTATCCCATGTTTGTAGTTGTGTGGAGATTGTTTATTTCACTTCTGCATGCGTATAAAATGAATGGGTCGGCGACGCGTCTTGGGAACGTTGCAATTTGATCGACCACCGAGGGATGTGAGCGCGCTCGAGGTTTGGGACGTGACACTTGTTCTGCGAAAAAGAATAATTTAGAAAATATTTTCTTAAAATTGATCGCGTATATCGTTTATAAAATGAATAAATGACAAATTATTGTTGAGAATGAAATTTTTTCATTAATTAATTATTTTAAGTAATACATATGATTAAGTTTAGGAAAATATTTTTCAAAATTCAGTTTTTATGAAATAAATGGAGTCAAAGAAAGAGACATCATTAAGGGTTGAATATTTGGGCACCCTCACCACTCCCAAGCTAGGAAGCACCAACACTCTCCAGGAGTTTTCATATTGTATTAGACACTTTGACATATCTTCGACACTATCCGACACTCTTTGACACTTTTCGACACATGATCAATACTTGTCGGAAAATCTGACACTTGGTTAATTTTTTTGACACTCTTCGACACTCGAGTAGGAATTCGACATGCGAGGTTAATTTTAAAATTTTCAATAAATGAATTGTCAAAATACATATGTGAAAAATAAAAATCAATAATAAAAATAACAAATTAGGAAATAAATTAACCTAATATTTTTTTCTCTTCTCGTTTGACTCTTTTCGTGATACACAAATTACCCTCAAGTTTTTTCTTTTTCCTTTCGACTTGTCTGACATGCAAGTCTAGAATGTGAATTTTTTTTTCTTTCCAAGTTTTATGGATTTATTGAAATGGAGTTGAATTTGTCAAATAGAAACAATGAAGGATATTAATAAATAATGGATTAATGTTTTTAGTGTAAATTTGTTGTAGGATTTTATTATTATTTATTGATTTGTGAATTTGAATAAAATTAATTTGATTGAAATAATCATAAAAATAATAATTTATTATTTATAGATAAAATATGTATATAATATACAAGGTATCCCAACGTGTCGGAATTCTCTATTTTTTGAGAAACGACATATTGTCGTGTCGTGTCTATCATGTCGTGTGTCGGTGTCGGTATTACTTAGCTCCCAAATCACCTCCGATTCACCAATCCTCACCAAAGTCCTACTAACCCTCTTCCGCATCATGGGGTTGGTGGCACCACCCCGAATCTTCAAAGCCCTTTTGATGGTGGGTTCCTCTCGTCCTCTTGTTAACTTTAATTTTTCATATTTTTCAAGTCAATTTGACATATGCCTCAAACTATTTAAAAAATCACATTCAATTTTCCAGCGTGCCATAGCAAAATTGGCTGTGCGATCGCCAGAAAAATTTGATTGCAATGATTTCAAAGATTTTATTACACTTTTTCAAATGTTTTGGACTTAATTGTAATTCAGGTAAAACGCTAAAACCTATTGGTGCAATTTTCCTTTTAAGCATGACAATCTGTAATTTAAGGGGGCCACTTAAAGCTGCCAATTTACTTCTGACTAATAAATAGAGCAGATCTCAAATCCTGCCGGAAAACCCCTATAATGCGAACCTTTCTTCCCTCCCTCGCGTGTGGGCACTACGTGGGATTCACCAAACCCAATAACTCAGGTCAAACAGTGCATGTGAACAATGTCTTCCCCAAACATTTCACTTTTTAATAATATAAAAAGTACTGCGAGGCAAGAGTGGCTCATCAAGCAGGGGAAAATGGATAATTCGCCTTACAGAACTCAAAGCAATAGAAAAATTCAGGAAAAAATATCAAAAAATTCCTAACTCTATTGCATTGGTGTCGATCTAGTTATAAGTTTTTCAATTGTACCAATTTAGTCTCAAACTTTTTAATTTAGTGCTAATTTAATTTGTTTGGTTAATTTTGACCAGATATTGCTGACGTAGATATTGGACGGCACTGATTAGCTTACGTGGTACCACAAGCACTAATGTGGGCATTATAATAATATTTTAATATTTTTTCAATTTTTTTTTTTCTTTTTTTTTTTTTTTTTTTTTTTTTTTCTGCTTTTTTTTTTTTTTTTTTTTTCCTTTTGTTGGTGATTGACCATTGGCCATGCCGAGTGAGCTAGCCTCACTTAGGTGAGGGTCGCCATTGTCGACCATGGGCAAGGCCTGGTTGGGTGAGGGCTCCTCTGGATAGATTTGGCGAGGTTGGTCATTGCCCAGGTCTAGGTGACCTTGCCCGATTTGGCAAGGCTCGCCCTCACCTAGGCTAGTGGTCTCAGCTAGGCTTCGCTTGTGGTAGGTAATGGTGACCCTTGCCTAGTTGAGGCCAGTTCACCCAGCCATCGTGTGTGGCTAGTGCTCGGTCATTGACAAAAGGAAGAAAGACAAAAGATAAAAAATAAAAATAAATTAATGGAAAAAACATTAAAATATTATTAAAAATTATTCACGTCGGCTAGCGGTACCATGTAGGTTAGGTGGGGTTCTTTAGCATTCAAGTTAGTAATATCGGCCAAAATTAACTGGAAGAATTGAATTGACACTAGGTTGAAAAGATTTATGACTAAATTGGTATGCTTAAAAGATTCATTACAATTTAGTACTAATACAGTAAGTTTAGGACTTTTCTGGCACTTTCTAAAAAATTTCATGTAATTTGGCCATTGTCCTAAGACCACATACAAAAGATGAGCAATAACTCACTCTATGGACCTCGGAAAACATTGGAAATTATTTAAAACTATTAGAATAGTTAACCGTGCATGAGATTTCGCGCTCACAATATGAGCGAACGAAGAATTGAGTTAGTCGAACCACACTAAAGGGAGCATAACTGTGACCGTTTCAGTCCGATTTCTGAATCGGGTTCATGGCAGGGCAATGGATTTGATACAATTAGTTAAAGTGAGGGAACTACTGAACTTTGTGATTACATGATATGTTACGCATATAGCTTCAAGAAGCAGACCAAATGCGTGTATTTCCAATTTGGTTATAGGCGAGTCATTGATACGCAGACTATGGCTTGATGATGATAGCTTCCTTGAGGTCCTGACCTAACTGAAAATGAGTATGTCAAATAGGAATTGAAAATTGTATAATGACACATCGCATAACTTGTTAACTCAATCAATCTACATAGGATTCTAATTTTGTCCATCCCCTATGTCGGAGGAAACTTCGTACTACTACTATTCTGAATGCTGGACAACAAATGTGGACATCACCCATACGGAATTTTAAATAGCAATAGATATGGGTAATATTCATAATTAATACCAAAGACCTAATTTATATTTATGGGCGTGCACTAGATGTTATGCGTAATATGTCTGTTGAGGTAAGGCATGGCAAGCTAAAATTCTACTTTCTAATATTCTATATTTAAATAAACTATGCCCACTTTTTCCAGAATAGAATAATATAATCATAGGTGTGAAAATAATAAGCAAAGATTAGGAATTCGTGTTCAACATTTTGTTGCCTAGATGGAAATTGTCTAATTATACTTTTATTTTTACGTGGGTTATAAATGTGTATTTACAAGAAATGTCCATGCTGAGGACAAAGATTATCTTAACGACTTACTAATTGTTTCCTTATTTAGATTAGTTATTTCATATGGTCTAAGATTTATGATATACATCTATTATTGAATTTTCTTATTTAGCGTCATTTTCCCACTAGGAGTTGCTATTAGAACTTTCTAATAAATAAAACCTAAGACAATTGTCTCACAGGCTTAGATGATTTAATAATGAAAAATCACCTATTTGGCGTTTCTTCTCTCATGGCCACATGGAACGGCGAATCTCTCTTTAGTTTTATCTCTTTTCTCTTGCTGTCTATCCCCTCCCCTTTCTAAAATTCCAAATAAATTCTGCTACGCTCTTCCATTCTTCGACAATTGGCAAGTAATATCCATTTGGTGCTATTTGATATCTATTGACATCTAACAATGACCAACTTTTAATTATTATCGAGAAAGTGACAAACTCAATTGACAAAAATATCTTAATTAGAAGAATCAACTGAATGGACAACTCTAAAGTAAAGTCATCAACGCCAAAATAGGGAATACCTATTAATCACCAAATCCTTCACTGAGTTGATTCATATCATAGAAAATTTTATGATAGTAGAATTCTGATATACATGTTTCATATTGTGGCAAGTGTAGAGAATACTATCAAAATTACCTAATCTGCTGTTTTAAAAGAATTATACTGGGCTGAAAAAAAATATGGGAAAGAGTTTCAAGGATTCATAATAAACAACACGATATTATTATTAGGGAGGGTTTGTTCTGCCTCAGTATTACACAAAGGATGCCTTTTTATAGGCACTTAGAAAAGGAAAAGACAGAGAAAGTTATAGAACACTCGTGACTCTATGAATTTTCTATGTGACTCATGAATTTTCTACCAGTAGCTGACAACTTCAACTTGTACATTCATGACTGACGATTTTTCCATTTGCTACAGTACTGCTACAGTACTGCTACAGTGACACTACAACAATATCATTATTGCTACAATGACGCTAAGTAATGTTACAGTGACGCTACAGTGATGCTACATTAACATCACTTATTCAAACCCTGTCTCCTGGCCGACAGTCTTCACAAGTCAAATTTACAAACTGGCTCTTCAAAGTTGTCTTCATCGGAGTTACCCGAACTGTCTCTATCTAGTACTCTCTCATGAGTCTTTCAACTTTGAAAATCTCCAAAGATCCATCTTCAATAATCACTGAGGGTTTCTTTTCTAATGTGGAGACTAATGGGAAGTGAATGGGACATAAGCCGAACTTGATAGAAAATCTGTGGAGCTTAATGGAACATCTGGCTGGGGTAGAATCTTGAGTTGGAGTGACGGACTGCTCCTGTCAAGACCTAGAGTGAATGTAAGTTATAACTCACTGTGATCATACGGATCTTGTTATTAATGGTTTTCCCCATGGATTTTGTGATTGAGGATTTTGTGATGAAGATGGAGTATTTTTGGGGGTGGCACAATCCATATCAGCTTGCATATCTATGCCATGGTATGGACTAAACGCTACATCAACTAGTGTTTGATATTTGTAATTAGTAGGCTAGTCCCAAGAAGTGTCGGCAGATCCCTCTGGCCATACCTCTGGTGGTATCACTTGATTATATTGGCATAGTATCCTTTTGGGCTCTCGATATTCCTAAGGGATTGTAGAGATTTTGTAGGGGAGTGTCTTGAAGAGATTTTACGGAATTGGATGGGGTCTATATTTGGTTAGCCATACCTCAGCTGGAGGTTTACTCATATCTCCACTCGGACGAACAAACAACCATGGTCTATGAAAGAATATGGTTGTATGGAGTTCTCGGTTAGGTCTATAGGCTTTGAGCTATTCCTTGAACATACATTTCCATACTCCCAAAGGTTTAAACCAATTAAGCACACAATCTTATTGCTTAGACCTTTGGTCTCCCTAAATGATTTTGCCAATAATTAAAACCATTTTGGCTGTTGGAAATTCAATGGCTACGGTATAAAAATTGAATATACCACTTAAACCGTTTGAATTATTTCGGAAACTCCTCATCTAGATTGAAAATTCATTTGGCCTAAGCCTTATCCACCATGCGTGCTGAAAATCTCATTCGATATATCCACATCTGATACTGAAGATTTTCGAAAAGGGATTGGTCTGGATGTACGTGGGTAATCCTGGTGGATAGGCTTTGCTGGGCCAATCAGGTTTAATCTTGGTTGTTTTGAATCCACCCATTGGACTTCTTTTTTGGTCAGAAAACGTAACTTTGATATATGATCAGCAAAAAAGCACGAGTTCACCGCTTCAGTACAAATTAGATCGAAAAGAGCAGGAGGGGGGGGGACTCGGCCCAGTTGGAAGGGAGTAGATGATGGGCGTGGGCCTTTGTGGCCCAGTCGGCCACGAAGTTCATCTCCCTTCGGCAGTAGCGTATCCGCAAGTTAGGGAAACGAAGGAGCTGCGCCGCAGCCTCAGCAAAGAGAGCTCTGTGCATCCTTGGAATGCGATTGGGATTGTTGAATGCTTCTACCACAATTAGATAGTCGGATTCAAGTAGGAGATGATGTTGATTCCATCCTCTGTCGAGCAAATATTGGAGCGTTAGATTGACGGCTTGGATCTCCGTTTGCAGGGGTGAGACAGAGGAGGTGTGACTCGCATAGCCATCCAGCAACTTACCAGAGGAGTCTCGACACACACAGGCAATAGAACTTTTGAGCAAGGCTGTGCTGAAGGAAGCGTCGACATTGACCTTTAGTATGCCCGGATCGGGGGGACGCCAGCATTGATGCAAAGGGTGACGGTGAGGGTGGCGATTCAGCGACGATCCGGAGTCTGGTCGAGCAGAATGGTTGGCGGTAAAATTTCCTTGGCCATCTATATCAGGAGCTCGTCGGTGGGTGTTGACTGGGCTCTGTTGTTGCAGACCCTGATGCAGACAGATCTCGTAGCAGTTCTAGTATGATCGGGCAAAGGCGAGGGCAGCAGCAACAACCTGGTCTGGATTGGGGATTCGGCGACGAAAAACAAAATGGTTCCTGGCTTTCTAGATGTGCCACAAAACAGCAACCGTAATTGCTAGAACCTGTAAGTTTCTAACCTCATCGAATAGTTATAGTAGCCAGGCATCAAAACAATGAGTGTGCAAGTTCTGAACTGTGAAATGCAGCTGCTGGTTGGACCAGACCTTAGTAGTCCAAGGGCAATGTAAAAAGAGATGTTCAGTAGATTCTGGAACTAGAGAACTACTGTTGTGTTTGCATAAATGACATATTGGATCCGATAGGACATGGCGATTGTATAGGTTTTCAGCAGTTGCTAGTGCATTGTGGCACAGAGACCATAAAAATATGCGCAGCTTGGGAGTAGTCCGCACCTGCCAGATGTTAGTCCAGAGTCTTCTTGGTGGTTGATAAGAGGATGTAGCCTGATTGTGCTTGTTACTGCTGTCGCCTAATCTGATCTGATTATAGCCACTTTTGACAGTATAAATGCCATTTAAACACCCTTTCCAAATCAGCTGATCTTGTGTATATTGTGGCTTGATATGAATTTTGAGGATTTCCTTAACTATGCTATCATCAAAATTGTCACGTAGCAGGGGAATTTTCCACGATTGTTGTTCATGGTCGATGAAATCAGTTACTAGTTTAGGTTCATCCCTAGGGGTAGGTCTGCCAATTACTCCGGTAGGAAGCCACTTGTCCTCACGAACCCATATCTGTTGTCCGTTTCCGACCGACCATTGTAACTGGTGGGAAATGGAATCCCGGCTAAGCAAAATGCTTTGCCATCCCCAAGAGGGTCGGGTGCCTCTCTCTGCATGCTTGAAATATTTAAAAGGGAAGTAAAGCCCTTTAAAGATTATACTCCATAATGAGTTAGGTTGTTGGATTAGGCGCCATGCCTGTTTGGCCAAAAGGACTTTATTAAAAGTAATGAGGTCCCGGAAGCCCAGGCCGCCTGCATCTTTACGACTCTTCAGATTTTCCCAACTTCGCCAATGGATGCCTGACTTAGTTCCTTGAAATTGCCACCAAAATCTAGCCACCTTTTGTTCAATAGATTTGCATAGGGAGATCGGAATCTTAAAGATAGACATGGCGTACTGAGGAATAGCTTGTACCACTGCTTTGATCAAGACTTCCTTATCGCCTTTTGAAAATA
Source organism: Eucalyptus sp. ANBG9806169 (assembly GCA_014182395.1). Taxonomy (NCBI): domain Eukaryota; kingdom Viridiplantae; phylum Streptophyta; class Magnoliopsida; order Myrtales; family Myrtaceae; genus Eucalyptus; species Eucalyptus sp. ANBG9806169. Next base: position 37,084,681 of record CM024575.1, read on the forward strand.
ACCTTTCCTTCCAGCCATCCAGTTTCGAATTCACTTTCGCCAGAATCCAGGAAAACATTTTCTTTTTAGACTTTCCCCAATCGGATGGGATGCCTAGGTATTTTCCGGTCTTCGTCATCACCGAGACTCTGAATTCTCTAGCAAGGTTTTCTTGCAAAGCTATAGGACAAGCACTATTGAAAAAAAATGCCGGATTTATTGTGATTCACAGCCTGTCCTGTGGCCAAGCAGTATTGGTTTAATATATTGGCTAGGTTTTGACATTCTAGTAGTGTCCCTTCGATAAAGAAAATGGCGTCATCAGCGAAAAATAGGTGCGATAAAGTAGGGTACTTGTGGTTTAGTTGAATACCTTTGAGGTTGCCCATGTCCAGAGCTTGGTGTATGAGGGTTGAGAGGACGTTTGTCACTAAGATGAATAAGTAGGGGGAAAGGGGGTCGCCCTGCCTTAAGCCTCTCTTCATTTGAAAAGGAGGAAGAGGTTCGCCATTGAATTTAATACTCATCGAAGCTGTAGTTACACACTCTATCACCCATTTTACCCAGATATCATGGAAACCCATCCGAAGGAGCTAATCGCGTAGGAAATCCCATTCTACGCGATCATAGGCTTTTTGCATATCAAGTTTAAGGACCGCCTTGATCTTGCGCTTCCATTTCCGTATTCTCAGTTGATGTAGAACTTCTTGGACCAGTAAAATATTATCCTGGATTTGGCGTCCACCAACAAAAGCACTTTGTTCTGTAGAGATGAGATCCGGTAGGCAAGGTTTCAAACGGTTGGCAAGGACCTTTGAGATGATTTTATAAGAAAAATTACAAAGGCTAATTGGTCTATATTGGTCTAATCGTTCTGGATTAGAAGTCTTTGGAATCAAAGTGATGTAAGTCATATTAAGTTCAGGGTGGAGGACACCCGTGGTAAAAAACTCTTGCACTGAGCTAAAAATATCATCTTGTAAGATATCCCAGTGAGCGTGGTAGAACTGACCATTTAAACCGTCGGGGCTAGGAGCCTTTGTAGCTCCCAATTGAAAAGCGGTTGTACGGACTTCCTCCTTTGTTAAGTCAGCTGTAAGAGAGGCATTCATAGTTTCTATCACTAGTACTGGGCATTGGGCCAAGATTGGGCCATAGTCTCGCTGTCCCGCCGAGGAGTATAAATTCCTAAAGAAAGCCTATGCCATTTCCTGTAAAGAATGAGGGTCACGAACCCATTGCTGATCATCTTTTTGTAGCATACTTATTCTATTTCGCTGACGTCTCTAGATGGTGGTGGCATGAAAGAAAGTAGTGTTTTTGTCACCCCATTTTAGCTAGTTCACTCGAGAACTTAGGGCCCAGTATTCCTCCTCCTGTTGCCACGGGTGTTGGATTTCTTTTTTTAAAGCTTCCATCCTGGATGTGCCGAGTTGGGTGGGTGGTTTGTTCATAAGGAACTGAAGTTGTTGTTGTAGGTCAGTGAGTTGTCGTTTGCTATTGGAGAATTTGGACTTGCTCCACTTTGAGAGGGGTACCGAAACTCTTGAAAGCTTTTGTGGTAAAGTTAGGAGCTGGTGCTGAGGAGCTTGCCATGTATCCCAAACTACTGAGCAACATTCTTGGTCTTGTAGCCAAAAAGATTAAAAAATAAAGGCTCGCCGTCTCTTTGGTTGGGTGACAGTTGTCTTCAAAAGGAGTGGGCTGTGGTCAGAGCCTATAGGTGGTAGGGCGAAAACTTCAGCTGCTGGGAAGGTAAGTTGCCATTCCATAAAGCAAAAAGCCCTATCAAGTCTTTCTCGAATCAGAGCCTCCCCTTCTCTGTGATTGCTCCACGTAAAAAAACTCCCCTTGCTATCCAAGTCCTGATGTAAACAATCACTCAACATCTCTCTAAATAAAGTCATGCGCTATGTAGAGGCAAGTTGTTGACCTTCTTTCTCCCAAGGGTACATGATTTCATTGAAATCGCCAATGCATAACCAAGGTAAAGTATTAAAATGACTAATAAGCTTCAGGACTTCCCATAATTGTTGACGTAACTGAAGAATTGCCAGCGCATGTAGACATGTGAGGCGCATAATAGGTCCACTTACCCCTTATGTACAAAGAAAATCCACAAAGTCGGGTGTCTGTTGGTCCACCACTAGAGAAACCTGATCTGTCCAAAATACCGCAAGACCCCCTGCAAGGCCGATCGGGTGTTCCAAAATGCTATGCGGATACCGAGTCTTTTTTGAATTTTCCTAAGGACTGGTTCTTGATTTTTTGTTTCTATCAAAAAGAGAACATCCAGCTGTTCTCAGGCAACCAAAGCCCTAAGGGCTTGAACTGTCAGGGTATTGCCCAAACCCTGACAGTTCCAACTCAGTATCTTCATTTGTCTGTTGGTGGCTTATTAGGGCTAGCCACTAAAGCCCAACTATTTGTACTGCCGACTTCAAAAACTGGAGTCTCCATCAGGTGAGATTCCTCTATCCCTTATTTTAATGGATTGTATCGTTTCGCCTTCTTGATTGGGCCTGCTTTAGTACTTAACTTGCTGCTTCTGAGTTTTTTTGTTCTAGTTGTAGTTGCTGACCCATCAGCTAATATGGAGATGTGATTGGATGCAAGGAGTGGAAGTAGCGAAGCTTGAGGATTCACAAGATCACCAGGTTGAGGTTTCCAACTGATTGGCTTTGCCACAGTAAAGGACTGGCCCTCCTCAGAGACCTACATAATTTCTTTTCCTTTGTTGCATCGTGGCTAGTCTTCGGGCAATTCTATTATGAATGCCTTTGGTCTTGAGAGGAGGTCGACATGTATATTTTACATTTATGCTAAATGTTTGGTTTCAAAGGGATGCTTTAAAAAACCGTTCTGCCCATTCGAGAAGCTGAAGATGGCACTTATTTTTGCTTGAACTTCAGCATTTGGGAAATGAAGCCATATCCAATTCTATGAGAAACTGATTTCCAACTAGATGGACTTCAAATATTTTGATGTCATATTTGACTGCCAAGATTTCTTTAAAGGTAGAGTGATAATATAATAGGTGATCTTACACATGGGTAATTAGTTGGATAGGGCAATTGCAACATTAATTGGACTCAATTTCAATCAATTTGCGATTTTAACTAATGAATTGCAAAATTGCTTATTTTAACCCTTTAAACTCAATTTTAACTACCCATAGTTTTGTTCTATTAATTTTCATAATAATTGCTCAATTAAGTCAATAGAGGATTTATAGATCACATTTATGAAGATTAATTAACTTAATTGAATTGAAATTTGGCAATTTATTCTCAAATCGGGTAAGTTTTCTCTTCAGATCAAATTAGATAAATTTTGAACCTACAAGGGCCACAAGTGCGTGAACTAGCCAAAACTGGTCAAGAATCAGTCAAGCACCAGTCCAGCGTGAACTGGTCTGACCAGTCCAATTGGTTGTTGACAGGACAAGTCTATTCGGCCCCTTGCCAACTGGTTCTGGACCTTCGGTGACTAGTTCCAAGATCCTCATTAGGCCAATTTTACTTCTGCATCCTCAATTTTCCAATATTTTGCAGATTGGCTCTCGGATCTCGTAAAATTTCAATTTGATCTCTAATTAGGTCTTTTAATGCAATTCTCATTTTTAGCTCAGGTTTTCGCAGATCGGATTGATAATATGACACCTCTAGGTGATAATTGAACTTTTAAAATCATTTTTTGCCCATTAGATTAAGATTTTGGCCATCGGATTGAATCGACGATCAATATCGGTCGATCTTGGGATAGTATAAATACCATTTTCCTTCAAAATGCAAAAGGGGAGCCTCATTTACATATCTATTTTCTCTCTCTAAATTGAAAATCCCTCATCTCTCTTTCTCTCTGTCCCTCCTTTTTCTCTCTCTTCTCTCTCTCTCTAGCCAAATCGACGTTCGTTGATCTAACTTCGCCGGAGTCATGTTGATTTCCATCCGGCCACTGTCCAACCTCCGACGGCCCTCCTGTCTCCTTAACTGAGTCCTAGGTGATTGAAAACCAATTGAGCAGTGATCGGAATCCCTCTAATCAAGCTTAGCTTAATTGGCAATCAAATTGGTTCGACTTGGGCCGGTTCTCTTGATCACCAAAGTCAGAGATTACCGACGATCCCAGGTGCAGTCGATCATCGCAGATCAACCATCAAGGACATCCCCGACCTCATCGTGGTCGGGGATAACCAGATTAGTTGCCAAATAGCTCCGACGACCCCTTTCTTTCCTCGGACGAATGAAGACTGATCTGAACAAACCGGTGTTGATCTTTAGAGGTGAACAGGTAGCTAGCAGTGATTCAACTGCCTTCGACCTTCATCCGATCCACTCCCTGGCTTGTTCTCGACCAGCAAGTGATTAGGACTTGAAGGATCGGTCACCGGGACTCAATAGGTGATCCTGATCTCCACCGGCAATCTCAAAATTGGTCCAAACTTGGATCGGTTCTTTTTTTTTTTTGTTGCAGGCAGTTCAGCTGGCCTAGAGGCTGCCCAAGGCGGTCCGGTTAATCCATTAAAGGCTAGATGCAACTCTAATTGTGATCTGGCGGCATTGATTTCGTCCAATCACATCTAGTTTTGAAGAAAAACACAAAGGTAAACTTCCTCGATCTCTAATCTAATGAAGTGAGATCGGCTTAACCGATCGGGGCCCGGATTCAAGCCTAGATCTTGAAATATGCCTAGATCTAAGATTGATAATGGTGTCGAATGATCTGCTATGATTGATTGTTCATTTGAATATGATTAGCCTTGAAACTGCAATTTGGTGCTTCTGTGGTATGCCTGCTGTTTTGGCTTGAAAGAGGTCTTAGATGGGCTTATTTCGATTCGACCTCTTCTAGACATAGAAAATAGGCTTTAAGAGTTCAAATTGATTGGTCGCACGCCCTGCACGGCCAACTTTTCCCCCCTGAAAAGCACATCACAATTTGCTTAATTTCTGTAAATTCTTGGTGCTCTTTAGGTGTAGTCCTTAACACGCCTTACTTTTTTTTTTTTTGCCCTGCTTTCCGTGATGATTATTTGATGAAGTTTCTCATAAACTTGTTCTTGCCTATGTTGAAAATGTCTTGTTATTTTTTCAGAATTTTTGGACTTATTTTACTAGGTCAAAACCTCTTAAATCCGAACACGTGTTTGTTTGCCCTGCACTGATCCAAGGTAGACTTCGGCAAATTAAAGCATGAAATTGAGTTTGTTTGACCTTAAGGCCTCCATGAAGAATGAAATACATGTCATATGCTTTCTATTTATGTAATATTTGCATGATTTTGATGTCATTTGGTATGTCAATTGCATGTGTAAATATGCATGGGTGCTGCTGCAATTAGGGAAGTTAAGAACACGCATCTGTTTTGCCATTTTCATCATCATCCATGTGATCACAATTAGGTTTTGAGTTCTTAATAAAAAATTGTTTTCATCCTTCATTCTATATGGCACATTTTTTATTAGATTTATGCATACCTTAAGTGATTGAACTTAGGCATGTTCTCAGCTATCGTTATAGAAATGGAACCTTATCACATTAGTGCCTTCTTGATATTTGAACTACACATAGCAAACTTTGTGTGCATATATTATCCACCACAATTGAATGCCATTTCCTATGTGAAATTCATGTCATAATAATGCTTGTTACACTTAGGAACTTTCAAGCACACCATCATAGATCTTAAATCATCTTGTATTGACATTGAATTGTATGACATTTTCACATTCCGACTTAGGGTTAGATAATTACCCAAATTGCTTGTCACATCTGATTCTAAGACATGTGTGATTTTTCATGCCATTTGTTGTGATGCTCCCCGACGGCCCCCGATCCATTAGGGTCACCATACTTCTTTCCTCATCCTGGATGTCTTTCTTTTTCATGATCAATGGACTTCAGGGAATCCATATGGAGGTTTTATCACACACTTCATTGGTCCCTGCGCAATGTATATGGCGGAAGCGTATCCAACAACTCCCTTTCCTACACTAAAAAATGATGCACACCAAATACACATATAGATAATAACCAAGCACTTTTTATTTACACATATATTGGATGGACATTGTTAGTCGGTACATCAAAAGGCTGCAATTTCCTATACCCGGCTATATTTCAAAAGTTAACCGACATTTCCAATAGCTATATACATAGAGTCCATCATTCAGTGCCGACGTCCAAAAATTTCCCTGCTGTCCTCACAACCATGGTCACTCCACGCCACTCAATCCCCCGTCGTCATCGTCCTCTGGTGGTGGTGGCAACGGCCCCAGAGTACACCTGTTCCTATGGACATACAGGACAACGTACTCCTGACGCACGAGACCTGAGGGGAGACCGATGTCGATCATCACTATCACCCTCACTTGAACAAAAGTCAGCCCTAGCAAGTCAAGATCCTGATGCTCCGTTTGTTCCCATTGTAAATCAATAGGGATTCCGTAGAATGTACCAGGAGGTGTGGGCAGCAGAGGCATCTTTCTTAGTCTGAAATATGTTAGTCCCACAAGGGGTGAGTACGACTACTCAGCAGTTAAAGATCTACTATACTATATTACGTAGAACTATTATCATATGATTTCATGCAAAATACACAAAACACATAACCTGGAGGAGTAGATATGCATTAAATCAATAGAGTTTTCCAACGCAATGGCATAGCACAACAAAACAATCAAGCTTTAGAACTCAACAGATTTTTGATTCACTACCACCATCTTCCGGAGGATCAGTGTTTGCGTCCCTCCAAGCATATCGTACCCAACCTGGCATCACGAAGGCCTCCAATTCCATATTTCAGTCACTGGGCATCCGGAGCGTGTTGCGTTACACCTCCAAGCATCTCGCACCTCACCTAGCATCACGAGGAATCGCCAAGGCTCACCATGTCAATGATTGCCCCTACCCTCTGGAACGTGTATCGTCATACATCCGGGCATCTCGACTCTCCCAGGGAACCTCTGGGGCTCACCGATCCCCAGGCATCCAGAGGCATTGCCACTACAATCCTCCAGGCAACCCGTCTCCCGGGGCATCGTCGTCTCGAGGGTCCGACGGCAGCAATAACACATCAACCATGGTGTAGTAATTAAATCATTTCAATGCCAAAACATTTTCAAATCACCAATATGGAGAACCCCTTGGGTTTTTCCCGAAAGTCCAACTTTCACAAAAATTCTTCCAATGTTTTTGAATCCATATATAAAAACTTGAATGGTATTCACCCTTCACGGCTTAGAACAAAACAATTTATCAAGAACTATAAGAAAATTTGAAATCGGCACGTCGATAAATCTAATCTCAATCCCAACTCCAATGGTTTAGAATAATTTATATAAAGAGTTCAAAAATTTGAAAGTATAACACATTTCTTTAAACATTTGGGAATGGTGCCACGGTACATATGAATTTTGATGCAAATCGGGAGATTTTTAAAACAGTTTGCAATCAAAATTCCTAAGGTTTCACCACCGCAAAATTTAGTGTACATCCGAAGTCCAAAACCAAAGCACTCATGAAGATTTCTCAATTTTTTAGCCCCAAATCGATTCGGTCATTCTAGAAGTCCCCATCCAACATCAGAATTTAAACCATTTCAATCTAACAGCACTTGCTCAGGCAACAACAGCACTACACTATATAGATTAGTAGACTCCAACTTGTCTTAGGTCCAATTGGCGTCGACGGCAAGCAGGTGGGGAGCTACGGGCACGGCCAAAGCAAATTCAAAAGCTCGCGGGTTACTAGGTCCGGCTCGGCAACAGCAAGCACGAGCGAACGGCGTCGGCGACTGCAAGTAAGAAGGGCAAGCCGAGCTATGGGGAGTCTTCGGCTGAGCTTACTGCCGTTGTCGAAGAGCAGAGGATTTGAAGTATAGCAAAATCGTGGCTTCACCAAATGAAGGAGAGAGAATCACTTCTCTCTTGGCCTTCGACTTCTCGAGTCGGTTGTGCGGTGGCAGCAAGGACCGAAGGCGGTCTCCACGTTGGCCCTTGCATGCAGGGACGTGTCCCTTTGCATGCGAGGCCTTCGTCCACTGGCCACCGAGGAAGAGAGGGGAAGACATGGCCTCTGGTCAATGATCTCCTCCTTGTTGACCGGTTACACTAAGGGAAAAAGAAACAGGGTCGTGGGAACAAAGAAGAGAGGTCTAGCTCCCGCATTTCCTCCTTCGACGTGTGCATGTGCATGGCCATGGAAGTCCATAGTTTTTGTGCCTTAGTGGAAGAGAATAGATGGACGTGGCTGCATGGGCGTGAAATGAAGTCTATTGGTCCCTTCGTCGCGTGTACTCATGCAATGATGGACGGTTGAAGTTAGTGTGATAGGTAACTTGTCGACACACCATTTGAAATGAACCTTGGCCTTGCTAGTAATGTTACGTAGGAAAGATCTTCGACGAGACTATAAATTATTCGATAATTGGACCATTACTAAACGTACTTCTCGGTCCGGCGATGATGATGATAAAACGGCATCTGCAATTGGTGCCAATGACGCAGTTCGACGATACTTCCATCAACCCATCACACTCTGTTACATACTCGAGGTCCGGCAAAATCCGGATGTCACAATTCTCCCCTCTTTAGAGAACTTCTTCCTCGAAATTGGATGTTACTTACATTTCCTTAAACAGATGAGGGTAGCTCTGCCTTATTTCCTTTTCACTTTCCCATGTAGCCTCTTCCATATCGTGATGTTGCCATAAGACCTTGATTAGCGGAATTTCTTTGTTCGAAGGACTTGCTCCTTCCGATCTAGTACTCGGATTGGCTCTTCCAGGCACCTTACTTTCGCATCCACTTTGATGGCTTCATGATCAAGTATGTGACCAGGGTCAGGCTGGTACTTCCTTAGCATCGACACATGAAATATATCATGTAACTTTTCTAGCTTAGGAGGTAATGCTAGTCGATAAGCTACGTCTCCTATCCTTTCAAGGATCTCAAAGGATCCAACAAATCTGGGGCCCAACTTACCCTTTATTCCGAATTGTGATATTCCTTTCATTGGGGATACCTTAAGAAACACATGATCTCCCACATTAAATTCCAAGGGTCTTATATGCTTATCCGCGTAGCTTTTCTGTCGACTCTAGGCTATTTTAAGTCTTTTCCTGATGATCTCGACAGCCTCTGTAGTAATTTGTATTAATTCAGGTCCTATTAGTTTCCTTTCACCTACCTCATTCTAGTAGACAGGAGTCCTACACCTTCTCCCATATAATGCTTCATAGGGAGCCATACCTATACTTTGCTGGAAACTATTGTTATAAGCGAACTCCACTAAGTGTAACTTTTCATCCAAACTTCCTTTAAAATCAATAACGCAAGCTCTCAACATGTCTTCCAACGTCTGGATTACTCTTTCTGTTTGCCCATCTGTTTGCGAGATGAAAAGCAGTACTGAATTGGAGCTTAGTCCCTAAGGTGGTTTGAAGACTTCGCCAAAGGTTTAAAGTAAATCTCGAATCTCGATCTGACGTAATAGTTACAGGGACACCATGTAAGCATACTATTTGGCTTACATATATTTCAGCATATTTATCCATCGGATAATCTACACGAACTGCTAGGAAATTGGCAGACTTAGTTAGGTGATCTATTATCACCTAAATAGAGTCGTGACCACTTGATGTCCTTGGTAATCCTTGCACGAAATCCATCATCATGTGATCCCATTTCCACTCTGGTATGTCCAATGGTCTCAACAGTCCTGCGGGCTTGCGGTGTTCCGCTTTCACTTGTTGGTAAGTTAAACACTGAGAGATGTGCTTAGCTATATCCGCTTTCATGCCATTCCACCAATACTGTTGGCATAAATTCCGATACATCTTTGTACTACCTAGATGAATACTATAATTACTCCTATGTGCTTCCGATAGGATTTCCCTTTATACTTCTTCATTGTCGGGAACACATAGTCGTCCCTGGCATCTTACTATTCCATTATCAGAGACTTGAAATTTAGGTCTTTTTCCTAAAAACACTTCATTTCGAAATTTCACAATTTGTAGGTCGGACTCTTGCAGAGTTCTAATTTTCTGGATAATTTCCGGTTCAATCCTTAATGCGGTAAGCATACCAGTGAGGTGGTCTATTTCCAGCTTAAATTCTAAATCTACCATCATCTCCAATGGGTTCAATTCTGTTACTCTTACACTGACCATGTCTATAGCCGATTTACGATTGAGACCATCTGCTATCTTATTTGCCTTTCCTGGATGGTACCGTATTTCACAATCATAATCCTTTAACAACTCCATCCATCTTCTCCGTCTCATGTTCAGTTCCTTTTGTGAAAACAAATATTTTAAACTCTTATGATATGTATAGATTTCAAATTTCTCTTCATACAGATAATGCCTCCATATTTTCAAAGAGAAGATTATAGCTGCCAACTTGAGATCATGAGTTGGGTAGTTCAATTCAAGGGGTTTCAACTGTCTCGATGCATAGGCTATGACCTTGCCGTGCTGCATCAGAACACATCCCAGTCCTTTGTGAGACGCATCACTATACACCACGAATCCACCAAATCCAGACGGTATAGTTAGGATTGGAGCCATAGTCAATTTTTTTAAAATTCCTGGAAGCTCTTTTCACATTCTCCATTCCATTCAAACTTTACATTCTTCCAAGTCAATTTCGTCAATGGACCTGCAAGTTGCGAGAATCCTTCAATAAATCTTCTATAATAACCTGCTAGTCCTAAGAAACTTCGAATCTCAGTCGGCGTTGTTGGTCTCAGCCAAGTTGCGACCATCTCGACTTTCGCTGGGTCTACCGAAATTCCTTCTCCTGATACCACATGTCCCAGGAATATTATTCAATCCATCCAAAATTCACACTTACTGAATTTGGCATACATTTTATAGTCTCTAAGGGTATGTAACACTACGCTAAGATGTTGCGCATGTTCTTCAGGTCCTTTCGAGTATATCAGAATATCATCAATGAAGACAATCACAAATTGATCCAAATAGGGCTTGAATATTCTAGTCATCAGATCCACGAATGTAGATGGGGCATTTGTTAGTCCAAATGGCATTACTAGGAACTCATAGTGTCCCTTGTCGGCGTCCTACCTCGAGTAACTGATCCCATCGTCCTCTTTCTAGGCATTCTCTGCTCTTGGTCACTAATCTTGCAGAACCTACTTTTCAATTCCATACAGAATTAGAAATTGAGCGACCCACTCAAAACAAACTATCAATCAGCTACCAATCACATGCATCAGCATAATAAAAGGCATTTCCTACTAACTATCCCATAACTCATCGCACATCATCACTCCATACAATAACTAGCTTTGATACCACTTTGGGTGGGGATGTCACGCCCCGAACCTCGAGTGCGTGCACATCCCTTAGTGGTCAATCAAATTGCGATGTTCTCAGGACGCGTCGCCGACCCAAACAATTCATGCACATGCGGAAGCGAAATAAACAATCCCCAGACAACAATCAACATGGGATAGAAAAGCAGGACAACCATATACAACAAACCACACTTTTATAAACATCCAAGTCAGCCTACAAAGTTATATACAAAAGTCAATGCCCCAAAAAGGACTACCTAGCTAACCCTACCCCAGACCCTCCTACTTGGGATCCGGGTCCACTATGACACCATCAGGAATGTCGATGTCTAGTGGGTAAGCTACTTCCTCAACTTCGGGCTCCTGCTCATCCTCAGGCAACTGGTTCGCCTTGATATTTGCGATAATATCGGCATGCACAATAGGGTCGAGTACCTCCTCACCCTCACCCTCAACGGCGGGTTCATCAAAACTATCCACGAGACCTTCCCATTCCCCATTAGGCCCGTGACGAAACCACACCTTGAATCAATGAGGTACCAACTGAGGTAGACCTTCATCAACCAAGATTGTGGTCACGACGAGCTCACGGGTCCAGGGATTCCCGGGGACAAGGAAGACGGTACTTTGCTCGCTATACCCTCGTGGCTGCCCAAAACGAACTAAATGGACTTCCATCTAAGAACTTGTAAAAATTGAAACCCACGACGGGGTGAGACAATGTCTGAGCGAGTTCACACCCTAAACCCTGATTAGGAAGGTAATACACCTAGAGGCAGTCTAATCACAGATCATAGAAGACTTATCTCGCCTCAGCACCTCCCTGCACATCAGTACGACTCATATAACATTTACAAATGCAATCAATAACTGGAACGCCTCACTTTCAAATCAATCAATCACAGGGGCCTCGATTATAAGGCTAAATCGTTATGATACGTCCCATTCCGTGCCACACAATTTTGTCCCATAATCAGGCGTGGTTATATCTCACTCAGACAAGCGTTCCAATTAATTACGGCCCCACGAGCACGGCCAACTCAACACTCGGCGGTCTTCTGGCATAACCAAGCGTCATCTCGCCCCATCGAGCACCAACGTCTACCTCTAGACAACATTCTCGAAGGAGCATCGGCTCAGCCTCTACTGCGACCAGCATTTGTTGACAAAGGCATTCCATATAGGAGCATCGCCCACCTGACTCTCATCGGGTGACGGGTTCTCCTAACCACCACACGCACACTCAATCTTGGCCAAGGACATTGTGCTTTGCACTTAAATGCCTCAATTTAAATAATGTGCTTGGCCTATTTTCTTCATATTAAAAACACCCTGTAAAATAATCGTGTGTGGTTCACGGTCGGCTTAAGCCATAAAAAATGATATCATTCCTTTTAAAAATCTCACTATTTGATATAGTACTTAAAAACATTTTTTTTTTTTTTTTGTGTCAAAACCCAATACCTAGTATTTTTCTAATTAAATACCAAAAATCCATAATTTTGGAATAATAGCTCAAATTTCATCAATCAACATCCAATTGCACAAACTAATTACATCACGACAATTAGCACGAAATTCTAATGACCTGCTATCACGGTATAATTTTCATAAAATAATAAACAATAAAATAAATTACAAAATAATTAAATAAATGCAAAATAATTAAATAAATCACTAATTAATCTACCTAAGCTAATCTAACCACATAATTGAACTAATTAAATTAATCTAACCAACCTAGCTACATCTAATCTAATTAAAACTACCTAATTGAACTAACTAACCACGTAATTGACCTATCTAATTAATCTAATTAGCTAACCAAGCTAAATAAATACACTAATCTCACTTAGACTAATCTAAACCTCTCCTAAGCATAATTAACCCCCTAATTAAGGTTTAGAAAGTAAACTCACCGGTTTAGCAAACTAATGAGTTAACTATGACGGCGGCGCGACGACGAGCAAGACTCGAGTCTACAACGACGTCAAAGGGAGCTCGGATTGGGCTAAAAATGGTCCAACACGGCTCAGCTAAAGCTGAGCTTCGGCCTTGATTCTGCGGAGGGCCGCTAGTCGGTCTGAGTGGGTTGGCCTTGGCTCGGTTTGGGGCTTAGTTGCGGGCTAGATTGGAGGCGTAGTGGGCACGAGGTTGAGTGGAGCTACTTCGATGGACGATGGGCTGGAACATGTGTGGGCTGCAGTGAGGATTTGGGTGAGAAGTCGAGGGGAAACGGTGGGCTGCCTTCACGAGGGAAGGGGGCGTCGATGAAGCTGCTGGAGTCAACGTCGGTAGGTTTCGTTGGGGAGTTTGACTCGATGGAGTGAAGATGTGAGGGGGCGTTGGGAGGAGGCGGTCGAAGGAGGGGGTGCAAGGTGGCAGCTAAAAGGGGGCAAAGTGACCGAGCGGTGGAGTGGCAAAATGAGAGTGAAGGAGTTGAGTTTTTCGAAGGAAATGAAAGAGAGGCAAAAGCAGCGAAAGAGGGGGACTAGCTGCTTGGCGTGCGAGAGAAGCTGTAGAGGTGCGGTGAGGATTTGGGTGAGAAGTCGAGGGGAAACGGTGGGCTGCCTTCACGAGGGAAGGGGGCGTCGATGAAGCTGCTGGAGTCAACGTCGGTAGGTTTCGTTGGGGAGTTTGACTCGATGGAGTGAAGATGTGAGGGGGCGTTGGGAGGAGGCGGTCGAAGGAGGGGGTGCAAGGTGGCAGCTAAAAGGGGGCAGTGACCGAGCGGTGGAGTGGCAAAATGAGAGTGAAGGAGTTGAGTTTTTCGAAGGAAATGAAAGAGAGGCAAAAGCAGCGAAAGAGGGGGACTAGCTGCTTGGCGTGCGAGAGAAGCTGTAGAGGGGGGGAAGTCAAACAAAAATATCCAACTCATCAATGCTTGGTCCCCTAATACTTTCATGCATATTATCCCCACAAATAACCAATTTTGGATAGCAAAAATGGCCATTCTCTCTCCCTTTCGAATTCTTTTCTTCTTCTTTTTTTCCGAAATGTCTCAAATTCAATTTTTTTTGAAAAATCCTAGACTCGAAAAAATTTCTCCGAAAGACTATGCGACATCCTATAAATGAATTATGACACGCTAGAACTTTCGATTCCTGAAATCAGGTTCAATTTCATGGTTAATTTCAACCGGGCGCAATTTTAGCGTAACCTAACCTACTAGGTAGCTTTTAGGAATCTTTAGTGCAATTGACCCGTGCTCGATTATTTTCGATCCACATTGTGTATCTCCGACTCATAAGCAACTCTCGGTTGTCATAAAAATCTCGAGGTTTCAAATACAGGCATAGGGTACAGAAACAACAAAAAAAATCGGTTTAATGCCGTTCGACGCGAATTTTACAATTTGGTGGAATCACCCACACTTTAATTACATGTCTCTGTCGAATCGACCTATCTCCGGTCTCTAATCGATTTTAATGGTGCCCTATTGACCCTTGCAGATTAGCACGGTCGAGCAGTCGATTTCTGATCAAATTCTCAAGTCGGTTGTGTTTAGATTTCTTAACAGCTTCACCAAATAGATTAATTTTCTAGTGAGTGATCAGCTCAAAGAAAAAGACCATAGGCGGATCAATGAAAAGCTCAATTCTTCTAGTCAAAAACAGAATCGAAAATCAGGATGTCACATTGACTTATCATTTTTAGCAAACCAAATGCATAAAAGTTCATAAAACTAATTCGTGGAAAAATCTTTCACTCAAATAAACATACCCTACATTTGGGTACATTTTCGTGTTTGTCAGAGGAGCTGTTTTAGAATAGAATGCCAAACAGACTTTAACAATTTCTTCGACTATGGATGCTTTGTTTGTTGTGTGTTATGAGGCTATAAGCAACTATATGGATCAAAAACTTAATGAGTGGGCTTAGAATTGTGGATCCCATCTCCAAATCTACTCAAACTTATTGTGATCATAAAGTTGCAGTGTCCTTTAGGAAGAACAGCGAAAGATCTGATAGGTCTAAGCATGTTGCACTAAAATATTTTGTTGGGAAAACACTATATTGTTTTGAAAATGACAAAGTTCAAAAACTACTATTGCGTGTATTGGTTACTAAAAACCGGTTGATAAATGCGCAAGCCAATTTGCAGATAAAGTCCTGTCGAGAACGTCTGAAAGCTAAAAGTGCTCTAACTCACTAAAGGTGAGTAAGGTATTAGGCATAGAAAATGTCTAAAAGGTAAATGAACCTAAGTAGAAAATGAACAAATTGTAGAGCAAAGAGTTCGTGAAGGCTTGAATAGACCGTAAAAGGTGAACGGCTTAGTAGAACCAAAAGACCTCAAAATGCTTGGAAGGATCAAAGAGTGGGAGGTGAACAATCAGTTGCAACATGAAACGTGAAAGGATTAGGAGGATTGTAAGAAGAAGCAACTCCTGCTACTGACAAAGTGGAATACGCATGTCGTGCTTCTATTTCCTAGATAGTGGATCTAGGTCAATTTTTTAATTTGTTTTGAATTCAAATTGGAGGTTGACAACCAGTTTCAAGGACTGGAACCCACAAGAAGTAACATAGAGAAAATCATAATAGTATTTCCTTATTTGTGCAAGCATTCATAGAGCCAGGCGGCCTTTAAAGCAGAAGCCTCTATTCCATGGAAATCTTCTTTTTACCCAAGGAAAAAGAAGACTGAACGTGTAGCTTTTTGGTCTGTTGAGTGGGGGCGTGGGTCCAATGGATCCTTGATTTAGAGGAGACCTCCACCAGCTAGGATGAAGCTTGGAAGATCTTTTAAAGAGATCAAGGATTGTCGAGGACTACAGCTAAAACTAGAACTTCTATTATTTCTGTCTTCGAATTCTCTACAGTTTATATTTGGGAAATTCTGATTTTTTCTGATTGTTTTTTATGGAATTCTAGTCGGCGGAAGACGACTTACCTAATTCCAATGCGCAAACAGCAAATAGCCCCGCAACAAACGTTGAATTGCGAATCAATCACGAACAACACTACCTTACGTTGGTCTGGATGCAATCACATAGAAAACACCCGATTTCCACGGCGTAAATGCAAACCATTCTTGCAAATTGATGATGGAACGCCTTCTTTCTTGACGATGGAATTTTGAGAGAGATTTTAGTGCAAAATGATCTGACAACTTCACCCAACGGTTGTGTTCGGGAGATTTTATACGTCTCCCTTCGTACCCCTCCATTGGTGACTTTCCATCGTAACGCATCAAGATGAAACGGTGCGTTCCGTTCGCACCCCATCATGGACGTACCAGCTGAAAGAACTACATCTCCCACTCGGACATGATGGGCCTGATAGCGCTCTATCAAGAATATAAGGCAAGGCATTCAACATTCATCAACTTTACAGAACAATTCATACTAGCAAGTAAGCCGTGCGACCAGTGAGTACACCTGCACTTGGGAGCTCAAATTATGCACCTGTTAGGGATGACATAATGGCTACAACCCGAAAAGAAAAATAAACAATCAATGTCTCACAAAGTGCCCTGACATATTTTGTTACATCAATTCAAGTATACTTATCCCTTAGAGGCTATACTTGATTATCCTCAAAACACCATGTATTTACAATTATATCCGCAACCATATAAGGCGATATAATTGGTCGACCAGTAAATACATGTAATACAACAACAGTCTTCCTTCGCACTCATGTCTCTCTCAATTTCAGAACAACTGCTTTCCTAGACACGTCCCATAGGCCATATTTATTCATGACCGCCCGTAACATGCTAAAGTAGCAACATTGATCTTTCACTTCGAGAACATAGTCAGAAGTAACATAGGGCACAAATTGAGGTAAATCATAAATTACCTCGAGGGCTCACACAATTAGTAAATAGGGATAATTTTACTCACCTTCCCTTGTTGGTCGAACAATGCACATGTAGTATGAATTACATGCTATAGTGGATTTCTCTTTCTATAAGAGCGTATGTCATTTCTTAAATATATCCACTATACGGATCTTAGCCTAAACATAGTCACGTGCTTCTCACGTACTCATGTTTAACTCGAGTGCTATATTAGCTCGCTTTCTATAGCGCCCAATTAAGTACTCGCATCCGGCATCTTACAGGCATACATGATTGTGGGACTATCATGTTCGGTCTTAAACAAATCACAGACCTCATCTTGACTCCAATCAAGGCGACATATTTTATGTACCAGACTTGCTCTTCAGCATTTATTTGTACATAACGTCTCATCTCAACGTGCTAACTATAGCACTTGAGGCGATTGCTCGTGTGAGTGAGCCAATCATTACCTGCTGACATACTTTCCAATAATATATGTGTGCTTGTGCTAGTCTCATAATGGATTTGTACTTTTTGATAAAACATCAAGTCATTAATAAACAAACAAGTACAATACATATGTCCACAAAATACATGAAACAATGATTCTCTACAATAACACATATCACATTCTACGCAAACCTAGTGACATCCTGTGGGTCAAGAATATGTCTTTAGGAATGGCCTTTGTAAATGGATCAGCAACCATTCTATTGGTTGAAATATATTGTAGGATCACTTCTTTCTACGCTATAATATCTCTGATGAAGTTATTCTTCATGTCAATGTGCTTCGTCCTTCCATGATACTTGGGATCTTTCACATAGGCAATGGCAGCTTGACTATCGCAATAAACTGTCACCGGTCTTGGAACCTCGGTGACGGTGGCTAAATTTTCAAAGAAACGTTTTAGCCATACCGCTTCTTGCACCTTGCGGCGAACAGGCAATAAATTCAGCCTCCATAGTTGACAAGGCTGTGCATGTCTGCTTTCCTGCTATTCCAAGAAATTGCACCTCCATTGAGCAAGAACGCATATCCAGAAGTCGATTTACGCTCATCCAGGTCTCCACCCCAATCAGCATCTGAATAACCTAATAGGCGTAAATCATTCCCTTTGTAACAAAGTCGATAGCCCACGGTGCCCTTCAAGTATCTCAGGATCCTCTTCACTGCTTTCCAGTGTGTTTGACCGGGATTTGATTGATATCGGCTCACCAATCCCACGGCATAACATATGTCGGGTCGAGTACACATCATAGCATACATCAAACTTCCGATCGCACTAGCGTAAGGAACAATTTCCATCACTTTGATTTCTTCTGGAGTCTTAGGACACATCTCAGTACTTAGGCCTTCACCTTGCATGACAGGGGTATCAATGGGATTACAATGCTGCATATTGAAACACTCAAGAATCTTCATAATATAAGATTCTTGTGATAAAGTAAGGAGTTTCCTTAATCGATCTCTTTCGATCTTAACTCCTAATATATAAGCAGCTTCTCCCATGTCCTTCATTTCAAAATTGGAGGACAACCATTCTTTTATGGTGATTACCATAACCTTGTCATTTCCAGCCAACAGAATATCGTCCACATAAAATGATAAAATCACAAATTTATCTTCAGACTGCTTGACATATACACAGTGATCTTCTTCGATCATCGTAAAACCAAAAGTTGTTATGGCTCGATGAAAACAAAGATACCACTGTCTAGATGATTGCTTAAGGCCATATATTGAGCGATGAAGTTTGCAAACTTTATGCTCTTGACCTTTAGCTATGAAACCTATTGGTTGTTTCATATAAATTTCCTCATCTAGTTCTCCATTGAGAAATGCCGTCTTTACATCCATTTGATGTAATTCAAGGTCCAAATGTGCAACGATGGCTAGAATAAGGCGTATTGAGGCAAACCTTACAACCGGTGAAAAAGTTTCCTCGTAGTCTATACCCTCTTGTTGAGTATAACCTTTCGCCACAAGACGAGCCTTATACTTTTCAATGGATCCATCCGCCCTTTGCTTAATCTTAAAGACCCATTTGTTTCCAATGGCCTTACGATTGGGTGGTAGATCAACCAAGTCCCTGGACATGATTTGTCCTCATTGACTCCATCTCGTCTTCCAAAACTTTTCTCCATTCTTCCTTATCAGAGGATGAGAGAGCCTCTTGAACAGTCTTAGGTTCGGCATCATCTTTATGAGCAATCATAAATGCTTCTCCTTCAATCTCAAAACGACGACGAGGAATACTTTTACGATTACTTTTACGCAACTGAATTTCTCTTGAATTCAATTCGCCAGACGATGCTACACTCCCACTAGGTTTTTCATGTTGAGGTAAATCTTCATTTCCCTCCATAACATTAGTGGGTGTATTATTAGAATCTTCCATCTCATATAATTGGAAATCCTTATCAATCTCACCTCTACTAGGAAAATCGTTCTCCAAGAACATGACATCTCGTGACTCCTTTTCGGTCATACTCCCATCAGCTTGTTCACCTATGAACACATATCATTTGGAGTGTTCAGAATATCTTATAAAGATACATTTCTTCCCTCTGACGTAGACTACTTAAGTCTGGTTTTCTACCAGTCCATAATTCATAAGGGGTGGAAGTGACCGATTTTGAGGGCACTCGGTTAAGTACATAGGCAGCAGTCAATAATGCATCTCCCCAAAAAGAGATAGGTAAGTTTGCTTGCGCCATCATAGACCTAACCATTTCCAATAGGGTTCTATTCCTTCTCTTAGCTACCCCATTTTGTTGTGGAGTATTAGGAATAGTCAATTGTCGTACAATTCCCTTTTCATCACAAAGAGCCTTGAATTGCTCGATAGATACTCACGTCCGCGATCGTTCTCAATGCCTTTATTGTTTTGTTCAACCGATTCTCTACCATCGTTATATATCGTCTAAAGCATTTTAATGCTTCGGACTTATGGGAGATCGAAAGACATAACCGAAACGCGTGAAGTCATCTATGAAAGTAATGAAATATGAGGCTCCATGCCTCGCCCTCACATTCAAAGGACCACAAATGTCAGAATGTATGAGTTGCAATGGAAATTCAGCTCTAGTCCCTTTACCGAATGGTTTTCTAGTTGTTTTTCCCGCTAGACAATGTTCACATACGGGTAGATCAACATTAGTGAGTGACCCTAAAAGGCCTTCTCTAGCTAATCTTTGCATTCTTTGCAACCCAATGTGACCTAATCTAGCATGCCAAGTATTTGCATCAATCTCAACGTTATTAGAAGACGCAATTAGAGAAAAACAACCATCAACATTAACATTGTACTGATCATAGTCAATGTCTAACACCATAAAACCATTCAATACATGACCGGAACCATAATAAACCGTTCCATATAAAATATCAACACAATCACCATGGAAATTCAATACATAACCTAAGCTAAGAAGAACAACTACAGAGACCAAGTTTTGTCGAATATCTAGAGCATAAAGGACATCATGCAGGAATAGGTTTCGACCACCACGTAAGATTAATTTACATGTGCCGATACCCTTCACTTCAACTCTTGAGTTATTCCCAACATATATCCATCTT
Organism: Eucalyptus sp. ANBG9806169; assembly: GCA_014182395.1. Lineage (NCBI taxonomy): Eukaryota > Viridiplantae > Streptophyta > Magnoliopsida > Myrtales > Myrtaceae > Eucalyptus > Eucalyptus sp. ANBG9806169. Next base: position 37,105,363 of record CM024575.1, read on the forward strand.
CTTCCAAGTGATATCCGATGATACTCCACAAATGCTTCTCGGTCTCTAGCTACATGGTCTGTTGCTCCTGAGTCTACAGTCCACATTGGATGAGATTCAACAAGCATTACAGTACTAGAAACAAAAGTATTACTCAAAGTAATGGAGTAATAGGGTACCTTTTTCGGCTTAGTGCATTCACGAGCAAAATGACCCAGCTTGCCACAATTGTGGCACTCCATCTTGGCCTTGTCCTTCTTCTCACCACGCTTCTTGCGTCGGAAGGTCTTAGCCCTCTTGGGTCCCTGATCAGTCATCTTCCCTTTGTTGTTGAACTAAAGATTCCTCTTGCGCTTGAAGCCCGAAACTTTGCGCGAACTCGATTCAGCAACATAAGCATGGGTAGAGGATCTCGCAGCCTCTAGGCGCTCATCCTCTAATTCCAAATGACGCGCAATATCATCAAAAGTGACGATGTTCTCATTATGCGTCATATTGATCTTCATATGTTCCCAATTATCAAGAAGAGACCTTATAACAGCCTGAACTTGATGTTCATCAGTAAGGGAGTGACCTACCGACTTCAGCTCACGGATCATGTTTGACATCTCCCGAAGATGTTGCCTCATCGTTACATTTGGGCGCTTTTGGAATGTGTCAAACTTGATGGTGAGTCTCCTCAGCTTAGTGGCAGATGTACCTCCAAACTTATCCTTCAAGGCAACCCACATAACTTGAGCTTTATCGTAACTTTCAAACTCACACATGAGATCATCTTGCATACAGCTCAGCAACATGATGCGAGCAATGCTATTCTTCTTTTTCCAAGCTTGATAAGCTTCTAGATCTCTCCCGTGTTAAGCTGAAGTTCCATGCTCGGGTTCATCCATGGTGTGGTTGAGGGTTTCCAAAACCTCTTGTTCCTCAAGGATGTACCTGAACCTTTCGGTGCCAAATATCATAATTATCACCGTTCAGCTTCTCACCCTTATTGAGGTCAGCCACAATGGTCTTGGATGCCGATGCCATAATCAATTGCTATAACACATTGACATAATAGACGCAGAATCAATACTAGCACATTTTTCAGAGTAACACACATATTTAATTTGCAGCAAAAACAAACTAAAATAATGATAATTCAACAAAAGACACAAACAAAAGTTCACTATGTTCCCAATCAACTTCTATGTACGATTGTTCAATTATCATTAATTAGTTTAATTTGCACAAATTTTGAGTTCTAGGTGAGGACTCCTTCGAATTCTACCAACCTACGAACTCCCACTAGGAAAAATAATTACATGACCTCATGTAATTTCTACATCTTTCCTTAACACAAAAACATAGCATGATAATAACCAACGTATAAACAACAATCATGCTCCAACTATAATAAAAATTGCAACTCAACATGTAATGGATTTCCTACAATTGTTCTAATTTTCTAGCAACTAGAAAATTGCAAGTATATTAAACTATATACATGATATCATCGAGCCAAGCTCTTCACAGCATAAATAACATCATTTGCACACAAGTTAGCTACTGTATTTCTTAAATACAAGCTACAAATGAATAAACTGCATCAAATCCCAAAAAAAAATATGCGTACATGGGGTTCCCTACACATTTTCATATATTTATAAAATCCAAAAATGAAAAATAATTATACCACAGTGTAGAGGACATCCATACGAACCTAACGCCACCAACCACACTCCAATCGGAGCCCGCATGCACCCCCACGCGGCGCCTGAGTGCGCGGCGCGTGTGGCGCACGCGCCAGTGAGCCAAACGGCTCCTGGCCGGTCTGACCGGTCCGACCGCTGACCGGTCAACGGTCAATGGGTTGGGTCAACGGTCAACCGATCGGGTCTCGGGTCGGGTCAACGGGTCGGGTCGTGTTGCCGGCCGGCCGACAACCGCCGGCCGTGACGTCCTCGATGACGTCATCCCAACGGTTACCGACCGTTGGATGACGTCATGGTGACGTCATCACGCGCCGGTTCGCCGACCGACGCGTGATCACACCCGCCGGTTCGCCGACCGGCGCGTGTGACGCATGCGCTGGCCAAGCCAGCGCTTCAGCGCGTGGCGCCCACGCGCGTGGCTTCCGGCCGCGCGTGTGGGCGCGTGCGGCGTCGCACGACGGCGCGTGCGGCGTCGTACGACGGCGCTCGACCCACCGTTGGACTCGTCTCGACGAGATCTTTCACCCTGTATATTCAAAAATTAATTTTGGCAAACAAATTATATCGAAAAATGGCCAAAACCGTACGGGTGTACGCGACCCTGAGTCCGTTCTTTGCTACGGTTGAAATTTTGAGTTTTTCATATGGCAATTCCGACCATTAGACATCCAAACAGTGTAGAATTGATACTCTTGATCTCAATATCAAAAGTTAAACGAGAAAATTCAATGAAAAACAAGGCAGAAATCACGATCGGGCTCTGATACCAATGATGGAATTCTAGTCGGCGGAAGACGACTTACCTGATTCCAATGTGCAAACAGCAAATAGCCCCGCAACAAACGTTGAATTGCGAATCAATCAAGAACAACACTGCCTCACGTTGGTCTGGATGCAATCACATGGAAAACACCCGATTTCCACGGCGTAAATGCAAACCATTCTTGCAAATTGATGATGGAACGCCTTCTTTCTTGACGATGGAATTTTGAGAGAGATTTTAGTGCAAAATGATCTGACAACTTCACCCAACGGTTGTGTTCGGGAGATTTTATACGTCTCCCTTCGTACCCCTCCTTTGGTGACTTTCCATCGTAACGCATCAAGATGAAACGGTGCGTTCCGTTCGCACCCCATCATGGACGTACCATCTGAAAGAACTACAGTTTTCTCTGAAAGGGTTACTTCAGTTTCTAATTTGGGAATAGAGAAGGTTTATAGTGTTAGAGGTGCTTGTGTGTTTTAAAGTTATCTACTAAGCTCCGAATAAAAGCAGCACCTTCTACGATTTGTAACCACTTGAGATTATTAGTAGATTTCGGCCTCAATTGTGGTTGTTAGTCCAAGAGAGTAGATATAGCTTAGATAAAGCTAAACCACTATATCTGCTTGCATATTCTTCTATATCTTTAACTCATTTATTTATTTGTTTGATAGAAGCATCAATATCTATTTAATTGCAAATTCGTCTATATCTTCAATCCATTTATCTATTTGTTTGACAGAAGCATTGGCATTTGTTTAATTGTTTTTGCCTCCGCTTGGGCATACTTGCAAGCATTCCTTGGAAAAGTTCGAATTGCTTCAATTCAACCCATTCACCCTCTCTCAATTATATGCTAACCTCATCAATTAGTAGGAGAGCTTGGTAGCTCAGTTTTTGAAGTATTAATTTCAGATTTTAAAAAAAATATATATATGAAATGCTTAACATAAGAAGTTCAATCAATCTTAAGACCACAAAATGTGGGATGGCACTAACCATATCCATTGAAATTGCAGGATGAAAGTTTTTTCAATCGATGGGCTACAGCTTATGGAACATCATTAGAAGAGGACCATACGCCACCAGTGTTGATATCTGATTTGCTTTTTCTTCTTCTTTTTTAATTTTTTTAAATAATAATATTTTTAAAAAAGAAAACCATACGCCACGAGGGACCGGTCTAACCTAGCCACTCTTCCTTTTCTTTTTTTATTTCCCTCACCTGGGCCCGACCCTCCTCTCTTTTCTTTCTTTCCCCATCGGCCAGGCCTTCTTTTTCCCCGCTGGCCCAACCCTCTCATCCTTATCTCTTCCCTTTCCATCTCCCTTACACTCTATAGAAAACACCGTGATGCTTGTACAATAGAGTAGAGGGCAGAGCGTCGAGCGAGGTTTTTGGTCAAGGGTTAGGTCAATAGTGACAAAGAGATAAAGAGCGAGGCAAGCGCAGTTGATGGGGAGGTTCAAAGGAGGAGGTTATGTTAGGGAAATCCCTCATGATGTTCTGAAGACGACAAAATAAATCAAAGGCTACAAACGTGTTTAATGATTGAGTAATAGACTATGCAGATAATAGAACGTGTAAAGGATATTATCAAAGTCCATACTTGAAAGAACTAGAAGATAGACTCTATGCTGAAGCTAAACTTATTTAGACCATGTCTAGATCTTAAGTCTAAATATGTTTAGAAGCAGAATATATTCAGACCTATGTCTAGATTGTAAAGTCTACTTCAGACAAAAGACACTCATACTTTTTATCAAACAGAACACTCTCAGACTTTACATCCAGAACGAGACACATGTCCAGAACGTGACAAGGTCCAGAACGAGATACACGTCCAAAACGTGAAAGTTCAGAATGAAGCATGTTCAGAACTAGACAACTCAACAGAACGTAACACAAGCCCCAAACATATAACGACTATGATCTGGTTTGGATTTCATACCAAGATAGATTTGATTGACTCAATCTAATTGATTGACAATTGGATCTTGAAAATAAGAACTTTCTAAACAGAGAAACTCTACTTATGGAAACCAAGATTCTTTTTGTATGGGCGATCAAAATCAACTTGGAATTTTGCTTTTGTCACTCAACGGCTACTAAATATTCTTGATATAGACCTATTCAACGGGTAGATTAAAAGACGATCCTCAAGATACTGTCCAACAGCTAGTTTGGAAGTGGAGGAATATTTAAGAAGAATAAGGACCAATGAGCAAGTAAGAGACGGAGCGAAGAATCTATAATTCCAAAGTGTGAAAGAACTTCGATCATACACTTGTCTTTCATGAGCTTAAACGTTTGTGATCATGAAAGAAATACCAAAAGAGTGACTTAGTGAGATAATGTGATCTACCACTGAGTGTTTGCACTCAAACTTGTAATCTCTTGTCAATCACATAGTATAATCTATCCAGAAGGTTGTTAGCGTGGGAAAGTGGACGTAGGCTTGATCTAAGCTGATCTACTATAAATTTCGTGTGCAACATTCTCTTCCCTTAACTCTTTTTAAAGTCTATTGCACACTTACAAGTTATTTCAGAAGTTTGTTCCATCGCATAACATCTTCTAAACATCTAACAAAATCCTGGTGGCTCGTTTGTCAGACTCTGATCCGTATATAGACTTTGCTCGCAACTTATTTTGTTCTGCATTTATTTGTCAAGACTTCTTTTAAACACCTATTCACCCCCCTCTAGGTGTTCGTACTAGCTTTGTCAGATTGGACTAAGAGAGAGTGGGGGAACCAAGAGATAAAGCAAGGAGACCGTGGGAGAGATAGTGACTGAGAGTGCGAGACTAAGGGCGACAAGGAATTCTCCGGTAGCTCGGCCTTGCTTGAGCCCCATTTGACAACTCCCAGCCAACACCCTCGAGCTCGCGGCTCCCTTTCCCCTTGCGCCAAACCTCAAGTAAGTCTCAGTTTTCCTTTTTCTATTTCCCTTGCATTAGGTTGCTTTTTCCTAAGGATCCCTTGCTCTTTTTTAGCCCTCTTTCGGGCACGCTGGACTGACAAAGGGATTGCTTTTATACGGCTTCGGGCTTCTATTCCTAGTGGTGCAGTCATTCATCACGTCGTAGTGAAGTAAGTTTGCAAATGCTCTATAGTTCTCCACTTCCTGAAATGGTTCCGTCGATCTAATCAGAGGAAATAACCAAAGAAAAAGGCTCTACTGCTAACCGTGATTCTCGTCCGACTCTGGGCGGTGAGTGGGGTAGGCGGAACGTTGTGCGGTAGCAGCCTGCCAGGCAGTAATTTAATAATCAACTTTGCTTTGCCAAGAGGTCTCAATCTAAGACAAGGTTGTTATCCGGCTCACACGAGTTCTAGCCCTGTCAACTTTGTGCACTATTGTTTTGTTCTTTGCTTGTTGATCATCGAGAAACCCCATTGAGTTAGTAATTTCCTGTTAGTGTTGCACAACAGTTGTTCGTCAAAATGTTTTCTCTAAGTTCGACTTGCCTCTGTGTGACATCCTAATTTTCAGGTTCTGTTTTCGATTGGATAAGTTGGACTTTTCATCAACGCACCTATAGTTCTTTTCTCTAAGTTGGCCACTCACGAGATAACTAGCCTATCAAGTGAAGCCCTTAAGGGATTTTAACGCAATAGACTTGAGAATTTGACTAGGAATCGACTGCTCAACCGTGCTAGTCTGCAACGGTCATTACGGCACCGTCGAAATCAATCAAAGACCGGAGATAGGTCGATTCAATAGATGTATGTGATTAGTGTGTGGATGATTCCACCTGATTGCAAAATTTCTGTCGACCGGCGTTAAACCGATTTTTCTGTCGTTTTGGTACCTTGTGCCCGTATTTGAAACCTCGAGATTTTCACAACAACCGAGAGTTACCAATGTGTCGAAGAGGTACATTGTTGCTCAAAAATAATTGACCACGGGTCAATTGCACCAAAAATTCCTAAAAGCTACCCAGTAGGCTTGGTCACGCTAAAATCGCGCCAAATTGAAATTAACTGCGAATTTGAATCCAATTTGAAAAATTGAAAGTTCTGTCATGTCATGATTCATTTTAAGAATGCCAACTCATCCTCCAAATATTTTTCTGCAAATCGAGATTTTTGGCAAAAATTCAAAATTTGGCCGTTTTTGTCCGGAAAATTCAGGAGACCGTTTTCGATCGCGTTTTTGGAATGCAAGTTGGTTCTATTGGCAAGGAAAAATGTCAATTTGGTTGAGGACACTTTGGTGGAATTTATGGGGATTGAATTGAATCCAATTGGTAAGGATTTGGTTCAATTTGGGGGAAAATTGTGTGCAAATTCGTAGCCCTCATGGTGTGCCACTTTCGGGCCACTTCATTAGCTTGCTTGGGAAGTTTGTGGGCTGCCAAAGAGCCATGGAAGATAGCCAAGGCCTGGTGGGACCTCTTTAAGGGACAAGAGGATAGAATGGAGGCCAATGGGTCCCTCCACTCTTGCAGCTGTCCCCTTTCTTCCTCAACAAACCACCTTTCTCCATTCCCAATCCATTTGAAGCTCAAAAGTTGCAGAGAAGCCAGCCAACTCCCTCCCCTTGGCTGTCGCACGCTTGCCGGACCTCCTGCCACCACTTCTCGCCGTCGCTTGCTCGTCGCGTGCCCCCAAGCCCCGCACGCCATTTTGCGTATCCCGCGAGCCAAGCCAGCTCCGTCTGTCTCTTGCTCGCTGTCCCGAGCTCATCCAACCGTCGTGTGTCGCTATTTAACTGTCTGCCGCCACCACCGTCACCCCTGCTCGCCCACCTGGCCATCAGTCCACCAGCCTTGGCCGTTCCAACTCTAGTTCAGTCTCTCGGCCCAGCAACAAGAGCCGAAGCCCTTAGCCAGCCATAGGCCTTCGAGGCCTATTTCGGACCTTTTACAGGCCTCGTAGGGTGTCGCTGCTTCAGAGTTTGTCGCCCATCTCCGCGTTGCCGTTGTCGTGGACTCATCGGATCGCTAAACTAGTGAGTTTACTCACTAAACTCTGCTTATGGAGTTAATTATTCTTAAGGGTTGATTAGTTTAGGCTAAGTATGGTTTAGGTGGTTAGTTAGAACGGATTAGCAATTTAATTACTCGTTATTGCATGTTAGGTGGTTAGATCTGCTTAATTTTAGCAACTAGATAGGTTATATTATTTATCTAGATTGGTTCAGAAATTTTCCAAGCCCGTTTCGGTATTTAATTAGGCTTTTCCGACCTAAGTTTCTATTTATGGCATTTGATTGTATTTATTTAATTATTTATTATTTTCCGAAAATTATACCGAGATAGCCGGTGACCGAAATTTCGTGCTGATTGCAATGGTATGCTCGGTTTATTTAATTGAGTGTTGATTTGTGCAAATTGAGTGGAAATTGTAATTTTGGGTATTTATCCAAAAATTGACTAATTTTGGTATTTAATTAGAAAATATCGGGCGTCGGTTTACAAAGCCAAAAATGTGTTTATGGACTATATTAAATATTGAGATTTTTGAAAAGAAAGATATTGCAATTTTGGCTCAGGCCGATCGTGTACCTTCACACAATTAGTTTTATCAGGTATTTTTAACACGATGAATTATCAGCTTGTGAGAGCATATTTATCGTCAGCTTTTGGGACCCTTTACACGTCAGCTTGTGAGAGCAGTATACTGTATTAGCCTAAGTGCTTTGATACGTCAGCTTGTGAAAGCAGTATACCTTATCAGCTTGTGTGAGCTATCTTGTGTAAGCACGATCTATATATTTATTAGCTTGAGCGAGCTATGACCATATATTGCAGCTTGTGTGAGTTAAGATCGTTTTATCAGCTTGTGCGAGCACGATCTATATATTTATCAGCTTGAACGAGCTATGACCATATATTGCAACTTGAGTGAGCAGTGGTGGTATTAGAGGATTGATATATGGTATTGAATTGACAGATAGTACTGTTGGTATCGAATTGAGCTAATTGACTAATTGATCAATGGTTTGATTTGAATTGAGTGGATTGGTTGAGATCATGAACTGTACTGACTTGCAGGAATGAACTGAGGCGAGGTAAGTCCTCTATCTTGTGTGTGCATAGGCAGCCTTCAGGCGTATTTCCTTCCTAGTCAGAGTTTAGGGGTGAACTTGCTGAGACATCATCTCACCCCGTCGTGGGCTAACATTTTCAAGTCCTTAGATGATGAATCCTCCTGAGCGTTTTGGCCGTCCCATGAGGGTTACCGAGCGGGTTTCTAGCTATCCCGATCCTAGAAGTCACTGGGTCTATGAACTTGTAGTGACCACTATCTAGGTCGAAGAGAATCCACCTCATAGGATACCTCATCGATTCAAAGCGTGGTTCCGCTACAGACCCAATGGTTTCAGGGTGGGTCCCCTTAGGACTTTTGATATCCTCGCTGCGGTAGTTAATGCTCTACTCTAGACGAGGATCCAGCTGACTCTCCTAATGGTGTGGTGGAGGACCTGACGCCCCCGACACTTGTGGAGACTAAAGAATAGGCAAATGAGTCCGACTAGCTAGTCATAGGACAACTTTGTTTCGAGGACCGATCTTTTGTAGACTTGTGAATATAGACTAGTTTTGTAAATGACCTAGTCAACTGTGTACAAAGGTGTGTTATGATTTTGAAAATAAACTCCTGCTTTTCTATCATATCTTTATGTTGTCGGGGGATTTATTTATATGCTTCCGCATGCACATTAAAATGAAAGGGTCGGCGACGCGTCCTGGGACGTCGCAATTAAATCGACCACCAAGGGATGGGTATGCGCTTGAGGATTGGGGCGTGACACTCTGTGCTTTTGGTCGTCATTTATGCACTCTTTGCTTGCACTACGTGGGTGATGCTCAAGGTAACCGAATGTTAAAGGAAGTGAAAAATGTAGAAATATTTTTGAAGGAAGATTGTAATCAATTCACTTGTATCGCACTTGTACATGTACATATTTATAGTACAAAAGAAAGAATAAAGGAAGGAATAAATGAGATTACAATATGATAACATTTTCCTACTTTATCTCCAAATATCCTTATCTGAATCTATTAGAATCGAAGTCAAGAACAATCGTAATAATCACGATCTTCTCCAACACTCCCCCTCAAGCTAGTGGCTTGTATAGATGAAAGACATCTAGCTTGCATAGTAGATAAGTATGTTGCCTTTGGCATAAGTGCATAGTGAAGATATCTGCTAGCTACTCCACTATTCCAATTCCTCAAGTCACAATAATCCCTTCTTGAATTTTTTCTCGAGTGAAATGATAATCAACTTGTATATGCTTTGTCCTCTCATGAAAGACTGGGTTTGCTACTAATTTAAGTGCAGCATCATTGTCACAAAATAACTCACTCACTCCATCAATTTCTACCCCAAGATCCAAAAGTAGACCTCATATCCAAATTATTTCACAAACCATTTTTGCCATAGTTTGATATTCTGATTCAACTGATGATAAGGAGATGGTTGATTGCATTTTGGTCTTCCATGAGATCAAGGATTTCCCTAACTTGATGCAAAAGCTTGTGACAGATCTTCTAGTCATCGGACAAGTCACATAATTAGTATCATAATAAGCCTTCATCTTCATGTCGCTTTCATGAGATACTAAGAGTCCAAAACCTGGGCAGCCCTTTAAGTATTTTATGACCTTTAGTGCTGCATTCATGTGGGACTGCCTTAGATTATGCATGAATTAACTGAGTATTTACACTACATAACATATATCTGGTCTAGTCATAGTGAAATTGTCGCGACCCCATCTCGCTGCCCTCGAATCCCTCACCATCACAAGGAGAGAAAATGGGGAAAGGTCGGGGAAAGGTCGGGTTTAGGGTTACTTGATCACGAGAGTTCCTTCACGGCTCGCATTCCAAAAGACGTCATCACCTCGCCTTTCGAATCAAGCCTCTCGTGAGTTCCCGCCACAAGATCGTGCTCTCTCCCAAGCTCATACCCCGAGTGATAGCGGAGTGTTGCGATCCATACCCACACGAGGGACACACCTTAAAAGAAGAGGTCAGGCGTGGATATTATATTTAAGGGTACCTTTACTATGATAGCCCTATTGACATTACGCTTCACCATAAGGATGGCATCACTTCATTCTTTGGGGTACTCCCATATCGAGTATGCTAAACCATGGTGAATTTCATCAAAACTCGTACCTCACGTGACGGGTTTATTTATACGGTCTAGTTGTTTATGACAACCTAAAAATAAGATGGGAGTCGCCACTAGCCTCATTTTGAGAGTCAGCTAGAAAACCCAATCAAGGGTTGGCAGTGTTCCCTTAATTCCTATGCAACCAAATATCTAGATTTAGGGACTTGGGTTACGTTAATATTTCTATTAGTGCTCTTTCGGTACCTAAATAGTATGTTATGTTTTCCTAACATGTCCATGTGTTTCCTTTTATATTTTTGGGATCATTAGTCCTAAACTAAGCGATCATGCGTGGTTGGTCATTTTCATTCTATTCTATTCTACAAAAAAGAAGAAGCAATCAATGGAATTGAAATTACGAGACAATAAGTAAGCAATCAAGGAAAGTAGTAAACCTACAATGCAATCCTAGAAAATATAAAAGAGAAACACAATTGAAAAATATGAGAGAAAGAGAGAAAACTCGCAACTCGTCGAGCTTTATACAATAAATGGAACCCGAGACATATGTCGGGAAAATGAAAAGTATATGATAATGGTCAGAATGGACATCGACCTCCACCATCTTCGCGCTTTCTCCATTTTTTAGGTCATAATCTAAGAAACTTATAACTAGGTGTGTACAATGGAAAGAAACAAGTATACACATCAAAACAATAAGATATCATGTTGAGATCAATCATTTAAAGGAAGTGCAATACGAAAATCAAATTTTGGGGCATCGGGGTCGGTCTTTGTCTTTCATGCGAGGGTCCCACCAAGACACCTACCCAATTCATTTTTTTGACTTATAGCAATTGTTGACCAATTGTATTCTCACATGGCCAATAATGCTTTTAAATCTCATAATTAAGCGATCTATGTGATCCCAGGGTTTCCCCTCGTATCATGCATCGACCCTACCATTCATCTAAAAGTCACATACAATGCAAAAATTTAAACATGCATGCAAGTCTTTTGAACCTTATTTCTCAACCAATCAAGCAAAAAAGTGAACCGTCGGCGGGTCACTTATTACAAAGGACATACGCCAATCACAAACACATGCAATTTCTAGTGCATGATGAGATTATATGTATGAAGGGTACATGTGATATATTATGGCACCCCCGAACGGCCCTCGATTCGTTAGGGTCACCACAGTTAACTTACCTTTCTCTTGACCTGATAATATAATACTCTAACACCAAGAATTAAAATAGGTCCACAAATCCTGGAGGTTTATATCTTTTTAGATCGGTCCCTACGCAGTTCATATAGCGGAAGAAAAATCAACCATCTCCTTCCTGAATTGAAATCGATGCACACTAACTAAACTTTTATAGGTTAAAGCCGAACACTTTTTATTTACATAGATCTAATAGACAACATCAGTCGATACATCAAAATTTGCCCTGGTTTTCTATACTCGGCTTCATACTAAAAAGGTAACCGAATTTCTTCATCTTTTCTTTTTCTTTTGTTTTTTTTTTCAAATAGTCATATACATAAGTCTATCAGTTAGTGTCGGCGATCTAAAATGCTTCTTCTGCTGACCTTAACTCTCGGTCACACCCACCCATCCAATCCATCAGCTGGCGGTGGTGGTAGCAACCCTAGAGAGCATCCATCTTGGCGAACAAAAACAGCAACGTACTCATGCAAAATGGGGCCGACGGAGAGACCAACGTTGAACACCACAATAACTCTCACTCGTTCGAATTACAACCCACGCACCTCGGGGTGTTGGTACTCCGACCATTCCCATTGGAGGTCGACCGGAATACCTCAAAATGTACCGGGAGTGACTGGTAGCAGAGGCATATCTCCTATTCTGAAATGTTAGTCCCCAAATGGGGTGAGTACAACCACTCAGCAGTAAAAGATTCATCAAGCTATATCATGCAGTACCATCAATATCTAAATTCATGCAAGATAGACAAAAACAGGTAATCAAGAGATAAGTATGCATCAAAATCATGAAATTCTTTAATGCAATAGTCGATGCAATTTCAAAAGAATTAAGATTCATCATGTCCAATTACACCAATCCCGATCATAGGGCCAAACTGTTATAACACGTCCCATTCCATGCCATACAATTTAGTCCTATAACCAGACCACACACATACTTAGTAGAATCATCCGTTTTATCATTCAAAAGGTTTCATCCCCCAGAGGACCAATGTTTGGATCCTTCTGGGATTTCGCACCCAATCCCGGCATCACGAAAGCCTCTAGCATTTAGCCACAAGGGCCATCGGGCATCCAAAGCGTGTTCTGTTACTCCAGGCATCTCGCACCCCACTTGGTATCACGAGGAACCTTCGGGGACTCGCCATGAAAATGGTTACCTCGACCCTCCGGATTTACGTACCGACTAGCATACAACCGGACATCCCGAAGCTCCCAGGGAAAAAGCCTCCGGCATTTAGCCACTAGGGCCACTGGGCATCCACAAGGCATCGACTCATTCAATCCTTTGGGCCTCCCGACTCCCGGGGCATCGTTGACCCGAGGGTCCAACGGTAACAATTAACATCTTAATTTCCAAAAAACACTTTTCAAGGCAATGACAATTGGAAATCACATGAGTTTCATTGAAATCTTTAGTGTCGAATGGTATATCGAATGCCAAAAACCAAGATATCCAATAACAATTCAAAATGATTCACTTTTCAGAGCAAATTCGGAGTAAATAGTTCAAAAACCAGAATGCACGGTTTTAATAAAAATTTCCGAAAAATCCCTAAATGAATTTAGAAAATTCTAAAATTTTGATATGTTATAAATGAGACCTAAAGGAAAAATTTTCGAGAAGGACACTATGTCAAATTCGTTGTGTATAAAGAGTAACAAATTGCGCAACTCGGTTCCAGATATTTTATAATATAGGATAATTCATATTTAAAAGCTCCAAAATTCTACAACACCAAAATCCAGAATTATCGTATAAACCAAGTGCAAACAAAACTTTGAAAGCACATCAAGTCCACGTCAATAGAACCATTTCGCAAAATCAAGATCTTAAGCACTAAATCGATCACAATTAAATTCATGATTTCAACCCCGAAATACTTTCGAAAACTCACATGCATGTACTTCAATCATTTTCAAGTTTCATAAATTCGGCCTCTTCGTATAAAATAGTTCATGTGTAAAGCCTTAAGAATTCTGCAATGCCAAGGTCAGTAACTCATGGGTTTACAAAACAAATTTTGACCCTAAAAAGCACGTATTTCACTTTCCAAGCCCGAACGATGTCCAAATTCACCAAATTTTCGCAAATGTCACAGAGATAATAAAAATCTATAGTATTTCGAAGGGTTACGTATCACCAAGCATCGACGAGATTCACATAGCATATGTTCGTAGACGTCTACTTGCACTACACTAGACAATCACAGCATACACAACATAGATTGATGAACTTCTACTTGCCTCAACTCCTAGCTCGATCGGGAACCAAAAATGGAGGGTTGCGGGTCGTGGGCATGGCTCGACAGTGGCAAAGACTAGCGGCATCGACAGCGGTAGCTCGAGCACGAGCACGGACGGAGGGCGGCCTTTCTCTTCCTTACGCCGTGCACTCACCCACTGCTCACACCTCTCTCACTCACGCCCCCCCTTCGATCGCTCACTTTCTCTCTCCCTCGCTCACCCGCTCACTCTCTTTCTCTCTTTCGATTTTGCTCATCTCTTTGCCACTTTGGTCACTGGTTTGTCAAAAACCAGTCAACAAATGAGAGTGTTTCGGCAGCAGAAGGAGGCAAGGACAGGTTGAGGGAAACGTGGCTGTTCTTGGTGGCCACAATGCCACTCGAAGACACGACGGCAGCAGCTGTCCCGAGCCCCTTCTTCGTTGGCCACCGAAAATGGAGTCACGTGGTTGCATGGGTCAACTATCTTCCTTCGATTGACCGGTTGAATGGCGAGAGAGAAGGCGTGTCAACAAGCAGGCGTCGATCGGCCACCACGGAGAGGAAGACGTGGCCCTTTGTTGAGTGCCCTTTGGTCAACATTTCCCACCTTGGTTGACTTTCCATTTGACGGGCACATGTGCTGCATGGTCAATATTGTTAAATTATGACTCGAGTTTGAGTATTTACAATTTGCGATTCTTGCACAAAAGAGGAAAGTTCTCTGCTGCGCGGCCTGTGGATTGCGAATTGAAGGCAATCGGTTTGTGGGGTCCAGAGTCAATACTTTGACTATGGGCAATCACGCACCACTCCTGTACGCATGAAGAAACAAAAGAATGTGGTGGGCCCATTCTTTTCTTCATCCAGAGAAGCCGCCCAAAGGAAGTCCGCGAAGAGGAAGCCTTCACGCAGAATCTGAATTGAAGAAGAAGAATGAAGCCATGAAGCCCACGTGATTCCTTCTGCACGCGTGAGAAAAGGTGGGGCCCAAAAGTCAAGCTTTGACTTTTAGGGCACACACGCACTTAAAAAGGGAAAACAAAAACCCTTTGAAGTGCGGCAAAAAAATCCTACGTAAGAAGAGAAGCCGCCGCACGTCCGAGAAGTCTTCGCACGTTCACGTCGCTTGAGAAGAGTCGCAAGATCTTGAAGCTGCGCGAATCTTAGAGTGGCGTGGTAATTTTGTGCAGTGAGTTTATACCCAATTGAATTGTTTATTTTATAAACACTTAGGGTTTGGGGTTAAATCTAGGTGTGGGAAACACTTGAGCGATTGAGTGATTATAAACTATGATTCTCCGATTTTAGTGGATTATTTGCTGCTGGCTCTCCCCGTGGACGTAGGTACCGATACTCGGACCGAACCACGTAAATTTCTGGTGTCCTTATTTTTCTCGTTTAATTTCTCTGGGGTGATTTCGCGTTGACGTAAATTGCAAGATCCTGGTAATTCCGCATATTATATCCCAACAAATATATTCATTCTTGTTGACCATTGTGGCGAGGGCTACATGGTTGAATTTCTTTTATTCGGTTCATTGAAAATCAGTGTATTAAAAAGTCCAAATCCCCCTTTTATTTCACATACATTTAAGTGGCATAGTTGTGTAGTGTATGTCGCGACCAAATTTTCGGGCGCACCACCTAACATTAGGTTAATGGATTGCTAAGCCTAGACTTAGCTTGGGCTCTCCCAAGCCCATACCAACTCGCGATTTAGGTTCAAATATCTAGCATGCAAAAGGGAGTCGCCACTAATCAGTTTACGGTAGGTCGATTAGACACCTAAGTAAAATAACGAGAGAATCATTTTACTTCTACGAACCAGAGATTTTGGATACATGGACTTGATTACGTTAGATTTCTCTAACGCCCTTTCGGTACCTTTCTCTTTTGTTTTTTGAAAAATGTTTGGCAAGCAGCTTGAATTGATTTTATTTCACTTTCCTAACGTGTGAGGTGATCATACATGTGCGCATACCACCAATTTAATACTCAAGAAAGCAAATAAAATAATGCAGGACTTACCTCATAGCAACGAAAGCATCTGCATTTGTTAGATCAGAATTCACATCAACAATCTTAGATATGATTTCTAATTAACAAGCAATCACTCAATTTTTGCCTTCACTTTTTAATGAGAATATAGTCCATATGCAATGCAATGCTTCTAATCTAATATGAAATAATATGGCATGGCAAAATGTCTTAAACTATATGAATGAGTAGAAGTTTTTGTGAATTTTTTAATGAACATGCAATAATTAAATATGCAATCTAAATTAACCAAAATGACCTAATTCTAATGATGGGCAATTTCTAATTAAATGACTCTAGCAATAATCACTAATGATGTGCATTTCATGATGACGTGCACACAACTAAAACAGGCATGCAATCTATCCTAGATAATGAAATGAATCTACCCTAAGACAATTTTTTTTGTATTTTTCATGAAATTCGAAATTAAGAAAAATGCAAAAATTATCTAGCTAGATTAAGATTCTATCCAACTTACATTAAGAATTGAGTTAGGTCAAATCTTAATTTAAATTAGGATGTTATCTTAAGTTGAAAGTTCCTAATATATAATGCAATCTATCTCAAAATCTATCTAGACTTAAAATTAAACATGCAATTCTATCTAATATGCAATGACAAGCAAAGAATGTTCTAATTCTGATTTTTTCTTTTTCTTTATGAAATTTGAAATTAAAATTGACACATATTTAAGCGTATAATTTAAAAAATCCTAAATGAATTCATTTTTTTATTTTTCATTTTTTCAAAAATTCGAAATAAATAAATCTCCTATTCTAGATATGCAAGATAACCCTAAGATGATAAACCTAATCTAACTCAATTTTTTACGAAAACAAAATCGACTCAAACGACACGACAACACATCCAACAAGATAAGATCAATATCCATAAATTGGCGAACAATATCTCGCGCATGAGATCGGATTGGCCAAACTTAAACAAAATCGCGAATCGAATCTTGAGCGTGAGATCGGATTGGCGATTTTTCCGTGCGATTGCGAGTCAAATTTCGGGCACGAAAATCGGACTGTCAATCATATGCACGTTATGAAATTGGGAAAATTTCCCAACTTATAAGACTACTCGAGACTACGGATACCTCAGCATATCATCAACAAACATATCAATAAGGAAACAGAATTTTCGGAAATCAAAATAGACAAAATTTTTACCCATTCCGAATATCTACTTTCGAATTTACGACTTGCGATTGGTGAGTGATGGATGGGCAGTTCATGGTAGCACGGTTATGACGATGGTTCAGCCAAGTATCTCGCCGGAATGAGAATTCATGGCAACGAGGAGCAATTGAACTAGCTGAGCTTGGCAATGGACTTCTTCTCGAATGCAGGTATCGTGTGTCTTGCCAGTCGAAGTCCTCAGTTGCCACTTCCTTTCCGATTGTCTTTTATTTCTTGGACTCACGGCTGTTGGCTTTCTCTGACAATATATTATTGACTTGGGTTAGCAAGATTTGATGGAAAAAGACAAAACCCACCTCTTAAGACTCATGGCCTTCAATCCTCATCTTGGATGAATCGTTTTCTCGATGATGGAGATAATAAGAAGGGATCATCCGAAAAAAAAAACCAGCAAAGATGGCAGCTCTGGTGTCTTGCTAGAAAATCTCCAACGATCAGATCGGCAAAGTAGGGATGCCGTCAATGGGCAACGACGCACAACAGATCGATGTGTGGTCTCAGAGCAGTAGCGGGAGTAGCAATGGAGTTGTGGCGAAGACCGAGAGGGAGCTATGTCTTTGTGGGTGCAATGAACTTCATGACCAGCAACGCAACGGACTCATCAAAATAGGCTAGAAATCAACGCAGAGTTGTCTCTGGAACAAAGAGTGTGGCATCGGAGCATGAGACCCGCGGGAGGAGCGTTGGTCGTCAGAAGTGAAGCGCCGCAAACTGATGAAAGTGAGGTCACGGCCGAGACGGGGCTTGACCGCGACGCGCTCTTCGCCGTCTCTATCTCTCTCAAAAGTGCCGTATATTCAATGTCCTCCTTTTTCAGAATTGTGGCCGTATGTATCGATTGTGTGGCCCCCGAACCCTACGCGTTCCTCACCTATTTATAGGCTATCGATTAATTTTTTTTTAAAAAATTTTTCCGAATCGATATCCGCAATATTCGTTTTGTTGAACACAATACCACTTGCCCTATCTGAAAACAATTCATCATATCTCGAACAAAAAATTTGAATTTCTAATTTTTCACGAGATAATCTTTCGATCATTAAAAAAACATGGGCTTGGGCCAACCTTCGTGCTTTGTGGGCCTAGTCCATCTAATTTAAACTCATCCATTCGCCACCGGTCCAATAAAATGCAAATAAAAAAATGTACCTAAATCTATACGCTATGTAATTAATAAAATTAACCCCTAATTATCTATGCAATAAAATAAATAAACTAAATCGACAAAATTTAGGTGTCAACAGTGTAATTGGGACAAATATGCACGGGTCCGCGGGTCGAATGTAGTGTCGACGACGAAGTCCGATACTAATTTTGTCAATCCATGATTTGTCGTTATTTTTTCTAAGGTCGGCAAAACTACGGTTGAGGTTGGTCTCACAATTGACCTTAAATAAAAGGGACTTCCGACAAAGCTATAATTTATTCAACGACCGGGCCAATACTAGGCGTTACTAGGCGTGACATATCGGTCCGACGATGAAATAAAACAGTGTCCGTACATGATACTAATGACACAGTCCGATGATACTTCCGCCGACCAATCACAGACCATCGTATATTCGAGGGTCGTCAAAATTTTCGGATGCCACATATTTCAAAAACAAAATTCATCATTCATGAAAAGTTTTGAGACAAAGTAATGTCTCAGCTATGAAAGGCATTCAATTGCCAAAGCTAGCCCGAGGCTCGCATAAATGCACTCACAAGCGTCGTAGGCATTTTGAATATAATTCAAACCGTGACTTTCACGATGTCAAATCAGGATTTTAAAAAAGTTTGAAAAAATTTAGGATTAAGGAATCTCTAGGCTATGGAACATATTTAATTACGAAGCCTAGCTCGGGGCTCTCAAAAATGCACTCACAAGCATTGCAGGCATTTTGAATATGGTCCAAACCACGATTTTTCCTTAAGCCAAATCGAGTTTTTGAGAAGAACTTTTTAGAAATTGCTTTTGGGAAACATCGCATGTACCAAAGTATCTTTTTTTAAAGATGCAATTTGAAAATGCCAATTTTTTAACAATAAAGATCAAAGAATTTAGAACAACTTCCATGAAGATTGCATGGCCTAATTTCATGCGCAAAGTAGCCTAAAAAGTATAACTAAACAATCATAATCATGTTTATATCAGGAAATTTCAGAAAAACGTGTAAGGACAGCAAAATTGGGCAATACCTAATGACAATTTGGCAATGAAAACATTCCCTAACATGCATGACATGGTGATGAACAACTTTCGTGTAGAAAGTTTTCTTAAGCAATATATACATGATTTTTCAAAAATCAAACAACAAGCAACAACACATCAGAAATTTGTCAAAACAACAAAGCATTCAGCTAATGTCACGAGGATTTGTCTTATCAAAACATGTCTACAAATCATCAAATTTACACACAACATAGTCAACATGATGATAAGCAAGTTTCATTAAGAGGCCAAGTGCATATTTGTTGCGACCAATTTTTTAGGTGTGAACCACCTAGGGTTTGGCTAATGGATTGTTAATCCTAGACTTAACTCGGGCTCTCCCAAGCCCATACCAATTCGCGACTTAGGTTTGAGTTTTAACATGCAAATGATTTTCAATTAGGAGTCGCCACTAATCTATTTTTGGTGGGTCGATTAGAAACCCAAGTAAAGCAACGGGAGGTTTACTTTACTCCTACGAACCAGAAACTATGGATACGGGGACTTGGTTACACTAGATTTCTCTAATGCCCTTTCGGTACCATTTTTTATTTAAAAAATGTTTGGCAAGCAGCTTGGATTGATTTTAAATCTAATTCCCTAACACGTGAGGCTATCATACGGGTGCGCAAACCACCAATTTAACACCCAAATAAATCAGTAAATAAGTTGTAGGACTTACCTCATAGCAACGAAAGCATCTGCAATGTTAAATCAGAATTCACATCAACAGTCCTAGATATGATTTCTAATTAACACGCAATTTCTTTTTTCAAGATTTTCTCCTGTTTAATGAAAAAAGAATGGCTTATGCAATGCATGCTACTAATTTAACATGAAATGATATGGCAATATGACCAAATGACCTAATTCTAATGACGGACGATTTTTAACTAAATGGACCTAGCCACCATAGCTAAATGAATCTACTTCTATATGACGTGCACATGACATTTCTACTTTTCTTAAAAAGCATGCAATTCTATCCTAGAGAATGAAATGAATTTACTCTAAGACAATTTTTTTGGATTTTTCATGAAATTCGAAATTAAGAAAAATGCAAAAATTATCTAGCTAGATTAAGATTCTATCCAACTTACATTAAGAATTGGGTTAGGTCAAATCTTAATTTAAATTAAGATGTTATCTTAACTTGAAAGTTTCTAATCTATAATGCAATCTATTTCAAAAGATCTATCTAAATAAAATCAAACATGCAATCCACCTAATATGCAAAGACGTGCAAATAATGCCCTAATTCTATTTTTTTCCTTTTTTTGAAATTCGAAATTAAAATTGACACATAATTAAACATGCAAACTAACATCCTAAATGAACACATTTTTTTTGGATTTTTTATTTAAAAATTCGAAATAAGATTGCAATTCTAAATATGCAAGATAACCCTAAGACTAAAGGATTCCAAAACGAACCTAATCATAATTCAAAAATTTTTGGATTTCTTTTTCCTTTTACGAAAACGAGATCGACTCCAACCACACGATAGCAAATCAGGCAAGATAAGATCGATATCCATAAAAAAAAAATTGACGAACCATATCTCGCGTATGAGATTGAGTTGGCCAAATTTAAACAAAATCACGAATCGAATCTCGGGCGTGAGATCGGATTGGCGATTTTTCTGTGCGATTGCGAGTCAGATTTCGAGCGCGAAAATCGGACTGTCAATCATATGCACGTTATGAAATTGGGAAAATTTCCCAACTTATAAGGCTACTCGAGACTACGGATACCTCAGCATATCGAGAATTTCTATCATGTGCATCAACGAACATATCAAATAAGGAAACAAAATTTTCGAAAATCAAAATAGATAATTTTTTTACCTATTTTGAATTTCAGCTTCCGAATTTTCGACTTGCGATTGGCGAGTGATGGATGGGCGGTTCATAGTGCCTGGCGGTGGATCAGCGAGGTGCCCGTGGGTGGCCAGCAAGACTAGAAAATCCTGCTAAAAAAAACATCAAGAGAACGAAATTATATCACTAAGCTTCTCGGTTGAGCACGTCAAGGATCCATCGTTCCATTCCACTCCAACTCTTTTATTTTCTATTTATCTTTCCCATGGAAAAGTCTACGAAAGAGATGAGTGCAGGAGAGAACTTCAGCAAATCTACGTGCTCTTCAAGTGAATTTTTTTCTTTTGCGTTCGGCTTCCCCTCTCTGACTTCACTCTTTGGTTTCCCTCTTTGTTGACTTTTATCCTCTGCAATTCTCTATCGTAGATCACGTGGTGAGTTTTCTTTGACTCTTGGACTCGTGGCCTTCAACCCTCAACTCGGATAAGTCGGTTTCTCGGTGATGGAAGAAATCATGCACAATAATCGGTGGCTAAACCGCAGTTGCAGCGAATTGGAGATGACACCGGTGCTGGATTGGAATGCGCCGGATTGCTGGGTTCTTTGTTGGGCTGAGAAATCGCTGCAGGTGGCACTGCGGCAATTTTGGAATCGAGACTGATGATGGAATGTCAAACAAAGACTAAAGCAACGTGGAAGCAAGGTCCTGCAGCTATGATTTGGGAGATGTGGGCATGATTCTTCACGTTCCCCCTGGCACCATCCCTCTCGCCACGCCGCAAGTTTGTCTCGATTGAAGCCCCTTTTGCAATTCCTTCTTATTCTCTCTCGTGTGTCTCTATCAATGGCCGTGTATGGAATTGTGTCGCCTTCAATTCTATTGCACGCGAGGTATTATATAGGTCTAAAAAATATATCTTTGCAGTATATATTTTTTCCTTTTTGTTCGCGCATAATACCCCTAAATATATCGTTGAAATATACTCATATCGCGCAATATTCCCTTTTTTATTTTTCACATATTCTATCCAAAAATTTCTTGTCCACCCAAGAATATACCCATTGGTGTATATTACCTGAATATATGAAAAATCCTATCGGAATATGCTCGCCGCGTCGATCGAATGCTAAATGCAAAAAATGCAAATTAAAAATAAATGCGCCTAAAACTATATGTTATGCAATTAACTATTTTGTTTTTTTTAGGGATAAAATTAACCCCTAATTTTTTAATGCAATAAATGACTAAACGGGTCGTCAAAATTTACGTGTCAACAATATTCCAAACAAAAAAAAAAATGTAATAAAAATATCAAAGGTCTGTCCAAACAAGGGTTAGAACAGGGGTCCGAATTTGATCCCTTGTCCAGATTGTGATCTAGCCTTGAAAAATGTAAAATTGGTCCAAATGATGAGCGATAAGCATGAAATTAGTGGCATTGGAAACGTCTAAGTGTGCCTTACGTCTCCCTAGAATAGCTCGAGTTCAAACTAGGTCAATTTGATATCCTAAGATCGAGATCTCTAAAAGTGTACGCATCATTAATTAAGAAAACAGAGCATAAGCATTTATTAGAAAACCTTTAAATCACTCAAAGAATGCACAAACGGCATAAAGAAATCACATGGGATGGAGGATTGGATGCGAGGAAAGTTTGGATAGTTATCTAATCCTAAGTTGGCATGCAAAATATCATACAATTTAAATGACTTCATGAAATGATTTATGATTCCTAATAATATGCTCGGGAATCCTTAATGTGATAAACACTTTTGTGAGTCAAATTTTATGTGCAAGATGATACTCCAAGGACATGACCTAAACATGTATGCAAACCTTGCAATATGCGGTTCAATCTACAAAAAGGCATGATCGTAAGATTTGATCCCTAAATTACTCAAACAAGCATGGAAAGGTGCACATATGACAAGGTTTCATTTCATCATTAAATTTACAGAACAAGCATGAATTCAGCCATCCTCAAGCCATGCATAAATCCTACCAAAAATCTCACATATAGAGCATGCGATGATGAAGATTTCTTGTTAAGAGTTCAAAACTCAATTAAGATCATATAAGTCATGGAAAAAATGGCAAAACCAACAAACTATATGCCCAACACATGTTGTTGCAGTACCTTTTACTCTAATGCATGCAATTGACTCACTTTGCCAACATAAAGACCTTGCAAAGCATGCATCAATTGAACATATATATCATGTATTTCAACTCTCATGAAGGATTTGAGACCAAATAGGTGCATTTATGGACTTAATTTCATCAAAACAAATTTCGAACCAATGCAGGACAGACTAACCTATGTTCATATCTAAGCAATTTTGACCTAGCTAAACATGTCAAAAAAATTTTGAAAAAAAAAATAATACAAAACATGCACAACACCTATACGAGAAACTTTCATGAAGAAAAGTTGTTCCAGAACTCAACACAAAAATCAATACAAAAGTGGCAAAATCAAATATCAATACAAAACAGATTGACCTAAGTTTAGATCAAAGTAGAACTGACCTAGTTAAGCACATCTAAAAATCATGAAAAATTATAGAAGATGTACGAGATGATTTTAAACAAAACTAATGCAAATAATTTTGTCAAAAAATGATCAAGAAAAAGTAGCAAAAAAATAGCAAAGCCAGAAGACGGAACAGAATCAGAATCGAAAAAAGACCTAAACTACTACATAATCGTTAATCTTTGGTAGTGTTTTTCAAGCGTCAAACAACGCTTGATTGGGGCGTGCGACCTACCATTTCAATGCTCAGAATGTCTATTATCTAATCCTAAGAAGACTCAAACTGAAACGATGTCATTTTGGCCAAAATAGTGACCTAAGTAAAGACCTACGAAAATCATAGATTAGACTCAAGAACACAATCATCATTCAAATCTCAAAAAATCATTGCAGCATTCATAATCATTTATCTTAAGCATATAAAAGCTCCAAATCTTGAATCCTAGCCCCGATCGATTAACTTGATCTCGCTTCATCGGATTTAAGTTTTCGATCGTTATCTTCCTTGCGATTTCCATGGACTTTGATCGAACCTCCATGAACCAGCAAGCATTAGATGTGGACTGTAAGGGAGATGATTGCTGATGAAGATGGTGAGGGTTGAACCGACGACGATCCAGTCGTCGAAGGAGGAAACCTACCAGATCAAAGAAGAAAGAGAGAAACGAGACTCTTGGCGCCAAAAAAAATAGAGAGAGGAGAGAGAGAGAGAGCTAGAGAGGGAATAATTTCGTGCCAAATAAAAAACCCCACTGAAAATGGAAGATATTTCATTTATATACTCCTCACATTAAGCGATTTTGGTCGTCGATTTTACCTGACGGTTGAAATTTTGATCCAATGGTCAAAAATCGATTTTGAAGGCTCCGTCATGATCTCAAGGTGTTGGGTAATTGATCTGGTGGGTTTGATTTGTAAAAAACCAAGCAAAAATTGGGAATTGCGTCAAAATGTCCAATTAAGGGTTAATTTGCAATTTGACGAAATTTGATGATCAATTTGTAATTTTTTGGGAAATTGAAATTGTAGAAATGAAATTGGCATTGAGAGGATTCCAAAACCGATGGCCAAAGGCTAAGAACCGACCGGTAAGGGCCTGAACTGGCCAATCCCACCGGCGGCCGGTTAGACCAACCAAACCGATTCGATCCTATTTGGCCACCAGATTTTGACTGGTTCTTGACCAGTTTGGTCCGGTTCTTTCTATTTTGTCCACTTTGACCACTATGGGTCAAACATTTATGCAATTTGAACCCTAAAAAACCAAATTGAAAAGGAATTATATATTTTTTAAGAAGAAATTGGCCAATTAAGATACAATTATGCTAATCAAACCTTATGAATGTGATCTAGGGCTCTTTTAGACCTAATTGAATTATCATCGTGAAAAACAATTATTCGAAATCATGGGTGCTTTGAATTGGACCTAAAGGGCTAAAATGGTAAAATTTGCAATTCAATGGGAAAATTTTCAAATTAACTAAAATTGAACTCACTCAGTGTCATAATTGTCCTATCTAATGAGCTACCCATATATAAGATCATTTATCATATTCAAATTGACCTTAAATTGAAGTGCTCGAGCTTAGGTTAGAAATGGATCTAAGCGTAATATTAAAATTGGACCTAAATTCATGAAATTAAACCATAGCCATAAATTGGTCAATTCGAATTTTGTAGATTGAAGCTTAATTGCTTGATTTTCTAATGCCTAGGAGGATAAAATTCTTCAAATTGATGAGTTCGAGTGTGAATTTCCCAAATTCAATCTCGAATTTGGACTTATCTTTAATGAAATGAGTGAGAAACAATCGTTTGTTCGCAGGTTATGAATGATCGATTTTGGTCCCCTAATTAGGGCTCAAAACGGCAATTCACATTTTGACTCAATAAATCGCAAAATTGAATGCTCAAACAAATTTCGGATAGTCCCTAAACCAAATGTCAAAGAAAGAACTACTCCTAATTATGACTAGAATAAAAGTAATTTTATTTTTGGTCGATTTAGAACCTA
This sequence comes from Eucalyptus sp. ANBG9806169, assembly GCA_014182395.1. Lineage (NCBI taxonomy): Eukaryota > Viridiplantae > Streptophyta > Magnoliopsida > Myrtales > Myrtaceae > Eucalyptus > Eucalyptus sp. ANBG9806169. The sequence continues at coordinate 37,131,142 of CM024575.1, forward strand.
AAATTGAAAAATCCAGAAATCAAGATTTTTGATCAATTTTGTGAAATTTTTGACACAAAAGTCAAATTGGCATTAAAAGAAATATATTTGTGCATTTTTTTTTTTTTGGGTCAAAGGTTTGATTAAAAATCAACCATTTAATTGGATTTTCCTAAAAGGTCGATTTTTGGTCAAATCTTTGAATTTTCAAGAAATTTATTTGACAAAAGTAAAATTAAAGCTAAATGAATTTTTTTGGGTAAAAAGTCAATTTTTTTACCTGGGGTTGACTTTTAGTCAAAAAGTTGACCAAAAAGACAACTCGAAAGTCAACCGTTTGACTTTTCGGAATTTTCTTGAAAATGAGTTAGAAATTGCTTAAAAACGACAATGCAAAAGAAAGAAATGAAAAACAACACTTTTTGATCGAGAGATAGGATTCCATCACGAATAGAAACCAAAATCTCGATTTTTTACATTTTAATGATGCATCGACTAATAATCAGATGTCAACAGTGTCCCTCTTTGAGTGGGAGTTTGAAAAGGTTCCAATCAAAGACAAAATTGATACCTGTAATTTTTAGTCGACTCCACTTTGGAAATAGAAAAAGACAAAAGTGACGTACCAACACTTACCTTTGTTCATCGGGATATTTGAACTCTTTTTGGGGTTTATTCACTCTTTCACTCTCTCTCTCTCTCTCTCTCTCTCTCTCTCTCTCTCTCTCGGAATGGAATGAATGAAATGAAATCACTAAGTGAAAAATAAGAATAATCACTAACCTAAAGACAAGGTTTAAGGATCGCCTAGAACCTTAAGAGACAGTTTATGGACAACCTAGAACCTAATGACAAAGTTTAAGGATAACCTAGAACCTAAAGACAAGATTTAAGGATAACCTATAATCTAAGAGACAACGTTTAAGGATAACCTAAGATCTAAGAGACAATGTTTAAGGATAACCTAAAACCCTAAAAGACAAGATTTATGGATAACCTAGAACCTAAAAGATAAGGTTTAAGGATAACCTAGAGCCTAAAGACAATGTTTATGGATAACCTGGAACCTAAAGACAATATTTAAGGATAACCTAGAACCTAAGAGATAATGTTTATGGATAACCTAGAACCTAAAAGATAAGGTTTAAGGATAACCTATAACCTAAGTGACGAGATTTAAGGTTGACCAGGAACCTAAGGGACGAGGTTTAAGGTTGACCAGAAACCTAAGGGACCAGGTTTAATGTTGACCATGAACCTAAAAGACGATGTATGATTTAGGGTTACCAAAAACCAAAAGTAAGGATTATGGTTTAGAATGACAAAAAACCGGTTCACTAAGGAACATATATTTTGAAAAAGGGTTTCGAGATTGCTTGAGAACCAATCTTGCAAAACGATGTCAATTGTCAAATTCCTTCGGAGAGGATTTTAACAAAATGAGATTTAATTAACCATCTAAGGGTTAAATCAAATGTGCCAAGTGGAAATATCCTAATCAAAATAGGTCTTTCACACTGGCTCTCAAAAATGGCTTTTATTCCAAACCATTGATGTGGGAAAAATGCTTAAATCTCACTAGAGAGATCTCACTCAACCTATGTCTAAGGCTTTCAGAAACGTTCACAGTGAATACAATATATTAATCAAAAGGTTTTTTGAAATGACCGTAATGATGGCTTGGTCATGGGCTTACACAAAGGGTATGTACTTTGAGGCCAAGAAATGAATATTCAATCAATATCTTCATCAGGTTCACAAGTCAAGAACTTCAAAGATAAGATAAGATAGGACCATTTCCACTCCTTCTAACGGTAGCTCCTATGTGATACTCTCATTTCAACTCAAACCATCCCAATCAGAAGAGACTTTGGATAATGGTTGTAATGTTGGTTCGGGTGAGGCTTAGGCTTGAAAAATTTTCCAATATCAAAAGGTTAAAAGTGAGTGATTATCTTGGCAACATTACCATCATACAACCTTTCAGAAGTCTAACTCTTGAAATTTAACCTATCTCAAGAGTCCTTTTGACCATTTGTCTTGAGACATGAGAGCTTCACTTTATGTTCAAATGACATTGCATACCATACATATTTTCTTTTGCAAAGCTTTTCTTTTGGTTTTCAATGGATGGTCTTTTGCATGACCATTGATTTTGCTCTTCTTTGCATTTTTTCATTTCTTTGCCTTTTTTATGGGCATTAGCCTTGCTTTTACCAGGCACACTATTTTTTCATGCCCCCTAGTTTTCACCCTCTTTTGATCATCTAGGACTCTCAAATGGCATTTATAAACATGACCAACATTTTTAATTTTGTTGGTAAATCACATGCCTTGCCCCAATGTATGGAGATAATCATCACCTGAGGTTACGAAAGAATTGCATAAGGCTCAAATTGGCTAAGCAAAGGGTAATTGTGTTTAGGGTAGTGAATGGAATGCTCTTTATCACTTCGAGATGCTTCGAGCTTCGATAAGAAATCACCTGAAGCTAGTACAAGAAGATTGATGCAAGTAAAAGCAATAAAATCTTTCTTGATCTTTTGCTCCATAATTTTCAATGAATACCCCTTATTTTGCCCTAATGTGGGGTTGTTCTTGATAGGGTTATTTTGGAAATACTCCATATTTGGCTCAAAATGGCTTGCAAGGGATATCAATAGTGTTTGGGATTGAGAAATGAAATGCCTTTATCATCTCAAACCATGTATTCACTATGAATGAACCCCACGCCCTAAGACATGGTTCTTTTCTCTCAATTTTTTCAAAGAGTATATAAGGACGTGTTTGGCAAAGAGATTGCCTCTCATCATTTTAGACACTACCACTTGGCATATTTAACAATCCTTTTCGGGTTTTTCAAAGCACACTTTGATTAAATTCAACTCCCTGGGGAATGAATATGTAATGAAATTTTGTTTGAAAAGACATGTTCCTTTGACCCTACTATGGAGACTTTTGGAAATAAGGTTGAATAAAATTTGTGGACAAAACAGGCTTTGCTCAGCATAAGGGTTCACTTCTAGAGTTCTAACTGCACTTCCAAAGTTCTAACTGATTCTAGAGTTCTAACTAACTCTTTTGGCATTCTAAGGGACAAGGTCACTTCTAAGTTCTAAAGAAGATTGGCACTTTTTGAAAGTTTTGCATTTCTGAGATCAACCTCCTATTGACAAGTAGAATCTTTTTCGGAGATACTACAAAATGAACAAACATGCAAATGCAATATATATGCATGAGATGCATGATGCAAATATCCTAAAGTGGCTCGGATTCAATCCAAAAGCAGTTCAAAGGCCTTTCACTTTATTTATGGATAGTACTTCTTAACAGCATCAACATTTACAAGTCTTGACAATTCTTGGCCATCCATTTCTACAAGGATCAGTGCCCTACCAGGTAGCATTTTTCTTACAATATATGGACCTTCGTAGTTCGAAGTAAACTTCCCATGAGGATCTGGAATGATAGGTAAGACCTTTCTTAAGACAATATCGTTGATCTCGAAATATCTTGGCCTAACTTTGCGATTGAACGACCTAGCTACCTTCTTGTAATAGCTTTGTCCATGACATAAGGCTTTTGCCCTCTTTTCATCAATCATATTGAGTTGTTCAAATCTTTGTTGAACCCATTCAGCTTTAGAGAGCTTGATTTGAGAAAGTATCCTCAATGAAGGGATTTCCACTTCCATGGGTAATACAACCTTCATCCCATAAACCAATGAAAATGGTGTTGCACCAGTTGAGTGTGAAGAAGAAGAATTCAAATGGTAAGCAAAGCATATTGGTAACCGATCATGCCAATCACCATAATTTTCCGCCGTTTTGGTTAAAATCTTCTTGATGTTCTTTTTTGTTGTTTCCATAGCTCCATTCATTTGTGGGCTGTAAGAAGAAGAATTCAAATGGCGAATGTGGAATTCTCTAAGTAATTCATCCACCACCTTGTTGTTCAGGTTTGATCCATTGTCTGTGATGATCGTTTCAGGAACTCCATATCGAGTGATGATATCACGATGGATGAACTTTGCCACGCTCTTTGCAATAACATGGGCATAGAACTGGCTTCAATCTATTTGGTGAAGTAATCAATGGCTACTAAGATAAAACGGTGTCCATTTGATGCTTTAGGATTAATTGGTCCAAATGATGTCGATGCCCCACATTGAAAAATGCCAGGACTCGGACATTTGATGTAGTTCATTAGAAGGAGCGTTGACTTTGTCTCCATGGACTTGGCATTAAGTGACAACACCTCACATGTTGAATACAATCAGCTTCCATGGTCAACCAATAGTAACCGAGCCTCATGATTTTTCTTGCCAGGAGATGACCATTCATATGAGAGCTACAATCTCCTTCATGTATCTCTTTCATCAAGAGTTTAGCTTCTTGTGCATCCACGCACTTCAGTAAAACTAAATCGAAAGACTTTTTATAAAGGGCTCCTCCACTGAAAAAGAATTTGGATCCCAACTTCATTAGGTATTTTCAATCATTGGTTTGACTCCCTTGGAGAAATTTTCCTTCTCGAAGGTAATTCATGATGTCATAATACCATGGTTGACCATGAGGTTCCTCTCCTATCATCAAGCAATAAGCAAGCTTCTTCAAGACATCGATTTGCAAAGGATCAATGCTCAAACCATCAGTTACTTGTAACATTGAAGATAAAGTCGCCAAGGCATCAGCAAATTGATTTTGTGATCTTGGCAGATAATCAAAAGAGATTTCATCAAATTCCTTTATCAAGTCTTTGAGATATTCATGGTAAGGAATCAACTTTATGTCCCGCGTTTGCCATTCACCTCATGTCTGGAGAATGATGAGTGCAAAATCACTATACACTTGAAGCTTTCTGACTTTCATATCGATAGCTAATTGTAGACTAAGGATGCAAGCTTCATATTCAGAAATATTGTTGGTACAAAGGAATACCAACTTTGCAGCTACTACTTTACCAAAAAAAAAACTTTGCAGCTACTAGATAATGTTGACATTCTAGGGATATTAAAACTGTCTCAGTGTCAGAACCAGAAAGGTTAACTGCACCATCAAAATACATAGTCCACTTGTCAGTCGAGACCAAATAAATCCGTTCATCAATTTCCTCCCAATCATCAGACTTCCTGGGATTTTCAGCTAACTTATCAGCAATAGCTCACCCTTTGATGGACTTTTATGCCATACTTTGGATATCAAACTCAGAGAGTAATATTTTCCATTTAGCGAGCCTTCCAACCAATGCAAGTTTCTCCAAAAGATATTTAATCGAGTCATTCTCAGTAACCAGAAGGATGCGGTGGTGAAGAGTATATTGCCTTAATCGGTGTAAAACTCAAATCAAGGCTACACAGGTCTTTTTCACTTCAGGATATCAGACCTTGAAGGTAGTAAACTTCTTACTAAGATAGTATATGGCACGTTCTATTCCATCCTTAGGTCCTTTTTGTGCCAACATGGCTCCTAAAGACTCTTCGTGAATGGTGAGATACAAGATCAGAGGCACGCCTTGGATAAGCGATATGAGTACAAGATATTGCGAAAGATATCACTTAAGTTCTTCAAATGATTTCTGAAATTCTTCATCCCAGTTGACCTTGGCATTCTTCTTTAATAGCTTGAAGAATGGTTTAACAGTTTCTGACAATTGAGAGATAAATCTCGCAATATAATTTAATATTCCCAGTAAGCTTTGGACTTCCTTAATAGTAGAAGGAGGTTTTAGATCACATATGGCTTTTACCTTCGAGGGATCTGTCTCGATACCCTTGTTACTAACCATAAATCCAATAAGCTTCCCAGACTTTTCCCCAAACATGTATTTTGTGGGGTTAAGCCTCAGCTTGAATTTCCTCAATCGGTCAAATAGTTTTCTTAAGACTTCAACATGGTCTTTACCTTCTCTTGACTTTGCAATCATGTCATCAACATAAACTTCAATCTCCTTATGCATCATGTCATGGAATACTGTTACCATGGCTCTTTGATATGTTGACCATGTGTTCTTCAAGCCAAATGGTATAACTTTGTAGCAAAATGTCCCCCATGGAGTGCTGAAAGAAGTTTTAGTCTTGTCTTCCTATTTCATCCGGATTTGGTTATAACCAGAAAATCCATCCATGATGGAGAACAGTTTGAATACAGCAATATTGTCGACTAAAACATCGATGTGTGGCAAAAGAAAATCATCCTTAGGGCTTGCCTTATTCAGGTCACAGTAATCAACACAGACTCGGACTTGTCCATCCTTCTTCATAACTGAGACTATATTAACAATCCAATCAGCATAATTGGTGATTTCAATGAAACCAACATTTAAGAGCTTCATGATTTCTTCTTCAATTTTTTTTGACAACTCAGGTTTCGTCCTTCTAAGCTTTTGTTTTTTCGACAAAATACTAGGATCAAGTGGTAATGCATGTTCCACGATCTCGGGATCTAAACTTGGCATATCAGCATATGACCAAGCAAAAACATCTTGGTACTCTTTCAAAAGTCCAATTAATCTATTGGTATCCGCTTGAGAGAGACCTGCCCCAATCTTGGTTTCTTTAGGGTTATTTGAATCTCCTAAATTCACGGTGATTGGTTACTCGGTGGTAGGAGGTTTGGATTCTTTATTTCTAAGCCATTCCCTTTCAATAACTCGAGGATCATCCTCATTCTCTGAGTCAAAATAATCAGGTTCATCAAAATCTTTTGAATGCGAATCCGAGCCATGCAAATGACTATTATAATGTGAAATGTCATGCCTGAGATGCAATCAAAAAATGGTTAGTATATATACATATAAATGAATGCAATGTATGAAAATGTCATGAAAAATTTGTTTTCGAATTCGAGTTTTCGAAAAAAAAAAAATTATTGGGAATTAGCCCTCATGTCATTGGATGTCCTCGTTCAACTAAAATATTTTGAAATTATAGATCATGTGGAGGCTCTAGTCTCAAAGCATCATCATAAGACTGATTTGAGAAACCTCACATGTCTATTAACAAAATGTGAATTTTATTAATATGTAAAAGCTGCATTACAACGTATATCATCTTGGATTTATAGAGTTTATGATCCAGATTATTACAAGCGTAAACGAATGAAATGAATGGAATTCCCTTGCAGGGGAGAAATGAATGGAATATGACTAAAAATGAAATGCAAGAACTAGAAATATCCCTTACACAACAGGAACTACAGGCTCTTCATCTTCACCAACAGTACCAACCAAGCCATCTTCAAACAAATCAGCAAAGTGGTAAACATTGGTCTCCTCTTCTTGCAAGAACTTTGGTGGACCAAGAAAGAAATCTTTCAAAGGTGGAGGCAAGAGGCATTTGTAGCTCTTACCTTTAATGTTTGGGCCTTTATGATTACCTTGACCCTTACGATCACCCTGATAACCTAGGCCTTCGCGCTTGTTAATCTTGGCCACCTTAATGGGATTTGGCATGCCTTGGGCGAGCTTACCCAAACCTTTCCCGATAGCAAAACTGTTTTTGAGCTGTTCTTTACTCGACATCAAGGATGCCTTTGAGAACTAAGGCTTCCTAATGATCGACTCAATAGGCACATGAGTGACAGACACAATTCCAAACGAGTGGTAGCTCGACTCTCCCTTGACCTCAAGCTCAATGAAAGGTATAGTAGTGTTATGGAAAGTCTCAACATCTCTTTCACATCGGATAGTCACGATATTTCCATCAATGGGAAGTTTCATCATCTGATGAAGACTGGAAGGAATAATCCCTGCAGAATGGATCCAAGGCCATCCCAATAGCAAGCTAAAGTTTCTTGGAATACCTAGTACTTGAAATTTTTTAGTAATGGTAATGGAGCGAATCGTCAATGGGGCGAATCGTCAATGGCGGGTCAATTTCCCCTATCGATTCTTTTTTCATCCCATCGAAGGCTTGGACGGGAATCTTTGGAGGGGAGACATTTTCCATTCCTATCCCCAATTGACAACGGGTGGATAAAGCGCAAATGTTCAAGGCAGAACCATTATTGACCAAGACCCTCGAAATCCTAGTCCCAAAATGTTGAGCAGACACATAGAGCGCCTTAGTGTGTGCTTAGCCCTCAAGTGGGAGGTCTTCCTCAAAGAAGGTAATCTAATCTCTAAGAAGTATAGCACCCACAAACTCCTCCAATTGTACCTCTTCAATGGTTTCAAGCACGTGGACTTCATTCAAAATTTTGAGAAAAGCATTTATATGCTTTTCAGAGGTCTTGAAAAGCTCAAATAGGAAAATCTATGCAGGCATCTTACGCAATTGATCTATCACTTCTGCCTCACTTGTCTTGAGTATTTTGGGGAGTTACTTAGTTTCCTCATCAATCACGGCCTTCTTTTCCACACCTTCATGTGGTGGGTAGATTCGACCCGATTGGGTGACTGCGTTAATTTCATTTGTATTATAGTTCCAAGGGACCGCCTTAGTGTCATAAGTAGGAGTCACCTTAGTATTAGAACACTCACCAACTTCTGGTGGCAATTCAATCACAACGGGTCCAAAACCCGTGCTTGAGATCTTTATGGCTCCAAAATTGTCAATCAATGAGCCGACTTCGATGACGCCCTTGTTAGTTGCATCAGCCCAATGGGGGATTTTCTCCTTAGTCAAATCAATCACAACAGGCTCAATCATAGCCACGAAGTCATCCCCGAACTCATCTCCCCATCCATTAGGGACAATGTCTTTGGGATTTTGGAAATAACTTGGAGGAGAAGTATACTTGACCATAAAGTCATACTTCCCACTTAGTTGTCCCAAGGTGTCCACCACTTCACCTCTTTCACAGGCTTTCCTTACGAACACACGATCCCAAAGAGAAGTTTTGTATTCATCCTCATCCTCGTCATCAGAGTAGACCTCTTTGTCTTTTGGCAAAGTTAAAGTAAGGTCTTTTTCATCATCCCATCTGCTCGAGACAATATCCTTCACGTCAATGAAGAAACTTGGTGGTGGTGTGAACTTCACTTTAAAGTCATACTTGCCACTTTCTTGGCCAAGGATACCAACAACTTCACCATTTTCGTGAGCTTTTTGAACAAATCACGGTCCATGCGAGAAGCTTTATATTCATCCTCGGTTCTAGTGTCAGAGTCTTGGTACATAAGGGTTTTGCTTTTTGAGGCTCGATGATCCTCCTTTTGAGTGTCACCCTGACTTGGATTCTCAGCCTTCTTTATGACTTTCGAGATTATATCCTCGCCAGACAAATCAACTTCAACCAGAGACATCCGTCTCAAAGTGTGCTCACCATCTTCATATTGGATAATTCTCAGCTCAGCTAGCTTTGCTAAGCAAGCTATCTTCTCATCACGAGTGATGTCACCTTCCAACTGGTGATCAACAAAAGGTGTGACATCCTAATTTTCAACCCTGTTTTCGATGAAATGAAATGCGACCCTATTTTTGATGAAATGAAATGGGTTTTTTATCGACGCGCCTATGGCCTTTCTCTGAGTTGGCCACTCATAGGATAACTAGTCTATCATGTGAAGCCGTTAAGGAATTTAAACGCAACACACTTGAGAACTCAATCAAAAATCGACTACTCAACCATGCTAATCTGCGAGGGTCAATACGGCACTGTCAAAATCGACCAGAGATCGAAGATAGGTCAGTTCGACAGAGGCATGTAATTGAAGTGTGGGTGATTCCACTTAATTGCAAAATTCTCGCCGAACGGTACTAAACAAATTTTTCTATCGTTTCTGTACCTTGTGCCCGTATTTGAAACCTCGAGATTTTCACGACAACCGAGAGTCACCAATGAGTCGAAGATGTACAATGTGGATCGAAAATAATCGACCAATGGTCAAATGCGCTAACAATTCCAAAAAGCTACCCGGTAGGTTAGGTCACGCTAAAATCATGTCCGGTTGAAATTAACCACGAAATTGAACCCGATTTCAAAAATTGAAAGTTCTGTCATGTCAAAATTTATTTTTGGAACATCGACTCATCCTTTGAAGAATTTTCAATGAGCACAAGATTTTCTCCATTGTGGCACCCTCTACCATTTTCTCCTTTTTTGTTTCTTCTCTATAGCTGACCGCTCCACTCCACCATTTCGGCACCCCAACGCCCCCACACATCAACCTTCACGCACATCCACCAACCGCACGCCCACTCCCCTCTTGTCGCCAGCCCCCCCACTCAAGCCAGCTCGCTTGAAGCCAACCAATGGCCCTCCGCAGAAGCCAGGCCGAAGCTCAACCCTAGCTAAGTGATCTTGGACCGTTTTTAGCCCGGTCCAAGCTTCCTTTGGCGCCACCCTAAGCCCAAGTTTCGGCCGCTGTCGCGCCACCATCGCCGCGAACCGTTTTTTGCTTTAAACCGGTGAGTTTATGTCCTAAACTCTCATTATAGTTGTGGCATCCAGAAATTTTGACGATCCTCGGATATGTGACGGCCGTGACTGATCAACGGAGGTACCGTCGGATAATGTTGCCAACACCACTACGGACACCGTTTTGATTGTTATTATAGGACCGATATGTCATGTTTAGAAATGGTCCGATCGTCGAATAAACTATAGTTTTGTTGGAAACCTTTCATATGTTCTAGTGAGACCAACCTCATTCGTATTGTTGCTGACCTCGGAAAAATAATGATATGTTGTGAATCGATGAAATTGTTATTGGAACTCGTCAACATCGACACCACATTCGACTCCGTTTCATCGCCAATTGACATCCCGAGACATTGATTTTCGGAGAAAAATAATTTTTTCTTGAATGGCCATACGAACAATCCCACCAACGGTCACGTTATTTTCATCTTTTGGACCGACCAGCCGTGCAACAAGAGAGGCCTTTAGACCCTGACCGATTGATATTTTTAAGAACTGAAGGGATAGAACTTGACCGTGCATGAGGAACATGCATGCCGCGCGGAGAGGAGGAATCGTCCCCGCCCGATGCCGCCCCAACTTCTCCCATTTGGTCGACATATTAGTCAACCATGGAGAGGAGATTTGTTGACCAAGAGGCGCCCAAACACAGCCACGTTGCTCTCCATTTTGGTGGCCAACACAGAAGGAGAAATCAAGCAAAGGAAGCCACGCACACCCCAGCTGTCTCTCGACCGAACATCCACCGGAAAACACCTGCATGCAGTAATTAGATTAATTAAAGAATTGAAAGAGCAAAGTGCTCGTGTGATTGAGAGAGAGGAGAGAGAGGAACTGAGCGAAATAACCAGCGAGTAAGAGAGAGTTCGAGCGAGTGATCCGCGAGAGAGGGCAGCGAAGGAAGAGGGAAAGGAGACCGCCCTCCGTCCGTGCTCGTGCTCGAGCTGCCGCCGTCAACGCCGTTAGTCTTCGCTGCCGTCGGGCCGCATCGCTGAACCGAACTCTCTAGCTAGTGGACCATAGAACTTGGCAAGTAAAAGTTCATTGGTCTATGTTGTGCATGTTGTGATTGTCTAGTGTAGTGCAATAGACATGGAGATGTTTGGGTTGTGGATGTTGGATGCTGGATTTTGGATGAGTAGAGTAGAAATGGATTGAGAAATTGAGGAAACGCTTTGGTTTTATAGGTGCTTTTAATTCCTTTGAATGACTTTACGAAATATAGTTTTGGATGGATTTTTGAAAGTAAAAATTTGTCAAGGAATAGGCATCGGATTCTATTGAATTCCTGTGGTCTGGAGTTGCTCGTGTGTAGCCTAATGATCTTATTGATTTTCTGTGGAAATCTCTAACATGATTTTGATCTTGATTTCTTCATGAAAGCTATTAGGAATTGTTTAAACTATAACATATATTTTAGTCAGATTTTTCGAAATTCATATATAGTGGTATAAGTTTATTTCAATGCGCGGTACTTTACTGTGGAAGTGTAGATTCTGGAATGAATTTGGGACTGAGTTATGCGATCTGTTGCAATTCACACATAACTATTTTGGCTTAGTGTTCTTCACAAAATTTCTTCCTTTAGGTCTTATTTATAACATATCAAAATTTTAGAATTTTCTGAGTTCATTTAGGGGTTATTCCAAAAAATTTATTAAAACCGTGCATTCTGATTTTTAAGCCGTTTTACTCCGAATTTGCTCGACTTTTTCCAAAAAGGTGAATGCATTCTTGAGTTGTTATTGGATATGATGGCTTTTGGCATTCGGCATATCATTCAATACCGAAGATTTCAATGAAACTCGTGATCACCTATGTCATAGCATTGAACTTGTTTTTGGAAATTAAGATGTTAATTGTTACCGTTGGACCCTCGGGTCAACGATGCCCCAGGAGTCGGGAGGCCCAAAGGATTGAATGAGTCGATGCCTTGTGGATGCCTGGGGTCCGTAGTGCCCAAGAGGTTTTTCTTAGGAGCTTTGGGATGCTCGATTGTATGCTAGTCGGTACGTAAATCCAGAGGACCGAGGTAACCATTTTCATGGCGAGCCTCAGAGGTTCCTCGTGACGCCAGGTGGGGTGCGAGATGCCTGGAGGTGTGACGTAACACACTCCAGATGCCTGGTGATTGAAAACCAGAGGCTTTTGCGACGCCAAGATTGGGTGCGAAATCCTAGAAGGACGCAAACGTTGGTCCTCTGAGGGATGAAACCTTTTGAAAGTTAAAACTGATGATTCTACTAAGTGTGTGTGTGGTCTGGTTATAGGACTAAATTGTGTGACATGGAATGGGACGTGTCATAACAGTTTGGCCCTATTATCAGGACTTGTGTAACTAGACATGATGCATCTTGATTCTTTTGAAATTGCATTGACTATTGTATTAAAGAACTTCATGATTTTGATGCATATTTATCCCTTGATTACCTATTTTGTCTATCTTGCATGAATCTAGATATTGATGGTATTGCGTGATATAGCTTGATGAATCTTTTACTGCTAAGTGGTTGTACTCACCCCGTTTGGGGACTAACATTTCAGACTAGAAGATATGCCTCTGCTACCAGTCACCCCCGACACATTTTACGGTATTCCGGTCGACGTTGAGTGTGAGTGTTCGGAGCACCATCATCCTGAGATACGAGGGTTAGTCTTTATCTGAGTGCGGGTTCTAGTCATGTATGACATCGATTCGTCCACCGACCCGATGATTCAGGAGTTTCTGATGGTGTACGTCTGCCATGATGGGAGTACACAGGGGCCGTTACCACTACCGCCAGCTGACGGACTGAACTGGGTATGATCGAGAGTGATGGTCAACAGATGAAGCATTTTTGGACCACCGACACTGACTGATGGACGTATGTATATGATTGGGAAAAAGAGAAGTCGGTTATCTTTTGTTATGTAGCCGAGTGTAGAAAATCTTGGCATTTTTTATGTACCGACTAAAGATGTCCATCAACTTTATGTAAATAAAAGTGTTCGGCTTTGACTTATAAAATGTCTAGCAAGTGTGAATCGCTTTAAATTGAGGAAGGGGAATAGTTTATTGTGCTTCCGCTATATAAACTGCGCAGGGACTGATCTAAAAAATACAAACCCCTAGGACTTATAAATTTTTATAATTCGTTGGTATTAGAATATTATATTATCAGGTCAAGAAAAATGGTAAGCTAACTGTGGCGACCCTAACGAATCGAGGGCCGTTCAGCTGTGCCACAATGGTGTTAATGATGCTTAGGGTGGATTAGTTGAATTAATCAGGGATTAGTGAAATCCCTAGTTAGCCTAGTTATCTAGTTAGTGTAACTAGGTGGTTAGAATAATTAGTTCCTAGGCTAATTTAGTTAGAATGGTTAGTTAGGAAATTTAGTTGGTTTAATTAGTTTATGTAATTAGCTTGTTAGATTAAATTAGTTAGGTTGGTTAGATTAAATAGTTGGTTCAATTAATTTAGCCCGGTTGGCTTAGATTGATTTAATTGAGTGTTTTAAATTAAATATTTTACAATTTATATAATTAAATGCAATTTAGTTAATTATTTATTTATTTTCGAAAATTATACTAAGATAGCCGGTAGCCGGAATTTCGTGCTGATTGTCGTGGTGTGATTAGTTTATGCAATTGAATGATAATTTGTGCAATTAAGTGGTGATTATGATTTTTTATTAATTATTTCAAAATTGTGAAATTTGGTATTTAATTAGAAAATACCGGGTTTCGGGTTTTGACACCAAAAATGCTTTTAATTACTATATCAAATAGTGGGATTTTAAAAGGAATGATACCAATTTTTATGATTCAATCTGACCATGTACCCACACACGATTATTTTACTAAGTGTTTTTAATATGAAGAAAATAGGCTGTTGACACCTAAATTTTGGCGATCTAGTCATTTATTTATTGCATAGAAAATTAGGGGTTAATTTTATCCCTAAAAAATATTAATTGCATAGCATATAAATTTAGTTGCATTTGTTTTTAATTTACATTTTGTGCATTGGACTAGTGACGGGTGGATTTGAATTAGTGGTTCTGAGTTTTAAATTGACAGGCCGAACTAAGCCCATGAAGCGAGCAAATTGGCCCAAGCCCGTTTTTTTTAAATGATCGGAAATTATCTCGTGAGAAAATAAAATTTTGAAATTTTCCGGGATATGATGAATTTTTCGGATAGGACAAGTGGAAAAAAACGAATATTGCGAATATTGCGTTTTGGAAAAAAAAAATCTTTGTGGATATTAATTTTGAAAGATTAATAACCCTAATTCGTTGTCTATAAATAGATTAAAACGAATAAGGTTCGGGAGGCCACACAATAGAAAATAAACGGCCACGAAGAGTTTCTCTCGATTTTTAGGTCAAGAAAATTCAACGCGAAGAAAAGCTTGGGGGCTTCTCTTGGTTTTCGAAGGAAACAAAAGGAAAATAGGGTTTTCGGGCTCTTCAAACAAAAAAGGTCAAAAGGTGTTTGCTTCTTTGATTGAAGAGGAAAGTAAAAAGTGAAAGGAGGGGTTGCCGTCCAAGGGTTTTTGGAAATAAAAAAGCAAAAAGCAGAAGGTGCAACAGAGAAAAGGGGGAAAGGACGTGCAGCAGGGAGAAGAAAAAAAAAAGGAGAAAAGCAGGGGGGTTGTTCATCTTCTTCTTCGGGCAGCCACATCTGCCGCGCCTCTTCAGCCGCCGGACGTCCCCCGCGTCGAACACTGCCCACTTAGCCCGTCCATCCGCGAGCACCACACCTCCGTCCCTGCACTCGCCGTTCTCCCGCTCCGCCCGCGTCTCGGCCAATCTCCCTCACCGACGCCCGCTTCAACCGCTTCTACACATCGCTGCGCCAACGCCCGGCAACCTTCGCCTACACTGCCACCATCTGATCTGGAGCTCTGAACGCCGATCTCGTCGCCAAGCTTGTTGCTGCCCCTGACGACAGCAGGTCTAGACCCGAACATCGGCCCTGAACGCGACACCAGAACCGAGCTCGAGCCGGTCTTCGCACCTCCGAAGCCTGCGATCTGCAGATCCCGCAACCCCCTCGCGACCAACGCTGCAATTTGAAGCTGCCTGCTGCACACTCACCGATTCCTTCACCGGCGTGCCTCCTTGCTCGTGTTCGGTCGATCACGCGCGCGCCCCGCGTTTGAGCACTGCTCACTGCTCAACTCAACGACCCGCAAAGCTCCACCGCGCCTCCTCTTGTCCCCGAAGCCCCGCATCTCCTCCACGAGCCGCCCGCGTCAACACCGCCATGACCCAGCATCGACACCCAGCCCCTGCTTCCACTCGGGTTGACCAACGACGCCATCAAACGCCGAGTTTCTGCACGCCCGAGCGACGCCTTGCCGCCGGCCACCTCTACCCCGAGCCTCCTCGCTGCGTGCCTGCTGCTGCATCCTCGCCGAAGCTCCGATGACTCGCCGCCCATGGTGATCCTCTGCCCTTGGAGACCCACACTCACGAGCGTGCCTGGAAAAGAAGAAAAAAAAAGGAAAAGAAAGAAACAACAAAAAGGAAAAAGGAAATCAATTAGGTAGCTTTTTCTTTCTTTTTTTATTTACTTTTTTATATTATTTTCATTTATTTATTTTGTTTTTTTAGAATTACTCATGAATAGATGATTGATATTCCGACACGAAAGTGCCCATCAAATTAGGCTTTGTCAGTCCGATTTTCGCGCCCGCAATCCAACTCGCAATCCCTTGCAAAAATTGACAATCCGATCTCATGCCCGAGATTCGATTCGCGATTTAATTTTAAAATTGGACAACCCGATCTCATGCGCGAGATATGGTTCGCCAATTTTCGAATATCAATTTTATCTTGGTTGATTTGATGTCGTCGTGTTTAAGTCAATTTTATTTTTGTAAAAGGAAAAATCCAAAAGAGTTTGAATTAGGGTTAGGTTTTTAATTATTATTATTATCTTGCATGTTTAAGATATAGATTTTATTTTGAGTCATGAAAAAGAAAAGAAAAAGTGCATTCATTTAGGATGTTAGTTTTTTTTTTTTTTATTATCTGAATTGCATGTTTAATTTTAATTTCGAATTTCATAAAAAAAAAAATTAGAATTAGGGCATTCTTTGCACGTCATTACATATTAGATAAAAATTGCATTTTAGGTCTAGATAGATTTTTAGATAAATTGCATGATAGGTTTTTTTTTTAAATGCATGTTTATAAAGCATTTAGAATAGATAGTATTTGACTTTAATTTGATTTTCATTTTTAAGTGATTTTAATTACGAATTTTCGTTAAATAAAATCATGGAATGCACGTCATTTAGTTTTATTAGGTTCATTTAATTAGAAATTGCACGTCATTAGAATTAGGCTATTTTGATTAATTTAGATTGCATATTTAATTATTGCATGTTCATTAAAAAATCATTAGTTTTTTTAATCATTCATATAGTTTAGGACATTTTGCTATGCCATATTATTTCATTTTAGATTGGAAGCATTGCATTGCATTGCATATGGACTATATACTCATTAAAAAAAAACGAAAACAAAAATTGAGTGATTGCTTGTTAATTAGAAATCATATCTAGGATTGCTGATGTGAATTCCGATCTAACACTGCAGATGCTTTCGTTGTTTTGAGGTAAGTTTTGCAATTTATTTATTGCTTTACTTGGGTGTTAAATTGATGGTTTGCGCACCCGCATGAACACCCCACATGTTAGGAAGATAAATTGAAATCAATTTAAGCTGCCTGCAAAACATTTTTTTGAAATAAAAAGAGAAATGTACCGAAAGGGCACTAGGATAGGCTAGTGTAATCAAGTCCCCGAACTCACAAATCTCTGGTTCGTAGAAGTGAAATAATTCTCTCATTATTTTACGTAGGTGTCTAATCGACCTACCGTAAACTGATTAGTGGCGAATCCTTTTTGCATGCTAGATATTTGAATTTAAATCGCGAGTTGGTATGGGCTTGGGAGACCCCGAGCTAAGTCTAGGCTTAGTAATCCATTAGCCAAATCCTAAGTGGTTCACCTGAAAAATTGGTCGCGACATAGGCCAAGCATGTCATTTTAATTGAGACATTTGAGTACAATGCACGATACCCTTGGCCAGGATTGAATGATCATGTGATGGTTATGAGAATCTGTCACCAGATGAAAGTCGGGTGGGCGATGCTCTTATGTGGAATGCTCCAAACAATGGATGCCAATCGCAGTAGAGGTTGGGCCGATGCTCCTATGTGGAATGCCGTCTTGAGGTAGACTTTGCCATGCTTGATGGTGCGAGACAACGCCCGGTTACGCCGGAAGACCGCTGTGTGTCGAGTAGGCCGTGCCTGTGGGGGCAGTAATCAATTGGAACATGTGAATGATTGAGATAAATGCGCTTGATTATGGGACAAAATTTCGTGGCACGAAATGGGACATGTCATAACAATTTGGCCTTATAATCGAGACCCCTTATGATTTTGAGCTATGTGAGACGTTCCAATTGATGTGTGCATTTATTATATGCATCTATCATACGAATTGTACTGACGTGTAGGAAGGAACTGAGGCGAGGTAAGTCTTGTGTGATGTGTGGTTAGACTACCTCTAGGCGTATTTCTTTCCTAATCGGGGTTTAAGGCGTGAACTCGCTGAGACATTGTCTCACCCCGTCGTGGCTTACTCTTTTTCAAGTCCATAGATGGAGGCACGTCATGTGAGCTATAGGGTTCCGAGGGAGGTAGATTTCCAGCGCTCCTACTTCTTAGTTTCCGGGACTAGCCTGACCCGTGAGCTTTGTTGAGTCCACCGTCTGGATCGATGAGGGCCTACCCCACCTGGTACCTCATCATTTCAAAACGTGCTACCTTCACAAGCCCGATGGGAGTCGGGAGGATCCTATAGGTGGTTTTGACGAGCCTCCCATCGAGACCAAGGAGTGGGAGATAGGGCATCCTTTGGACATCGACACTCTGGATGGTGCCATGGAAGACCTAGAGCTGGGGTCTAGAGAGCCCAGGGTTTAGGTGGCTTCGTAGCATTTTTTGATCTAGACTTTTGTACATGAGCCCTAGAGTTGGCCTCTATATATAAACTCATTGTGTTTATAAAGTGTGGCTTTTGTGAATTGGTTGTCCTACTTTTCTATCCCATGTTGAGTGTTGTTTGGGGAATGTTTTTATTACGCTTCCGCATGTGCATTAAAATGAATGGGTCGGCGACACGTCCTAAGACGTCACAATTTTATCAACCACCGAGGGATGTGCGCGCGCTCGAGGTTCAGGGTGTGACATTCCCGCCCGAAATGGTATCAAAGCTGGTCAGTGTATGGAGTGATAAGGTGCGATGGGTTTATGGGATAGTTAGTAGGAAATGCCTTTTTATTATGCTGATGCATGTGATTGATAACTGATTGGTAGATAGTTTGGTGTGGGTCATTCAGTTTTCTAATTCTGTGTGGAATTGCAAAGCAAGTTCTGTAGAGATCCTGTAGAATGAGCGATCCGAAGCAGAGGACTCCTCGGGAGAGGACTATCGCGTCTATTACTCGAGGTAGAACGCTGACCAGGGTCGGTGGCCGAGGTAGAGCATAGGCTCAAGCCAATGCAAGTGGATTAGCGCCACCACCGGTCGGTGCTGGGGTAGCATCCCCTGGTGATCCTAGAATAGACGGGATCGTTCAGGCGCTCGAGAATCTGGGGAATTTGATAGGGCAACAGGCCCAAAATCAAGCCGCCACCACTACCGATGTCGCTACTGCTGCTGTTACTGCTGCCGTTGCTGCTGCTACTACCGCACCTACTAAAGTTCCACCTAGGAACATGGTTGTTGAGACGCCAATGCACAAGCTCATTGAGCAAATCCTGAAGCTGAACTCGCCGAGGTTCACTAGTGCAGGAGACCCCAAGGCTGCAACACTCTAGGTCCAAGACTTGGAGAAGGCCTTTGCACTACTGATATGCACTGAAGAAGAGAAGGTTGTCCTTACAGTATATCAGTTGCAAGGAAACGCAAGTACCTAGTGGAAGGCCACCAGAGGCAGAGTATTCCCAGAAGGCGTGGTTCCGGTATGGAACGCCTTCCTTGGAGCCTTTAATGGCAAGTATTTCTCTGACATTACAAGGGAGCAGAAGATGGAGGAATTCCAGCGCCTCCATCAAGGGATGATGACAGTGGATCAGTACGAGGCCAAATTTGCAGAGTTATCTCAGTACGCCTCAAAACTGGTAGAAGATCCAAAGGATAGAGCTAGGAGGTTCAAGAATGGCCTCAAACCAGAGCTGAAGAATCCATGGGTACCGTTCAACCTGAAAGATTACAACAATTTGTATGAACGGGCACAGTTGATAGAGAGGAACCTAAGTGAACAAGCTACCACATCCAGGTCAAGATTGGGTTTGAATAGGGATGGAAACCGGTTTGGGAATGAGCCTATGACCGGAGGAAGGTATTCTATTCTGCCCAACAGGAAGGGTGGGATAGGCAAGTCAACACTGAATCAGAATGGAGTATGTCGTTTCTGTGGGAGACGACATGGATCGGCCTCATGTTTTCCTAGGACAAGAGTTTGCTACAGGTGTCGCCAACACGGCCACCTAGTCAAAGATTGTCCGCACAGGCCGATGGGATCTCAGTTGCCGCCGCCACCACCGATGGGACAGAACAAAGGGAACACGCCACAGAATGCACCATAGAAAGGGCGATACTAGAATGGCGAAGGAGATAGGAAGGAACCGAGCCACGCATCGATCAGGAGAAGAATAGTTTTGGGATAATTTTATCAAAGTGGCACAGCGGAATTTTGGTTAAACTTGTAGAACTTCAGTTTGTTGTAATAAAGTCGTAGAAAGGATAATCGTTGGCTAGAGTTGTACTTGAATATTTTGCCTATGTATAACTTTGATGTCCTAAATAAAAAGGTTTGGCTCAAGGAGAATCTGGATCAGTTTGTAATCGTTTTCATCAACGATATCCTGGTGTACTCGAGAAGTCCGCAGGAGCATGAAAGACAATTAAGGACAGTGCTTCAGACTCTGCAAGATCATGGACTGTACGCTAAGTTTAGTAAGTGCGAGTTTTGGTTGACTAGTGTGGCTTTCCTAGTTCACGTGATTTCAGGTGAAGGAATCTCCGTGGACCCGACTAAGATCGAAGCAATTATCAGCTGGCCAAGACTAACGACCGTGACAGAGATCAGAAGCTTCTTAGGTTTGGCAGGTTATTACAGAAGGTTTGTGGAAGGATTCTCAGCATTAGCCTCGCCTTTAACTAGACTGCTGAAGAAAGAAGGGAAGTGTGTATGGATAGATAAGAGTGAGCGTAGTTTCCAAGAGCTTAAGCAAAAGCTGACTACCGCACATGTGCTAACAATTCCATTTGGTTCTAGAGGATATGAGATCTATAGTGATGCATCATTCAAAGGACTGGGTTGCATGTTGATGCAACATGACAGAGTCGTTGCATACGCGTCCCGTCAGTTGAGACCTCATGAGTTGAATTACCCGATGCATGACTTAGAACTTGCAGCAATTATTTTCGCTCTCAAGATTTGGAGACATTACTTGTGTGGAGAAAGATTCCAGGATCTTCACTGACCATCAAAGTCCCAAGTACTTATTCTCTTAGAACGAGTTGAATATGAGACAACGTCGCTGGATGGAACTTCTTAAAGACTATGACTGTGACATCCTGTACCATCCTGGAAAAACTAATAAACCCACCGCTACTATCGTCAATCAGTGTTATTTTTATCGATTGGGACGAGCGAGTTTATGTAAGTAATGAATTACCATGAATATTCACTCGCAGATTCCACCCATAAACCCTCCTAAGGTCCTAGATTGAGCGATCGAGGTTTTAGACCATAGTTGTGTGTGTGGTGTCGTGCTAAAACTTGTAAACATGCATTTAAATTTAAACATCCAGCACTTCAATATAAACCATCATACATTCATACATCCTTACATCACCTGCAAAACATTACAAGCATGCTCCCCTTATAACTCCCACGTACAAGACCATTTAACATGAGGTTAATGACTAACCTGATTTTCCACGCAACTTTGGCATGCAGACGATCCAACACGAAACATGTTAGTTAAAGCACAACAACCATTTTTAAACGGCTTCAAGTCCTCTTAATCTAGTAACCAGTTCTCAGCAGAGTCGCCAAGCCTGTCGCGACCCAATCTCGCCACCCTTAAATTTCTCACTATCACGAGGAGAGAAAAGGGGGAAAGGTCGGGTTTAAGGGTACTTGATCATGAGAGTTCCCTCACGGCTCACGTTCCAAAAGATGTCATCACCTCACTTTTCGGATCAAGCCTCTCATGAGTTCCCTCCACGATATCGCGAGCTCTCCCAAGCTTGTACCTCGCATGACAACAGAGTGTTGCGATCCATACCCACACGGGTGATGCACCTTAGGAGAAGAGGTCGGGTGTGGATATTAGATTTAAAGGTACCTTTACCAAGGTAGCCCTCTCAACAGTATGTTTTGCCCATAAGGATGGCATCACTTCATCCTTTGGGGTACCCCATATCGAGTATGCTAAACCATGGTGAGTTTCATCGAAATTCGTACCCCACGCGACGGGTTTATTTATACGGTCTAGTTGTTTATGACAACCTAAAAATAAGATGAGAGTCGCCACCAGCCTCATTTTGGGGGTCGGCTAAAAAACCCAATTGAAGGTCGGGAGCGTTCTCTCGATTCCCACGCAACCAAATATCTAAATTCGGGGACTTGAGTTATGCTAATATTTTTATTAATGCCCCTTCGGTACCTAAACAGTATATTGTGTTTTCCTAACATATCCATGCGTTTCTTTTTATATTTTCGAGATCATTAGTCCTAAACTAAGCAATCATGCGTGGTTGGTCATTTTCATTCTATTCTATTTCTAGAAAAATAATAAAAGAAAGCAATCAATGGAATTGAAATTACGAGACAGTAAGTAAGGGCGCATTTGATAACGCTTCTATTCCCAGGAAAAATTTCTAATCAGAAATTATTCTTTTTTATTCTGTTCCCGGGAACAATTTCTAAGCATTTTAGGTCGTTTGGTAATTGACCAAAATTTCAATTCCCGGAATAGAACTGCGTTGGTACCGTGCTCAAAATTTCTACTCCAAATCATTTTCTTTTCATTTTCAAATAATTTTATTACTTTTTTTCCTTTTTTTTCTTTTTTCTTCTTTTCTTTTTTTCCTTTCTTTCTCTTCTTCTTCTTCAAGTCGCCGGTCACCAGCCTTATGATGACCGACGACCGACTAGAAGAGGGCTAGCAACCTCACCGGAGTATCGCCGGCCCTTGGCGAGGCCGACTCTCGTTGGGCGAGGCTCAACCAAGCCTCATCGGGGCTGGCTAAGCCTCGCCCGGTCAAGTGAGCCTCGTCAGTGGCTGGGGGAGGCTCGGGTAAGGCCCACCTTGCCAGTGGCTAGGCTTGCCTTCGACGAGCTCGTCGGACTGATTGCTGGCAAACGATGGCGGTGGCCAGCAAACGGCAGCAGATGGCAACCGTAGCGGTGATAGCACATGAAGAAGAAGAAAAAGAGAAGAACAAGAGGGAAAAAAAAAAAGAATAAGAGAAAATAGGTGATTGATTCTAGAATTGTTCCTAGGAATAAGAATCAACCTTTTTTTTTATTCTTGATTCTACTGCAAATATGTTCCCGGGAACAAATTTGTTCCCGAGAACACAAATTTTACCAAACACGATTATGTTCCCAAACTACTCCCGGGATCAAAAGAATATAAATAAACATTGTTTGGCAAGTTAACAAACAGGCCCTAAACAATCAAGGAAATGAGTAAATCTACAATGCAATCCTAGAAAATATAAAAGAGAAACACAATTGAAAAAGATGAGAGAAAGAAAAAAAACTCGCAACTCGTCGAGCTTTATACAACAAATGGAACTCGAGACATATGTCGGGGAAATAAATAGTACATGATAATGGTTGGAATGGACATTGACCTCCACCATCTTTACGCTTTCTCCATTTTCGGGGCCCTAATCCAAACCTAATCTTAGAGACTTATAACTAGGTGCATATAATGGAAAGAAATAAGCATACACATCAAAACAATCAAAAATAAGACATCATGTCGAGATCAATCATTTAAAAGAAGTGCAATACGAAAGTCAAATTTTGGGATCTCGGAGTCGGCCTTTGTCTTTCATGCGAGGGTCCCACCAAGACACCTACCCAATTCATTTTTTGTGACTTATAGCAATTGTTGACCAATTGTATTCTCGCATGGCCAATAACACTTTTAAGTCTCCTAATCAAGCGATCTATGTGATCTCAGGGTTTCCCCTCAATATCATGCATTGACCCTACCATTCATCTAAAAGTCACGTGCATTGCAAAAATTTAAACAGGCATGTAAATATTTTGAACTTTATTTCTCAACCAATCAAGCAAGAAAGTGAATCATCAACAGGTCACTTATTACAAAGAGCATGTGCTAATCACAAACATAGGCAATTTCTAGTGCATTATGGGATTATATGTATGAGCAGTACATGTGATATTTCAAAAAAAAATATATTTCAAAATCATTCATGAAATGTTTTGAGACAAAGTGATGTCTCGGTTATGAAAGGCATTCAATTGCCAAGACTAGCCCGGGGCTCGCATAAATGCACTCACAAGCGTCGCAGGCATTTTGAATACAATTCAACCTGTAACTTTCACGATATCAAATTAGGATTTTAAAAAGATTTGAAAATATTTAGGATTAAGGAATATCTAAACTATGGAACACATTCATTTGTCAAGGCTAACTCAGGACTCGCATAAATGCACTCACAAGTGTTGTAGGCATTTTGAATATGGTTCAAACCACGATTTTTCCTTAAGCCAAATCGAGTTTTGGAGAACAACTTTTTTAAAAATTGTTTTTGGGAAACATCACATGTACCAAAGTATTTTTTTGAAGATACAATTTGAAAATGTCAATTGTTTAACAACAAAGATCAAAGCATTTAGAACAACTTCCATGAAGATGGCATGGCCTAATTTCACGCACAAACTAGCCTAAAAAGTATAATTAAACAATCATAATCATGTTTATATCAGGAAAGTTCGGAAAAAACGTGTAAGGACAAAATTCCCTAATATTCATGACATGATGAACAATTTTTGTGAATAAAGTTTTCTTAAACAATCTATATACGATTTTACAAAAATCAAACAATAAGCAACAACACATCAGAAATTTGTCAAAACAACAAGGCATTCAGCTAATGTCACAAGAATGTGTCCAATCAAAACATGTCTAAAAATCATCAAATTTACACACAACATAGCCAACATGATGATAAGCAAGTTTCGTTAGAGGCCAAGTGCATATTCCAAACAGAAAAAATGTAATAAAAATATCGAAGGTCTGTCCAAACAGGAGTTAGAACAGGGATCCGAATTTGATCCCTTGTCCAAATTGTGCTCTAACTTTGAAAAAAAATGTAAAATTGGTCCAAACAATGAGCGATTGGTATGAAATTAGCGGCATTGAAAACTTCTAAGTGTGCCTTACGTATTCTTAGAAGGGCTTGAGTCCAAACTAGGTCAATTTGATATCCTAAGATCGAGATCTCTAAAAGTGTGCGCATCAGTAATTAAGATAACAGAGCATAAGCATTCATTAAAAAAACCTTAAAATCACTCAAAGAACGCACAAATGGCATGAAGAAATCACATAGGAATTAGGATTGGATGTGACCGAAAGTTTGGATAATCATCTAATCCTAAGTTGGCATGCAAAATATACAAGTTAAATGACTTCATGAAATGATTCATGATTCCTAATGATATGCTTGGGAATCCTAAGTGTGATGAACACTTTTGTGAATCAAATTTTATGTGCAAGATGATACTCCAAGGACATGACCTAAACATGTATGCAAACCTTACAACATGTGGTTCAATCAATAAGAATGCATGATCATAAAATTTGATCCCTAAATGACTTAAACAAGCATAGAAATGTGCACATATGATTTTTCATTTCAGTATTAAATTTACAGAACAAACATAAATTCAACCATCCTTAAGACATGCATAAATTCTACCAAAAATCTCACATATAGAGTATGCGATGATGAAGATTTCTTGTTAAGAGTTCGAAACTCAATTAAGATCATATAAGTCGTGGAAAAAATGGCACAATCAACAAACTATATGCCAAGCACATATTGCTGCAGTACATTTTACTCTAATGCATGCAATTAACTCAGTTTGCCAACATAAAGACCTTGCAAAGCATGCATCAATTGAACATATGTATCATGTATTTCAACTTTCATGAAGTATTTGAGACCAAATAAGTGTATTTATGGACTCAATTTCATCAAAACAAATTTCTGACATATATATATAGGACATGCACAACACCTATACGAGCAACTTTCATGCAAAAAAGTTATTCCAGAAATCAACACAAAAATCAGTACAAAAATGGCAAAATCAAATATCAATACGAAATAGATTGACCTAAATTTAGATCTGAGTAAATTTGACCTAGTTAAGCACATATACAAATCATGAAAAAATTACAGAAGATGCACAATATGATTTGGAACAAAACTGATGAGATAATTTATCAAAAAATGATCATGAAAATCAGCACAAAAACAACAAAGCCAGAAGGCATAATAGAATCAGAATCGAAAAAATACATAAACGACTGCAGAATCATTAATCTTTGGCAGTGTTTTTCAAGGGTCAAACGATGCTCGATTGGGACATGCGACCTACCATTTCAAAGCTCAGGATGCCTATTATCTAATCCTAAGAGGACTCAAGTTGAAATAAGGTCATTTCAAATCTCATTTTGGCCAAAATAGTGACCTAGGTATAGACCTATGAAAATCACAGATTAGGCTCAAAAACATAATCATCATTCAAATCATCAATAAATCATTACAGCATTCATAATCATTGATCTTAAGCATATAAAAGCTCCTAATCTTGAATCCTAACCCTAATTGATCAACTCGATCTCGCCTCATCGGATTTGAGTTTTGAATCATTACCGTCGTCGCGATTTTCGCGGATTTTGATCGAAATTGATCAAAGTTTTCACCGGATCTTTAATCCAACCTCCACAAACCAGCAAGCATTAGATGTGGATAGCAAGGGAGATGATCGTTGATGAAGATGGTGAGGGTTGAACCAGCGACAATCCAGTCGTTGGAGGAGGAAACCTACCAGATTAAAGAAGAGAGAGAGAGAAATGAGTCTCTTGGAACCAAAAAAATAAAGAGAGAGAGAGAGAGAGAAGAATTTCGTGCCAAATGAAAAACCCCACTAAAATTGGAAGACGTTTCATTTATATACTCCTCACATTAAGCGATTCCGGCCGTCGGTTTAACTCGATGGTCAAAATTTCGATCCAACAGTCAAAAATCCATTTCAAAGGCTCCGTCATGATCTCAAGGTGTCGGGTAATTAATCTAGTGGGTTTGATTTGTAAAAAATCAAGCCGAAATCGGGAATTACGTCAAAAAGTCTAATTATGGGTTAATTTGCAATTTGACGAAATTCAATGATCAATTTATAAAATTTTGGGAAATTGAAGGTGTATAAGTAAAATTATCATTTAGAGGATTCCAAAACCGATGGCCGAAGGCCAAGAATGAGCCGGCAAGGGCCTAAACCGGCCAATCCCGCCGACAGCCAATTAGACAAGCCAGAACGGCTCGGTCCTGTTCAGCCGATTCTTGACAGGTTTGGTCTGGGTCTTGCTATTTTGTCCACTTTAGACCCTTATGGATCAAAAATTTATGCAATTTGGCCCATAAATGACCAAATTGAAAAAGAATTTATCATTTTTAAGAAGAAATTGGCCAATTAAGATACAATTAAGCTAATCAAACATTATGAACATGATCTAGGGGTCTTTTATTGACCTAATTGAATGACTATCGTGAAAAAACAATGAGTCAAAACCATGGGTGCTTTGAATTGGGCCTAAAGAGCTAAAATGTTAAAATTTGCAATTCAATGGACAAATTTGCAAATTAATTAAAATTGAACTCAATTAGTGTCACAATTGCCCTATCTAATGAGTTACCCATATGTAAGAACACTTATCATATTCAAATTTACCTTGAATTGAAGCGCTCAAGCTTAGGTCAGAAATGGATCTAAGCCTAATATTAAAATTGGACCTAATTCATGAAATTAAACCATAGCCATAAATGGTTCAATTCAAATTTTGTCGATTGAAGCTTAATTCCTTGATTTTCTATTGCCTGGGAGGATAAAATTCTTCAAATTGATGAGTTCCGGTGTGAATTTCCCAAATTCAATCTCGAATTTGGACTTATCTTAATGAAATGAGTGAGAAATAATCATTCATTCGCAAGTTATGAAGGATCAATTTTGATCCCCTAATTAGGGCTCAAAACGACAATTTACATTTTGACTCTATAAATCGCAAAATTGAATGCTCAAACAGATTTCGGATAGTCCCTAAACCAAATTTCAAAGAGAGAACTACTCCTGATTATGACTAGAAAGTAATTTTATTTTTGGTCAATTTAAAACCTAAAACTGAAAAATTCAGAAATCAAGGTTCTTAATCGAATTTTGTGAAATTTTTTACACAAAAGTCAAATTGGCATTAAAAGAAATGTATATGTGTATTTTTTATTTTTTTTTTTATTTTTTAGGTCAAAGGTTTAACTAAAAGTCAACCATTTAGTTGGTTTTTCCTAAAATGCCGATTTTTTGTCAAATTTTTGAATTTTCAAGAAATTGATTTGATAAAAGTGAAATTAAAGCTAAATAGAATTTTTTTGGGTAAAAAGTCAATTTTTTGACCAAAGGTTGACTTTTAGTCAAAGGGTTGACCAAAAAGTCAATCTAAAAGTCAACCGTTTGACTTTTCGGGTTTTTTTTTTAAATAAAAATGAGCTAGAAATTGCTTAAAAACGAAAATGCAAAATAAAGAATTGGAAAACAATACTTTTTGATCGAGAGATGAGGCTCTGTCACTATTAGAAACCAAAATCTCGATTTTTTTACCTTTTAATGATGCGTCGACTAAAATTCAAGTGTCAACGAAGATAAATCAACTTCCTTCCTAGCCGCTGATAACCTGATCATTCACAATCAAATCATCTTTTGACAGGAATGGAAGATTATCCTATGTCACTATGATCGTCAGAGAGGTATATGCCAAATCTTGAAATGGAAATCAGTCCTCATGAAAAATGACATCTCGGCTAATAAAGAATCGGCATGTGGACAGTTTCATAACCCTGTAACCTTTCTGTAGTGGAGGATATCCCATGAAAACACATCTAACGGCACGAGGATCCATCTTGTCTCGAGGTCCCACAATTGTGGCATAGCACAGACAACAAAAAATTTTTAGCTGTTCTATTTCTAGTGATTTCCCAAAGAGCATTTCAAATGGAGATCTCCCTTCAAGGACTCTAGTTGGCATGCGATTAATCAAATAAGCTGTTGTGGCCACACAATCTCCCCAAAAAGTTTCAGGAATGGACGCTTGATATTTAAGAGCTCAAGCTACTTCCAGAAGATGGCGATGTTTGCGTTTCACAACTCAATTTTGTTGAAGAGTGTAAGTGCAGGAGGTTTCATGAAGGATCCCGTGGGATGGAAAGAAAGAGTTACATTTTGTGGTAGAAAACTCTTGTCCATTGTTTGTGCGAATTTTTTTAATAGATGCACCGAACTAATTTTTAATTAAGGAAAGGAAGTTCGCTAGATTAGAGAAGGTTTGTCTTTTGGACTGCATAAGAAAAACCCAGGTGACTTGAGTGTAGTCATCAACAATTATCAAGAAAAATCGATATCCTTCGCAATGAGGGATATGATATGGGCCCCATATGTCCACATGGATTAAGAAAAATGCACTAGTAACTCGAGATATGCAAATGGGAAATGGCGATCGGGATTGTTTTGCCAAGGGGCATATTGAACAATTTGGATAAAGAGAATGAGTACTATGAC
The DNA here is from genome assembly GCA_014182395.1 of Eucalyptus sp. ANBG9806169. Taxonomy (NCBI): domain Eukaryota; kingdom Viridiplantae; phylum Streptophyta; class Magnoliopsida; order Myrtales; family Myrtaceae; genus Eucalyptus; species Eucalyptus sp. ANBG9806169. The sequence continues at coordinate 37,160,441 of CM024575.1, forward strand.
CCAATCACTAGTGAGAGAAAATTTTTATTACTAGTAGTGGCATTGCTTTTATGCAGCAATGAAAAATCAAAATCCTTCAGAAAGCATATCCAAAAATAAAGCCCTTATGCAACACTACTTAAGCCCATCATTTGCCAGTCAAATGGTATTGAAAGAAGTAATTTTCGGAATTGAATGTAACATGACAATGGTTGTCTTCACAGACTTTGGATACGGATATAAAATTAAATTCAAAGGTAGGAATGTATAAGACATTCTTATGGATAACGTGTTGACTAAGATGGACAATACCACCTTTGGTAACATGAGTAACGATACAATTAGGAAGTCGAACCGACACGGAATGGTGAATTTTTCGGTTTTCATAAAATAATCGCTCGTCGCAAACTATGTAGTCACTGGCACTTAAATCAATTATCCATGCATCAATTGATATGTTACTATTTTTGGAAATAGAGGTACCTAAAAAGCCCACAGTTTTATCTATTGCCTTCAATTGATTCAAGGTCCTCATGATACTCTAGTATTGATCATTGGAAAATGTTTGATCTGCCCTCTCATTTCCTTGGGTCATAACTTGATAAGCAGATTAATCCTTTTCTCTTTTCTCTTTATCAATGGGTTTTCCATGCAATTTCCAACAGGTATCTATAGTATGATGTAGCCGTTTACAATAATCACAATATTTACCTTTAATTTTGGAATTTTGCCCATTTCCCCTTGATGACATGACACCATGTGAGCCATTGGATTCGGCCGCCCAGATTGCCAAATATGGGCCATCTAGTCCAGCCTTGTAACCTCTACCATCCATCCTAGGGTAAGTTTCTTCTTCTTCTTCTTCTTCTTCTTCTTCTTCTTCTTTGCTTGCTCGAGCGACTCTGTCCAGACCCAATGAGGCTTTACATTCACAACGAAGCTCGACGGTGGCAGAGGCTTGCTGCGATGGTCTTGTCGAAGCTGCAAGGGTCATGGCTTCTCCGATCTTCACATACTCAGTGGTTGCAAGTCTTTGATTTTCTTCTTGAACTACCAATTGATAGATGCACCTAAGGGAGGGAACAATATCCATGGCTAGGATTTGCGACCGGAACGAGGAAAGCTCTCATTCAAGATCAACAAAAATCTAATAACCTTCTCTCTCCCTCATATCTGCTTGTATCCAGTGATTGTCGATTCTGGCCCCTCGAGCTCCTCCTCAGCCACCTCAAACTCGTTCCATAAAGTCGAGAGCCGATTGAAGCAAGTGGTAACTAAGAGGTTCCCTTGCTTCAGCTCCAACAAGGCCTGCATAAGTGAAAAAAGTTTAGCGCGATCCAATTTTCCATACATCTCATGTATATCGTCCCACATCTTCTTTGGGTCTTCAGTCGGTGGTAAGCTGGCGGCAACATTGGGGGTTACGTAGTTCCAGATTTAAGTGCGAATGAGTTGGTTGCATTTGCGCCAAACTCGTCACATTCGGTCGTCGACTAGAAGAGGAATGGTGTTGTCGACAAATCCATCCTTATCTTTGGTTACGAGGGCTCGTCGAAAGTCTCGAGCCCACGTATTGTTGTTGTCAGCGCCGATAAGTTGCCGGGATATAAGGCAAAGCTTCAGTCTGTTAGCCGGCGAGGTGTATAATGGATCTCTTGGTTCTAGGCGATAGTCAGCGGCCACGATCAAGTACGGCCAGAACCCAAGTTGCAATCCCAAGTAGGGATTCACCTCCTGAACCGCTGGGCCTATTTCGGGTCTCTGGCCCGAAGGTGACCAGCCCATCCCATTGGGATGAGATCCAGAACTAGTCTCTTCTCCTGGTGGCGCATACTGAGCCCATTGTTGATTAGGTCCTACACCCCATGGAGCTTGGACAGGGATCCATTGTACTGATGCCCACTGAGTTGAAGTTGGAGCGAAGGGATGCTGTTGTTGATGCTGCTCGTGGCCTTGTTGTTCTTGAGGTAATTCAATCTATTCTGGAGTTTGGTTCTTCGGCAGATTGTTGTTGTTGGATCGATCTTCCATTGTGAGCAAGTGCGATATCAAAAAAGTTGAATTCCAACTCGGTGTGTCAACTTGTTTTGCAGGGCGAAATCTGCAACAACAGTTTGAAGAAAACTACCAAGGGCAATCCAGAGTGGTTTGTGGAAGCAAGGTCAAAACCAAAGGCTCTGATACCATGAAAAGAAGTGAAAGATGTAGAAATATTTTGGAGGAAGATTATAATTCATTCACTTGTATGGCATTGTACATGTACATATTTATAGTACAAAAGAAAGAATAAAGGAAAGAATAAACAAGATTACAATTTGATTACATTTTTCTACTTTATCTCCAAATGTCCTTAACTGAATCTATTAGAATTGAAGTCAAGAATAAAATCATAATAATCGTGATCTTCTCCAACAGAATGTCGCCCTAGCCAAGGACGACTCCGCCTCTCATTCACTACCGTGTAGGCTGGCATCGTTGCAGTGTCGTGCTCGGCCAGCGGAGGGGGTAGTTTTGGATTACAGTGTGGCATCGGATATGGGTCTATCCTGGGCCGTCTCTACATGCCCAGGGCCGCCGGAGTTCACGCCTGGTCGGGCTGAGGCGTGGCTGAGTTGAATCTCAGCCAAGTGTGGGGGCGAGCCAGCCGAGTGTGGATGGCTGGACGGCTAATCAGGCGGAGGCCAAGCCAAGCGCGGCTAGTTAGAAGGTCGACCGAGCGGGCAGTTGTGTCGCTATGTCGTGCTCGACTGATGCAAGAGTCGGGTTGGTCGGGTCAAAATCGAGTCGAGTTTAGTTCATGGGTTTGGTCGATTGAGCTCTGGTCGTTGTCCAGGCTTGAATAGATTTGTGGGCCAGTTTAGTTTAATTCTTAGGCTTAGGTTTATTTTATTTTCTGGGGTCGGATTTAGTTTATTTACTTCCTTTTAGGGGGGAGGGGCTTGTTTTCGCCAGACTAGGCCCACGCGTTAAGCCCAATCCTACTGAGGGCTTGGAGACTTAGGACCCGAGCCTTATCCGGAGATCCAACCAGGGTCCCTGTATTCGGAATAATTTTTTTAATCAAAAAATTAAAAATTGTAAAAAATATATTAAAAATTAGTATAAAAAAAAACCCCAAAAATTTTAAAATTTTAAAATTAGGAAAAGGTTTAGAAATTAAATTTTGGGTAGCTTTTTCTAGATTTTAGTGTTAATTCTAGTCTAGAATTAGCTTTAAATTTTCCTAGATTTAGAATTCACATAGTTTAGGATTTTTCATAAACATCTTAGGGTTAGCATGATCTAAAAGATGTGTGAATCTTTGATTAAAAAAAAATTGAACTCGAAATTGAACAAACTTATAGGGCCTTACAATAGGGTGTTGCTTGTTCTTAAAGACAAATGTTAGATTGTTGTGTATGTGTATATATATAAGTGTACACTTCCAATACGTTGATTATTTTTTTTCCTTTTAGCATGGTAGGGTAAACCTAGGATCATGCCAAACCCAAAAACATTGTATGGAACACTTAGCATATGAGAACTTTAGAACTCATTGTTTGTAAAAGTGTTGTGTGGACATTTTAGTGATTAAATGATCAAGTTTAGGTATCGAAAGGACAATAGTTTGATAACTAGAGTAATCAAATCCCCAACCCTAAATCTCTAATTACGTATGAAGTGAGAGATATCCTTTCATACCTCACTAGGTTTCTAGTCGACAACTCAAACAACCTAGTTGCGACTCCTTATTTTGAATTCTCGTAGGGTTAAATCGAAATTAAAATTGAATATTCCAACTCGTGCAAGGTATGAGCTTAAGAGAGCCTACACCTAATTGGAAGCTATAGTTCCATCTTATAAATAATACCCCTAAACTTATGTCATTTCCCCTCCAGACGGAGAAGGTAGATCGCAACAATCAGCACTGCAAAGAGTTCTAGTACCCTCTCCTCTTGCAGCACCAACCAATGGTGTAGAGGCAACTGCTACTAGTGCTGCGATTCCACCTCCAGCAGTCATTCCTTCGAAAGAATAGATGAGAAGACTCACTCAATGCGACCCATTTCATGAAGTCCTCAAACAAAGTCGGCTAGCAATTGTGGGTCAAGCGCACACGGATTGACTATTACAGTAGTGACGTCGGCTGGAAGTTGCGGTGCGGCAAGTCTGGATGAGTCGACTTGGCCGAGTTATGGGTTGGAAGTGGGCTTCAAGGCGGGGAGCTCGACCGAGAGAACTCACTGTTCAATTTCTTGAACCAAATCTAGATGAGCCTGCGGGTAGGGGGCATGCTTCTCCTTGCTGCTCGACCAAGTCCAACGGAGCTTCAAACATGTGATGCTCATTGACCGCTAAAGCTACAGCTCAATTGTGTCAGGAGCCGGAGCCCTTACACAGTGCACCTGCTGACAACGGCGACGAGCAAGGTAGAGTCCAACAGGCAAGGGAGGAGGAACTTAGTTAGGACTCAGCTACCCAACTTAATGAGGCCAGAGGCGATGATGGGCGGGTTGCGGTCCCCAATTTGATGAATCCTAATTGCATCAAATCGTCTTTTCTGGAAAAAGCAATGCTTGATGCGGTTGCAAGGGCGGAGAGTGATGTTTTGAGTGATGTCGACTACGACTAGTCATTTCTTTTCTTTTTTTCCCTCTCTTTTTTTAATGTAAGTATGAAATAGGACTGAAGATGGTTCATAGAAGAATTCACTCAAAACAAGTTCATCATTAAGCTCTAGTACCAACTTGATGCATGTGTGGCATGGCAAAATGCATTTTGAGTGATAATGGATAATGTGTGATAGATGAAGGATAGCTTTGATACCAAATTGATGTAGTTGCAAGGGTGGACAATCGGCAACCATTTTTGTGTATCAATAACTAGCATGCAGAATCGATATCTTCAAATATAAACCCATCAAATTAGACAATAGTCAAAATAGGCCTTATTGAGTTGCATTAATTGACAAGGTTTGAGTTGAGCATGCGAGTTAATCAATAGAGCCCAATACTCCCACATCAATGCTAAATAGATTGTCTAGATGTCTAGGCACAATCTCCTCAACAAGGACATTAGCGATGGTTGCATTAACACCGTCGACACTTCCAAGTTCCTCACCCATGCCTTGCCTTGATCCCGCACCTTCATTGAGAGAGAGAAAAACTTGAGTTTATTAATAATTTTTAAAATTTTAATCATTATTATCACTTACTAACAAAAAATATTTTCATTATTAACGACATTTCATGCCTAAATGTTCTTGTTAATACTTAAAATATTTTTCAAAGTCTTTTTTCTTGAGAGATACAAATGATTAAAATCAAGAATATTTTTTTTCAAATTATTGATTTTTCGCGAAACAAACAGGGAGCTTAACGTGCCAAAAAAAGAGAAAAAAGAGAGAGAAAAGAAGAAAGGGAAAAAGAAAGAATGATGCGTGAGATGCATGTGCTGGCTCTTAGGGCCTGTTTAGTAACCATCCAAATAATGTCAGATTTTGATTTTTTGTTCCCAGAATCAGTTTGGGACGAGAATCGCGTTTAGTAAAATTTTTGTTTTCGGGAACAAATTTGTTCCCAAAATCAGTTTGGGACGATAATCAAGAATAAAAAAAAAATTGATTCTTGTTCCGAGAATCAAAATTGAGATGCATGTGCTAGCTCTTAATGAAGATATGAGCCGCGATTGAACGTGAGGCTGAATTCGAGGGGCTTTTTTATTATTATTATTTAAAGAAACGGTCTACTTTGGGGGGTTTTTGAAAATTTCCCCACAGAAAAGGTTGACTTTACTGTGAAATATTGTTTGGAACATTTAGGATTCTATAAAATTGCCAAAAAAAAAAATCGATCAACTCGAGCACATACCGGTCTCTCCTCTCCTCTCTCTCTCTCTCTCTCTCTCTCTTTCCCCTTCTGAAGAGTGTACACATTGACTGATTTTCTCCCCCACGACTCACGCTCAGCATCTCCCACTTCGCACTTTCTTGTAACCGCCTCCCGCCTCTCGATTCTCCCCTCGGTTTCCGTCAACAGGTCAGTCGCGCGATCCTGTTGCATGCGTTCTGAAGTTCACGAGCGCGATCGGAGCGCACCCACTCGGGGCTTTTTTATTTATTTATTTATTTATTTCCTTTTTCTCTGAATCTGCATGTCTGGATTTTCTCTCTCTCTCTCTCTCTTCGGGTTGCGCGACGTGAATTTGGAGTGCCCGGCTGCAGGGCGTACTGAAATGGACCTGATTCTGGAGGAAAAGGACGCGGCCGATTGGGTCTACAGAGGCGAAGGAGCTGCGAACATCGTCCTCACTTACACTGGATCCGCTCCGACTCTCGTGAGTAGCTTGCTCGCGCTTCGAATTTGGGGCGCGATTAACATATCGCGCCTTTCGCGAATCGGAATTCGATTCTGGAGAGATGGAGTGAGATTTTTGTTGTCGGAATGAGTGGTTATAATTGCTGCTGCAACTTCTTTTGAGTTTCAGAACCGAGGGGGAGACAATGCTCGAAGAGTCCGAGCATGTTGTCTTAGGAGTTTTTCGGAGAAAGTTGTTCTGGGAATCTTCTTTTCTGACCACTACTACAAATTTTAATCCTCGAGAATAGCGCTAATTGGAATAATCCTCCTTTTCCTATACCCCTGTGACCACTAACGTCGATGTTATGCTGTTATTGAATTACATTCTTTCTTTGCTTTTGCTTATCCAAACAAAGAAAAAAAAGGAATCTTTGGGTTTTCTTTTTCTCCTGAGGAATGAGTGAAGTGTTGTGCTGAATCTTCGCATAAATGGATATGGCCTTCGCCTTTTCAGCTAATGCGGTCATGGGAATTCGATCTTAAATTCTTTTTAGTATCCTTTTCTTTTGGATGATGCAGACATATGCTTAATTCGATAGCGTGATTGCTGCTCTACTGTTTGTCCAGGCTGGAAAAGTTTTGCGGATTCGAAAGGCTCCCGAAAATGGAACGCAAAGTTCCAATGGTTCCTTGAGCTTTTCCAATCATGAACGTCTCTTGTGGAAGGATTTTGAGGAACTCGTACAGTCCCCAACGAAAGAAATTGCGGCCCAAAAATACGTACAACATGTGATTAGCCCATTGTTAGGTTCAAAACATGTAGATGCTGGGGTATGTGCAGTGCTTTTCCTTGTTTTGTTCTTTTCTGGAGTTGATGCTCGGGATTTATGCTGTTGCATCGATGTTGATCTTTCGAGAATGATTAATATATTACTCCTAAGCCTTTGAATAGTTTAGATTGATTAATTTTTTAAATAACTGAATATTGACTCTTTGTCTAAGGCCATTAAATCAGTGGCTTTGTAAGTTGCCTTGTTATCTTTGAGCCTGCCAGAGTATTTGCTTGGTAATATGTTGAGATTCATGCTTACCCCCTTTTAAAATCCTGCATTGGTGAATTTGATCCTAGAAAACTACTTTGGACCATTTAATCAGTAGAGTGGTGTAGGCTTTCCTATACATCAAAGCCCGTACTTGTTTACTGGTTGGATGATGAATGTTTACAATTGCATTGTCAAAGTACAAAATTTCATATGACAATCATATCTCTGGCTGCTCTAGGACATGTTCCTTATGCTTTGGTTTTCTGTTCATATTGCCGATCAAAATATGAAAGTTGATACACAGCATAATATATCTCTTTCTCTCTCTGCCATCATTTCTTTCACACTGCAGATTCGAGTCCTTGTCTCTAGGGAATTTCTTGAGGAAATTGAAAGAAATATTAAGAGTCATCGTCCTGACTGGCGCATTGATGCTGCCAAGGTTGATACACTTAACAAATATGCACTTATAATTTCTGACCATTCCCTTTTTCCTCATGGTGAGTACTTCTGTCCACTCCTTACCCTCATTTCTGGACTTGTTGTTGACTCACTTCCTCCTATTCAATATTTACACAGTTAGACGTTCTATTAACTGAATATATTCCATCAGCTAGATAAAACGTCTTCACCAATAAATGTCATTCTGTTGGACCCCTCGACTGGCCTCTGTAAGCTTTAGGTGTAAAAGGAAAGACGCATGCGATGAGATTGCGAAGACCGTGTACATGTCCTCCCCTATTACTAGGATCCTTTACAGAGAGATTATTCAAAAGTTTGCCATTTTCCTGCTTCATTGATTTGCATCATTAGGCTAGGGGACATTGTGTGAACTAAATGTTAAGATGTCAGACTTATCCTAAGAAGTTAATAGCCTTGTTCATTAATCGGGTCTTGCAGTTACGAAATCTCTAGTGAAGATTGTAAATAAAATTATTTTTGATCTCCAAGATAGAGTATTTGCCTATTATATCTATTTTGTTTCAGGTATCTTGAAAGGCAATGCCTGCATATCTGTAGAGATAAAGGTGCTTCGTCTAAGCTACTTCTTCTTTCTGCAATAATTCATTTGTTACATCTTTTTTATCCTCTATTTGTGCAAGTTGTTCATTTTTTTTTTGCATGCTTTTTTTCCCTGTTTTGGAGTTTAGCCCAAATGGGGATTTCTACCATTCTCCAAATACATTGCCAGGCAGAATGCAATCAAGAGGAGCACTACTCGTTTTAAAATGCACCAAGTCCTGAAGTTCCGTGAAGAACAGGTAATAGTTTAAGGTTAATCACACATATTACTTTCCTTATGCAGGTGCCAAATAGTACTGCCACCTTGCAAAATGGCTTAAAAGAGGTAGCCACTTGTATACAAGAAAGGAAATAAAACTAACTGGATCTGTCACCCTATTGGATCTCATATATGAAGTTGTGTTTCGCTATTATGCCAAAATGCAAAGGTGGAAAATGTTTTCTCATTTTGCCAAACAGACTCCATACCTTTAAGTGCTCCTGGTTTTCATTCCAAAATCATCCAAAAAGTAGCTAGAGGAGTCATCTAAGTCATTTTTTTCCCTTGTAGGAAGAGTCATCCATTCCCAGTCTATGTTCCATCAGAGACAAAGCATTTGTCTCTTTCTATCTTGTTTAGCTGCAACACACTAATTGTAAAAAGAGGTCCCATCTCTCTTCATCAGTTTACTTCAGTAGTTTAGTTTAAAGTCACTCTTAATAGATTAAAGCTATCATTCCCTTTCTTTTGGTATTAGCAAGCATGCGGGCTTTATTTTGATTGTGCATGCCATGGTATGTAATTTAAGTCTGACCAGTGCATTTTGCATTTTTTTCCAGATACCAAATCTAAGTGAATATGATCCATTGGATCTGTTCTCTGGATCCAAGGAAAGAATACTTGTAGCTTTGAAAGCTTTGTGCAACAACCCACAGAACAATTTCCGTGTTTTCTTGAATGGTTCTCTCATTTTGGGTGGGTTCGGTGGTGTTGTAGACAATTCTACTTCCACAACTGCTGAAGCACTTGAAGATGTACTTAAATATGTCATCAAAGAAGATGATGGTTTACGGACTACAAGTTTTCTTGAGCTTCTCACTGAGACAGTTTATAAATCAGGAGTATTGGACCGTCTTCTTGGTGTTCAGAAGCTCGATAATTATGATATAGAAGGAGCAATTCATGCATACTATAATTTTATATCTCAACCTTGTTCAGTATGTAGAGAGTTGGGTGAAGACGAAGTGTCACCAATATCTACCCTTTTGCATGCACTTTCTTTCAATGAGAGCTTGGAGATCGTGAAAAATTTTTTGATAGCTGCAACTGCAAAAGATTGCAGTTTAATGTTTTGTTTCAGACGAAGAGAAGATGGTGGTTCAGATTCTTCATATGACAGGGTTTACCTAGAGTCAACTAACCAAGTGTTTGATTATAAGGTAAAACATATCTTTTGTAGTTAAAAGCAATGGTCTCTTGCTTTGGTCTTTTGTCGAGTATTCTGCTCATTGTAAGAGATATAGTCTATCTTTAACACACCTAGAAGTGAACTATATTGAAATCAAATTGATCAATTCGTTTAAAAAAAATGAAATAATATAGTGAGATGTTTCTTAAAAGTACGTAAATGTTCTCTTGCTATCCAGCGTTTTATCATGTTGCTAGTGTATTCCATGCGATAAGGTTCTTCATAGAGACGATAGAGTATCTGCTATTATGATTTTGGTGCCAAATAGTTCCTGTATTCTGGTGGATGCTGCTTCATAATTATCCATCTAGCTACCACCCAATAAGGGGAAAAACCATCTGGTAGTATTGCTGTAGTTGCAGCATGAAATTTGAGTTTCCTTGCTACACATAAGTTTCTTCCAGAAGTAATGACTTATTTAAGATGCAACCACATAGGTGCATTTCATTGACCTGGATTTGAAGCCTTTGGAGAAGATGGAGCACTACTATAAACTGGATCAGAAGATTGTGAGTGCCTACACTGAGGCCCTGCAAAATGGACAAGGAACAGTGAACAATCATACTGTCAAAATGTAGTACACAATGATGGAGGACATTACTGTATAGCTTAGGGATTACAGTTGTTGATGACTCTGTGGTAAGTGTTACATGTGTACCATTGAATGGTTGGAGTAGCATTTGAAAGTTTTCTGTGAAAGCTCTCCAAAGGCTTGGATAGAGACTTGACCTGTGGGCAGAGATTCTGGTGTGAACTTAATCTTCAGTCCCTTCAAGATGGAAAATACTTACACTCTAAATTGATGGTAGCTCGTTTTAGCAAATGTTAGCAGCTACGGGAAAGCAGTATCGTACTTCGATTATTACTTCTACTTCTCTGTTACATTTATTTATAAATGGCTAAAGCTGCCAGATGAACTAATTCTCACTCCAGATTCCTGGTTTCAAGGACTTTTAAATTACAATGCTCACAGGTAATTTATGATTGTGTTGTGTAATAGTTTTGCACTACAAGGATTGAAATACCTTTATCATCTTTAAAGGAACCAGAGCTATGAGAGTCCATACGCTTCCAGAAGCAGCTGCTGCTATATGCTTAACCAGATATTCTTTATCTGAAGGCCAGTCCTGGTACAGATGGGTATATGCATCTATCTGCAAGCATGAATTCAATATTCTTTCCTTTTAATGTGAAGGCTCATGCAATTTTGACTAGTTATGTGAACAACTGAGTAGCCAATAGGAAATAAATAAAAAGAAAGAAAGTTGATATTGACGGGATAGAGTTATTGGGCATGGCTGCAGAGCCCAATAGAAAGTGATGGATTAACTATTCAAAGGGTCATACCATCCCATGCCACATGGCTTATTAATTCATCCAGCTGGATCTTGATTTTTTGTATTTTTATTTTCTTCTTGTTCTTCAGCTGTATGCTAAATGTACTGGATGAAGGGTTGCCCTATCCATCCCTCAGTACTCTAGCAAGTTTTTTGTGTTTCTGGCACAATATATGTGATGTAACATTTTAAAATTAATTTCTATATTGGATGAAATATAGCAATCTGTTTTCTAGGTTCTGAGGATGTTGTGTAGTTGGAAATGAATGAACTGCCTGACTTCTTAATAAACTCATTAAGCAAACCGACACTGGGTGGTTAAGATGTCCAAGTAGTTGTAGTTGTTTATTTGGGGATGTGAAGAGTCCTAAATAACCCAATGGAACCAAATGCAAGGTGTATATCCTGTGCTTTGACATCCGTGGGGCTCCACTGTCTCTGTCCTTTGGTACCTTTTATAAGAAAAAGCTTTCTGATGTGGGTCAAGACATGCACCTCCTGAGCTGGCATTCTTCCACTATCAGAAGTACTGAGAAGTTGATCCCTTCTATGATTGTCTAATTAGCACTCTCTAAGGATCTCATTCTCTACTTGTCTAGGATTTGCTGCAGATGGCTGGAGAACCATCTGCAAGCCAATATAAGCATAAGAGCGAAACATCCATTCCATGACAAAACATTGCGAGTTCCTCTTAACTTCATTTTTTGAAAGACCAGGTCTGATGAACAAACTCCATGTGCTTATAGCTCTCTTATTATTTCCTATAGGATGTTCAGGCCATGTGGCGCAAGTTAGCCAAAGAATTTTTCAGAGGATGCTCTTGCTTGGCAATTAATACTGTTCTGACACACATTTACTTCCAGTTACCAACCCACCCTGCCACTCCATTTAGTTTTCAACCAATGGGCCCCATTAGCAACGAGAGAGAGAGAGAGAGAGAGAGAATTCCAGCTACAACCCAGTAGATTAAATTCGGTTTCCTTAGTAAATTACGCTGATATATTAGTTATATATATAGCAGATTCTCTAGCTTTAGTATCTTGCTCCATTTGTCAATAACCATGTCAAAGGTTCTTCCTTTTCTCTCTAATCTTGTGATCTTGCTGCCATAAGTAATGCTTTTAGTTGTTGTGCGTGTGATTCCTGAATGGCTCATTTTCCTATGCGATTCTCTGCTCACTCTGACACAGCAGTACTCTTTCCAGCTCTTAGATGCTCTGTTTCTGTGAGCTCAGAGTCTGAGCAACTTCTGACCGCACTTTCTCTGTTGCAGAAAACAATAGTGTCAGTGGAGCTTCTGTGTTCAAAGTGCAGGCTCAAGGTTATGAAGTTGGTGGCCACCATTGAAGGCATTACTTCCATTGTCCTTGACCCGTCCAAGAACACTGTGACAGTGATTGGTGAAGCTGATCCAGCAAAGATCATAAAGAAGGTGAGGAAGTTCAGGAAGTCTGCACACTTTGTGAGCATCGGCCCTCCAAAAGAAGACAAGAAAGATGAAAAGAAGGATGTGGTGATTCCTCAGACACCCAAGACTTGTCAAAGATGTGATATTTGGTATGTTGTTGCAGAAGATGGCTACTACAACTACTGTTCCATACTATAAGTAGGTGCCATTTTCATCATCATTCGGGGGGCAATTAGTATAAGAGCAATGTTTTATCGGGGAAAGCATGGCAAGTGTTGTGTTTATTGCTTGCGTGTCACCTGGGTCTTGCTTCCACATTGGACATGATATAACATGGAGACTACCGTGTATCTATCCAACGCTGATTATTCTTCCAGAACACATTTGAAAGTTTTTGGTTCATTTCTTTAGGGTTTTAACCGTGACTTGCAATGGAAATTACGTCAAGAATCCCTCTTATCCCCCTTCCAATGGTAGGTTTTTTTTCTTCTTTTGGCTGGGCCTCAGTCATGTTTTCGTCTTGAGTGAATGATTTGCCTCGAACTCTTGCAAGAGGAGTAACCATCTCACTTCATATTACGATACATTCTTTGATCGACCGCTGACATGTAGCCTAGCGTATCTCAATCTTTAAATCACGTAAATTCCGTGTGAAACTCACCAACTTTAAGGTCTTGGGTGCATCGAACTTATTTAAATTTACATCACCTAAAGAATTTTCCTGTACTACTGGCGATACTTATAAAAGGCGTGTTGAGATTTCCTGATTATACCTTTAAACTTTCCTCAAAAGATATTACAAATACAAAGTAACTTGGTTATCATACTATATACAAATAAAAAAAAATGAGAAAAGAACACTCCGTCTGCGACCAAAGGCCGAGCTCCTTCGTAGCGAAGCAGGCAAGGCTGTGTTAAAAAGAAATTGAAATAACAAAAGTCTTCGATTAGGATGAAAACAAACAATTCCAAATTGGCGACGATCTTGTGTAGATCACTCCATCCAGGTCGATTTCTTTTGCTTTTTTCCTCGATAAACCCGCCCGTAACTCTCTAAACATCAGTGGTTGTTGCAAGAAAGGAGGTTGCAGATTGAACTTAGTAATGAAAGGACTCTCCCTCCTGGTGGCCGTAAATGGATATCACCAAGGAGTCTCACTACCACAGAATCAAGCAACTCACGAACGTGCTCCCACATACGCCAGTTAAATAGCGTAACAAAACCACTCAGCATTCTTTCCACCAGCAGATCCCATATCTTTACCAGCACTTCTTCTGCTGCACAGACAAGAACGAAATAAACAATTGCCATCTTCAGTTTGCAGGCAACAATAATCCTGTGCATCAAAATGGAGACAAACTTATGCCCACAACCCAACCCCAACCCAGGAATGCCCTAATAGGTAAGGGAAGGAAACAGACACATGCTAAATTCGTAGATGCATCTCTGACCTTATATTTGGCCCCATCGATGTATGCAATAATTTCTTCTTGCCTCATCAAAGATTCAAACAGCGCCTGTTCACATGAAAGGACATCATTACAATAAAATGACAAATGCCAGAATTAGTACGCAACGAAAAGCCCAATCAACTTAAAAATCCTGAATGAATTTTGGTCTTCACCTTTTTAGTGGCGATTAGCTCTGCCTCTAATGCATCTACACGGCAAATAGCAGCATTCAGCAACTCTTCCTTCTCACGTGGAATTGCAGCAGGCCTTTCATTTTGCATTTCTACCTTCTTTTCAAGTTCATCCAGCCTTTTCCAAATAGATGAGGGAAGATCCCCCTCTTTATGCTTAGCACCAGTTGAAGGCAGATGGGACTCCTCGACAGGATCCGTGACAGATTGAGGATTATGACGAGTGGAATTGAACATAGAGCCGCTGACCTTCTCGATCAAATGGTATGCAACTGAACGGACAAAAGCCAGGACAAGCATAAAGCAGGCCACTAGCGCAGGATGGACACAAGTATAGGTTCCTCCTCCACGTTCATCAATGCCAGGCACAGGAAACGCCCCTGAAACACATTACATGATCCAAGCTACCTCAAATTAATTGTACCATCTGGCTGGTGCCAGAAACATGTGCTCTTGAGACATTGTCACATGCTCACAGAATTGGACCATAGTCAACCAACCTCTTTAAGGGTGCAAGATGTTCAGCGTCCAACTACCATCATGTCGTTGTCTCACATGTGCTCTTATAATGTGATCTATATGAAGTGATCCCTCCATGTGTAACAACACTGAATGAATAGTGATATGTGACATAATTGACATTGAATAATAGTAGTTTATTCTACTTCATATCAAACTTGTCCATGGACTACTCAATCCTGTATCGTAGGCATTAGAACTAATTTCATTTGCTTGGATGAGTATGTTATTAAAGGAGACAAGGTCCAAGCTCAACTTTCTCGCATGCCCCAACAACCAAGGAAATAATAGCATAGATGATCATTCAGTGAATTTGTTGAAATTGCTGACCTCCAGAAAGGCTGTCCGTATTCCCTGAATCCTGGTCTACAGCCTCATCAATCATAGGACTACTTTCATTGTATCCAGATAAGTTACCCACAGAAGTTCCGTTGCTTGTCATCTTTGCCTAGAAAAAGGAATTCCATGAATACCACTTGTAGCCATTGCATAGACTAACATTCCGATGTCAAATTAACTTACTTCTTCGGAGAAAGGAGTCACATCTGGGACAATAGAGCTCCTTTCTGCTCTGGGAGAAGCAATATCATCCACCTCAGCTCCTGATGCTGTTGCAGCTGCCGTACCATCATTGTTCTAACTCAACAGTGAACCCAAATGATAAACAAAATGATAAACTTAAAGCAGATAAAACCTTAGTTTAACAATGAGAACTTTATCATTGGTAAACTATTATAAAACTCATAGAGAGAATGAAAGTAAATTTGTGAAATGATTGTCAGAGTCCAATTGTCTAGATAAGACCTCACTTTAGCAAGAACATACCAGGGGACAGACCATGGTATCACAAGAAGCAACATCCTCATTGATGTTCCTGCCCATTGTTGTATGTCTGTCAGGTAGTGCTTGGCCATCAAGCACTATCTAAAACAGCTCACACATGCAATGATAAAAATCATTAGATAGTAATATTAAAATATGCCTTCTCTTTTCCGTCGAAGTTAAGAATAAGGACTACCGAGTCTCACCTTTAGTATGTTGGGGTCTTTCCATGGACCCTTCTCCGATCTCATGCAGCCACCCTGGTCGGCACAAGTACAGCTACCACCAAGAAATTCTGGCAACTCACTGCAAACCTAGAATGTCTTAATGCTTTGGAAGTACACAGCCAGCCGGGAATGATCATTACAATCACAATGAATGCAATGTCTCACCTTGCATCAATTACTTCAAGTAATTTACTTCGATATTTATTACCAAGAACCTACACAGAAATTTAGTTAATTTATATAAGGCAGAGCTGAACTTGCCGTTAAAAGCTCAACTGGACATTGCACTTTACATGAATCTTTGAAATCGTTGTGGGATCAAGAAAAGACTTCACTGTGTTCCAGAGAAGCTTGAAACCAGGAGCAGCGTTAATGATGAACATTCTGGCGAGCGTCTGTATAGATGTCATTTACTTGTTACAATACTTT
The DNA here is from genome assembly GCA_014182395.1 of Eucalyptus sp. ANBG9806169. Lineage (NCBI taxonomy): Eukaryota > Viridiplantae > Streptophyta > Magnoliopsida > Myrtales > Myrtaceae > Eucalyptus > Eucalyptus sp. ANBG9806169. Next base: position 37,176,597 of record CM024575.1, read on the forward strand.
GTATCTGAAAACTCCATTAAGCCAAGAATCAAAACCATAACTGATCAAGCCAGCCACAGTCAGAGAACAAGAGTATCAGGAGAACAGATTGATTTACGTACTTCAGGGTAGTAATCACTGTCAATCTTCTGAAGCTGCATGATGAGTTCACGTGCTTGTTTTGTAAAGTTCTTAAGACCCTGATGATATGTATAATGACCAAAGATGATTATTTTAAGGCCACAATAGCTCTAGATAGAGATGAACCGCCAGTAAAGTATCAATCAACATACCACATCCTTAACATCCAAAATGGTTGTACTAGAATCTATGTGCTTCTTTGCAGCAACAGAGCAAGCTGGGAACTTAAAGGCAACAGTTTTCTCAAACTCTTGAACATGGTATCTAACATAGCGATCAATAGTAGTCACTTGCATAAGCTTGGCAGGATTGACTTTCCCGAGTCTCTCGATATAAATAGGTCTTCCGTCTTTATCTACCCCATGATATGCCTGAGGGTAGTACTGAAGAACTTCATTTCTCTCTCTGAACTGAAAATCCTGAAAAAAGAAAAAGAAGGGGGTCCAGCATCGTAGAAGACTACAACAGTGGCGAGCAAGCAATTCAATGCAGAATCAGCTACAAAGTAATATGCATTACATGAAAGAAAGAAACATATTTTTAAGCAATCAACTCCTAAGAAGTGCACACAAGCAGGCCAGGTCCAAAGAGTTTCTAGACATAAGCAGTATCGCTCCTTAGCCAGGATTCAAACTCTCAATATGCGAGAGAAATATTGAAGTACCTCGAAAATCGTGTCAGTGCCAAAGTCCTTCCTCCATTGAATCATTTCAGCCCACATATGTCTTGCTTTCTGGATGTCAAATTTCCTTGCTTTCAGAAATCTAAAGAAAAATATGACGTGAGTCTTGATGTACAGAAGTTAAGAACAAGATCAACCTGAAAAGACTTGTTTAGTAGAACCAAAAGATTTCGAAGGATTTCATTAAAACGGAAAAAAATAAAAATTGAAAAGCCACCGCTGAAGGAGCTCAAGCTGAATGATTTTAAGTTTTGACAAAATGCACCAGATGCACTAAGTTAAATTAACTGCCAGCCATTCACAACAAAACTTGGAAGAAATCAGAGGGCTCTCTTTAGCATATTAAGGAATTTCAGATGATAGAGCTACATAATGGAACACCATTTAGCCAGACATTCCACTTCAGAAGACAAATCCACAGCAGGTAATGTCTAAACTTCAGCTTCCACCACATAATTGCCTGAAGACTATGTCTGGGACTACTTAAGACAAATATACGTATAAATGTGGTAAATTTTTTGGTCGGCAGCCCATTCTTAGGTTGGGTCAAACACTTCCCAATATTCCAATTGCAACATAAAGAAGAAGAGAAAGGGATGATATGCAGCCCCTCACGTTTGCATGATAAGTTATCAAGCATTGGTTGAATGCTGACTTAGAGAGAGGGGAAAAAGAAAGTAGACAGAGAAGATCACCTCAAAAGCATATGATAATTGTCGTGTCTTGGAGGTAGAAACCCATCTGAAATCAGCGCCTGCCGAAATTCATCAACAATCTTTTGCTCCTCAACATCCCGGACATCCTCGACTGAGGAGTATATAACTTGGCTGTCGCTTCTCCTATGGCCCTTTCTCTTGACAGAGAGAGACCGTCTGAACTTGTGAGACACATTGATCGCTTTCTTTTTCAGACTTCCCATCCTTGTTCGCCGGTCCTCTTCAAAACTTTCAAGTTCCCATTTTAGTTCTCTCTTTTCCTCAAGGGCATCGGATATCCCCTCATAACCTTAAAATATGTTTGAAGTCAAATTAAAACTCCCATTACTTGCACCCCTCTTTCCAATAGTAATGAATATTGGAACAATTTCATCACCCGTGATGCATGAATTCAACTTGCACTTTGCCTTGTTTCAGTTATTTCACTATCTATTTGCAACAAATTAGAATTTAAGCAAACATGTCTCCAGTTAACTTTGATGCACAGTATCCCTTTAAATTTTGCCTCTTCTATGGAATGAGATCAAATCCTCCCTGGGTTATATTGTTCACAACCAGCAGCGGCAACTACAAGTTCGACCTTAGACTAATAGTGACATTTGCCTTCATTAATTTTCCAAGCATAACTGTCTCTGAAACCTATTCAGAGGTCTGACGTTTCACAGAGACCACACATGCCCGGAACCAGAAAAGGTGCAGTCCAGAAGCTCAAATTTATGCAAGAAATTATTCATTTTACAATTCAAACAGAATTATCTAAATACAGGATGAATTGCCTACGAACAAGACGAGATAAGGCCAGTCCAACAAGGTACACACAAATTCAAAAACGGTGCACTCAGCAGTTAACAAAAAAATTCCACCTTAAGAATACCCTCTTTTTCTGACATAAACGTCCGAACACATACTAAAATTTGCCCAAACAAACAGTTCATGAACAGACCGAACGAGCTCGGACAACTCGGGGGAACGTGAAGTCGCCGGAAGAAGGTGGGACTTACCACGCTCGAGCGAGCCGGACATGGCGTGCGTCGGAGGTTAAGCGGAGCTGATTCCTAATGGATAGGAAGCTTGAAGGGGTTGGGTTTCATGGCGGATTCTATGTGAATTTCGGTTGGTTGTGTGGCGGAGGCCTGTTGTTCGATCTTGTACACGCTAAAGCAACCGAAGGAGAGTGCCCGAGAGAGATTATTGAGGAGGAGCGAATATGTGAATTTTGGCGGGTCCCTTTCTGGGTCTTTGCCACGTGGCGGGCGTGCGGCTGGACTGGTGTTATCTAGCGTGGCGGCAGTGACGCTTCCTTCTCGGAAGAGTGATCCTAGAGAAGAGGGCTGTGCTTGTCATGTCACGTCACCATCCGTGCATTTAACCTCAAGAAATGCACTTTTAAATTATAAAATGTTAATATATACTAGAAAAAGGACACATACTTCTCGAGAAAGTAACAATGAATAAAATTATATTAGTAAAAAATACAGATTTATCCCTAGCTATACTCCTTTTAATTTAATCAATTTTGTCCTTATACCCATTTTTTTCTTGATGATGTGATTCCTAAATTGTATACATTTTTTTTGTTAAGAGTTAGTCTTTCTATGTAATATGGAAATGAAAATGCTAACGTAAACCACCATATCAATACTATACTAATTCTCGCCCAGTAAAACAAAGGCGACCTGGTCCTTTTAGTGCTACTTATTGAAAATAATTTATAGTTTTAAGGAAAATCTCAAAATCTTTATGAGAGAGAGAGAGCACGATAGCGATAGCGATAGATAGGGGTGTCAACAGTTCGGTTCGGTTCGATTTTTTTGAAAAACCGAACCGTTAAGAAAAACTTCCGAACCGAACTAAATTCGGTTCGATTCGGTTCGGTTCGGTTTTTGATTTTCAACTTTTAGTTTTCGGTTTTTGCATTTGTTTTTTTTTGTGGTATTTTCAAGAAATGAGCTCTTATCGATTTGTCGGTTCGGTTCGATTCAGTTAACCGATAAAAAAAAAAAAAATCAATTTTTAATGAGAACCGAACCGAACTGAATTTTTCGGTTTAGTTTGGTTCAATTTTTGACATCCCTAGCGGCAAAGGCTCCTCAAGCCATTAACGATGGCCACCACGGAGGAGCACTTGGTGGGTCGCGCGACCTCGCGGGGGTCGTTGGACCCTGATTAGTAGTTGCAGAGGTTGTGAAACCCCACCCACCCGAGCGACGCGTCATCAAGCCCTTGCCACACAAGGACCACCGCCAGCGGGACGGCCAACAACCTACGCAAGTTGCACCCGTGATAGACCAATGTTTTCCTCTTTTCTTTTCTATTTTGCATTTTTATAATTTTTATTGTTTCGATTGATTTGATAAAAACATTTAAAAGACACGTAAATTGTCACATCAGCATGTGCGTTTATATATCTAATGGAACAAGCTAACTTAAACAAAGGATTGTATAGTTTAGGGACAACCAAATTGAGAAAAAAAGAAGTACATGAATGATATTGAATGAAATTAAAAATATAAGAATTATTGGTGTCATTATTCCAAGAACAAATATTATGGAAGATATGGATATAACATTTTTATTTAATATAGATTTTGAAAAATGGAAAGCCGAGTTTGATTTAAGGGAATACTCTACATTCGAGTTTAAATTTAAAAGGTAAGATGTTCATGACTAATCGTCTAAATCTTGATTATCACAAATTACAATTTTATTCATTTATAGTTTTGTATGGTTATAATATGTTGACGTATGGGTTTTTTTTCTTTTTTCAAAGCATTTTTAGATAAAAATTTGAAATTGAAATGACCATTGGATTTACTCAATTACACTCACGGGCAATTAAGTCATATACACGTAAGGGACCGAGCAAAAGTGTTCTTCCGTTTTGGCCTCCTAGCCTCTTGAATTTTGGCTAATTTTTCATTTCGGGAGATAGTATTCAATCAATGCTAAACCTGCTTCTACGAATGTCAATTTAATCATAAATTTTTCAATTTTTCCATATGAATCTTAGAACTGTGCACATAATCCCAATATAGTTTTTCTAGTTAAGTTCCTCTAGATATCGTTGATATGGTGGTGTTTCATCTCTGGTCATCTTACGTAGAACATTGTCATATCAACAATTTACGGTGAAAATGGATTGAAAGGATTACATTGGAAGCGCTAAGATTTAAGACTCAATTGTCAAAATTAGAAAATTTATAATTGACCTGAGATCAGTAAAATAGATTTAGAATTGATTAAATGATTTTTGCTTTCAATCCAAACAGCGAAGTTCGATGCTCCCGTTTGACGTGATTTCAACATTGTTCTCTTAATGATTAGATTTGACGTTTTAAGATAGATTAAAAGTCACTTCATAAGAAAAGAGAGTGAAAGCAAATTCGATTTGATTAGTTAAGAAACAAATAGAATCCATTTCGATTTCGTGATCAATTATCTGGTTTAATTCTTTTGAATAAAATTGAACCATACTCACCACCTATGCCATCTGTATTTTCTCTTGTAGTCCAGGGAGATTAGTCAATGCACAGATAGCACCGAAAACTTCATTTTCAACCGAAAAAAAAAATCATTAATTATGTTATAAAAAGTAAGCGACTAAACAATAAAATAAAATGAACAAGAAATTAAATCAGATACTAGTTTTACGTTGTTCAGTCACAATGACTTATGTTTACGAGGAAAGCAGTAATGAATTTCATTATATCACAAAGATAACAATCAAGCTCAAGCCATTCAAACAAATGACTTGAATACTTATCTCTTGAATGTAATTGCACGAACAACCACACACGGAGATAGCCCACGCTTCTCAAGCACTCTTTTGGAGAAAGAAATAAAATCCCAGTGGAGTGGAGTTTCGATCGACCAAGTCCAAGATTTGAACTTTCCTATTTCGTCTTTTCTTTGGCCGACTTCATCAAGAAAGGATATCCGTGAATATACAATTATACAATACTTGAAAGAAACCCAAATTGGATTGGTCAAAGATGTTGACTTCGTGTATCTCTTGCCCACACTAATTTTATATCACCGAACACAAAATCTTGATTTCCGAAAGAGAAAATCTTGATTTCCGAACAGAAAATCTTGATACATGACGAAACAGTAATCCTTTGACAACGTGGACTCTTATCACCGAACAGAAAATCTTGATTTCCTAAGCAAAAATTGGACGTCCACAGGGATCCAATTTCGGGCTATTTAGATTTCCACAAATAACAATTAATTTCAGATCGGATTTTATTTATGAACTCAAACTCGAGATATATTTTAACAAATTAGGCCAAGCTTGACTCTTAATGATTGCAATTATGATATTTGCTTTCGAAGAGACTAACACATGTGATGTAGACCCCTTCCGCATGACTGTTTGGAACATGCGTAGCGCCCATGTAACATGTGAAGGGAAGGAGTGGTATTTAAGACTCCATCTTTTAAGATTGACCAATTAATTTCTAAATCTTTTGACTATTTGTCAATATAGTCTTTTCGGTCAATTTTGGCCAAAAATCGCTAATGTAAACACCGATCGTTTTATATGACATAACCAATGCTGACATGGATAATTTTTCCTTCTTTTCTTTTTTAATTATTTCCTTTTTTTTTTTTTATTCTTTTTTCCCTTTTCACTCACTGGTCCACAGCCTTGACAATGGCCAACAGAGGCTACCGAGCACAAGTGAGGTCTGCATGCCCTTATCAACCATTAGGCAAGGGCCCATGAGCCCTTGATGTGTCAGTGAGAGTGTTGTGACCCTCACCCAATCCCTCATTGTCCATAGCAAGGGGAGTCACGACCCCTGCCAGTTCACCCAAACCTGACGAGGACTGCGATGCCCTTTTCAAATCTAGGCCCAGCAAGAGAATCATGGCCTTTCGGCAAATCTAGGCAAGGCCATGACGCCCTTGCCCGTGGTAGGCGAACTCCACCAACCATCGCCAAGGCCATTGACTAGAAGGGGGAAATTAGGAAAAAAAAAAAAAAAAAAAAAAAAGCAAAGGCAGGAAAAGGAAAATAAATAATACAAAAAATTTGTAAAAATTATATAAATAGTGAATCCCCACCAATAGTGACCGGAATGACTGCATTAGCAAATTGTTAAAAAGGTTTAGAACTAAATTAGCCAAATTGAAAAGTTATAATTAAATTGGTTATCGTACAATAAATTTAGGAGTTTTTGGATAATTTTCCCAACCTACAGTGCTTGAGGACTCATGCTGCTCATGAAAGTAGGCCATTGTAAAATAGTGCATTTAGTTGTAATTCAATATAAAATATAGTAAATAACTATGCTATAAATAAAAATTCTGATTTTTGAGATTCTGTGTTTGTTTTAAGTAAAATGGAAATGCTTACAGTAAGATCAGTGTAAGACTAGGTACTATTTGCAATTTAAGATCCTTTATAGTGGATTACAATTGCTTACACATCTAACAAATGTTAAAAAAGTCAACCGATTGACAAACGGTCAAGTGAACATTGATAGATGGTTAGAGTGGTCCAAAGTTTGTTTCCCTTGTCAAGACCTTTTCTTCGACAGCCACGTATACCCATAAGTCCGATCATCAATCTTTTTATCCTCAAATTAGGTGGCCTAACTCTAGCATGGTGGGAAAGCTTGAGACTCCTTTGATTTTGAGCGCATACCTTGAAATTAGTAATCGGAAGGTTTCTAATGTGTCAAAAATCAAGTGAATCGGATAGCAGATGAAGAAGAAATCATTTATCAAACCTGTTTTAAACTTTTGTAAGACATGATCAGCTCTCAAGTGCACGTTGCCATCCCAGGTAAGCATCATATTATTATGTAAAATCACAAAATCACGAAATTTGAGATTTGGAAAAATTACCGAAAAATTACTAAACTTATTGTAATATTTTCAATTTAGTCCTAAACCTTTCTTCTTCTTATTCTTCTTCTTTTTTTTTTTTTTTCCAATTCAATCTATTCAATCAAATTTGGCTGCCGATGCTAACATGGACACTAGGTAGTGCCAACGGACAATTTTTTAATAATATTTTATTTTATTTATTTTTTCAATTTTTCTTTTGTTTTTCATTTTTTTTCTCTATTTTTCTTTTTCCCCTCTCTCCTTCTTCCCCTTCTCCGGTGACAACTAGAGGGCAGGGCCGATTGTCGAGCTAGTGGCAAGCTCACCTTGCCATTGCAAGGGGAGGGCAAGCTCACCCAACCATTGGTGAGGTGAGACCCCGTCATATTTGGCGAGGCCAACCTCGCCTAGATTTGGCAAGGCAGGTCTCGCCCAACCATTGGCAAGGCAAGCCCCCGCCGAATCAAGGATGTAATGTTTTGGGGTAGAGTCCCTTGAAGTAAAGTGTATACTTGTGAAAAATCTCTCATGCCTATCTAAAGGCTTCGTCTTCTCCAACTTGATAGGATCATCTAAGAAATGCAACTCAGTTAGTTAAAAATGTTATCATTTTAGCACCCTTGAGTGTCTCTATACTCTAAACTAAATCTTTGGGTAGTTTGCAACTAAAAGATAGTCCCTAAATGGCTTGAACACGAAATTTGCCTATTGTAGGATAGCATATCTGCTACAACTGACCCGATTTTCCTAATTCTAAGCATAAATCCCTTGCTAGACGAGCTCGTCCTCACCAAGCAATGACGAGGTGAGTTCGCTGATGCACTAGTGAGGGCTTGCCTTGTCAGACATGGGTGAGGTTGGCCTTGTCGTCCACTAGTGAGGCGAGGCCTGGCCAGATCTGATGGGGCTTGCCTTGCCAGTGGCTGGGTGAGCTCGCCCTCACCTAGCAATGGTGAGCCAAGCTCGCCGCTGGCCGGCAACCAACCCTCCCCTCTAGCTAGTCGTCATAGCAAGAAGAAGGGGAGAGAGAGAAGGGGGGTGGGAGGGAGAGAGAGAGATCTGATGGGGCTGCCACTAGGTGAGCTCGCCCTCACCTAGCGATGGTGAGCCAAGCTCGAAGGAGAGAGAGATAGAGAGAGAGAGAGAATAAAATAAATTCAAAAAAAATAATATATTATTAAAAAATGTTTGTCGACGCAAGCCTGTTAAATTTGGCTGGATGGACTGAATTGGTACAATTGCATTAAGTTTATTATTAAATTGGCAGAAAAAAACAGTTTCAGACTAAATTGGAAAATTTGCATTAGATTTAGGATTTTTTTGGAAATTTTTTCTTTGAGATTTCAAATCATACAAAATTTGGAATTGTGAATCAAGAGTCATTTTGGTAACTTATCATTTTCAGAAATTATTATACCATAACTAGGGCGTTGGAGAGTTTCATTTGATTTTGAGTCCTCTAAGTACAGTTTTGTTCGATCAAAGAAAAAAACAAAGAGTACAATTTTGGGCTAGTGAAGATATTTCTTTTGTACATCGAAAGGTTTGACCGGTGATTGTTCCTCGTCTGACTTCTGTTCCACCCGATTTTTGTTGCATTGGGAGGTTTGCGATCTGTAGTTTCGGGAAATTCAATCAAAAAGGGGATATCGCAAACTTCGTGATACCGCAAATAGAGCGCGATCAATCCTATATAGCAAAAAATTTGACTGTCGAATTCAAGTGGTAATATGAGTATCAAACTCGTTTTGATTTTTTATGTTTAAAATGTGTTTTGAGCATTGTATCTTGCCGGTTAACCTTTGGTCAACTCTCAGTCAACCCTAAATCAAACTTAATGATTTTATTAGAGGTGAAAAATTAGGTGAAAAAAACCCACCCATGGGCAACCGCGTTGGTGTTCGTTCTCTTCTACAATGTTGTGATCGAGAGTTCAAATCCCCGCGTTGTTATCACGATTTAAGTGGGGGGCCTGGCAGTGGGATACTGGGCTAGTCTCCTCCGAGGTTTTATGTCTAAATAGTGACTTGCGATAAGACCCAACGGTGCTACCGAGCACTAGAGGGTCATGGAACCCTGATTAGCGTAAGCGAAAAGGGGCTCCGGCGGTTTCTTGGTCACAAAAAAAAAAAAAAAAAAAGAAATAGGTGAAAAAAACGTTGGAGAAGGGTTCATAATTTTTTGCTTATAAATATTTTTCTTTGGAGTTCAGTCTCATTTGCATGGTGAGCGTGCCTAATACGTCTAAAAACTTTTGAGAGATAGAAAGAGTATCGAGAGCCATCGCCAAAAAAATTGAGAGAGTAAGAAAATTCATTTCTTGTGAGTTGTGGTTGATTCTCGCAGGTTTGGGTTTAATGTAGGTATGGGAGACAGTTATGAGTGGGGTCTGATTAAGTGATCTTAATGTCATTATTGCTGATCATAATAGAACTATCTTATCGATATGATTTGACAATTGAGCACAAATTTAGCGCTCAAACTCGAAGGACTGACAAAAAAAAAAAAAAAAAAAAAACTCGAAGGAAACCGTAACAACTTTCAAACATCCAAGTAAAAACAACTCTACAATTTCTATGATTTTTCAGATAGATGTACTAAACTGCGCTTTTTGCTATTTGCTCAAGTCAAAGCGTCTGCATACATTCGGTTCTTTAACATCACACAACAAATAAGTTTACTCAAAACCTTTAAACAAGTTTACTCAAAACCTTTAAACTTCTATCGCCACAATGTGTTTCCAAATGGATATGTTCAAATTTTCGAACAAATGCATCCAACGTCTTCATAACAAATTGCACATAAATCTATTGGTATGCAAGTTTTATTTTAATAATTTATTTCCTACTCAAATTGTTTTGTTTGTTCACGCTTCCACTCTGGTCATAATAACTTACATTTTATGCTTTTCAAAAATCACATATTCACACAAGAATGTAATAAGGACAGTATCTTAATAAGTGTTGCTCATAGATAGATTCATCGCATGATGATTTTGGGAAAATCTTTCTTCCGTTTTCGAAACTAAAATTGCCTTGCACTGTGCTCGAGAAATCAGATGACTAGAACTTACCCAAGTAAAGGGCGGGATGTCCAAAGATATCATGCTAAACAAAGCTCACGGCAACTAGATTCCTTACCTATCACTCTAGGGTTATATTTGGTCGCTTGGATTTGTAGGTAAGATAGGATTGGATGGGATACTATTTGGAATCTAGGGATTTTGCTATATCATATCGATTTAGTAAATCGCAGTAATAAAGCTAATATTTTTCACATCCTATTATGTTCTTTGTTTGGTATGAATAGCATGTTAGTATAAATGAACCTAAAAATTGCACAAATGAATATAGTGAGAATCTCTCATGACACTCTTGCCTCATTCGTTTCTATTTACTTTTTTTTTTTTTTTTTTTATCATTTTTCCCTTTTTTAAAAATTCTTTCCTTTTTTATTTCTTTCTTTCCCTTCCATTATTCTCTAATAAAATTTTATTAAATAGTAATAAAGATGAGGAAGATCCCCAACCCCAACCCCAACCCCAACCCCTCCCCCCGCCTCCCCAAAAAAAAAAAACCAAAACCCCCATACCAAAAGTTGAAGGCAGATGGGATTCCTCCACGGGATCCATGACAGACTCAGGATTACGACGAGTGGAATTGAACATAGAGCCGCTGACCTTCTCAATCAAATGGTATGCGACTGAACAAAATCCAGGACGAGCATAAAGCAGCCCACTAGCGCAGCATGGACAAGAGTATAGGTGCTGTCAGGCACGGGAAACATCCCTGAGACACATATTACATGATCCCAGCTTACCTCAAATTAATTGCACCATCTGGCTGGTGCCAAAGGCATATGCTCTCGAGACATTATTACATGCCCACAAAATTGGACCCTAGTCAACCAATCTCTTTACAACAAGGGGGCAAGAGGCTCGGCGTCCAACTACCATCATGTCGTCGTATCACATATGCTCTTATAATATGATCTACATGAAGTGATCCCTCCATGTGTAACAACATTGAATGAATAGTGATACGTTACATAATTGACAATGAATGATAAGGGTCATAGTTTATTCCACTTCGTATCCACCTTGTCTATAGACTACTTGATCCTGTATTGTAGGTACTAGAAGTATTTTCATTTGCTTGGATCAGTATGTTATTAAAGGCGACAAGGTCCAAGCTCAACTTTCTCGAATAACCCAACAACCAAGGAATAAGAGCATAGATGATCATTCAGTGAATTTATTGAAATTGCTGACCTCCGGAAAGGCTGTCTGTACTCCCCGAACCCCAGTCTACAGCCTTGTCAATCATAGTACTACGTCAATCATATCCAGATAAGTTACCTACAAAAGTTCCGTCACTTGTCATCTTTGCCTAGCAAAAGGAATCCCATGAATACCACTTGTAGCCATTGCATATATAACTATCATTCTGATGTCAAATTAACTTACTTCTTCAGAGAAAGGAGTCACATCTGGGACAATATCGCTCCTTTCTCCTCAGGGAGAAGCAATATCATCCACCTCAGATCCTGATGCTTCTGCAGCTGACGTACCATCATGGATCTAACTCAACATTGAACACAAACAATAAACAAAATGATAAACTCAAGGCAGGATAAAACCTTAGTTTAACATTGAGAAAACTTTATCATTGGTAACCTTATATAGAACTCTTAGAGAGCATGAATGAAAATTTGTGAAATGATTGTCAGCGTCCAATTGCCTAGATAATACCTCACTTTAGCAAGAGCATACCAGGGGACTGACGAGGGTATCACAAGAAGCAACTTCCTCGTTGATGTTCCTGCCCATCATCGTATGTCTGTTGATTAGTGCTTGGCCATCAAGCACTATCTTCAATAGCTCACGCGTGCAATGATAAAAATCTTTAGATAGTAATATTAAAATATGCCTTCTCTTTTCTGTCAAAGTTAAGAATAAGGACTGCCGTGTCTCACCTTTAGTATGTTGGGGTCTTTCCATGGACCCTTCTCCGATCTCATGCAGCCACCCTGGTCGGCACAAGTACAGCTACCACCGAGAAATTCTGGCAACTCACTGCAAACCTAGAATGTCTTAATGCTTTTGAAGTACACAGCCAGCTAGGAATGATCATTACAATCACAATGAATGCAATGTCTCACCTTGCATCAATTACTTCAAGTAATTTACTTTGATATTTGTTACCAAGAACCTACACAGAAATTCAGTTAATTTATATAAGGCAGAGGTGAATTTGCTGTTAAATGGTCAACTGGACATTGAACTTTACATGAATCTTTGAAACCATCGTGGGATCAAGAAAATACTTCACTGTGTCCCAGAGAAGCTTGAAACCAGAAGCAGCGTTAATGATGAACATTCTGGAAAGCCTCTGCATAGATGTCTTTTACTTGTTACGATACTTTGTATCTGATAACTCCATTAAGCCAAAAATCAAAACCATAACTGATCAAGCCAGCAACAGTCAGACAACAAGAGTATCAGGAGAACAGATTGATTTACATACTTCAGGGTAGTAATCACTGTCAATCTTCTGTAGCCGCATGATGAGTTCACGTGCTTGCTTTGTAAAGTTCTTAAGACCCTGATGATATGTACAATAACCAAAGATGATTATTTTAAGGCCACAATAGCTCTAGATAGAGATCAAAGGAACTTCTGATAAAGTATCAACCAACATACCACACCCTTAACATCCAAAATGGTTGTACTAGAATCTATGTGCTTCTTTGCAGCAACAGAGCAAGCTGGGAACTTAAAGGCAACAGTTTTCTCAAACTCCTGAACATGGAATCTAACATAGCGATCAATAGTAGTCACTTCCATAAGCTTGTCAGGATCAACTTTCCCAAGTCTCTCGATATAAGTAGGCCTTCCGTCTTTATCTACCCCATGATATGTCTGAGGGTAGTACTGAAGAACTTCATTTTTCTCTCTGAACTGAAAATCCTGAAGAAAGAAAAAGAAGAGGGTCCAGCATCATACAAGACTGCAACGGTGGCAAGCAAGCAATTCGATGCAGAATCAGCTACAAAGTGATATGCATTACATGCAAATAAGAAACAGATTTTAATCAATCGACTCCTGAAAAAAGTCACAAAAGCAGCCAGTTCCAAAGAGTTTCTAGACATAAGCAGTATCACTGCTTAGCCCAGGATTCAAACTCTCAATATGCAAGAGAAATATTGAAGTACCTCCATAATTGTGTCAGTGCCAAAGTCCTTCCTCCATTGAATCATTTCAGCCCACATATGTCTTGCTTTCTCAATGGCAAATTTCCTTGCTTTCAGAAATCTAAGAAAAAAGATGACATGAGTCTTGATGCCCAGAAAGTTAAGAAGAGACTCAACCTGAAAAGACTTATTTATTAGAACCAAAAGGTTTCGAAGGATGACATCAAAACAAAACAAATAACAATTGAGAACCCACTGCTGAGGGAACTCAAGCTGAATCATTGCCAGCCATTCGCAACAAAACTTGGAAAAAAACAGAGGGCTCTCTTAAGCATATTAAGGACATTCACATGATTTAGCACTACATAATGAACACCATTTAGCCAGACATTCCACTTCAGAAGACAAATCCACAGCAGCTAATATCTAAACTTCAGCTTCTTCCACATAATTGCCTGAAGGGACTACTGAAGACAAGTACATGTAAAAAAAAGACAAAATATTTTGTCAGCAGCCCATTCTTAGGTTGGTTCAAACACTTCCCAATATTCCACTTGCAACTTAAAGAAGAAGAGAAAGAGATGATATGCAGCCCGCAATTATCATGCATTGGTTGAATGTAGACTCAGAGAGAGGGGAATGAGAAAGTAGACAGAGAAGACCACCTCAAAAGCATATGATAATCATCTTGTCTTGGAGGTAGAAGCCCATCTGAAATCAGCGCCTGCCGAAATTCATCTACGATCTTTTGCTCCTCAACATCCCGGACATCCTCAATTGGGTAGTATATAACTTGGCTATCGCTTTTCCTCTGGCCCCTTCTCTTGGCAGAGAGAGACCGTATGAACTTGTGAGATGCATTGACTGCTTCCTTTTTCAGACTCCCCATACTTGTTTGCTGCTCCTCTCCAGAACTTTCAAGTTCCCATTTTAGTTCTTTCTTTTCCTCATGGGCATCGGAGATCTCCTCACAACCTTAAAATATATGTGAAGTTCAATCAAAACACCCATTACTTGCACTCTGTCCAATAGTTATGAATATTGTAACAATTTCTTCACCAGTGATACATGAATTCAACTTGCACTTTGCCCAGTTTCAGTTCTTTCACTATCTATTTGCAACAAATTACAATTTAAGCAAACATGTCCCCAGTCAACTTTTGACGCACGGTATCCCTTTAAATTTTGCCTATTCTATGGAACGAGTCACAAATCCTCCCTGCTTTATATTGGTCACGACCAGCAACTGCAACTTCAAGTTCAACCTCAGACTAAAAGTGACATTTGTCTTCATTAATTTTCCAAGCATAACTGTCTCTGAAACCAATTTAGAGGTCTGGAGCTTTAGCAGAAACCATAGAAAGCAGAAGCCACCGGAGACTTCATTTACGAAGAACGATTGCATACAACACCTGTCTATAGTCTGACGTTTCACAAAGACCACACATGCCCAAAACCAGAATTGGTGCAGTCCAGAAGCTCAAATTTATGCAAGAAATTACCCATTTTACAATTCAATCAGAATGGTGCACACGGCAGTTAACAAAAACAAAATTCCACCTTAAGAATACCCTATTTTCGGACATAAACGTCCGAACACATGCTAAAAAGTTGCCCAAACAAACAGTTCATGAACAGACCGAACGAGCTCGGACAACTCAGGGGAACGTGAAGTCGCCGGAAGAAGGTGGGACTTACCTCGCTCAAGCGAGCCGGACATGGCGTGCGTCGGCAGTTCCGCGGAGCTGATTCCTAATGGATACGAAGCTTGAAGGAGTTGGGTTTCATGGCGGATTTTATGTGAATATCGGTTGGTTGTTTGACCTGTCGTTCGATCTGAACAAGCCAAAGCAAACCTAGGTAGAGTGTCCGAAAAGATATTCGCGAGGAGGAGCGAATATCTTAATTTTGGCGGGTCCCTTCTGCGTCTTTGCCACGCGGCGGGCGTGCGGCGGGACTGGTATTATCTAGCGTGGCGACAGTGACGCTTCCTGCTCGGAGGAGTATCCTAGAGAGAGGGCTGTGCCTGTCATGTCACCATCCGTGCATTTAGCAACGATAAATGCACCTTTAAATTACAAAATATTAATAAATTTGAGAAAAAAGGACAAATACTTTTTCAATTTCGTGCTTGTATTAGTAACAATGATAAAATTATATTAGTAAAGGTTGTTGACACCTAAATTTTTGGGCAACCAATTTGGTCATTTATTATATAAAAAATTAAAGATTAATTTTTAACCCCTAAGCAAAAATATTAGAATTAAGTTTCATAGCACATAGTTTTAGGAATATCTTTTTATTTGTATTGGACTGATAATAGATGGGTTCGAATTGGTGGTTTTGAGTTTTAAATTGACGAGTTGGACTAAACCCATGAAAAGAGCAAATTGGCCCAAGCCCGTATCCTCGAGGAGATATGACGAATTCATCTTTGTAGGATTTGAAATTTGAAAAAAACCTTTTGTAATCCTGAATCGAAAATAAAAAGAAATATTGCGTTCGGGAGAAAATCTTCGTGCATGTTGATTTGAAGAAGAAATAAACCCTAGTCCACTCACCTATAAAAGAGTTGCTACGCTATAGAATTAAGGGGGGTTTAGACATTGAATATACGGCCGCACGGGGGGCTTTCCGTTTTCCTCTCGAGTCAATGAAAAATCAACACAATAGAAAGAGAGAAAGATCCTCCGGTCTTTTCTTCCTTCAAAGAGAAACACAAGAAAAGAAAAGCTTCAAGAAAAAAGAGAAAAAGGAAGAGAGAGAGGGAGCCGTTGGTGAGTCTTCAAGAGAGGGGAAAGGAAAGGAGCAAAAGTCAGCTTTACCTTTTTTTTCTTTTCTTTTGACTAGCAGCAGAAGAAGAGAGAGAAAGCAAGAGTAGAAAAGGGAGCAGAGAGGAAGAGACGTGAGGGAGACAAGGAGAGAGAGAGAATTTTTGTAAAAAAGGGGAAGAACCCCTGTTCTTCTTCGGGGAGCTCGCTACCGCCTGCTCGCCGGATGCCACCGTCTCGCCACACCAACGCCACCGCGCCTCTGCCTCTGGTCCAATGCCTCAGCCGTCTGTCTCCACCCTTGCTCCGTGAGTACCACCTGCGACGCCCGACTCTGCTTCTACTCAGCCCTTATGACGACCCGCGGCCTCCGACCCGTTTTTGCCTGACGCCGCGACCTGCCCCCTGCAGTGAAGTCGTTTCTGCCCACGACCCAGCCTCACCACCAATCACTGCCACTCCGCCGATTGACGATGATCCAACTCCACCGCGCCCTGCCTCGTCTGCACCCCGCACCGGCCCACACCTTGTTCCTCTGTTCGAGCGCTAACGCCATAGCCGCTTGCCCGTTTGTGATCGCTCGGCGCCCGTCCCGTGTAGCTCTGTCGCCAAAGACTGCCATCCCCGCAGCAGCTCGCTTCTGCCAGTGCCTGACGCTAGCAGACCTTGAACCATCCGAACGCCGATTGCTGCTCCTTCGCGCTCTACTATAGCCCCTGCAAATTCGATGTTGCTTGCCCACTACTGGTCCACCGGTTGTCACTCCTCACCAGAGCTCCGAACAATGCCGGCAACCAACCACCCTTGGCGACTCACTGCCACAACTGCTGCCCTTGAGTCGTGCTGTGCCACACCCATTGTTGGTCCCATTTACCGATCGGAGTTTTGGAAAAAATTCAAATTTAGGTAGAGATTTATTTTATCTTATTTAGTTTTTGATATTTTGTCTCGTTGTTTGAAATATTTCTTGATGCCTAGTTGAAATCCTTGATGTAGCATCCAATTTGCAACCGCACAAATTTTTATCACATCTATAAGATTTTAGATGGAATAATTATTCACGCGGGAGTAAATTTGATATCTTGATCTTTAAGGCTTAAAATCAATTTATCGATTTTATTAGCGAAATAATCAAGTTTGAATTTAATTTTGAATGATGGATAACATGTTTGATGACCATGGATGATTTGGTGTTTATCTCTTAGTTGTTTTGTTTATCCCGAAAATACAAAAAATTGCATTTGCATTCCATGTAGATTAGAATTGATTGCATGATAGGTTAGTATTTTTTTTTTAAATGCATGTTTAGAAGATATTTAGAATGGATAACATTTCACTTTAGTTCTCACTTTAGTTAGATTTTTATATTTTAGCACTTTTAATTACGAATTTTTATAATAAAAAAAATACAAATATAGACACACACACACACTTTGATGATGTCATATAGTTTAGGTCATATTGTTATGTCATGTCATTTCATGTTAGATTAGTAGCATGCATTGCATAAAAAATGATTCTCATTAAATAAGCGAAAACAAAAATTAAGTGATTGCGTGTTAATTAGAAATTATATCTAAGATTGTTGATGTGAATTCTAATATAACATTACAGATGCTTTCGTTGCCATGAGGTAAGTCTTGCAATTTATTCACTGCTTTATCTAGGTGTTAAATTGATGGTTTGTGCACCCGTATGATCATCTCACATGTTAGGGAAATAGATTAAAATCAATTCAAACTTCTTGCCAAACATTTTTTTCAAAATAAAAAATAAAGGTACCGAAATAGCATTATAGAAATCTAACATAACCAAGTCCCTGAACTCACAATCTCTAATTCGCAAGAGTAAAGTAAATCTCCCGTTACTTTACTTGGATTTCTAATCGACCCACCAAAAATAGATTAGTGGCAATTCCTAGTTGAAAATCAATGTCATGTTAATAACTTAAAACTAAATTGCAAATTGGTATGGGCTTGGGAGCTTGGGAAAACTTTCCACTCTTATAGGCACACAAGTTCCTCTTACCATCAATTTGCTTAGTAATCCATTAGCCAAATCCTAAGAGGCTCACCCGAAAATTTAGTTGCGACAGCTTGGCGACTCTGCTAGAGACTTGAGTTGAAACTCTTAGTGGACTTAGGTCGATTTTCTCTTCTATTTTTGAAAAAAACATTTTTGTTTGGCAGCAAGGATCCCTGGTACGTCCCTAACGTTTAAGGTGTTAAATGTTATTGCAGATGGGAGATTAATGGAAGTAGTGATTGCTAACATTTTCCTTAAAGGTTGAAGTTAAGGATGAATGTTTTGAATTCAAACTATTGAAGTGTTGTTTGATATAAAATGTTGCGCATGCCTTGCATTTGCACTATACTTTTGCACACACAACCTGTCGTCGGACTTGGGCCGCACTAGGATACTTATGATGGTATTGAGTTGGATACAACTTCGACTGCGAGGCCGCATAGTAGAGGTTGCCCAACTCAATCCCGAAAGCTTTTTCCTGGTGTCAAGAATGTTTACCTCTACTCACGAGACTGCGTCGCATTGGGGTATCGTTCTTGACTAAGCCGGAGTTAGGAGGACTTGACTTAATATGCGAGACTACAACTAGTCATCCCACCATGTTAACTTCACTTTGCTAAGCCTGTCTAAAGTAAAAATCGAACCCCACATTTCATGTGCTTGTCTATGTGATTGCCATTGATTTTCCTTGGTGAAGTAAGTCTTCTATCCCTATACTATGCAATTTACTTGCTTTGTCATACTTTTGGTCCGTCCATGACAATCTAGGTTAGTCATTTGATCTAATTCATTTGTCAATCATAAATGAAATGAGGAAATTGCCATGTAATGAATCATTTGGAAAATAACAAAAAAAACTTTGGAGAATTTGTTTTCAATTCATGTTTAGGAAATTTGGTTCTTGCTAGGGTGTCATATTTTTATTTTTCTAGTTATTTTTAGGAAATTCCCTTCTTGTGCGAACTTTTCACGAAAAAATGAAAATCCAAAAAATGCATTCATTTAGGATGTTATTTTTTTTTTAAATTGCACGTTTAATTATATGTCAATTTTAATTTCGAATTAAAAAAAAAATTCCAAAGCTTGTAGCAGATTAAACCTGTTTGTTTGTCTGATTCATTTACTTCTTGTCTCAAAGCATAATTCTATAACTTGTTATGACAAGGGACATTTGAAAATAGCGATCAACAGGCTTAGAGCACACTTGCAATGAAAAAAAACATATCTATTTTCCTTGTGCATTGATGAGATAGTTGGGGCAAGTAAAAGAGGACCATCATTCTCCAGTGGAAGATCCAAGGGGCGAGTTTGCTCCAAATTACAGCGACCCATATGTGGTGAAAAATATACTTCCTGGAGGTGCCTTGATCCTGGTGGAAATAGATGATCATGAGTTTTCCGCTCCAGTTAATTTCGATGCTGTCAAAAGTATTACCCATGAAAGAATTTGCCATGTCATGTTTTGAACTGCAAGCATTTTTATGATGAATAAATTGCCTCAATGAGTTGCAAATTCAATGGTCCAAATTTTTTACAAATCTTGTATGTTTTCTTTGATGAATTATGTTAGATAAATTGAACATGTCAAATGGGATACTTTGGAATGACAAAAGGCAAGCCTTATTCCATACACTGTTTCATACACTAAATCCCCAGTGATGTTGTGTGGAAAAATTCCATGTCTACAAGGAAATGGGTGATCTCGCGAAGGGTACGTCAACTGAGGTGATGAGATGCAGTTTCTTCTTCTACCCGAAATACTACAGGTATACCCATTATTTAGCCATTTGAGCCCACATACATAAAGAGTTTTTTAAATTATTCCTGTCAAGGATCGTCCCATACTGGGACAAAATTTGAAATGAATGATAGGAATTTTCTTACTCACACTTGCATCAATTTTTGAGTATTGCTTTCGTAGTGTAACTTGTACGATAATTTGAAGTGCCTTAGGATGACGAAGAGTAGTTCTTTCTCTATCCTATACACTTTATCCATTGCATAGCCCACTTGAGCCTATGAATTCATTTCATATTAAGCCTAGTTGGTGATCATTCCCTCACACTGGGGTAAGGCAAAAACAAAAAAACAAAAAAACAAACCACTCAAGTAGCATGGTTTACAATAGAGGTGTTAAAATGGGTCATAAACCCATATATGACCCATTTAAATCATAAATGGGTCATAAATGGGTCACTTGTTTTTGATAAAAAGTAGTTAAATGGGTTTCATAATTAAAGGTTCAAGATAGGTAGGTCTTAAGTGGGTTTTAAATGGGTTGGGTGGAAAACCCATTTTCAACAAAAACCTTATAATCCCTATCTTCCCTCTTTAACTTTACAAAATTTTTTTTTTTTTTTGTAAAAATCAAAATTATAATTTATTTTTATTTTTATTTTCTCTTTTCTTTTTCTTTCCTTTTTTTTTTTTTCTTACTTCTTTTTTTCTTTCTCCTTCCTCCTTCCGGTCGCCGGCATGGCGTGGCCGGCGGCCGGCCAAAGAAGAAGAAAAAAAAAAAATAAAAAATAAAAAGAAAAATAAAAGTATATTTAAAAATTAATTAATTAATTAATTTTAAAAAATAAAAAAATAATTAAAATTCGATTTTTTAAAATAATTATTTTAAAAATTATAAAAATTGTCCATTAAATTTGTGTTGTATAAAACTATTTTAGTAATATAATTTTAAAAATTGTCTATTAAGAAATAAGCTTGGAAGTATTTTAGTAATATCATCTTTAAAACAAAAAACATAGGAATAAGTTTTTCTAAATTTGGTTAAATATGAAAATATTTTATTAATATGGGTTGGGTCAGGTATAGGTTGGGTATGGGTTGGTTTGGGTATGGGTCATAAAATTTACATTATGCATAAATGGGTCATAAATGGATTAATGGGTCAATTTGGGTCGGATCATTAATAACCCGAACCAAACCCGACTCAACTCACCCGTTTAACGGCTCTAGTTTACAATGCTAATAAAAGATGAAGGTTGTGCAAGTCCAAAGAAAATAAGTGCAAAAAAATGGGCATGGAAAAGCAGTGTGCCAAGTAAAAGCAAAGCCAATGCTCAAAAAAGAAAAATCAAACACTTGATGTAGTGAGTCGTACCTCCAACAATGCGGTACTAAAAAACTCAAATGTTGTTGCAATCAATGGAGTTGTGATGTGAAGAAAATCTTCGAAGGTGGAGAAGAAAATTGGTGGAAATGTCAAGATGATCACCAACTTTGACCCCCTAAACACTTTTTTAGCCTAATGATCATTTCATTTCTCAACCCATGAACCAAGCATGTGTTACGTCCCTTGCAAAGTCTCTTCAGATTATGGCACTTGAGTTAACGTAAAAGTTCATATGTTTGAAAATATCGCTTGAAGAAGTGCGAGTAAGATGATTTCTGCCTCATTTCGTATGCTTATTGACTTGTAAACCCAAAAATAATTGTGGAATGTCATTTTTCAATAGCCTCGACTCAAGGAGTCCCATTTGTTAAGCCGTTGACCAAGCTCACATTACGGTCCCTATTAAAGAACTCTTAGATTGGTAAGATCGTACCACTTGCGAGATTGCTCGGACCCTTGTTTGGCATGACAATGGTGAGATAGAGTGATTATCAAAATCCTACATCAAAGGTTAGGATGAAATGGCCCTTTTAATAAGGATGTGTGAAAAGTCCTTTCAGACCGAAAAATCCCTCATTTGACACATCCATGACATTCATGTGTTCAGATTGGAATATTCTTTTGAAATAATTCCCAATGAAAATTAGGTGATGCAAGATTGATAGAAATCATCACGCATGAACATCACTTGAATTAACCACCGGCCGTGGTGGCTCCGTTGGATAAAGGCTCCATTGATCATTCCTCAAATGTGAGGGGTTCGAAACACAGTGGAGGCGCTTGGTGTCTTAAGTGTGACGTTGGGGTGGTGGATCCTTTGCTAGCGTCACCTCGGGTTTACCTCAATGGCTGCCGGCTGTACGGGGGTTCCCGGGTAATAAAAAAAAAAAAAAAACATCACTTGAATTAATGCATGTTTGTGATTACAAATGCATGTTGCCTCTTTTATGACAATGTTTTATAGGAGACATATCCCCAAGGATTAGAGATGTTACCATGTAAGTATATCTCTACCCATACTTTAAGTACTTGTCATTGCACAGGTATTCCCCCTCAAGCGCACCGGCACATGACTTGATCGAGCTGTGCCCCAGAGATTTTTCTCCAAATTCAATCTGATTAAGGCGACCGAAGAAAGGCTCGAGTCCTGGTCAGATAATCAATGTTGCAATGCTAAGAGACTGTAGAAAGGTACGGGTCCTGGACTTGTAATACCAACTATCTTGAATCACTCTACTCTCCTTAAAGGTAAGATATTCCAAGTATGTTTCTTTGACATCTCAGTCTGGATTTAAATGTCTTACTTATTTTCATCTAAACATTTCACTTTGGATGTGAATGCTTTTTTGATCTTTCTCGTTATACCTTAGTCTGAATCTAGGTATTTCGAGTTCAAAAATTTTGACATCTCAATCTGGATCTGGATGTTTCAATTCTTTTCGTGAACATTTCACTCTAGATGTAAATATTTTTCGGTCTTTCTTGCTATACCTTAGTATGGATCTAAGTATTTCGAGCTTTAAAATCATGACATCTTAGTATGGACCATGATGTCTTGATTATTTTTATTTAAACATTTCACTTTGGATGTAAATGTTTTTCAGTCTTTCTCGTTATACCTTAGTCTGGATCTAGGTATTTTGAGTTCAAAAATTTTGACATCTCAATCTGGATCTAGATGTCATAATTATTTTCATCTAAATATTTCACTTTGGATGTGAATATTTTTTTGATCTTTCTCGTTATACCTTAGTTTGGATCTAGATATTTCGAGCTTCCAAAACCATGACATCTCAGTCTGGACGCAGATGTCTTGATTATTTTCATTTAAACATTTCACTCTGGATGTGAATGTTTTTCAATCTTTCTCGTTATACCTTAGTCTGGATCTAGGGATTTCGGGTTCAAAAATTTTGACATCTCAGTCTGGATCTGGATGTCTTAATTATTTTTGTCTAAGCATTTCACTTTAGATATGAATATTTTTTCGACCTTTCTCGTTATACCTTAGTCTGGATCTAGGTATTTCGAGCTTCAAAAATCATGACATCTCAGTCTGGACCTGGATGTCTTGATTATTTTCATTTAAACATTTCACTCTGGATGTGAATGTTTTTCAATCTTTCTCGTTATACCTTAGACTCAATCTAGGTATTTCGAATTTAAAAAATCTTGACATCTCAGTCTGGATCTAGATGTCTCAATTCTTTTCACTGAACATTTCACTTTCTTTGGATGTGAATGTTCTGCTCAGTCTCAATGTTTCAATTTATTACCTATTAGACTCTTCAAGGAACCTAAGTGAAAACTGGGTACTTGTGGAGTAAATTGGGATTTATCATATACCTCAAGATGCTCTACCGCACTGATTAGTAAGTAACTATAGATACGTTCTTTCCTTTCGCATCATGCATTTGCATTAGCATTTTCATGCATCATATAAATTGCATTTAAAAATGGGAATTTATTTTCCAACAAAAAAAAAAAAATCATTCATTACATGTGCATTGTCAAAATTTAGATCTCAATTTGTCTTTGAAAGTAACCTCTACAAGCTCACCTTCAAAGAGAGACAGCTATTAACACCTAAATTTTTTGGCAACCCATTTAGTCATTTATTGCATAAAAAATTAGGGATTAATTTTTAACCCCTAAGCAAAAATATTAGAATTAAGTTGAGTAGCACATAGTTTTAGGAACATCTTTTTATTTGCATTGGACTGATGACATATGGGTTCAAATCGGTGATTTTGAGCTTTAAATTGACAAGTTGGACTAAACCCACAAAAAGAGCAAATTGGCCCAAGCCCGTATCCTCGAGGAGATGTGACGAGTTCATCTTTGCAGGATTTGAAATTTGAAAAAAAACCTTTTGCAATCCTGAATCGAAAATAAAAAGAAATACTGCGTTCGAGAGAAAATCTTCGTGGATGTTGATTTGAAGAAGAAATAAAACCCTAGTCCACTCACTTATAAAAGAGTTGCTACGCTATAGAATTAAAGGGGGCCAAACATTGAATATACGGCCGCACAAAGGGGGGCTTTTCGTTTTCCTTCGAGTCAAAGAAAAATCAACACAATAGAAAGAGAGAAAAAGCTCCTCCGATCTTTTCTTCCTTCAAAGAGAAACACAAGAAAAGAAAAGCTTCAGGAAAAAAGAGAAAAAGGAAGAGAGAGAGGGAGCCGTAGGTGAGTCTTCGAGAGAGGGGAAATGAAAGGAGCAAAAGTCAGCTTTTTCCTTCTTTTTCTTTTCTTCTAACCAGCAGTGTTGCGGCCAATTTTTCGGGTGTGGACCACCTAGGGTTTGGCTAATGGATTGTTAAGCCTAAACTTAACTCGGGCTCTCCCAAGCCCATACCAATTCACGACTTAGGTTTAAGTTATTAACATGCAAATGATTTTCAATTAGGAGTTGCCACTAATCTATTTTTGGTGGGTCGATTAGAAACCCAAGTAAAGCAACGGGAGGTTTACTTTACTCCTACGAACCAGAGACTATGGGTACGGGGACTTGGTTACACTAGATTTCTCTAATGCCCTTTCGGTACCATTCTTTATTTAAAAAATGTTTGGCAAGCAACTTAAATTGATTTTAAATATATTTTCCTAACATGTGAGTCGATCATGTGAGTGCGCAATCCATCAATTTAACACTCAGATAAATAATAAATAAATCGCAAACTTACCTCAAAGCAACGAAAGCATCTGCAATGTTAAATTAAAATTCACATCAACAACCCTAGATATGGTTTCTAATTAACACGCAATTTTTGTTTTGTTTTAACTTAATTAATGAAAATCATGCAATATGCAATGCAATATTAACTAAATGACCTAATTCTAATGACATGTAATTTCTAATTAAATGGGCCTAGCAAAAATACTAAATGGCATGCATCTCAATGAATCTAACCCTAATGACGTGCACATGATATTTTTTCTTTTCTTTTTCCTTAAAAGAATACAATCTATCTAAAAAAATCTATCTAAACTTAAAATTAATTAGAAAGTAAAATTAAACATGCAATCTCACCCTAATATGCAATGACGTGCAAAATATGCCATAAATCTACATGACATATGCATGATGATTTTTTTTTTTTGTTTTTTTTTTTTATAAAAAATTTGAAATTAAAATTGCCAAATAATTAAACATGCAATTCAAATCTAAAAAAAAAAAAAAAAAACTAACATCCTAAATGAATGCATTTTTGGATTTTTATTATTTTTTTTAGAAAATTCGAAATAGATAAATTTCCTATCCTAGATATGCAATTTAATTCAAAGATATCATCTAACCTAGATATCATCCAATCACGCATTTAAAAAAAAATGACTAACTAACCTATCATGTGATCAATCCTAATCTACATGGAATGCAAAATGCAATTTTTTTTTTTATTTTCGAGATAAAAGAACAATTAAAAGATAAACACTAAATCATCCATGATCATTGAAAATATTATCCACCACTCAAATTGAAATTCAAACTTAATTGTTTCGCTAATAAAATCGATAAATTGATCTTAAGCCTTAAAGATCAAGATATCAATTTTACTCCGTGTGAATAATTATTCAATCTAAAGCCTTGGAAAATAAATCAATGCTGAATTGGATGCTACATCAGGGAATTTCAATCATGCATTGGAAAATATTTCAAATAGAGTAAACAAAATATCAAAATTAAAACTGGATAAAATAAACTTACCTAATAAATCTACCTAATAAATTAAATCAACCTAATAAAATAAAATAACCTAATAAAATAACAAAATCTAATAAGATAACAAAATCTACCTAAATTTGAATTTTTTTATGAAAAATCCGATCGGTGGCTCAAGGATGGGCGGCCGTGGCAATGGTGTGGTGTCGCGATGCTCACGGACGAGCGGCGAGAGGCGGCCTTAGAAGCTCGCGTCGGGGATGTCACGGGCATCTCGAGTATGGCATAGCAATATCAATTCACCCGGGGTGGTGCTCGTCCACACGATGATCAGCAAAATAAGGACACCGACATTGAAGGCTTGTCGAGGTAGTGCTCACAACGAAGCTCACCGAACCTTCGTCGGGAAAAGTTGAGTGCAATAGGATGAACTTCAATTGTTCCTGGACTTTCACTAAAAAATCGCTCAAAGAATCAAATGTGAACCAACTGGACGTCTCCAGACTTGCAAATAAATCAATGCTGAATTAGACATGCAGGGAATCTGCCAGGTGTTGCTGGAATTCACGTGGACTTGCTGCCCTTCGCTGGTCAACGTCGCAAGAGGTGTAGGACCGAAGCTCAGGTGCAGTGGGTGGCGCTCGATGACTTCGGAGCACAGCAAAATCGTCGACGTTGGCTTGAGCCTACGCGGGATGGGGCAGTAGCTTGGCGTTGGGCTTGAACAGCAGGGAGCGGTCAGCGTCGTCGAGCGTATCGTCCCTAGTCAGTGCAGCAACAGGTTTGCGGCACGAGTGGCACTGGTCGTCGCTCACGTCGGGCTTGGCAGCACGGGAGCAGATGGAGACAACAGCTCCTCGTCGTGGCTTGACTTGAGCGGCAGCAACTCAGTGTCGATGGTGACGATGGATGGCGAGCGGGTGTCGTCGGGTGCCGCGGCAGAGCAAGGACAGCAAGGCTTGGGCTCACTTCAGTGCAAGGCACGGCGGCAGGCCGCAAGAAGGACGTCTCGGCCAAGGCTTGGCCGAGAGCTCCTTATCTCTCTCTCGTGAATGAACGTGTGTTTTCTCTTTCTTTTTTTTCCCTCCCCCATTCAGCGTCCACTTTCTTGGCTTTTTATACTTGCTTTTTCGCCGATTGCCTTTTAGTTGACCAAATCTTGCCTCAGCACACTTTCTTTTTATTTTGCTCCATTCACGCATATTTTCAATCTTAATTTAAATCTTGCAGCGTCCAATCTTCTTTCCTCCCAGGAATGTTCAAAATATATTTCGCTCTGGCTTCTTTCCTTTTTACTTGTGCTTGTGGATGCCTCGATTATGTTTCCCATGCTGATCGATCTTGCTTCTTATAATCTATACATTTTTTTCTTGCATGAAGAAACAAACTTGCAGATTTTTTTTATTTTCCTTTTTCCGCTTTATTTCTTTCCCATAGTTAAAAGATTCAGCCCCCACTCAAATATCGTGCGCATTTCAATTTTCTATGAAAAATACTATGATGGAATCTTTGCACACATAACTTTAGCCTCGAAGAAAACGGGCTCGGGCCAATTTACTTGCTTTATGGGTTTAGTCCGGCTTGCCAAATTAAAGCGTAGAACCACTAATTTGAACCCATCCGTCACTAGTCCAATAAATGCAAAAATGCGTATGCACCTAAATCTATATGCTGTGCAATTAATTAATTATTATTTTTTAGGGATAAAATTAACCCCTAATTTTCTATGCAATAAATGACTAAATGGGTTACCCAAAATTTAGGCGTCAACAAGCAGCAAAAGAAAAGAGAGAAAGTAAGAGTAGAAAAGGGAGCAGAGAGGAAGAGATGTGAGGGAGACAGGGAGAGAGAGAGAATTTTTTTTAAAAAAAGGGAAGAACCCCTATTCTTCTTCTTCGGGGAGCTCGCTACTGCCTGCCCGCTGGATGCCGCCGTCTCGCCACACCAATGCCATTGTGCCTCCGCCTCTAGTTCGACGCCTCAGCCGTCCGTCTCCACCCCTGCTCCGCGAGTACCACCTGCGACGACCGGCTCCACTTCTACTCAGCCCCTGTAATGACCCGTGGCCTCCGACTCGTTTCTGCCTGACGCCGCGACCTGCCCCCTGCAGCAAAGCCGTTTCTGCCCACGACCTAGCCTCACCACCAGTCACCGCCACTCCGTCGATCGACATTGAGCCAGCTCGCCGCGCCCGCCTCGTCCGCACCTCGCATCGGCCTGCGCTTTGTTCCTCTGTTCGAGCGCTAACGCCACAGCCACTTGCCCGTTTGTGATCGCCCAGCGCCCATCCCGTGCTGCTCTGTCACCAACGACTGCCATCCCCGCAGTAGCTCGCTTCTGCCAGTGCACGACGCTAGCAGACCCCGAACCATCCGAACGCCGGTTGCCGCTCCTTCGCGCTCTACTATAGCCCCTGCGAATCCGATGTTGCTTGCCCACTACTAGTCCGCCAGTTGTCACTCTTCATCGGAGCTCTGAACAACGCCAGCGACCAACCACCCTTGGCGACTCACTGCCACAGCTGCCCTTAAGTCGTGCCGTGCCACGCCCATTGTTGGTCCCGTTTATCGATCGGATTTTTGGAAAAAATTCAAATTTAGGTAGATATTTATTTTATTTTTTTAGGTAGATTTACTTTATTAGGTAGATTTATTTTATCTTATTTAGTTTTTGATATTTTGTCTCATTGTTTGAAATATTTCTTGATGCCTAATCGAAATCCCTGATGTAGCATCCAATTTGCAACTGCATGAATTTTTATCACATCTAGAAGGCTTTAGATGGAATAATTATTCACGTGGGAGTAAAATTGATATCTTGATCTTTAAGGCTTAAGATCAATTTATCGATTTTATTAGCAAAATAATCAAGTTTGAATTTAATTTTGAATGATGGATAACATGTTTGATGACCATGGATGATTTGGTGTTTATCTCTTAATTGTTTTGTTTATCCTGAAAATACAAAAAATTGCATTTGCATTCCATGTAGATTAGAATTGATTGCATGATAGGTTAGTTATTTTTTTTTTTAAAATGCATGTTTAGAAGGCATTTAGAATGGATAACATTTCACTTTAGTTCTCACTTTATTTAGATTTTTATATTTTAGCACTTTTAATTACAATTTTTTATAAAAAAAATACAAAAAGAATTACTTTGCTCACATCATATAGTTGAGGTCATATTGTTATGTCATGTCATTTCATGTTACATTAGTAGCATGCATTGTATAAAGCATGATTCTCATTAAATAAGCGAAAACAAAAATTAAGTGATTGCGTGTTAATTAGAAATCATATCTAGGATCGCTGATGTGAATTATGTCTAATATTACATATGCTTTCGTTGCCATGAGGTAAGTCTTGCAATTTATTCACTACTTTATCTAGGTGTTAAATTGGTGGTTTGTGTACCCGCGTGATCACCTCACATGTTAGGGAAATAGATTAAAATCAATTCAAGCTGCTTGCCAAACATTTTTTTCAAAATAAAAGAGAAATGTACTGAAAGGGCGTTAGAGAAATCTAACGTAACCAAGTCCACGAACTCACAATCTCTGGTTCGCAGGAGTAAAGTAAATCTCCCGTTATTTTACTTGGGTTTCTAATCGACTCATCAAAAATAGATTAGTGACGACTCCTAGTTGAAAATCAATATCATGTTAAGAACTTGAACCTAAGTCGCGAATTGGTATGGGCTTGGGAAAGCCCGAGCTAAGTTTAGGCTTAGTAATCCATTAGCCAAATCCTAGGTGGTTCACCCGAAAATTTGGTCGCGACAAGGATATAAATTTATCCATAGCTATATTTCCTATAATTTGTTCAATTTCGTCTTTATACCCAATTTTTTCTAATGATGTGATTCCTAGATTATATACCTTTTTTATTCAAGGTAGTCTTTCTATTTAATATGGAAATGAGAATGCTCATGTAGACCTCCATATAAATGCTACATCATTTCTTGCTTAATAAAATAAGAGTGACAGCGTTTTTAAGTACTGACTTAATAAATTTAATTTATAGTCTAAGGAAAATCTCAAAACCTTTGTGAGAAAGAAAGAGAGCACGGTGACAACAGCAACAGCAAAGGCTCCTCCAAACCATTGACAAGGGCCACCACCAAGCAGCACTTGATGGGTTGTGTGACCTCAGTGAGATAAAATCTCATATGCCGATTAGTAGTTACCTAGGTTGTGCAACACCACTCAAGCGACACGTCCTCACGTCCTCGCCACACAACGACCATCTCCAGCAGGACGGGCCACAGCCTCTGCAAGTTGCATCCAAGTTGGACCGATGTTTTCCTTCTTCTTTTTTTCCTATTCCATAATTTTTATTGTTCTTATTGATTGATAAAAATATTTAAAAGACACGTATATTGTCAATACTGCATGTGCGTTTACATACCTAATGGAAAAAATAATAATCTTAAACGAAAGAGTGTATAGCCTAGAGACAACCAAATTGACAAAAGAGAGCTTACATGAGTGATATTGAATAAATTTAAAAGTACAAGAATTATCGGTGTCATTATTTCAAGAACAAATATCATGGAAAATATAGATCTAACTTTTTTATATAATCTAGATTTTGGAAAATGGGAAGACGAGTTTGATTTAAGGAACGCTCTTACCATTGAGTTTCAATTTAAAAGGTCAGATGTTCATGACTAGTCTAAATCTTGATCATCACAAATTACGATTTCATTCATTGATAGTTTTGTATGGTTATAATATATTTAAATGGACTACAAGGTTTTTTTTTTTTTTTTTTTTTAAAAAAACATTTTTAAATAAAAAATTGAAATTGAAATGGCCAATGGATTTACTCAATTACACTGACTGGCAATTAGATCATATACACGTAAGGGACCGAGCAAAACTGTTCTTACGTTTTGCCCTCCTAGCCTCTTGAATTTGGGCTAATTTTTCAATTCATGATATCATGTTCAATCGGTGCTAAACCTATTTGTACGAATGTTAATTCAATAAAAAATTTCCCAATTTTGCCAATTAAATCTTAAAATTGTGCATAGAATTTCAATATAGTTATTCGGGTCAATTTTCGTTAGAAATAGCTGATATGATGGTATTTCATCCTCGGCTGTCTTATGTGGCACATCATCATATTAGCGGTTTGCAATGAAAATTGACTGAAATGATTATATAAAATTTTCACGTTAAAATTTAAGACTCAATTGGTAAAATTATAAAATTTATGATTGACTTGGCATCCACATAATAGGTTTAGAATTGATGGAGTAATTTTCACTTTCAATCCAAATGGCAAAGTTCGATGTTCCCATTTGATGTGATTGTAACATTGTTCTTTTAACGGCCAGATTTGGTATTTTACAATAGATAAAGAGTCACTTCATAAAAAAGAGAGTGAAAGCAAGTTTGATTCGATTGGTTAAGAAACAAATAGAATCCATTTCGATTTCATGATCCAATTAACTGGTTTGATTTGGTTTAAATAAAATTGAACCATACTCATCACCTATGCGATTTGTGTATTTCTCTTATAGTCGGGGGATATTGGTCAGTGCTCAAAGAGCACCAAAAACTTCATTTAAAAAAAAAAAATCA
Source organism: Eucalyptus sp. ANBG9806169 (assembly GCA_014182395.1). Classification (NCBI taxonomy): domain Eukaryota; kingdom Viridiplantae; phylum Streptophyta; class Magnoliopsida; order Myrtales; family Myrtaceae; genus Eucalyptus; species Eucalyptus sp. ANBG9806169. The sequence continues at coordinate 37,208,317 of CM024575.1, forward strand.
TTAATTAGGTCGAGCTTGACTTCATCATTGCGATTATGATCTCTGCTTTCGAAGAGACCATCACATGTATGGATGTAGCCCACTTTTGCAAAACTGTATGGAACATGCGAAGCCCCATATTACATGTGAAGGGAAGGGAGTGGTATTTAAGACTCCGTCTTTCGTAACGCGAGTCATTAATACGTATCGGAGAATGTTCTTGGTCTACAAGTCTACAAATCCATGCATTTGTATTAGATTTCTTCATATAATTGAAAGACATGGTAATCAGAAAAGGGCAACCGTGGAGAATAATTGTCCAAAAAATCATAAACTTATTATATAATAATTAATTCAATAAACTTTTAGTTTGACAAATTGATTCTAAACCTTTTAACAATTTGTTAATACAATCCTTCAAAATTCACTATTGTGGACATCGATTCTCTTACGTAGCATAGTCAATGCTGAAATGGATAATTTTTACAATTTTAAAAAAAAAAATTTCATTATTTTCTTTTTTTATTGTCTTTTCTTTCCTTTTTCTTTTTCTACTGTCCACGGCCTCAACAATGGCCAGGGGAGGTCGTGAGCAATAGGTGAGGTCTGCAACGCCCTCACCAGCACCTAGTCAAGAGGTTGCAAGCCCTTGCTATGTCAGTAAGAGTGTCGTGGCCCTCGCCCAGGCCCTCATTGACCATAGCAAGGGCATCATGGCCCTCGCTATTTCACCCAAATTTAACGAGGGTCGCAATGCCCTTGTCAAATCTAGGCCGAGCAAAGGCACCATGGCCCTTTGGCAAATCTAGGCAAGGTTGCAATGCCCTTGCCTGAGGCCAAGGAGGTCCGCCAACCTTCACTGAGGCCATGGACCAATAGAGGGAAATCAAAAGGAAACAAAGAAAAGAGGAAAGGAAGGGAAAGAGGAAAAATAAATAATAAAAAATTACAAAAAATTGTCTATTTTAGGTATTTCCCACCATCAATAGCTAGAATGACTGCATTAGCATATCATCAAAAAGATTTAGGATGAAATTAGCCAAATTGAAAAGTTTAAAATTGAATTAGCTGTCATATAACAAATTCAGGAGTCTTTGGATAATTTTCCCATCCTATGGTGCCCAAGGAATCATGCTGCAGATGAAAGTAGGCCGTTGTAAATTAGTGCATTTAGTTGTAATTCAATATAAAGTATCATAAATAACTATGATATAATAAAAATTCTGGATTTTGAGATTCTATGTTTGTTTTAAATAACATGGAAATGCTTACAATAACATCATTGTAAGACTGTAATATTCGCAATTTATGATCCTTTATATTGGATTACAATTGCTAACACATCTAACAATTGTTCCAAAAGTCAACCGATTGACAAACGTTGAGTAAAGTTTAATATATTGGTCCAAAGTGTGTTTCCCTTGTAGGACGCAAATTGCGCAACCCCAAGATCTCCATAATTAGAACAAGAACATGCATAATTGAGTAGAAAGATTAACGCACATGTTTTGGGATCCATCGTTCTTTAAAGCGAAAGCAGAAAATGGATTATCCACGCATCAAGGGGATACATGTGAGGCGGCCCCCTCACCTTTAGCGTTAGGTTAACACTCCTTATGTGAGGATACATGTGAGAATTAAGGTTAGAGGAGAGACTTGAACACTATTTATAGAGTTTCCAGCCAAGTCCCCTCATTACGGGCTAGGCTCAACTCGGCCCACACTAGCCGGCCCCATATTAGACTAATTAAGAAATCTTCTATCTCACTTTAGACCAACCCCGTTTTACAATAACCATAAAACGGTAAATTACAATATCAATTAATGTAGTCCACATTAGGAAAACTCTTACATTCTCCCACTTGGATTATATTAATTGAAATCGTACTGTATGTGCGCAGCTTGGTCTAGAGATAATCTTAATAGTCAATCCTATCCCATTAAGTCTCTGATAGATTTAATTATATGGGCCTCAGTTGGCCCGGCCACAATGGGCCTAAAGGCCCGGCCACGATGGGCCTAAAGGCCCGGCCCACGGGAATAAGGCCCGTGGAAGGAGGAACATATAAAAGGGATGAGAGAGAGGGAGAACACACCCATTGGAATTATTAGAATGTAAATTCTCTCCCTCTCCTCTCAAGACGAAGAACAAAGGCAAAAGGCGACTTCTTCTTCCCTTTTCGACGATTTGTCATCATCGGATCGAACAGAGCTGAATTCTCTTCCTCTTTACGGCATCGGTGTCTAATCTGTGGCTAACAAGGTATGCTCGAATCCGTGGTGTGCTTTACGATCGGTGATACGTGACTTCTTCCTGGGCTTGTCTTCTGCATTGATTTAGGGGTTCGTTTTAAGTGTCGAATCCGTTTTCGGGGATCCGACGATCCCAAAATTGGTATCAGAGCCTTAGTTCACGTTTTTCCCGACCAATTTGATGTTTATGATTGATTTTTCGCAAAAGCATTTCGGCCGTACGGATCGGGGCGAGAAATCCCGACACTCGAGCGTTGTTCGCCATTTTTTTTCAACTTTTCGTAAGTCAAAATCAAAATCTGATAGCATAGGGAGGAAGGCGACGTCGAGACGAGTCCGGCGACATGTCGCACACCGTCGGGGGACGCCGCACGCGCCCACACGTGCGGCCAGAAGGTGCTGCACGTGGGCGCGACGTGCCTAGATGCGCTGGTTTGTCCAGCGCGTTCGGCACACGCGCCGGTTGGTGAACCGGCGCCTGCGCGCCGCCGGCCGGCGAACCGGCACGCGCCGGTCCACGGACCGACACGTGCTGACGTCAGCATGACGTCACCCAACGGTCGGTAACCGCTGGGGTGACATCATCGCTAACGTTAGCACCGACTCGTTTGGCCGGACGGTCACTGGCCAGCGACCCGACCCGCCTGGCACGTGCGTGGCACGTGCGGTCGGTCGGTCCGACCCGGGCGACCGGCCCAACCGGTCCGACGACCTGACCGTTGACTTCCGCTGACCATTGACCGTTGACCGTTGACCAAAAAAAGGAAAAGAATGTGTTTCTTTTTCAATTATGTCTATGTGGATTATATGTAATCCATTTTTGTTCTGCATTTGTTGCAGGAACAATGCCTCCTCGTAAGCCGCGTGCATCTGTGCGCACAATGTCAGATGAATAAAAGGAAAGGCTTTCAAGATTGATAGCCGATTTGAATGGTTATCGATGGGAGAGTGACGACATAATTGATCATGTCATAGAGGTCAACAACAAAATTCAAGAAGTCATTTGGAACGGTTATCCCATGCCAGATATTCAGATGATGCGATTCTTTATAAACACTCTTCCACTAGAATGGCAAGGAGTGTTGAATCGCCTACGGGAGGTCAAAGGATTTACTAGCTATAAGGCGCTAGTAATGGAATTTGTGGATGAATATCATCGGGTTGGAGCCACAAAGATTGCGACCCAATGAATGACTTCAATTAAGCCAGGAATGAATGTGCATAGGAGAAATCCTAAGGGATATCCATCTGTTTTTTCCGTGGCTATCGAGAATGCCTGAAAATTTTACAGAGAAAAAGCAAAAGAAATTGAACCATGTAGCTGCTTTCCCTATTAGTTGTATGATGCCTTGTTTTTAGATGTTATGGCTGGTCTTTCTTTAGTGTTATTGGTGGACATCTTATGTAATGTTAACTACCTGATTATTGTTGTTGAAGCAACCTTTTTGTTAGCTATATTATGTGAAAGCATTTTTATTATATTGTATGTCAATTATTTGTTGCTTTCTGTGATTGCTGGTTGCTGTGGGTAGTTAGCTATGGGTAGTTATAGAAGTTTCTATAGCTTCATAGAATTGATTTTGCATATGACAATCATATTAATGATAGTTTTAAGTTAGGATTTTTGGAGGATGATTGGAAACATAGTGACATTTTGATTCTAAAACCTTACTTGAAATTATTCATTAATATGATGGGTTTGTGCAAAATAGATGCATAAGTGATAGGCATTAATATTTCGTGCATATGTGTCTGATATGTTCAGATCGATGGATTCAGCAAATAAGAACATCATTGCTGATTTGAATAAAGAGGACAAATTGAACGATGAGAATTGTGAAATATTGAATATGAGAATTCAATATGTGCTGGAAAAGCAAGAAGCACTAAAAGCTCTTGACCATGTTATGGAAGATCTAGAGGATGCTGTGCGCCACCTTGAGCTAGGCCGATCTACGCCTCAAGGCATTTGAGCAGATACGAGATATTTGATGTGTTGCTTTAAGCTCGAAGGGGCTTCAAGCTCTAAGCACAAGCGCATTGATTCGTTCAATATGTGGGAAAGCAAGGGATCAAGTCCTTCTTGCAAGAAACCAAGAATTAACCAACAAAAGAGAGGAAAACGTCCTCATGTGAAGAATATCTCGAGGGTGAAGTGTTACAACTGTGACCAGAAGGGTCACTATGCCCGTGATTGTCGCAAGCCAAAGAAGGTACACACCCTTGGTACAATTGGGAACTTTGCATATGTGTCAAGTTCTGTATTCTTGACTGAATCTAATCCTCTGTGGACTGTGGATTCAAGAGCGACAGACCATGTAGCGAAGGATAAAGGATCCTTCGTGGAATTCCGACGAGTACCAAGCGGAACTAAGTGGATCTATGTGGGAAACAACTCGAGCTGAAGTGAAAGGAATTGGCACATGCCAACCGAATATGCGTGGTGGACGCACTTTGTTCCTACATGATGTGTTGTATGCTCCGGAGATTTGTCGAAATTTAGTGTCTGTTTTAGTGTTGGTTAAATTAGGTTTTAATGTGAACTTCCATAATAGAGGTGTAGATTTGTATTTGGATACAAACTACTATGGTCATGGTTATTTTCTGGATGGTTTCATTATATTAGATATTGACTATGTTAATGCAAATGTTTGTTATTCCATTCTCACATCTCCTAATTCATATGATAATGATGTGAATGTGTGGCATGCTAGACTTGGTCATATTAGCCAACAGCGTATGAATAGACTAGCCAAAGAGGGCTTGTTGGGCAATATTGAAAAGTCGATTTGCCCATCGTAAGCATTGCCTAGAAGGGAAAACGACAAGGAAACCATTTGGAAAAGGTAAAAGAGCTGAATTTCCTCTGCATTTAATCCATTCGATGTCCGTGGTCCAATGAATGTGAGAGGAAGGCATGGGGCTGTTTATTTCATCACTTTTATAGATGATTATACTCGATTCGGATATGTCTATTTGATTTCTCATAAATCTGAAGCAATAAGTTGTTTCAAAAGGTTTATGAACCTGGTAGAGAATCAATTAGACAAGAAAATAAAAGTATTGAGATCCGATCAAGGTCGAGAATATTTATCTGATGAGTTCAGAAAATTATGTGATGAAAAAGGAATAAAAAGACAGTTGTCTATTCCATATACTCCTCAACAAAATGGTGTTGCGGAGAGAAGAAACAAAACCCTACTGGAAATGGTTAGGTCAATGATGGCACATGCTAACTTACATATCACCATTTAGAGTGATGCGTTGTTAACTGCTGCCTATATACTTAACCGAGTGCCTTCCAAATCGGTTACTTCCACTCCATATGAGTTATGGACAGGTAGAAAACCGGACTTAAGTTTTCTTAAGCCATGGGGTTGTGCTGCCTATACACATGAGTCATCTCACAAGTTTGGGAAATTGGGTCCCAGAGAAAAGAAGAGTATTTTCATAAGATACTCGGAACACTCAAAAGGGTATGTGTTCATAGGTGAGTAGGAAAGTGGGAGTATAACTGAATTTGAATCACGGGATGTCACATTTTTAGAGGATGAATTTCCTAAGAAGGGCGAAATAGGGGAAGACAACTCCCTATTTGAAACCTCGGATCAAGACAATGATCTTAGTGGAGCTCGTCCAAGTGGGAGTAATATGAGAAGTGATGAATTGAATTCAACTCATTCTCAATTGCAACCACATAATGAGACGACATCATCATTATCTAATCCAAGTGGGAGCATAATGGGGAATGATGTATAAAGTATACAATCTCCCATACGGCGAACAAGTCGCCAAAGTATTCCCCGTCGACGTTTTGACATTGAAGGGGAAACTTTTATGGTTGCTCCACAAGATGAGGATGAGCCAAGAAATATTAATGAGGCTCGAATTGCCATAGTAAGGAAAAATGGATTCATGCAATGGAAGAGGAAATTGAGTCAATGAAATCAAACCAAGTCTGGGAACTGGTTGATCTTCCAAAAGGACGCAGAGCTATTGGGAACAAGTGGGTTCTCAAAATAAAGCGAAAGGCTGATGGTTCGATAGAAAGACATAAGGCTCGCCTTGTGGCGAAGGGGTATAATCAACAGGAAGGAATTGATTATGAAGATACGTTTTCTCCTGTAGTGAGATTTACCTCGATTCGCATTATTCTGGCAATAGTAGCTAGTATGGATCTTGAGTTACATCAGATGGATGTAAAGATTGCTTTCCTCAATGGAGAATTAGAGGAAGAAATATACATGGAACAACCTACTGGTTTCATAGTGAAAGGCCAAGAAGAAAATGTATGTTGACTTTTGAGATCGATATACGGCCTTAAGCAGTCATCAAGACAATGGTATATACGTTTTCATAATGCGATAATGGCATATGATTTTACAATGATTGATGAGGATCATTGTGTATATATCAAAAGATCCAAGGATCAATTTGTGATCATATCATTATATGTTGATGATATACTAATTGCCGGAAGCAATATGGAGTTTGTTCATACTGTTAAGAGTTGGTTGTCTTCCAACTTTGAGATGAAGGATATGGGTGAGGCTGCATATATTCTTGGAGTTAAGATTTCAAGAGATCGTTCGAAGAGATCGTTGTCTCTTTCGTAAGAAACATATATAAATAAAGTTCTTGAACGATTTCGTATGCAAGATAGTAAACCCATAGGCACTCCTATTGCAAAAGGTGAAGGATTGAGCCATAGACTGTGTCCGAAAACTCCACAAGAGAAGGAACAAATGAAACATGTTCCTTATGCTAGTGCAGTTGGGAGTTTGATGTACGCTATGATGTGTACAAGACCCGACATATGTTTTGCAGTTGGAATGGTGAGTAGATACCAATCCAATCCGGGTCCAAAGCACATTGGAAAGCCGTTAAGAGAATACCGAGGTATCGAAGGGAATTGCTGATTTCAAGTTGAATTACCAAGGAAAGGATCTCGCGACTTGAAGGCTATTCGAGATGCTGATTGGGGAGGAGATTTAGATGAAAGAAAATCTACCTCTGGATTTGCTTTCTTCTTGAACAATGGTGTCATATCATGGAGCAAGAAGAAGCAAACGTGTATAGCCTTATCCACGATGGAAGCTGAGTTCGTGGCATTATCGGCAGCAGTACAAGAATGAGTTTGGCTTAAGAGATTTTTGGATCATTTAGGTGTTATTGAGAAAGCTGCACATCCGTTATTGGTTAAGCGTGATAGCCAAGCAGCTATAGCGTACACTAAAGATCCAAAATATCATGGCAAGACCAAACATATAGATACCAAGTATAACTTTGTCAAAGATATGGTTGCACGAAAGGATGTGAACTTGCAGTACATATCTACGCATAGAAAGGTAGCAGATCCTATGACAAAGCCAATACCTAGAAATGTGTTTTGTGGTCATGTAAAATCTCTAGGATTGCGTAGAGTCTGATGTACTAGATATTGTAATTTCCCTGAGCTGTTCACATTTAATGAATTTGTGTTTTCATCATTAATGCCTATGAATCTTTTGTTTGATCTTAATGCTTAGTGCATTATATTACGTTGAGAAAGTATGTCGGACAGATAAGAGATTAGCCCACTTACACGGGTAATCGCCTCTATTTACTATGTGATAGATAGAGATGAGACTGTTTTTAAGCTTATTATCTAGGTGATAATCGAGAGCTCAAGCTTAAAATAAATATGTCGCCTTAACAGAGTGTTAAGATGAAGACGTAGTACTTACGATGTCCGAAAGTAAAATAACCCACACATTTTACTTTATCTGTCTAAGATGCCAGATGTGAGTTTTGATGAATTTTGTGAATGAGTAAATACGTGAACTCAAGTTAGACATTGGGTATGTCTGAACTATCATCTGTACGGTATTGATGGTGTAGACATATGCTCCATGGGAAAGGAGTTAATACCGTAATACGTATTTCATACTACGTATGCATGAGACAACCTATAAGAGTGGCAAAAGTTTGATCTCAACTTTTATGACGTGTGAGACTCTTGAGGAATTGAGTTCCTCAATTTTAGTGCCCTCATGACTCTTACTTATTCTCAAGATTTCTATTTAGTGTTTGCTATCTTAGAATGTTGCCAATGGTCATGAGTTGATTCGATCTAATGGGACATTTCTAGAAAAGTAAGTTGAACTGAAATTGAGAGTTTGAAGGAAAGAGGAAGATCGGATTTGTAGAATCACATTGTGGTTTTGTATTCACAGGTCAACCAATTATGACTGTCTTTGGGATAATCATAATTGTGAATACAATATATATATATATATATATATCATTGTTTAAATGAGATTAAGAGAGATATAAATGTGATCGATCGATCTAGGGCCATTATGAGCTGCTATATATTCCTAACAGATGTATAGCAACGAGCTCTCAAAGTATGCTGGTCGCACGGATTATTCACCGGTATGAATGTTGAAAGAGGAAAAGAGGATTATGTTCGGCCCACCATGCAAGTGGGAGTTGATGGGCCTAAGTTGGGCCTATCCGCCCATGTTGGTTTTGGCCCACCATGTGCGAGTGGGAGATGATGGATTTAATTATATGGGCCTAAGTTGGCCCGGCCACGATGGGCCTAAAGGCCCGGCCCACGGGAATAAGGCCTGTGGAAGGAGGAACATATAAAAGGGATGAGAGAGAATGAGAACACACCCGTTGGAATTATTAGAATGTAAATTCTCTCCCTCTCCTCTCAAGACGAAGAACAAAGGCAAAAAGCGACTTCTTCTTCCCTTTACGACGATTTGTCGTCATCGGATCGAACATGGCTGAATTCTCTTCCTCTTTACGGCATCGGTGTCTAATATGTGGCTAACAAGTTACGCTCGAATCCGTGGTGTGCTTTACGATCGGTGATACGTGACTTCTTCCCGGGCTTGTCTTCCGCATTGATTTAGGGTTCGTTTTAAGTGTCGAATCCATTTTCGGGGATCCGACGATCCCAACAGTCTCAAACACCGAATTATAGCAGTAACTGCATGTATACACATAAAGCCTTCCATGGTCACAAGTGCTTTCAACTTTATTAATATGGATTTAATAAGGTAGTGTGTCAAATGGATAACATTTCTCATAGAGAGATCTTATTTATCAGTCACCATTCTCTTACCTTAAGTGTCACAAAAACTTGTGTCACTAGAGAATGTTCTTATGGTTCTAATGAACCCACATATGCCTTGTCTTTATGGTTAACCTTTCTTTATGTATAACAAGGCATATACACAAGGCTAATAACCGGATGCCCCTAGCCTTCACTCAAGGTTTATACAATACCTTGAGACTTTATTAATATGTATTCAACATAATAACAACACATTTAAAAATATTTTATTGAATGCAAAAGTTGATATATATCAAACCGTTACAAAGTGTAACGAACATAGATGAAACCTTTATCAGAGTAAAGCCAAAATAACTCCCACTAAACAATAGCATCTCATGATGCTTCTAGGCCTATGCTAATGACATATCGCTCAAATACACATGGGCGTAAGCCTTTAGTTAATGGATCTACAACTATATCATCTGTGGAAATATGTTATATTATAACATCACCTTTCTATACCGTTTCTTTATGGTCAAAAAATTTGACCGCCATATATTTAGACCCCTTGAGACCTCTATTGTTAATAAATACTACAAATTTATTGTCTCAAAACAACCGTATGGGTCAATCCATAAAATTAAAAATGGTCAACTCCTTAATGAGGTTCCGGAGCCCAATAGCCCAAGTAACAGTCTAAAAGAATGTTACAAACTATGCTTACATAGAACTTTATTTACTGCATTTCCCGCTAACATAAATATATATTCCGTTATTGATCTCATGTCATCCTAACAGCCAGCAAAGTTTACATCTGAATACCCCACTAGCTACAAGAATTGAACATGTCCGTAAAACATCATATAATCTCTTGTCCTATTTAAGTACCTTAAAACCTTCTTGGCAGTCCTGAATTGATTGATATTTGCCTAGAAGTCCCGTCGCAAAGACGATATTTAGTCTAGTACAAATTTGAGCATACATTATACTTTTAAGTACACTAACACAAGGTACACTTTTTAATTAGATTTTCCCAATATCTAAATAAGGACAATGTGATAGATTAAGTCCATCACCCTTAACAACATGAGCAATTCCTAGCTTATAATGATGTATATTGAATAATTCCAAAATACGATCAGCAAATGTCTTCTGAGAAAATCTAATATAAGAATGGCAAAAACAATCCTTACGGACCTCAGTACAAAGGATAAAGATGTCTCAAGGTCACTACTTGTAAGTAGAATATCATGTACATAGAGTATGAGAAAAATAAATTTTCTCCCATTGACCTTGTAGTATATTGAATTGCTTTATTCTCAATTGAACAAAATAACAACACTACGGAACTTTAATAATATTGTTTGGAAATTTGCTTAAAATCATGAATAAGACTTTTCAGTCTACACACAAGTTTACTTAAAACATGTGCTGCAAAATCCTCCAATTGCATTTATATAGATTTTGTATCTCTTTGACGTAACTCCATAAAAAATAAACTATTAATACCACGTTCACTCTGAAAGAATCTTTTAAAAATACTATAAAGAAACAATTATTTCTTCACTAACTATCCACCCCTCTTTCAGAGTGAAAACTTTAACTATCAATTTGGTTTTAAATTCCACAATCTTTCTTTGAAATCCTTTTAGTTTTGTACACCAATTTGCAACTAATGAGCTTGTGAACTTTAGGCAAATCAGTAAGTTTCCAAATACTATGATGTTTTATAGATTGTATATCGCCTTTTATGGTATCTAATCACATACTTGATTGAGGATAAAAAAACAACATTTATTTATGTCACTAAATCAACCATGTAGTGGATATTGGAGTCATGCTCTCACAAATAGTCTATATAGTCAAATGGAATAACTGATCGTCTTTCCCTAACAAATCTCCCGAGTAAAGCTACAACCACTTCATTCTATACTTGAGAGGTTTGAAAAAATTCCATCATAAACTATATCAAGAATAGTACCTAAGTTTGGTATATGATATAGGAGATTCCATAATTGTCTGTACCACAATTATCTGTATAGGCAAAGACAAAGACACAATGATTTTCCATCGTACTATTTCCTTAATAGTTTGAGAGCAGCTATCCTTTACAATTACGTCGAACTGTAGAAACTTTACAATATGTGATTCCATAATACTTGTACCTTCTTTAGGGTCATAAAATCAATACCCCTTTGAACAATCTAGGTAAGATACAAAATAACCTCACTTCTGCATGACACCTCTAAATTTAATATGATTTAAGTAATTTATGTTCAGTCCATAACTCAAAAGAAGTTTATTAAACAACTTTGGTACGAAACACTTTTTGTATGTGAAAATGTTACTTTCAAAATATCAGCCCACAAAAGATCAGATAAATTAGTCTTACTAAACATACTCATCACCATGTTCATTATAGTGCAATTATGCCTTTTGGCAAAATCATTTTGTCAAGATTTTCAGGTATAGTAAATTACGTTACCACCCCAGAATTTACCAAGTATTTGACAAATGACCCTTTAAGCTATTCAACATTATCATACTTGCCAAAATACTCACGGTCACTATTAAGCCTAACAACCTTTAAGACTAATTCTAACCGATTTATTCTTTACCTTGATCAATTTACTTCCACAATAATCAATAGAAGTCTTTAGATAACCATTAAGAGTAGACAGAATATCAACATTATCACATTTTCTACTCTTTCTTTAAACATGTGTGAGATTATTCCTTAAATAGAAAACTTTTGGAAACAACATTTTCAACCATATACGAGACGTATATATCATTAGGACTTAAACACAATCTTTACAAATGTATCCTAATTTCAATATTAGACAAGACATAATTTCAAGCCACTAAGGCTTCCTTCATCTTTTAGCAGTGCAGTCCGCAGACAAACCACTTTTCAAGTGTTCCTAAATGGAACGCTTCATGGACAGTAAGCAAATTTGATTGCTATTTTCCCAAGCAGCAAAACATTTGTCCACAACTTAAAAGTTGTAGCAGTAAAAACCTCAATAATAGTGGAGTTATTAATTACAGAAAATGTAACTGAAAAACAAGCAATGTATATAATTAGCATTATGTGAGCACTGTGTAACTTGACGTACAAGTACACATCCAGAGAGTTACACGCATAATCATATAATCACATTTGGGCTTAATACATGATATGTAGTTGTATACTCCCCACATGATAGCAGTTATAAGAATATATTCCAATATACGTGAATTCATCACCTTTGGGCATATGAACCACTGGGATCAGTCATTCCTCCACCACACCATCATGTATCCCTCCATGAACTAATACACAATCACCTTCTTTAGGAGTATGACCACGTATTAGACCAAGAGACATCTCAATCAGCATACGGGACCGAAATTTCTCAACCCAATCAAGCGTGCCACTTTGGCGGTCACTACTCAATTGAATAATTGAAACTCTCTCATACTAGGGATATAAACTTTACTTCTCACATACACCATATACATATGATTTTAACTTTAGTGATAGGGGCAGTAAATTACTAAAATCACATATCATGCTAATTACATTGCTTTATTTATTAATAAAAATTAATCATACATACATACATATATATAGCGAACCTGCAAAACAAATTCCAATGAGATCACCGATCACAGCAACACAAGAAACTTCTCATAACAAAGAATAAAGCATCTCTTATGCACCCCGTTTACAGATTACCAGAACAACATAAAAAGAATGCTGATCTAGAAGATCTCACAAATTAACATCAATAGTATTACATGGTACACCAAATTGACAAGCCTGACAGCTGATCCATTATTACTCATGAGTTTCATAAGGCAAAAAAATGACTTCAAGGCCAACAACTGATTTATTAGCCAATTTTTAAGTAACAAATTATCTTTGTTATCAACTAGTGGCCTATCAATTGAGTCAAACTAGAGAACCAAATATCTAAACTTTAACAGTAGATACTATTGCTCTGCGTAAAAGTTGTCATGCTCCTTAATCATAAAAAAAATTCAACTTAATGGACATACTAGTGACCAGATGAGTTTAGGTACAATATGCAATGACTTAATTGACATGCATTACCCACATTCAGCAGATGTGTTAATTAGTATAATCAGTTTGGTCACAGGTTCTTAAGACGTCAATCATTCAAAGGATACCAACGTGTAAAGGAGTATGCTTGAACAACAAAAGTTTCATAACTTTTACTATTTCTCATCACCTCAATACATAGGTCAATTATTATCGCATAATGGTTGTATCTCATTAAGCCAACTTCAGTTCACAATAAAATTTAATTTTATTAATGAATCATACATTTATAATATTTATGTGATAACATACCTGTAACCCAACACTTGTATTTCCAAAATTACAGAAAATTACAAGAAAAATATGCAAAAATACACTTATTTAGGGTTTCGTATGTATTTTCACATCCATAAAATCATTAAACATGTAAAATAAATATACCACAACATAGAGGATGAACATATGAATCCAACGCCGCCAGCCACGCGCCCACACGCGCTGCCTGAGTGCGCAGCGCGTGGAGCTCACGCGCGGGCGTCAAGGTCGGTCAAAAACCGGTCCGACCGTTCGGTCCAGCCGCCCGGTTCGATCGGTTGACCGGGTCGGGTCGGGTCATCGGGTCCTAGGTCGGGTCGGGTTAGGTCAGTCGCCAAACGGGTCAGGTCTGGATCAGTGACGTCGTCGTGACGTCATCACCTCGCGTGTGGCGCATGCGTGAGGATTGGATCCGAGTTCCTGATGTCAGCACTCGCGTACGTCGCACGCGCGAGCCGCGCCTTGCACGTGGAGGCGCGTGACCGCGCGTGGGGCGCGTCTTCCACGCCCCAGTGGCGCGTCGCCGCGCGTGGGGGCGCGTGTGGCCTCCCCCTGCGACGCGCCGCTCATGGATCTTCTCGTCTCATCGAGCCCAGTTCGAATTTGTGATTTAATTTTATTTTTATTTAACAAAAAATCTCAAAAATCACAAATTAGGGCAAAAATTTTATGCGTTCGAGTTCTAGGGTTATAGAGGCTCTGATACCACATGTAGGATGCAAATTGTGCAACCCCAAGATCTCCATAATTAGAACAAGAACATGCATAATTGAGTAGAAAGATTAACGCACTTGTTTTGGGATTCATCGTTCTTTAAAGCGGAAGCAGAAAATGGATTATCCACACATCAAGAGGATTACCCATGCATCAAGTCCTTCTCCTCTATTGCCCTCCTTATCACTGGCTCAATGAGGTGGCCCCCTTACCTTTAGCGTTAGGTTAACGCTTCTTATGTGAGGATTCATGTGAGAATTAAGGTTAGAGGAGAGACTTGAGCATTATTTATAGAGTTTCCAACCAGGCCCTCTCATTACGGGCCAGGCTCAACTCGGCCCACATTAGCCAGCCCCATATTAGACTAATTAAGAAACTTTCTATCTCACTTTAGACCAACCCCGTTTTACAATAACCATAAAACAGTAAATTACAATATCAATTAATGTAGTCCACATTAGGAAAACTCTTACATCCCTTGTTAAGACCTTTTCATCGACAGCCACATATACCCTTAAGTACGATCATCAATCTTTTTATCCCCAAGCTAGGTGGCCTGACTCTAGTATGGTGGGGAAGCTTGAGACTCCTTTGATTTTGAGCGTATACCTCAAAATTAGTAATCGGAAGTCTATTAATGGAGGTACGGACACTTGGAGTGCCAAAACTTGGCATGGAAGGACAATTAAATGCCAAAAGTTTGGAAAGTGACACTTAAGTGCCAAAATCGAAGTAAAATGGATTACTTAAGTGCCACTCCGGCTAAAATCCAGCCAAAATGTTGACGTGGCAATTTTCCGACGAAGGAAGTGTAAAACAACGTCGTTTTACAAGCTAACGTGGTTAAACAATACAAAAACGACGTCATTTTGGTGCGACGTCGTAAAAAATTAATATAAAAATTAATTAAATTAAATTAAAAACTAAACTTATTTAAAACATTTAAAAATAAAATAAAAATATTAAAAAAACTAATTTAAAAAAAACTAAAAATTTTATAAAAAAAATATTTTTTTTTTAAGAAAAAGGGGTTGGGGAGGGAGGGGGTCGGGCCCTTCCGGCGGTGGCGGGAGGCGGCGGTGGCGAGTGCTTAGCCCGCGGCCGCCCCGCCCCTTTTTTTTAATTTTTTTTTTAGATTTTTTAGATTTTTTATTTTAAAATGTTTTAAATAAATTTAGTTTTAAATTTAATTTAATTAATTTTTATATTAATTTTTTTACCATGTCAACACCAAAACGACGTCGTTTTTGTATTGTCTAGCCACGTCGCATGCAAAACGGCGTCGTTTTGCAATTCCTTCACTAGAAAATTGCCACGTCGACATTTTGGCCGGAGTGGCACTTAAGCGATCCATTTTGCTCCGATTTTGGCACTTAAGTGTCACTTTCCAAACTTTTGGCACTTAAGTGTCCCTCCATGCCAAGTTTTGACACTTGGGGTGTACTTCTGTCGCTTCTAATGCATCAAAAATCAAGTGAATCGGATAGCAAATGAAGAAGAAATCATTTATCAAAGCTGTTTCAAACTTCCATAAGACATGATTCATTAAACCTATTGCACTTTTGTCAATTTAATTATGAACATTTTAATTGTGCTAATTGAATTCTAAACTTTTTTACTTTTTGCTAATTGAGTTCATCTGACAAACTTTGGCATGAAATCACTAATGTTAACATTGACCATCCTACATGAAAATTCCAATGCTGATGTAGAGAATTTTTAATTATATATTAATGTTTTTAAATTTCTTCATTTTTCTTTTTTTTCTTTTTCCATTCCCTTCTTCCCCTAGCCAATCATCAAGCCTTGGCGATGGTCGACAACCAACGCTAAAGACTAAGGTGGGTGAGGTCAACCTCATAGGCCTCGAGCGAGCCTTGCCCTCGCCAAATCTAGTGAGGTCAACCTTGCCTAATAACAGCAAGATTGAGCCTTGCCAGGTTCGAGTAAGGCCTACTTGCTCTTAAGGTAGGAAAAGTTATAAAAAAAAGTCATAAATTTATTGCAATGATACCAATTCAGTTTTAAACTTTTCAATCAAACTAATTTAGCCCTAAACCTTTTTGCATTAATACCAATTTAGTTCACTCGGTCAATTTTAGTCAAAAATTGCTGACATGAACTCCGGTGGTCTGACATGGCAGGGTCGACATTGACTTGGAAAATTTATTTATAATTTTTAACAGATATTTTCTTTTTTTTTCTCTTTTCTTTTCTTTTTTCTTTTTCTTCACCCTTTGGTTGGTGAGGTTGCCGGTCGACCATTGCCGGCCATAGGTTGGTTTGGGCGAGGGCCTTCGCACCTTAGCCGGCCACGGGCAAAGGGTGTCAGGCCACTGCCCAAACCCTCACCTGTTGGCCAACGACGGCTGCGGCGCCCTTGCCTAGACGAGGTAAGGGTGTCGTAGCCCTCACCAACCATGAGTGAGGGCCTTTGCACCCTTGTCAGCCATAGGCGAGGGAATGAAGGCCCTCACCCACCGCAAGTGAGGGACTCTATGCCCTTGCTGGCCAACATGCGAGGGTTTCGACCCTCGTCTATGGCCAACGACCTTGCTGGCCAATAGTGTACATAAAAAAAAATGAAAGAAAATAAAAGAGAAAAATAATAATAAATTCTGAAAGAATATTTAAAATTTATAAAATCCATCTACGTCAACGCCGATTATGTCAAATGACTTAAATTGGCTAGATGGACTAAATTTGTCCAATTGAAAAATTTATGATTGAATTGGTACCGATGTAATAGGTTTAATATTTTTTAGGTACTTTTCCCCGTTAAAGGTCGAAGGGATAAGCTTCGCCAAAAGCTGGCAAGGTTGACCTTACCCACCGTTGCCTCTAGCTAGTTGTAGAGGCTTAACAACTAGCTAGAGGAAGAAGGGAAGGGAAGGGAAAAAAAAAGAAAGAAAAATAAAAAAGGAAAAAAAATAAAAAATTTAGAAAAATATTTAAATATTATTAAAACTTATCCATATTAGTATAGGTTGCACCATGTAAGATAGCCAGTATCCATGTCAATGATTTCTAGTTAAAATTGGCCGAATAGATTCAAATAGCAAAAAGTGATAATATTTATGATTTAATTGCACAATTCAAAATTAGGGACTAAATTAGCAAAAGCATATTAGATTTAAAACTTTTCGGAAAATATTTCCCATTTTGGCCAAGCCTAATTGTCAAATTATTGTAATTTTCTCCCGACTTGACATGATCAGCGAAATTTCTCGAGAGATCATGAGAGAGCTATTTACAATAATAGAAAGTCGTGATAGGAATTCAACTCGTCTTAACATAATTTGGGCAACAAATCTATGATTATGTAGGGTTTCTCTAATGTTTACCAACGAAGAAAGCATGTAATAATTGAATTTAAAAAAAAAAAATTGCATGATTATCTGCATCATTCTATTAGACTTATCGGCATTGTGTGCATATGCCAAGATTTATTGAACTAGACCTTCAATTTAGGTTGACACAAGATAAGCCACAGTTATGAACGGAGCAGCACTTTATCGCCCTATTCCAATGTGAACTATCAACTATTTAAGCATAGGTATCTTTATTGGGATGCCATCTACAATACATATATATGTGCACATGTGCACATATACGAGGTACAGATTGAGCACGTGTTATTCGATTGAAATAGTTTATGCAAAATGGCGCGAGAATTGGCAACAAAGCAAATCTAAATATTAATGGCACAATAAACTAGTTGATTTATTTTCTGATTACTTTCGATGATGATTGCTCATCACGGACCGAATGTGCATGGAAAAAAAAATTCCTGAAATTACATTATCATCAGGAGGGAAAAAAATCGATGGATCAAACTTGGTCTATGCTGAAGTGGTGGTTATTTCAGAATGACCAAATTTGCTCCAGATATGATGGAGGAGGAGAGAACCTAGATGATGAGCTCAAGCCATCCAAGCGGAGATGAACAGCTTGTGAAGTCTCTCTACAGCGGAAATTGGGCGGGGGGTGACGGCCAAATGCCACCTCCACTGCCTCCCTCGGCGGCAACATATGACATGCACGATAGCGGCACGAGACATAGCCCCCGGCTTTTAAGATCTCGGGTCGTCTGTTCGTCGTCTTCATCCTCTATCGGACCCTGAAATTTTTGGTATGTGACTACCATTAATGAAGTGTTTCGTGTGAAATGGTTCGATTCACTGGCTAAATAGGCTAATAAAGTTCATTAGAACATCTAGCTAGAGAAAGCTTCACTTAATATAGCCAATTGATCAAGTTCCTAACAAGGTGATAAAAGATCTACAAATGGAAGTGATTCAATGAATATAGCCAATTGATCAAGTTCCTAAGAAGGTGATGAAAGATCTACAAATGGAAGTGATTTATTATGTCTTACCCGTTGCCTCGATCGGTTGGCCTCCTTGCGGGAAGCCTTCATGTATGGCACGCTTAATGTCTGACAGAAACAAATTGTCGGGTTAGTGCCTAATTAAGAAAATCATACAGTCTAGCCTGTAACATTTGCAATTTATTTAATCAAGTCATTTCCATACTGACGCCATCAAATCATTGGCATGACATTATTCTAGTCATAAAATTTGTACACATCATGCTGATCTGGCTTCACATCAAGAAAAGAACCAAAAAAATAAATATACAAATGGTCGAATAGATCACGATCCTTCTTTACCAAAAAAAAAGAAAAAAGAATAGATCACGATCCTTTTTTGGAGGTGAGCTGAAGTAGATGACAAACCGAAGAGATCTTAATTCGAACAGATGGTCGGAATCATGTAAATAAATTAAGGAATTATCTAAATCATCTCTCTCTATGTGGGCTCTCTCTCTACACATCCCTCGCCCATGCAAACCCATCCACCGCCACCAAGATGGCACACGGTTGAAACGGAGGTTGCAATGACAAGGACCGACGTGGTGGAGAGAGTCAAGAAATCACAATTAGACCCACCAAACACCTGGACCGGATCAAGTCAAAAATAGTCTGATCCAAATTGACCAATTTTCTTGCAATATAAATTTAGTAACTCATATCTCCCCCAATGCATAATCCATATTATTAAAACACTCTCATAATTAATCCAATACCTGAAAATCCATATCCAAATTCAAGTGAGAGTGCTGAGTGAATAAACGCAAGATCAAGTGAGGGTGAGAAAGGGTAAAGAGAGAATCACAAAGGCGGATTGGGTCTAAGTAAATTGTAAACCCATCTAACACTCATATTTTTTTGTTTTATCATTGTAAACTCATTTATGACTCATTTACCGAATATAAGTAGTTCATAAAACAACTCAAGTTAAAAAATAGATATATAACTCATTTTGACAAGTCTAGTTGCCACTGATCAGCCTTTTTCCACCCTCTCTTGCTTATAGAAAATTATAAGTACTCAATGCTTAAATATGTGAATGATTCTTCTATATATTTAAACAAATATCTACATCATAAGTGACCTTACATAAAAATATGTGCCTGGATTAGATGAACGATACATATTCAATTCCCCACGCCATCAAATGATTCCATGTATAAACCATCTATCTAGACTTTGGCCTACTTGAGATTGGTTCTCTGGTCATTCTAGAAAAGTGAAAAATATTGGAATACCCATTTGATGCCCTTTCAATTTGTGGATGGACTTTATAGACTAGTCTAGTTTCTCTATCAACAATATTTGTTGAGAGAGAGAGAGAGAGTTGTAAACAAGACATCACTTTGTAATATTAACATTTTAGACCAGCCTATCTAATTTACCTACATTATTTATTGAGAGAGAGAGAGAGCTTGTCTCCACTTAATATGCAAAACAATATGGAAAGACTCCCTTGGACTCTGATTCCGATGAATGGAGTTAAGAAATGAATAAGACAGACAAGGTGTGCAGAGGAAAGAGAATGGGGAAGCAAGTACCTGGACCTGGTTTTGGAGGAATTTGATGTATCCAATAGCCTCCATCAGTACTGATGCTGTGTCTGTCTGAATATTCTCCATCCCCCCACCAACATGCACAAAAAACGCACGCCGTTTCACGCTAAACTCAAACAGAAAAATAGAGCTAGTATCTTGCCCTACAAACATGCTCTTTCCTTTTCTTGTGCTGTGCTTTTTTCCCCCTGAATTGCAGATTTTGGGGTCTGAATGCCCATATGGGAAATGACAACGCTCGGAAGCTGGAACTCGGCTCATTTCATTTGAACCTCAAGAATTACTTATCAGCTTTGTGTATTTGGCTAGCTCAGTATTTATTCATTTTCTTCTTTTTGCAGCACTTTGCTGTGCAATTCCAAGTTGGCTATAATAACCCGAATAAAAATTTCATTCTTCTAGAGAATATCGGTTTATGTAACCAACATTTCCCTTTCTTTTCAAAAGAACTTTTTTTTTATATTGAATGCAGTTGAATAAGAGATGGCTTCGGTGCAACCCAGTAAACATATGACGCTAGATTAACTTTTGGTTCACACAACCCCTCCCATTTGTTGCCACTATAATGGAGAACATTACCATCTGTTGCTTCACCATCAGGCACCACAATGCACAAAGACGACTAGCAAGGACCAGCGACCCCTTGCCAGCCAAATTCTTCTGAGTATCTGTGGGTTATGTATGATACAAAACACTTACACACACAAATACTTCTTGAGTATATGCGTGTGTGAAGTTTCAGGCAAAATTTACAGTGTTGATCAATCCTATTCAGAGTTCTCTAGGTCTACTGCAATGATCTAAATACAAGCAGAAACATTCGACACTAACCTTGCCAAAGGGTGCTACTAACTGTTGCAGAGCTGCTATCCTGTCCCCTAGTTTCTCTTTCCTAACCTGGTCCACATTGTTGCCGCACAAAATAGTGTAAGCATTCTGGAAATGAAAATGGACAAACCTCATTGAGAAAATCTACTATCATTAATTTGGAAACCTTAAAAGGTGCAGAAGCAGCTCTTGTCGACGGATCTACTCTTGTTTTCTTGGGAGCAACCTGATGATGGGGGCCACTAGTCTTGTTAGGCTCCAGAGAACTGCCGGGTCTCTTCGCCTCTGTTGTCTTTTCAGTGAAAACCGGAGGTATCTTCATTTAAAAGAATTGCAAGGGGTCAAAAAGATGTTCGAATTCGTAAATGGAATTGAAAAATCTACACAGGGAAACGGCATAGTAGTTCTGACCCAAACAGACAAAAAAAGAAAAAATGACTGTCCAATAGCATACATTACCAAAGTGAAATTTTCTATTTTCTTCCACTGAAACCAGTAGGACTAACTTACTAGTCCCGTCATAATCTGTGCTTGCTTTCTACAAAAGGCTTTCCCCAAGTGCGGTAAGGTGAATGATGATTCCTAGAATCAAGTCTCTTCAGCTTTCGTTCTCATGAATAGTTATGGATGTTTACATGGATAATCCATGCATGCACAGCAATATAGAAGTGCGTATATAGCCATGTAACATACACAATTATTCTAGTTAAGTAAAAAGTCGCTATTTACTTTTGGTTCGGGAAAGTCCTTTTAGCTGACTTTCTTTTCAATAAATAAAGTTAGCATGAGAGGATGATAGAGGTGTAAGCGGGCTCCGTCGCTGACAATCATTCTTTGTAATCGTTTAGTTTATTCAGAAGGTGAGGTTGCAAGTCAATAAATTGTCAACAAGTTGTCCGTAATCGAATGGGTAATTTTGTCCATACTCTTAGTTTGTTGAAGTTTCGTAAAGGAGATGCAATTTTGCAGTAAAAATGCCTTAGCATCCATTTGACCTAACCAAGTGGAGAATCGCTTTAAATGGACAATCAATTCCATGGAGAGAGCATGTTATTTTGCTAGAAAAAGTGGAAGTGTGAAATGCATATCCTTAATTTTCATTTACAGCCTAGCAAGAAAGGACCACACTTAAGCTTTTTAAAGTAAATGTGATCAGCTAGACAATTTTTTGATGGTCTTCAATCTAACTTATTATTTTCATTGAACTTAAAAAGAAACTCACGGGTTAGACAAGATGTTACTAAATACTAACATATCCAATGTGAAAAAACCATTAAGAAAGTTGAATAATGCTAGGTAATGAGATAAAACAGAAAGGAAAATCCATAAGCTTATTCATTTTCACATGGCAGAAAACACGACAAGTGAGAAATCATACTAACTTACTCGATCATGATGTTGCGCTGATCGCCGCATTCGTTGAAGGCCAAAAGCAAGGCTTTCTCTATTCATTCCAAGATTAGTCCCTTGCGTTGTATTTGCAATACCGCCACTAAATCTTCCATTCAGGGGATCAAATGCTGGAGAATTTATGTCCAAGGAGCTTGACATCGAACCCCGTGATTGACTCAAATTCGAAACATCAATGCTTGGATGAATCTGGCTGAAAATCCCTGGTCGAACATAGTGTTGAGCGCTTGGATAGAAGAAATCTCGGCTGGGCGAGTATGCATTAAGGTTAATTTGGCAAGTGGAGGTCAAAGTCTTGAGCATGAGCTTCTGGCTGAGTTCGCTCAGGTCATCCCTCACCTCATCAGTGTTCTTCACGTGACTTGTGCTGTGATATAGATGGAAATCTTCAATGCCAGATTGAGTACTGTTGAGCAGGTCAGTAAATCTTAAAGAGTCCGAGAGCTCTTCCTTGACACCATATGCGAGCTCTTCGTTATTGCCGAATGGTTCAACTGATGAGTTGTTTCTTGTCAAGTGAGATCCAATGTCGATTTGGACCGAGGAACTTTGGAGAAGAGGGTTTAGAATACCATGTTTCGGAGTTGGATCAGCTCCAGAGTTGGCTACTATAATATTGGAGTTCAAGTAGTTTCCAGTAGCATTCCTGCGCATATAAGCATCCCGAAACAAAGTACATTAAGCGCTAAATAATGATTAACACTAGTTAGCATGCCAAGAAATTCCCAATTATTTTATCTAAGATTGTATTGTTATGCCAAGGAAAGTGAAAATGGAACAGCAATGAAGCAAGTGTTACTGCTTGTTTTAGAGTAGAAGTGTCATAATGCCAAAGAAATAGTAGTAAAGCTCATTTCTTTTCACTGAGAATCACTAGCTAACCAAGGAAGTAGGAACCCCACTATCAAAAACTTCCCCAATAAAATCTCGATTGGTACATCAAATAAAGGGGGGAAAAAGAGGAGGAAGACATTCCAAGAAGATTAAGCTGTACCAACTTCATGATGGCACATATGTCACTAAGCAAAAGTTGTTTGTGTCTGTGTCTGTGTCTGCGTGTGTTTTTGTGTGTGTGTGTGTGTGTGTGAGAGAGAGAGAGAGAGAGAGAGAGAGAGAGAGAGAGAGGGAGAGAGAGGTTGTGTACTTACAAGAAGCTGGTGTTGGGTGTCCAAGAATGGGAGTTATCAACTGATCCATAGCAAGAGGGGCTGTCTAAAGAAGAAGAAGAAGACGACCCAGCATGGTGATCTTGGAATTGATCATATTGTTGATGGAGATTTGCAGATTCCATGGACTTCAAGAATGACTTTTTTCTTAAATAAGTTCTTGAGAATCCCAAGGATGAGTAATTAATACACTTACAAGTATCTCAGATGTAAGAGGAATCTCTTGCTGAACAACAGTCTCTCAGGTGACACCCCCACATAAACTCGATGCTTGTCCTCCACTCTCTCTCTCTCTCTCTCTCTCTCTCTCTCCACTTTACTCTTTCAGAGAGATTTCATGTAAAGTATGAAACTTGAAAAGAAAGGAACAGAGAAAGTGTAGATGTAGTCCATCTACAACTTTAATTATAGGGGTTTGTTTTCTTTCAGGAAGACTTTTTATCTGTTTCTCGGCATGAGCTTGATAAGCCTCTCTCTCTCTCTCTCTCTCTCTCTCTCTCTCTCTCTCTCTCAAACACAGCTTTGGTTTCTGGCACACTGCAATTACAGGGAGATGATTATGCTGGACTAATGCCATGATTAAGATCCATGCCTTCAATCCCAAGGCTTTCCACCCAGTCTGCGAATGGAAATGATGGCATCCACTCCCACTCTCTCTCTCTCTCTCTCTCTCTCTCTCTCTCTCTCTCTCTCTCTTCTCCCCACATGTCGATGAAAACCCTTTATATAATTACCTTATTCTCTCTCCTCTCTCTTTCTCTTTCAGTGTATAAAGGGTGGTGGTCGGTACAATCCCCTTCTCCATACTTATCATCATATGTTAGAATGCAATCACAACTCTGTTTTCGGCAAGAGCGCATCGAACTTGATCAAAATACAATCCCAAGACTTCGCCCTAAATAAGCTAGTTACATGGACCTTACAGGGAAAGAAGCGGTGATATGATCGATGTGATTCATGTCTATAAAAAAAGATTGGAGAAAAGTTTTCAAGTTCGCAGACTTAATTATATACTCTCGAGCTGAATCCCAAATTATGCCTAACAACACATGAATTACTATAGTGTAGAAAAAAACCTTAATTAAAACATGACAACCTCGAATTTATGTAACCATGAAACGATCATGAATGAAAAGAACCGTGTCAAATGCCCAGAAACTGACAATTGTGCTTTTTTTATGAGCAAGTAAATTTGATTAATTTATAAAGTTAATAACAGGCCTCATATAATAAGATGTTTAGTCCATAAATATGACTTGTGCATGCTTTATTAATGCGACCACAGTTCATAACAAGCATTTATTCTGGGTCACAAGATGCCAAGCGTATCCATAGTTACTTCTAAAGATTTCTCATTTGCCCATCTTTTTAAATGGAGCCATAGTTAATTAGTAATTTGCATTACAACCATTTAATGTCTTGGTGGAAGACCAATTCTATTTTAT
Source organism: Eucalyptus sp. ANBG9806169 (assembly GCA_014182395.1). Lineage (NCBI taxonomy): Eukaryota > Viridiplantae > Streptophyta > Magnoliopsida > Myrtales > Myrtaceae > Eucalyptus > Eucalyptus sp. ANBG9806169. Next base: position 37,233,457 of record CM024575.1, read on the forward strand.
CTGACGCAACTATGGTTATCTTTAAGAAACGGGCCTTTACGAAGATATATTGTAAGTTTAATTAGTAGAAGCAGGTTAACTAATTAAACCTGTTCGATTTGAACTGACAGGACAAAAAAAATAATAATTTGATATTGTAAGCATAAGAATTCTGAAAGCTCCCGACCAAATATTATCGCAAAGACATGTAACTTGATTATATGCATCACCAGATGTATGCCAACATTACATCTAAACCCGATTCCTTTTGTTCTTAATTTGTAGTTGTCTCATTAGGAATTTGGGTGATGACGTTGCTTTTCTGTTGTTTATCTGATTAGGAAACTATTTTCACTGAATACATTCTAAATATTGGTGTTATTTGCTTATGAATTGATATTGAGTCTGCTTGTAGCCAAGAATTGGCGTCTCCTTCCCCTTTCCTCTCTCTATCTTTTTTTTTTTTCCTAATTTCCTCCTTTACTTGCGATATGTTTTCCCTCTCCTTTCGACGATACTTAACGTATTTTTGCTACGCAATAGCGTCCTACATCATTAGGATAGTAGGTTAATCCCATCTAGGATTTTTCTTTCGCACAAAATTTGCGTACACGGTCTCCTCTTTGTTTTATCTTGTCTCACGGACCCATTTTCACGAAAACTTGAAACGTAGACTGAAATTGATTTTGGTGGAAAACCTGGGTCTGGTGCTAAAAAGGAAACAGTTGAAGTGGAATTTGGAATTCAATTCAAATTGACTAAAGGGGTCAAACAGTCAATATTTTTGTGATTCACGCGCGCACCTACGTATATATTCATAAATTTACAATTGATAAAAGTCGAGCAAAAATTATTTGTTTTATAGATATATCTCTGTTAAGTTATTTAAATATCAAATAACGTATTCATCTAATAGTTCTTTTAATATAATTGATAGTAGTTCTGTAAAAATTCACAATCTCTTGATAATATTCTTCATCACCTTGCTACTTCTCGTTCTTTTGACCCAATGCTTCCGTCGAATGCGAAGGTATCAAAGGCCCATCTCATTGATTTAGATCATCTTGTTCAACAACTGTCTTTCTTATCACTAATTGGGGGAAATTACAGAGTAGGAATCATCATTGCTTGCGACCTTCTGGAGCCATTTGAAGAACAAATATGGCAAACACACTCATGAAGAAAAAAATTGAATACTAAATTTCCCATTCGAACTCCATTAGGGCATGGGCAAAATGCTGGTAGGGACACTAACCAGGAGCCCTCTTCATCCCAAACTATGTCGAAGCTTTTAAGGTTATTTTCAGCACTTCATTTTCCTATTTCAAGCATGCTTCTCTAAAGCAAACCCATTAGACAACTCTATTTCAGTCCAACTCTTAGTTTTTGGATTCTCTTTGCATTGTATATAATCTGTGTTTCTTCCTTCCAGCATACTGTGCATATGTCTAGGGTTTGGTGTTTAAAAATAAGCACGCTCTGCTCCTCCTTTTGTCAGATAACACAACAAAGCTTAAGCAAAATAGTGAGGCTTCTCCTTGTCTCTGCAATTTATACTGAGAAATGCTTAATCAACATCCGATGGCGAAGAAGACAGAGCCTCATCCTTCACATACTCTTTTGAGATTCTTATCTTGAACACACTTACCACCATCTTTCGCATGATTCATGTGTTATGAACTTCGTAGTATTCTATCATTCTGACTGTAAAGCTAAAGGTCCGTCAATGGCTAGATTCGCACAGCAAGATGCTTTTCTTCTCCCGCTTTTCTGTGATCGCTTTTAGTTCATGTGCTCAGTACGCTCGTGTGGAACAAAAAATAACGATAGTAATTTAAAGCTCCTTTAACCCTTTAACCCTTTTTGCTTTGACTACATTTTCAAACGACCCATTATGGTGATGCTTCAGAGCTCCGTGAGGGGACATTTTCGTGTCATTTCTCTGTCACAGTCTATAGCGGCACGAGTAAAGGTTCTTTACCATAAAAATGAAAACCACACAAAGAAACCTGGTGGCCCATGTAGTATCTTGCAGAGTTCCATGAATCAATCGAGTCCATAATTTTTTTGCATGTTGCTTGATCTCGAATAATCTGCACACAGTTAACGGGATTTGAACAGTCGATCTCCAGGAACTAAATTGAAATTTCTGGCATGCGCCTACCAAGTGCGTACACTCTAGAGGGTTCCTTTTCTCTCTCTCTCTCTCTCTTTTTACGTACATACATGCATAACATGTGTAAGATGCTAATAAACAGTGAGCTTACGAAAGACACCAGTAACCTCTTGAATAAGTGAAGAAGCAAGCCAAAAATTCAAGCTGAGTGGCGAAAAGAGAGATTATTGTTTGTGCACGCCAAGTCGAACCTATGTCGTTCTTTTAATCCACACACGTGAGCACGTCCCATACTCGCGCATTTTCGTGATTACATTTGACAATTCTCCTTCGCATTTCAAGCCGTCGTACGTCTTTCTCAGTCAAGACGTGAGTTTAAAGCATGACATCCGGGTATTCTTCTTGAAGCATCTTTGGAGATTATAAAACTTAGCAGGATCGCAACTTCTGGCAGAAATGTCTGATGGAGTGAATAATAATGAAAATTTGGGGAGGCCCCCACCAAAGTTTCAGGTCAGAGGAAAAGATGATGGGGGAGTGTGAGCGTCAGAGTATGGGCATAGCTTCACTTTGCTTTTAGCACTTTCTCCTTTTACCCTAACATCATCCCCACCATTCTCGATTACTTTATTCATTTCGATTGCCGTTCTGTCTTTTTTTTTCTTTTTTCCCCCTTTTCTTTTTCATTTGCCTTTCTCCAATCTTTTTCAATGCCTTTCTTTAATTTCTTTCCCATTCTTTTTCAGGTCTCCCCATATTATCTAGTCTCACTACCTTCCAAGATTCATGCCCCACTAAAGCTGGTCCTGCATCATGTTCTGCAATTCTTGCATATGCTAAAGTTAAACGTGTAATCCCTTAGTCTCACGAATCTTTTTTGGAGACCCGCTTCTACTAAATAAAGATTCGTCAACTGCCCCTTTAGTCCTGGGATTTTTACTGGAATTTTGCAAGAAGATTTGTAATGAACTTTTTTAATTCCTCAAATATGAATGCAGTTGCCAAAATAATTAAAAAAAAATTGCATATGTTTGGAGTGCTTAATTTTGCTATTGTAATCATTTCTCTTCTGTGGAGAAAATTACATTTTTTGCCCCTATAGTGCAGGGGAATTTCACTTTTGGTCCTGTTAACAATTTAGGTCTTTCCATCAAATTTCCGTTCAAAATATGTCGAAAGCACTAGCAACTAAAACATGACGCCTACATGCACGAGTCTCTAAAGCATGCTACACTTTTTATCCTTGTACTTTTTGAAGTGTTTTAGACCTTGCGCTTTGTTTTTGCAACAATACTAGTCCACATATCATTCATTGATGAGATTTTAAGTATGATTTTTAACATTTTCATTCTAAATAAGACTTAAATGACGTTGGCAATTATTTTTACTTGACATGTGTATAGGTTGTAATAGTAAATGTCGACGTTTTTGTAAGTAAATTAGTGAAGAAACATTTTTAAAAGCCATTTAATATTCAAGTGAAAGAAGAATTCCAATAAACTGTCTAAAATACTTTGCCTATTAGACAGTGAGTTCAAGTTCTGATTAGAATATATAAATTTATTTACTTTTTTGTAAACGTAGTCCTATATACAGCTATATGGATCTGACCTGAAATGAGGATACTATTGTTGAGGGTATTACTCTTGATAGAATTGTCAATCAGATTGGACACACTTTAATATGTAAGAACTACCTGTCTCGATTTGACATTTTTATGAGATTTTAGTTGGAAATATGATGAAAGTAGTGAAAAGTAATACGGGAATCGGCCATTTTAATAACAAAAAGTACGAGGACTAAAATTGGTCGTTCCAAATAGTACGGGGACCAAAATTATGATTTGCATAAAAAGCCTGCACATGTAGGTGCCATGCGTTAATAGCAGGTATTAACTCAACAATTTCCAATGAATTGCGAACGTTTTGATAGAAGGACTTATATGGTCACCGGAGAATAGTATATGAGGATTAGAATTGTGATCAAACAAAGTATAAGGACCAAAAATAAAATCCGCTAGAATAACAGGATTAGAAGTACAGTTTCCCCGTTTTTAAAACTCCATTGGCGCATCATATAGAAAGTTTTTATGTTGATTTGGAAAATTAGTGTTTTCTATATGACTTGTATATTAAACTTTAGCTTAAGTTGATTTTTAGCATTAGAGATTTGGTTTCTAGTTAATATTTAACACCTGAAAAATGTACAATATGCACGTATTAACAGCTAAATTGTTCGAAATCAATTTTATAAAAAGGTAATTAGTAATGCAAATGTTCATTTTGTAATTTTCTATGAAATAAAACTACATTTGGTTTGAGGAGAAGTCAATAAGTACTTTTTGACAAATGAAAATTCACCCTAAATACACCTTTATGTATTCATATCAGAGCACCCAAGTTGCTCTTTCTTTCCCCCTCACTAGGAAGTTTTGGTTGACGATGCATCATTAATTGTATGTTAGATATATTCCGACGTTGCTTAGTTACGTGGTTGATTTAATGTGCCTTATGCAAATATTTAATCTTCCTTCACCTAGCACCAGTTAAGGATTCAAATCCTAGGACTCCTTATCAAAAAACTTGCTCCCAGTGGATTCGCAGCTTGCTCATTTAATATAGGAGCATTGCCATTTTCATAATATAGAGTCAGCCATGCGCACATAATGAACTGGCTTAAACGAGGGGACGTGTTAGATATAATCCTACATTACAAGGTTTTAATGTTTCTTTTATCAATGTGGTCTCTCTCCGCTTAACAATTATAATAAGTTAATAGAACTAATAACACGTAGTGTCATGAGTTTCGCCCAAATAAATGTGAATCAAACGGCCAAAAAAAAAAAAAAAATTCCCTACTGGATGTACATGAATCGGTATTTTTAACCTCCATTTTTTTTTCACAAAATGACTCGGAGATCTCTCGTATTTTCGTGAAAATGTTGCGACGCTCCCTCTGTAGTTAACCATGTCAGTAGACACATATCAGTGGATTAGCAATAATGCTGTCAAGGTAGGTTTGATGAGTTTTAATAAATTACAAGTATTTTAAGCTAAGCTTTCACAGCTGTACTATTTTTCGTATTTAGATACTTCCTGACGAGGATGTCATTACAGTTTTTGAATAAATAAATAAAATTTAAGGAGGGTATCTTTTTAGAGTAATTTATGATAATACAGAGCGTGTCCAAGAAATTGTATCGAACTTTCCTTTTATATATATATAATAAATTACATTTGAGTTTGGTAGAGAGTAACACGAAAGATCATCCCTCATTTTATTTAAACGACAAATTGCAAGAATAAAGTGATAGCCACCTAATCCTGTGGACACGAGTGGTGTCTGCTAATCCTGTGGACACGAGTGGTGTCTGATGAGACCAATATATCACATACAAATTATGTAGGAGGGCTAATAGCTTCAACCTACAAATTTCTAGCTTGTCTCATTCAGGAAAAACTAACATAGAATAAGTAACCTCTTTGTTTGTATAGGATGACGAGCACAAAAAAGTTTCTTATGTATCGATTACACTTTTAATATGAAGAAGTAAGCTGTCAATTTCTAATATAGTGATATTTGATCTACGTTTTTTGAACTGGATCAATCATCTATATTTGAAATTTTCATTATGTTGGTTCACATCAATAATTTCTACATATAAATATCATACCAAACCAGACAAATTACAATTAAAAAATAAAAATAATCATATGTTTTGTTGTGCTTCATTAAATATAATTCGTGTTGTCTATCAAATCACCAAAAAGTAAAGTTAGTCGACATTGTTTAGCTTCTCAAAAGATGACATTTTCTCCTTGATTGTCACATGTCAGTACAAATAAGCAGTCAAAGAGATTTGATGAAAAAGTAAATCCATTCAGACAGAAAATTGGTGAAATGAGAGACATAGCTTTGTTGACTTGAAAAGAGTTTATGCCTTTGGTGTCAAAGCATCTCAGAAAAGAATTAACTAGATGCAAATGTTTACATAAATAGATATCGACTATAAAAAAGAAAAAAAGAAAAAAGAACAGTATGCATATAAATCATGATGAATAAAAAATTGAAACGGAATAAAGAACATGTAGTAGAGACAAAACCCAAAAGGGAGCGAGGACAGTAGACCACATCATCGCTAGAGAGGACTAGCCACCATTAGTGCTTCTCCTTCTTGAATTAGTTTAAATGATTCTAAATCTCTCCTATAAACTAGAATTTCTAAGCAAAAGCAAATTGGCCCATCATTGATAACTTTAGGGTCCCATCATCATCATTAAGTCGAAACTTTCGATTTCTTTAAAGCCCTGGCTTTCAGCTAGCTTAGTCTTAGATAGAGTCAAGTAGCCAACTCCATAGGAGACCCATTTTCTTTTTATAATTCAATAGCTTTTGGGTATTGGGGATTAAGTAATTGGAATTTTTGTAGTTTGAGTAAGTACATAAGGTACTTTTATTATTAAATACTTATTTTTCCTTGCAAGTAGCTAGATTAGAGTAATTCAGAAGGTTCTTAACTCTCATTGCCATTTGCTGCACATGATTTGGCCAAAGAAAAGTTACTGCTCATATTATTGTTCCTCCTTTCCTTTTCTTTTTTCGAGTTTACCCTTCAAAACAAGTGCATTGAAACTGTACTTCAATGATGGGGCTTAAGGTAGGCCTCTAGAACAGCTCTTAACATAATTGCTCCCGGTGATGCAATTGCTTTATATCAGGTAAATTGTTCAATTAATCATAAATTTATTGTATGAATACTAATTAAGTTACAAACTTTTTAATTTAGTCTTAAACATTTACACATGATTCTAATTTATTAATTTTTCGGAATTCACTGATGTGACGGTATGTTACATAAGATGACCGGCAATGTCTAGACCACCACGCCAACGATTTTCAACAAAAATTAACCGAAATAATTGCATTAGAATTTTGTGCAAATGTTAAATTAGAAGTATTAAGATTAAATTGGCATCTTTACAATAAGTCCCCTGCTTCCTCAGGAGGAACTCCGGGTTGAGGAGTTACTCGAAATGCTGCCAAGATATCAGTATCTTTGATTTCATATTCAGGAGTATAATAAGCCAATTTATAATCTTTAACGCTAGCTTTGAATCCAACAATTGCTTTAGTCTCTGTTTGTGGCGACATAAGTCCCTCCCTACAACTCATGAATTAAGAATTCTCACAACAACAAGGTCTACTCGACAGAAATTTGGAGTTAATGAAAACTTTCACAGAAATCTTTCACAAAATCATCAACGAATATTATCAACTAATCAATATGATATTTTGATTGAAAAAAAAAAGTAAGGGATTCTAAATTTCAAAAATAAGAATTGGGTTGCGCCATTCATATGAAAGAGTATACAATAATGATGTATTTGGCGAATCAAATACCATGGTATAATAAAGAATCATTGGGTTAACTGGGTAATTGTGCCCGCTTTATAAAGGTCCTTCGTTTACCATCTTTGCACATCCATTCAAAGATTCCAAAGAACACTGAAACGTTCAAAATTTGACTAAGAAGAAAGGAGTGTTGTTGGATTCCTTTGTCTCTTGGATGTCTTTGCCTTGTCAATGCTTTCCCTCGTGAATGTGTATCCTCTCTGAAATCCGAGACATGGCAAAACACTTCGAAAAAGACGACTTAAAGTACCACCCCACTTGTAATTTTTTGGTTCAGAAAAAGACGAGGCATCCAACCAAAGAAGATATGCTTTCTTCAAAAGCTCAAGGCAATTAAATCCAACATTGAGGACCATGCTGGTCTTTGTCTCTTCATCAATCACACTGATATTACGAGGGAAAAGTATCAAAGTCCTAAACATATTACATTTGTGCCAATTTACTAATCAATATTTTTATTGATGCCAATTTAATCATAAACCTTACTACTTGATGCCAATTCAATCATAAATCTTATTACTTGATGCCAATTTAGTATTAAACCTTTTTTTATGCCAATTAAGTTCTAAATATTTTTATTTAGTGCAAATTCAATCTTTTTGGCTAATTTTGACTGGATATGGTTAACAACGTAGATGCTGGACCAACCTACATAGCATCACTAGCTCGCCGGCACTGATGTGGATAACTTTTATAATTTTTTTTTATTCTTTTTTTTTTTTTTCTTTCTTTCCCTTTCTCCTTTCTTCTTTCTTTTTTCTTTCTGGCATTGAGCATCGGCCACAAGTGATGGTCAACCACTAGACATGGCAAGGCGGGCTAGCCTTGCCTGGTTAGGCCTTGCCGGTGGCGAGTGACGACGACCTCGCCCAAGCGAGGCTAGCTCGCCCTTCCATGTCTGGTGGTCGACCATCACCTATGGCTAGCCATCACCTGTGGTCGATGCCGGCGCTAGAAAAGAAAGAAGAAAGGAAAAAGGGAAAGAAGGAAAAAGGATAAAGAACAATAAATAAAAAATATTAAAATATTAATAAAATTATCCATATCAACGCCGGTGGTGTCATGTTAACCGATTGATGTCCACGTCAACAATATCCTCCTAAAATCAGCCTGAAAGACTGAATTGGCACAAAATAAAGAAATTTAGAATTAAGTTAACACCGTAAAATGTTCATGACTAAATTGGCATCAATGTAATAGGTTTAAGACTTTTCTGACATTTTTCTTCATATTTCAATATTTCAAAGTTTTCATAGAGATTTATTGTCTTCAAAGCCTAAGTTTATATTTAAGTCCTTTTGATGACTATACTAATCTTAACATTTTCGAAAATAAAAGTAATATGTTTTTTCCTTTTAATATTTGGAGATTCCCCTTCGATGAAACGATGAAATTTAGTTTGGTTTTGATACAATACCAATGATTTTGATTCTAGACGGTTGACATCTAAAAGCTAGCGCAACCTAGAATTTCATCTCATATTCTAATATGATTAAGAGAAAATATCGAAAATGTTCCTGAATTTTCACCTCATGATAAAAATGAGACCTCAAAATTGCAAGTTATATATATATCTCACTCCAATCTAATTATCCGCCTATTTACAAGTTTTCTATATCGGGAATTACTTCACGTATTGCTCGACGTAAAACGGATTGTAGATTTGTTTGGTATCTAAAAAGTTTTTCTGACCACCTTCACTTTCCAAATATATCCTCACCCCTCTTCCACTCAAGCCCACTCCGACACCCTCGTCTCTTTCTGTCTCCTCTTCTCCATCGTTGAAGGGGACACGGCCATGGGTTCGCATGGGAGAGTGAGCAAGAATATGATAACTCTGCGTTATCTGGGCTTTAAACAAGAAGACAAGCGAGTGAACGAGATTCGTCATGAGGTCATGGGCCACGCGCCATGGCCGCTGGAGGTTGCAGCTCGGGCGCGGCATGGTAGGAGCTTCGACCTCCAGCCGCATTGGCCGCGCCAAATCTTAGCTCAAGATGAGGGGTAGAGGTCAACGGCATTAGCAAAGAGGGGAGTCGACGAAGGCCGCAGTAGGGTGGGAGGTTGACCACGACTCGGATATTAGGGTGTAGTGAAGGGAGATGGGGGCAAAGTCGTTAGTGTTGGGAAAATATGGCTTCGAATTGGGTAGAATAATGAAGTTAGATCTTTAAAGTAATCAAGTCGGATTTTGAAGTGTGATATCACTTTCTTTAAAGATTTATTTGCCTCACAACGTTGCTAATGGTCACCAGCAAATTTCCATCAAGATACAACAAAGTCTCAAATGAGAATATTAGATAGCAATTCTAGTATTTCTCCAGGGTCTCTCTAGGAAACAATTAGAAACGATGGAAGAAGATGTGTGTTTGATCTCAAAACAAACGTACTTATCTTTGTCTTTTGAATAGAGGCAACCCTTCAAAAGGTTGCAAAAAAACAAAGTCAACCTTTCGGGAAATGTTGCAAAATGAACAAGTACGTCTCAAAGATTACGTTGAAAAGACATAAAAAAAATTCGGAATTAAATAATAATAAAGAAAAAATAATCGTAACTTTTCGTCAACAGTTGCATTGTTTTAATAAGATTTATAATTAATTTTTTATAAAAATAAATCCGAATTTTCAATAAATAAAATAATGATCGTCGGTTAGTGCCAAATCTCGTCCACGTGCGCACTCACATCTTTTCGATGTGGGACAAAGCACCTCTTCATCTGTTTTATAAAAAAACTACCAACACTTAGGGCCTACTAAGGTACTTGAGCCAAAGTTAAAGGTGGTTGATAATACAAAATCAAGGGCTTTTGGCGCAAAGTTGAGCTTTACCTTTGCAATTGTTCAAAGCTTAAAGCATCTAAGAATCAATTTGACTTTCAACTTTCCGAAAATGCTACTTTTAAGGGTCTAAAGAAGTTTTCATTTTCAATCGCCATCACTAATATTTTAGTATTCATGTTTTACCCTGTTGTGAATACAATCAGTTGCTGGGCATTTGCAAAGGATCTCAAGGGATGAGGTATTGCCTCATCTAGGTCGTATGAAACCGGCGTCGCCTTGCGCCGGGGTCGCATGACATCTGTGGCCTGTTGCCTAGGGCCGGGGAGGTCGAGATGGTAGGGTTCATGGAGAACTCAAAGTCGGAGGCATCTCAAAGCAGCGAAGTCAGAGGATGAGCAAATCCGCTGGCTTCGGATCGGTCGACATCGGCGAAAGGGAGGTTGCAAAAGGAGATGGTATCCTTGGAGTTTATTGACTGGTATTGGTTGGGAGCAAAAGGGATATCACCAAGACAAAATCTATTACCAAATACTATATGCATCCTGTGAAAGCCCATAGAATCAAAATCCTTTATCTAGATGCGAAGAAATTTTCTCAAAACTCTCTCAAACGCTCCCTTTGAGGGCTTTCGAATTTATAAAAGGGCGGTTTGGTCTTTTTAGATGAGGGACTTTATCTAGAAGTAGCATAAAGGAAGCCGATGAAAAATCGAGGCAAGTTTTTAGTATTTTCTCATTGATTAATATATAACTCTAGCCTAGTTACTCTTTGTTCATTTTTATCTTTTGTTGGCGTTACCGACACCATGCCAAAATGTAAGCAGCTGAGGTGGACAAGGTTTAATTTGATTCTTTAAAAAGAATAAAAGAAGAAAACATGGTTAATAACTTTACGCAAGACGTGTAGATCATTCAACAAGATCGCATCGCCAGCTTACACTTGAAGATCACTTATCACTTATTTCGCTTTCCTTGTTTCTCTCTCGGTTGCTTGACGAGATCACTAGTGCATGTAATAAGAAACACATTTCTCACCTGTTTGCTGCAACTATAAGGATGTGGCCTGTCCAAGCCCGTAATGGGCAGCCCAATCCAACTTCCAAGCCCAACACATCATGCCACGTATCATTAGATCACTACCCACAATCGTTTGAGCGAAGGCTGATTAAGCCCACCTTGAAACTAGGAACCGGCCCATTAGGTCCCGGACCCACCCAAAAAAATGGATCGACCGATTCAATCCGATTTCCGAATGGATCCTAGAATTGGCCATATCTATATTTTTATTTTTCCTGCTTTCCTGCAAAACTACAAGTGTTGTTGCGTAGTTTAAATTACTACACATTACTAGAACAAGCTCGGAATAAGCTAAAAATTATAATCATCAACATACACGAAGCTATAATGACCATCAAGAACCAAGTTCGAGAAGCATCAAGCAATGAGGGAGGCATGAGCGCTGCATGTGTGATTGAGTCTAAGCGAGAAAAAAATGGGAATTAGGATTTTGAAAATTTAAAAATAATAAGAATTAAAAAAATTTGGTTCAGTTCTTCGACTCATTTGCCCCATACTTCGAGGAGTCAACCTATACTATAAAAATTAATTATGATTAAAAAGTATCCTCAAAATATATTATCTCTATACCCGATCACGTCAAACAAGAGAATATCTCAGAGTGTATTATTATATTACTTTTTTTATTTATTTAATGTTCGCTATCAATCAAGCTTTGATCAAAATATTAGAAAATATTATTTAAAGAAATGGTGAGGTCAGCACTGCCGCCGCTGCCAACCGCCAACCAATTAGCAGCGCCGCGTGCCCCATTAGTGTCGGGCCAGTCTGTTAGGGTGCCGATTCGACGAAGGCCCATGCACGGAAGCGCCGGCCTGGGCCGTTCAACATCCCGGTCATGTGCTGAGCCGCACGTGCCCGACACCTGAGCGGACCCAACCTGCGTGGCCCTGCTACGTAGGGGTGTCAAAAATCGAATCGGACCAAAAAATTCGATTTTTTTTGTTCGGTTTTCATTCGGTTTGGTTCTTTTTAAAAACGAATTTTTTTTTTATCAGTTCGGTTTTTATTGGTTAATCGAACCGAACCGAACCGACAAACCGATAAGAGCTTATTTCTTGGAAACGAAAAATATATACAACAAAAATAAATGCAAAAACCAAAAACTAAAAGCTGAAAACCAAAAACTGAAAAATCAAACCGAACCCAACCGAAATTTCGGTCGGTTCGTATTTGATTCGGGTTTTATTCAGTTCGGTTTGGAAGTTTTTGCTAACAATTCGGTTCGGTTCGATTTTTCAAAAAAACCGAATCGAATTGAACCGTTGACCCTCCTGCTGCTACGCACGATCGCGAGGCAACGTATCGAGATCCCCTATACTATGCAAGCGTGCATCATTTCCCTTTCGTTTCTCAAATAACCGACGGAATCCTGGTGGGCAAGGAGAATTGGAGGAGTGCGAGGGACGCCGAGTGACGAGATAGGCTCTAAATCACCTTTTTATTTATTAATCCTCTAAAACTAAATAATTATAAAGTAGAAAAATTTACACTGAATAAAGAAGTCAACTAAATTTGAAAAGTGAAAATTGAAAAAATTGAGTAACTCAACTTTTTAGTAAAAAAAGCCATAAAAAAATCCTAAATTAGGTCAAGTATGACATATTTATCTCAATTTTTTTTTTATGACATAAAAACTCCAAATTTATATTCTTGTGACACATTTACCTAAAATTCAAAATTTTTTCATAACATAAAAAACCCAAACTTGTAGTCATGTGATAATTTATCCTTATTCCAAATAGCCAAAAAGATTCGAAAAATTTCATATTTGAGCTTTTACAAATCACGATAAGTATGATGTCATTTTTGGATTTGTCACGAGGTTCACAGGGTGCTTCAAACATCGATGGCAATAGGTTATAGAATAAGATCTTAGTAGATTTCGGCCAAGCTATTACTCTCATCTACCATTTTTTTCATTAGCAAACCCGTTGACCTCCATGAGCTCAAAAGAAAATAGTTTTTTGGAAAAAAAAAATAATGATGCTCTCTCCAAAAAAGACATATGGATAAGCATTATCAAGAAATGCGCAAACTCTTCTATGGCCTTGGAGCTAATACAAGCCTAAAATAGGTTTTTCTAGCCTTTATTCCTAGAGAACTATCTCAGTAAGTTGAGAGATCTTTTCTCAACAAGCAAAGGAGAATTGTGGATATTTCCTTAGGAGAATACAGTAAGAAATCCATTTATGCCTTGATAATTTATGTCTAAGGTGCCAGATGATGAAAATTGATCTTAAGAACAATCGAGAACTTGAGGGAGCTTGCTCGCATTAGAATTTGAAGATTAAGTGTTCTAAAAAAGATTGTAATGGCTCTTGCAGAAAATCTTCCAGAAAGAAAAAACATTTCAAAAGGTATTGGGTGAGAAAATCCAAGCATGGATCTACATATTTCCAGATAAAGGAAAAATGACAATTTCTGTGAAGAAGGAAAGGTCGTTCAAACCGCAATAAATCAATTCGATACTTCATCTACAACAAAAACGATCATTTTGCCAAAAATTACCCTTAGCCAAAAAAAGGTCAGAACCACTTGATACGTCAAATTGAAATTGAAACTGATGTTTCACTTGAAAATAATGATATTGAATCATTGTTTTCCATTAATGAAGACCCATTTGAATAAATTATTTGTGTCACTCCTTGTTATTAAACTCCTAGTTTTGACTCGGATTTTGAAAATCTTTTCCATATATCCCTCACCCCTTTAAAGCAAGACCCTAGTATATTTTCAAGTCAAGTCCATTGTCCTCATTTTTCTATAAAAATCCTTATCTTAAAGTTTGTCAAATCAATCACAGTCATTGCTCTTATAAATATTGGTGCAAGTTCTTCAATTCTAGATACAAAGGTTCTTTCTAAAGGATACTGGACTTCATGTGTTCAATAATTCAATTATGTCTCAAGAGATTTTTTTTACAAATGTGCGAACTACGCTAGTAACTATTCAGTTTTTCTCTCAGTGCTCTATAACTACTAAAATCTTTGGATCTAATCTCCCCAACAAATATTTGATTATTGATTGGGATGTTATGAGTCAAATTTCTCAACTCCGAATCATTTTTGGAAAATGCCTTAAGTAAAAAAATTAGTTCTCTGAATTTGTCAATATTCAAAGGCTTTTCTCTATCCAAATGAGTTTACTACATCTGATCATGCAAAACTTGTTGGAATCCTGTTTAGAATCCCATTCTAAATTCTCTTATAAATGTCATCATCCTTTGTGGAAAAATCCAGAGTTTTTTTGTTTGTCTTCTTTTAAAAAAAAAATAAAGACATAAATCCTACCAAGGCGAGTCACATAGGAATGAACCTAGCTCATCTCGCCGTTGCTCAAAAGGAATATTCAAAACTACGATAGCAAGGCCTTATTGAAATCTTAGATTCTCAATGGGCTTGTGAAACTTTTTGTGTTAAGAAACGAGCTGAACAGAACAAAGAAAAAATGTGGCTAGTGATAAATTACCAGCCCCTCAACATTTTTCTCCAAGATGACAAGTTTCTTTTACCCTCAAAAAATTCTCTTTTTACTAGATTATCCAAAGTCCACATCTATTCCAAATTTGATCTCAAATTTGGATTTTGGCAATTGAGCATTCATCTTGAAGACAGGCCTAGGACAGAGTTTTGTATTCCAAACTAGCATTTTCAATAGAAAGTCCTCCCTTTTGGCCTCAAAGTAGTCCAATCCTTATTCTAAAAGGCCATGTGTTTTCCAACCAATCTTGTCAAGTGCAACAGTCTACACTGATGACAATTTGCTCTACAGCCCTGATGAGGAATCCCATTACTAACTCCTTGATCAATTTGCAGATATCGTGAAAAAATATGGAATTATGCTTTCCCAGATAAAGATGAACATTGCCCAAACAGAAATTGAATTTCTTGATATGCACCTCAACAAAGATACATATTATCTAGGGCCGCATATTGCTTAGGAATTATTAAAATTTCTAGAGGAAAATTTCATGGCAAAGCAAGTTCAATAATTTCCTGGGATAATTAATTATCTCTAAGACTTTGTTCCCAACATTGCAAAAGTATTGCTTCCATTGCAATTGATGCTGAAGAAGAATCCTACATCTTGGAATAAAGCTCAAACCAAAGTAGTTGCAAAGTTAAAAGAAGTAATGTAGAATTTTCCTTCATTACAAATATCATCCATTGGGAAAAGAATTCTCCATATCGATGCTAGTGACAAATATTGGGTAACCATATTATATGAATAAATTGAAGGTAAGCGAAAGCTTTGCACTTATAAAAGTGGAAATGCATTATCATTATATTTTCAAGGAAATATTAGCAGTAAAGAATATGATAAAAATTTTGAATTCTATCTTATTGGCCATCATTTTATAGTAGTATTGGATATGGCATCTTTTCTCAGATGACTAAGTTCAAACAAAAGAAAATTCCCTATCTTCAACTGCTCCGATGGCCATAAATACTCCTTTAAAACCAAATTTGCAGGAAAGAAAAATGTTTTTGTAAATTTTCTCTTCAGACCAAAGACACCAGCAGAGATCAACATAAACATTTTTCAGGCATGCTTTCCACAACAGGAGAAATACAAGATTGAGAGAATGAGATTGGTCAAGCTTAGAATACCCTCAAGAGATCATTAAACAGATCTAAAATGATAGCTTCATTGAAAATCTTGATAATCTCGTGTGGTAATGCCATACATATCTATTCATATTCTATGGAGGCTTAATTATTCATCATTTTGGATTAAACTCCAAGTATCTATTTATTAATCCATTAATTTGGAAAGAATATGATTTTCCTAATCAGCTTCCATGGTTGTTTTGGTGCTTAACCAATAAGTACTTAATAACTATTGAGTTTCCTACCAAAAAATTCATTACCAAGTTAACCAAATTGATTGCGCTTCGATGTAATAAAGGGAGTGAAAGTGACATGAAGCTTTTAACTATACTTAATTGGTTTTATTCTCATACTGTGTGCAAATACCGCTTTGTATGAGAACTAGGAAAAGCCCCTCGAGTAGAACCAAAACTACACACAATAGTGTTTTTGGGGAAAACATGGACTTTTGTGCGATACAATGGCACCCTCACCAATGCACCAGAAGGAATAGGAATCACAACATACAAGCCTCAACCTATTCTCCAAGAAGCTCATATTTACAGGACATTTCCAAGCTACATTGGATCTGTTGAGTATAATTGCAGAGAACTCCAAAAGGTCTTATGCCAAGAAAACCGAACCATTCCTGAAGAAGTATGGGACTACACAACACCTGTCTCATGGGACTACTATGGTCTTGCACTAGATGTTAGAGAAGCACTCGAGGAATTCTAGCAAGCATAGAATCAAGTAATGACACCTCCATCACAAGAACAAGAAATGACAGACACAAATGATCTCGCATAATCCTCTCAAGAATCCTATTCTCAAGCATTCTATACCCAATAGGGGGTCCTTTCTCTCAGGATCCATCCGGACCGGCCAACCCGGAAAACTGGGTCGAGAACTGGTTCCCATTGAAATCGGTCTGGGAACCAGTTTCCAAAATTCGGAATCGGTTTAAACCGGTCCGGAAACAGGTTCCACGTGATTACCCACCCAGAAACCAGTTCCTAGACTAGTTTTGGAACCGGTTCCCGGACGGGTTTTGTAAGTAGAGGCCCAAAACCCTTTTTTTTTTCTCCCGATTTCTATTCTTACTCCCGCAATCACATGATGTTTTTCCTCTTGGCTCTTTCAAACACGCATGGCACTCCTCCATTGTCATTCCTCTTCCTCACTTGCTTCCCTCCCTCACCAGCTCCCTCTTGCACCGTCTGATGGACGGATGGTGTTTGTCGCCGCCAAATTCTTGTGTATCACATGGATTGGCCCACCTAATTTCTCTTTTGTAGGAGGAGTTATGCTTGCATAAATGAGTAACTTTATGTAGTAGTTGTGGGAATAAGACTAATATTAGACCCATGTTTGTTGCTAATTATTTGCCTTATGATTTTATTTATTATAATTAGCCCTATGGATTCTTAAATTTTTTGTTTAGTCAATAAGTTCATGTATTAATTTATTACCAGTGCAAATGTTTCAATATAAATTAGGAGGATTACGTTATTTTCTCACTTATTAATATAAAATTCGAAGTCGTATAGAATATTGGGAGATTGCAAAACAGGTTCCAATGGAAACATGGTTAATCCTGGAACTGGATTGGAAAAATAAGGTGGGTCGGATATAGGGTCCAATACAAACAGGGTCGGGTATAGAGTCTAGAAAATGGGAACCGGTTATAATATGGACGAGTACAGGGTCCAGGTCTAGACCCTACCCATCCTGGACCCGATCACCCATAATTTCAATGACTCGTGTCCTTATCTCTTGCAATAGACCCCAGCGTAGCCTCTCATTATGCCCAAATAGCAAACTAGCCCTGGCCAGTCATGCTTGCTAACATTTCAGGACACTCCATAATTCATAAAGAACTTGCTTCAAGCAGTCAAAGAATGTGGGATGCTTTGATCTCACAAAAGGGACCCTATCATAATAACAACAAGACTCCTGATGATGACATTGGAAAAGGACAACGCTATGAGGAAGAATGGCTAGTAATACATGGCTCTGATGATTCTGATTATAACTATAATTCTCGGGATGACAAATAAGTCTGTAGCGAAAGTTACTATAGCACAGGTCACTGTAACAAGGTACTGTAACAATAGGTTAGGGAAATCACTATTCATAATCACTGTTCATACCACCTAGAATAATTCTTGACAGGAATTCCTAGAGCCTATGTAATTTCGGACCTGTAAGCATGGTCTTTGTTTATTTATGATCTCTTAATGCCTATAAAAGGAAAAGGGGATGTAATATGTTGGGCAAAGCCCATTGAAGTAAAGTATGTGCTTATGCAAAATCTTTCAATGTCTCTCTAAACACTTCTTCGTCTCCAGCCTAGTAGGATCCTTTAAGAAATGCATCTCTACTAAGTTAGAGATGTTACTATCCCGGCATCCTTGATCGTCTTTATACTTTGATCCATATTTCCAGATAGTTCACAGCTAAAAGGCAATCCCTTGAAGGCTTGAACAGAGGTTCGCCTGTTGTGGGATAGCATAATTGCTGCGATTGACCTGGTTATCCCTAATTCTAAGCATAGATCCCCTCATTGATATCAAAGCCATGGTTTCATTTGGAGCTTAGCTAGTTCCATGTGCTTAGAGGGTGAATCAAGTGCTGAGAAGACATTCTCATCATCATGAACGACCCTAAAACTTTCAATGCACCCGTTACACTTACTTTTTTTCCACCTTCTTCCTCTTTTTCAGATTTTCGTGTGTCAAATGCTTTTAAGATTGACTATACTTATGAGGTCTTTCTTAGTGATAACACCAAAATCTCTAAAACTCAACTTTCTCTTATGAACCCATATTCTGCTTTTACTAAACTCGCCTCATCATTTTCTCCCATCCGTTCTATTTGACATCTTATCTGCTAGACCCACAAAGAAGTCAAAGAGTATGTACAGTCTTCCAAGTTTGATCAACATCCCATTCCAACCACTAAAAAGAAGTATTTTGTTACTCTCCAAATTCCTCTAAAATTTCCCAAATAGTGGACCCAGCAGGGATACTCTCATATCTACTATGGAGCTATCTGTCTTGTACTCACTTTCCATGGTCGAAAAGACTAGTCAGTTGTGGCCATAATGACCCTATTGGATACTTGGTTCCTAGAATACCAACATGCTTGAATTGGCACCGTCTAATGCCGGGACAGTTTTTGTAAACCTATATCCAAACTTCAATATTACTCTTTCAGATCCTCGGCCGTTTTCCTTTTTAAAGGTTCAAATTCAGCTCACCAGAGCACCCTAGACTATTGATTTTATTGCGGTGACACTACACTACCGAATGGTCTATTGAGTGCAGAACCACTCTCTTGATCTAAATTTCTAAAATGAAAATACCAATGACCAAAAAAAGAACAACTTGAGCAAAAAATTTCGAAATCGAATGGAAACTCTAAATAAAGGATCCATTACAAAATGACCAGGTATCTTACATCCATGTCCCCAGGTAAATTTTAAAAAAGAATGAGGCAAACTCATTATGGAGACTTGGATTACTAATTATGAAAAGCTACACCAGAACAACAAACATTTCCAATCCCTAGATTTTGAATTTGTGAGGAAAAATGATGGCACTATTGCTATCAAATTCGGCAAAGAAAAGGAAGAAAACCCTTTCATCTTCCAAACTCTATTTATGATTGAATATTGCGTTCCATAATCAATCTCTAAGCCAAATCTAAAGAAGCTTGTTAAATACTTCTAGAGTAATGGAAATCCTATCAATTATTACAAAGACCGATATGGTCATTATTTTTTGGATCCTTTCTGTTAGTGTTCTTACTTTACAAATTCTCTTGATGAAGTAGACCTGACTACAAGACCCATACGAAAACCCAAAAAATCAAAGGATGGTGTGTATGAAAGGTATTTGAACGGATACCCCTCTGTTCATACCCTTGGTGAGAGTGATAAATTCCAATTCATGGTTTCTTATGCTTCATCTTCACCACTAGAATACACATCATCATTTCCCGTTCCATTAGCTTTACCACCTACATCATCTCTTTCACCTCCTTACAAAAAACTAGCCATTTCCCCATTCTATAAGCCAATCTTAAAGTGGGCAAAAAGAACATTCATACCCACTTGAAGTTCCAGGTGAAACATCATCCAATCAGGAGAAGAAGGTTAGCTTATCTATTGCTATATTTTAAGAGACAGATTTTCCTCATCTGATCCAAGAAAGTTCTAGGCTTTCTTTCCCTGCTTTTGAAGAATTCATCGATCCTTAAGGAAAATATCGTCTTGTTCCGAAAATACCCACACCAATTGATGTAGACAAACATATAAGGTAAAAAAAAAAAAATACTCATGTTGCTGCAACTGTCATGAATTGGCAATCAGAGACTCTTTTAACACACAACAATGCTTGCAAAACGATTGATGCCAAAATCGTTGATGTACAAAGAGATCTCAAGAGATATGATGAAACCACTAAAAAATATGCTTTCATGCCCTAGATCTAGACAACATTTGAGATATTATCATCTCGAAAGCCCAAAAGTGGAAATAGAGAAGCTTAAGAGGCAAATCCAACTTCTTGAAGAATGAAAACTCATACCATTTGATCAATTCCTGACCTTGCTATGAATTGAGTATTCTCTTCCACCACCATAGAGCACTTCAATTTTTGCTACTCTTGCAAAAACCTCTCCCATACAAGATAGAATTGATGTTGTAGAAATGCGAAACTACCTTAGAGAAATGAACCAGCTAAGGAAAGAAAATGGGAAAGAAGATTCCCAAAGAATCCTCGACTTCCAAGGAGAAGTCAGACCAAATGATGTTGTCCTACCCATTGGAATCATTCCTGAGAGATTTGGACAATCAGGAAGAAAAACAGTCCAATTCTACTATTTCGAAAGATCAAATTCAGTCTCTGCTAGAACAGATTTTTTTGATTGATTCAAATTTAGAACCAGACTCGGTTTCCCTTTCATCCTCCTTCTCTTTTTCGATCCTCGTTATCAAATTCTTTCCTATTGTACCAACCACTTTTTCAATATTCATGGCTGATTTCCCAGATCGGGAGATGGATTCAAATTCTTTTGAGTCATAGGTTATCCAATTAAATAAAAATCTAACTTCCTTTTCAGAATAATTTTTTACGGTTGATGATATTCCTTATTCTAAATGGCCAGAAATATTCGAATAATTTCATACTTGACTAAACGCTAAAGCTCTCACAAATCATGACAATTTTGATGTCCTTTTCGGATTTGTCACAAAGTTCACAGGAAGCCTCAAACATTGATGGCAATCGGTTATAGGACAATATGAAGTACAATTTCTACTCTTAGTAGATTTTGGCTAAGCTATTATTCTCCTCTACCATTTTTTTCATTGGCAAACCTGCTGACATTCATGAGCTCAAGAGAAGAGGTTGAGGCTTGAATGTCGTGGTTCCTATTCCTTCTGGTGCATTGGTGAGGGTGACATTGTGTCGCACAAAAGCCCATGATCTCTGGAAAAATACTATTTACCTTAACCTTGTATCCATGCAAGACAATTATCTCAAAATTTAGGATAAAAGTATCATTTGAGTGCAAGTTTAGGTTTTTTTGTCATAAAAAAATAATATGAGATAAATGTATCATAGTAGGCATAAATGTGTCATGCAAGTATAGTTTTGGAGTATTTTGTGGTGTAAGAAAAAAATTTGGACTAAATATGTCACGGTGAATATAGTTTAGAGTTTTCTTTTGTGATTTTTTCCCTTCATAATATGTTCTACCTTTTGAAAGCGCTTCTGAATATATCTTTCATTATTCAACAAAGCCACGTAATATGTAACAATTCAAATAATTCAAATCATAGATCCATTTTTTTAGATAAAAGTATTCCAAAAGCATAAATAAGGATAAAGTTCTTAAGCTTTATTTTATTATGCCACCGCATTTGTCTTTTATTATGACAACTCCCCGCAAACTTAAGTTTTAAAATTGAAAAATAAAAAAATAAAAAAGCCAGAGGGAGAATTTCTGAAGTTTTGATTAATTTCATCGATACAATGAAATACAGAATTTCGTCGAAATAGTTTAATAACTAAGTATTGAATAATTATGGGAATTTCTAATGTATATGTCTTAGTTTAGCTATTAGTATACAAAAGGGAGCGGCTAGCATGACAGTAGACTAAGTGATGACAATATCACTGTGAAATGTCAACCACAGAATCAGAGGAGGGCCCCATTGTGACTTCTATCTTTTCTTTTCCATCTTTGTAATTTGCGGCTGAGGTTTGATCGTCCACTTTCTAATCAAACGGCACGGTCATGCAAGCATTTCCCTATACAAAAATGAAAGACATTTTTGTCTTCTTTGTATTTCCTTTGAGACAATTTTCACATGGGCTACGAGGCCTTGCTCTTTTACTGTCTGGTGATCCATACATAGCCTTGGCATGTGCGTTTTGCTACACAAGTGCATATGTGCTTTCTAATTTTCGTAATTTTGATTTATATTCTTGGTTTTTGCGCAGCTGTTCAACATAACTCTGTTGATTTGACTCTCTTATTTCGATACTATGCACTCCATTTGCAGGGCGTAATTTTCTATAAGTGGTATTTAATGTTTGAAGTCTTCTATATTTTATCAATGAATAATAGCAAATTCAATATGAAAACTCTATAAGAAAATTGATAGTCGAAAAAACAATTGAACCATGCTCACGATCTAATAAAATAAAAAGGGCTAATACCACGGAAAAGTTTAGATTGGTATATTTATGGTAAATTTATCACAAACTAATTTACTAATATACCTATGATAAATTTACCTTCAATTAATTTCAGTTAAATTTTACCGTTAAATTGCTAAGTTGAATGACACTAATTATTAATAAGTGTACCAATTTGGGGTTTTACACTCCACTTGTCAAATGTGGATTTGTAATTTTTCACAATTTTAATCCAATTTAACGAAGATTAACAGAAGGTAAATTTATCACAAATGTATCCGTTCGTGGTTTTTTATAGTGAAAAAATGAGTTTGGAATACATTTGTCACAAAAGCACAAATTTGGAATTTCTGATGATCAAAAAATTAATTTAGGGTACCACATGGATTATTTGAAATTATTTGTGATATTAATTCAATAAAAAATCAAAGGGGGGACTCCAGCTTGATGCTCTGCAAGATTCCTTTGCTGCTGCAAAGAGCCGAAGAGCAGGCGCTGCCCCACGTCCCGCGTACGGGTACATTTATGTGAGGTCGAAGAGACATAGATACATACATTAGCGATTGACTTATAAATTACTCATAATGATGATTAAATTAGTTTAATGTGGTTGTTGCTCACCAGCTGGATTTGGATTCTTGCGGAAATTTCTTCTCCACCTCACATGGCCAATCACCTCCTTGCCAAACAAGAAGCGTCTTCATTTTCATCCGTGGAGATTCCCGATGCGCCCTTTTCTTTATTCCCCTTTCCTTGCACTTTCCTCCGCTTTATCGCCCGCTCGTTTCTCTATAAGATCACCCTTCGTTTCCGTCTGCAAGTCCTTCCTTTCTCCTCTTTCTTGAGCCCTCTTAGATCTGCTCTCTTTCTCTGCCTCTCCGTCCCTCTCTACAGTTTTGTCCTGAGGTTCTGCTGGTTTGACCTCGATAGAGTCCCTTGCTCTGCTTTCCTCTGTTTCTCTGGGCAGCACACTGTCTTGTGTGGTTCTTCGTCTGAGCTAAGTTTCGGGATCTTTACACAAAACCCATTTGTCCGATCGCTTGCAAACCTTTGTTATTAGCGAAAAAGATCTGGTCTTTGTTCAGATCCGTGGCTGTTTTTCGATTCCCTGTTGGAGAAATCTGTCTACAGTTCCGTTCAGGTTTGATGCATATTTTGCGTACTTGATGTTTTTCATTCATGTCTCCGGTTCTCAGTGAAATCCTCCTTTCCGGGTTGATGATCGGTTCTTCAATCAGACGCAGGACCCACTTAGTTCAATCTTTCTCTGTTCGATTCCTCTACTGGTTCTATGTTTTCTCATAAATAGATCTCCCCTTCATTTCTAGTCTATATTACGCAACTAATATCAGTATCGATATATATACATAAACCCAAGAAATTATTATCATCTGGGTCCTGCGTCTCGCAATATCTAAGTCAAAACCCGAAAGAACAAAAAAAGAAGAAGGAGAATTTGATCCCTGTTCTATTGTCGTAATATTTTCCTAAATCTGCTCGTTCGAAACGAGATTATTTAATGGCTTCGTCGAGCGGGAATTCCTCGAGCACCGCCCGGCTTCAGAACTCCGGGTCCGAGGGCGAGCCGCAGCAGCTCCGGATGGACCAGAGGAAGAGGAAGAGGATGGAGTCGAACCGCGAGTCGGCGAGGCGGTCGAGGATGCGGAAGCAGAAGCACCTGGACGACCTCACATCCCAGGTGACTCGGCTGGCGAAGGAGAACAACCAGATCCTGACGGGAATCACCGTCGCCGCACAGCACCTGGCCAACGCCGAGTCGGAGAACTCCATCCTGAGGGCTCAGGTGACGGAGCTGAGCCACAGGCTCGACTCGCTCAACGAGATCCTGAACTCCATCTATCAATCCAGTGGGATCGCCGACGCCGACCAAGGCCTTGATCTGTGTTCTCCCTACGACGGCCTCTTCACGAGTCCGGTGAATTTGGGGGGCTGCGTGAGCCACCCGATCATGGCAGCTTCCGACGTGTTCGAGTGCCGATGATGGGCTGGACTAATCCGGGGGCGGTGGTTGATGACTTTCTTGAAGCTGGTCACGAACGGGTGGCCAATGGGGAAGACTAGATTAGGGTACTTTCCGGTTATTTTTGTTAAATAATAGGGTTGATTAGGTAAAATGGCCTAGATGGGTTTCTTCAATTAAATCTGACTGTTTGGTAGATGTCAATGTCAATGTCAATGTTGTCTAGGTAATTGGTGGCGGCTTGCGATCTTTCTTGGTGTTTTGTGGGTTTGTCTCCTGTGAAACGGTCGATTGGCGTAGGGACATGGCCTGGAGGCTTCGGGGGTGTTCGACGTCAATTTGGTCATATAATATGTACTGTGTACTTTTGTTATTGTTAATGTCGATGTTGTGGCTCGAGTTTTGGTTGGTAGTTCGGAAAGAGAGGGCGCTTGAAATGCGTGCAAAAGCCGCCCACTCGGGACTAATTTAATGGCCAAATCGATTCGCATTATCATCATCATCAAATGTCGTGCTATATAATAGTCCAATGCAAGTTGCGTGATTGGAAAATGTTTAATGTCCTGATTTTTTTTGGTCGATGTTTAATGTCCTGATGAAGATTCCTCATTTTGGCTGGGTGTAACGCGCTGGAGGCTATACTAACGCTATATAGCTCTCCCATGACAACGGAGGAAATGAGATGCTTTTAGGTTTCTTGGTCAGTATGATTGAACCGTTCAACGTTTATTCTCACATTCCTTATGCCCAAAAGATTGTAAATCAGAGAAATAGAGAAAAAAAATCATGGAGAAATAAAATATGTGCTTAGCAAAGATCTAAAGACAAGCAAAATTCATCCTAAGCTTCTGCTGGGCACCCCTAGTATTTTAGGACTTCGATTACTCTTATCCTCGATTCTAAATAAACACGCAATTAATTTGAGTTATTATGTGATCATTGGATTAACTTGCTCAAGAGATAATGTCCCTTTTGATTTGTCCCAAATCAAGCTTCACGATTTTCTTTTTCTGGCATACAAATATACACTTTTTTAAAAGGCCACCCATCCTAATAGTACTCTCCAATACTAAACTTGCATCTTGTGAGTTAAATCCCAAGCACGCTCTTCCCCTTTTTAGTATGCAAGTCGATTCATAAGCATACTAGAAGCCGTTATTGTTCGAGATCTCTCGCCCTGACAATTACTCCTTGCTCTCGTGGAACTGGATTGTTATACGTTCACTTTCTCCATTAATGTTCTATGTGAATAGCATGACTATTGCATAAATCACACAAAATATGAATTGAGAATCAACTGTATTTAATTGAGCAATCAAATTTTATGTATATGCCGCATGATAGACATTAATTCTACATTTGACAAAACTAGTCTTTTTTCTAGGTTTCTTTCTATTTATTTTGATATTGAGAATGGGTTCTACTCATCAAAGCTAGTCTTGTTAGACCCATATTGCAACTCGACTTCGACGGTCAATTTTGACCCTGAAGGACCAATGGCTTATTTTCGCAATGTTCGGAAGTTTGCGATTTCCCAATTTCGATTGCCCATGCCGAAACAAGGGATTGGAAGTATCCTAATGCAATAGAAATCAGGCTAAACGGAGGTTGGACAAGGGAGTAATCGCCAGTCAAACTTCGGTTAAACCTTTCAATACCCAAAAGCAATGTCCTCTAGCCTGAAATTGTACCTAGAGGTTTCGAATTCAAACAAAATTCCCAGAATTCTAAGTTATGGTAAATGATGTTTTTTTTTTTTTTTTTTTTTTTTTAAGTCACGAAAAGGATGTCTGATTCCTAAATGCCGTATAGATTTCGACACGAGTGGAAATATGAGTTCCGTGATTTCACAATTTTATCTAGTAATATTTCACTCATCAAACAACTTTAAAAGTATTTAAACAACACAAAAATCATAGAATCAGACATTGGATGGACAGAATACAGATCTCGAAAGAGCGAATCTCGATTGGAGGCGCATGCATCTCTTCCTAAGGCGGCCATATAAATACCCCTCCCTATCTTCATTTCCATATGGTGTTAAGTCTTCTTCCTTGACTTTAGCTCTTGAAATTCTCTCAACTTGGGTTCAATCATCACATGTTTCTTAATTTCACGCGTTTTTCTGACTATAGGTATCGAGACGTTCTCGCTTTCGAGGTAAGTTCGGACTCCCTTACTCTCAAGTCCATATAGAAATGCATATTAGGATGCCATAATATCTAATACAATCACAGAATTTTAGACTATATCATTATGCCAACCATTGGTCGAGAAACGCATGTTCTTATGCCATTGTTA
Organism: Eucalyptus sp. ANBG9806169; assembly: GCA_014182395.1. NCBI lineage: Eukaryota > Viridiplantae > Streptophyta > Magnoliopsida > Myrtales > Myrtaceae > Eucalyptus > Eucalyptus sp. ANBG9806169. Next base: position 37,260,405 of record CM024575.1, read on the forward strand.
TCCAAGATAAGAAATTAAAGGCTCTAATCTTTATGCCACCTGTTTTTTTTTTTTTTTTTTGGTTAGTCCTACTCTATTCCTATTCTACACTCACTCTCAGACTTTTACCCTGCCTCTTGCAGGGTGTGGGAGTCGAAACCCAATCTTGAAACTTACGCGTCCCCACCCCCATCCCCCCCTGAGAAGGTGGGGATTTGAACCCCTCACCTCCCCCTTCCATATTGGAAGGGTGGCCACTAGGGCTTATGCCACCTGTTTGGATAGTCAAAAAGCGCGTGTTATTAGGCCGTTATAATGTCAGAATAAGATATCAAGCTATATGATATGTAACTGTGCTATTGATATATCGCTAGGAATTGTATGTTAGTAGGCCATCATAATAAGTGTTTAGATCTAAAATTAGATTGTCACGATGCTAGCTGTGATGGGAGTATGACAGAAAGCATGGTGATGTTGTTGCTTATATAAGGTGGTGGATATATTGAAGTGTTGCATTAGAGCACCCGTCATCCATGAGCACGGGCCGCATAACATAGGAATTGGTTCGAGAATAGGATAGACTATGGCAATTTGGTTAGAAGTCAAAAGTCAACAGCCATCATGATTTGAGCCCATGTGGTAAGGTCCCGTGTATGCGTTGTTATGATTCGAAAAATGATTTTGAAATCAAATAATGATTTTGTCTTGACCTGACTAGAAGGAAAGAGTGTGTTTCTTCATGAACCTCACATTGTCCCCAATTTGAAGAGTTTTTTTTTTTTGTTTGGTCGAAAGAGGTAAATAACATTAATTGGCAGCGGAAGCACATGAGTTTAAAGCTTCCGTATAGATGAGATCGAACATAAAGGGAGGGGGGTCTCAGCCCAGTTAGATGGTAGAAGATGAAGCCCGTGGGCTTTAGCGGCCCAGTTTGCGACAAAATTGGTTTCTCGTCGACAGTAACGCAAAGCTAGGTTAGGGAAGAGATGAAGTAGAGTAGCCGCTTCTGCAAAGAGTGCCCTGTTTTCCCAAGGAGTGCGGCTAGGGTGTTGAAGCGTCAGTACCATCTCCAAGCAGTCGGATTCTAAAATAAGGTGATCTTGAGTTCATCCTTTGTGTTGCAAAAAAAGGAGCGATAAGTTGAGGGCTTGTATTTCTGTTTGCAGGGCTGAGGCAGAGGTGGTTCGACTGGTGAATCCATCTATCAGCCGTCCTGAGGAGTCGTGACAGACACAAGCGATAGATCCTTTGTGAGAGCCCGTAGGAAAGGAGCCATCGATGTTTACCTTCAGCACACCTGAATCAAGGGGTCGCCAGCACTGAATCAAAGATCGAAGACATGGACGGCGGTTCTGCGATGATCTAGAACAGGATCGAGTAGATCCATTAAAGGTAAGGGTCCCTAAAGCAGCTTGGTTCAAATCTAATCCCTGGTTGTTAACTGGATGAGGCATCTATGATCTCTGATGTAGCGGCATCAACATGCAACTTTGATATGAACGAGGTGATGGCAACAAGAACAACCTGATCAGGGTTGGGGGTTCTTCGGCCGAATAGAAATTCATTCCTGGCTTTCCATTTATGCCACAAAACAGAGGTTATAAGCGCAAGATCCGGTGAGAGATCTTTTTCCTGTGATATTTGTAGCAACCATGCATCAAATCGATGAATCTGATATTGCTGAATATTTAGTCGGAGCTGTGGATGAGACCAGACTGCATTTGTCCAAGGGCAGTGTTAAAATATGTGTTCTGTGGATTCTGGGGCTGGGTGAATGTTGTCGTTTTTGCATAACCTGCATATAGGGTCTAGTATAACACGTCGGTAGTAAAGATTTTCACCTGTTGCTATTGCATTCTGACACAAAAGACCATAAAAAGATACGCAGTTTGGGACTAGTCTGCACTGTCCAGATTGTATTCCATAGTTGAAGTGGAGGATGATAGGAAGATGACGCCTGATTTTGACCTTGCTTGCTCTCACCTGCCGTGACAAGATTATATCCACTTTTAATAGTGTAAAGTCCATTAGCTCGCCCCATCCAGATCAGTTGATCTTCTGTGTATTGCGGTCTAATTTGTATTATGAGAATTTCATTTATTATCCTATCATCAAAACTACCTCGAAGTAAGGGCAAATTCCATGATTGTTGCTCCGAACATATAAAGTCAGCAATCATTTTAGGTTCATTCCGAGGTGCAGGTCCACCGATTATGCCGGTAGGGAGCCACTTGTCTTCCCTGACTTGAATATTCTGACCATTGCCTACTGACCACTGTAGCTTGTTTGAAATAGACTTCTGGTCGAGCAATATGCTTTGCCATCCCCAAGAGGGTCTGGCACCTCTTTCTGCATGCCAGAATTCTTTTGAAGGGAAATAAAGCACTTTAAAGAGCCTACTCCATAAAGACGCCAGTTGTTAGAACAAATGCCAAGTCTGTTTGGCTAATAGTGCTTTATTGAAAGCAATAAGGTCTCGAAAGCCTAGACCTCCTGCGTCTTTGCGATTCTTTAGGGTTTCCCAACTTTTCTAATGTATTCCAGATCTATTTCCCTGTGATTGCCACCAAAATCTAGCTATCTTCTGCTTGATAGATTTACAAAGGGAAATTGGTATCTTAAAGATAGAAATGGCGTATTGAGGAACTACCTGAACAACTGCTTTAATCAAAACTTCCTTACCTCCATTGGAAAATAAGTTTTCTTTCCATCCATCTAGTTTGGAGTTCACTTTTGCCAATATCCAAGAAAACATATCTTTTCTAGATTTCCCCCAGTCCGAAGGTATGCCAAGGCATTTCCCCGTCTTTTTCATCACTTGGACACGCAATTCTCTGGCTAGATTCTCCTATTGATTATCAAGACAAGCACTACTGAAAAATATTCCAGATTTATTTTGATTGACAACCTATCTTGTTGCTAGACAATATTGGTTTAAAATATTTGCTAGGTTATGGCATTCTAGCAAGGTTCCTTTTAGAAAGAAAATGGCGTCATCTGCAAAAAATAGGTGTGAGAGAATAAGACACCTTGGATTAAGTTTTATACCTTCGATGTTACCCATGTCCATTGCTTGATGCATGAAAGCGAAAGAACATTTGCTACCAAGATGAATAAGTATGGGGAGAGTGGGTTGCCCTGTCGAAGACCTCTCGTCATAAGAAAAGGCTGAAGTGGTTTGCCATTAAATTTGATACTTACAGAAGCGGTAGTCACACATTGTATCACCCTATGGACCCAAATTGTGTGAAAACCCAGTCCATGGAGGTAATCTTGAAGAAAATCCCATTCAACGCGATCATAGGCTTTCTGCATATCTAGCTTGAGGACGGTGTGAAATTTTCGCTTCATTTTCTGAATTCTGATTTGATGTAGAACTTCTTGCACCACTAGAATATTATCTTGGATTTGACGCCCACTAACAAAAGCACTATGTTCCGTAGAGATGAGTGCAGGTAGCCATGGTTTTAATCAATTAGCTAGGACCTTTGAGATGATTTTGTAAATGAAGTTGCAGAGACTAATCGGTCTATAGTGGTCCAGTTTTTCAGGATGAGAATTTTTCGGTATCAAAGTAATGAGAGTCTTATTAATCTCAGGATCCATGACGCCAATAGTAAAGAAATTTTTTACCAAGCTGATAATGTCTTCTTTTAAAATGTCCCAATGAGCTTGATAGAACTGACCGTTCAATCCGTTTGGGTCAGGTGCTTTTGAAGCTCCAAGTTGAAAAGTCGCCCTTTGGACTTCCTCGGGAGTCACCTCATCTATAAGAGTGATGTTCATGTCATCTGTCACCACGGCCGGACATTGAGCCAAAATGGGGCCATAATCTCGTTGTCCCACTGAGGAGTATAGTTTTTGAAAGAAGTCTCGAGTCATGTCCTGTAATGAGTTGTGGTCTCGGACCCATTGGTTTTCTTCGTTTTGCAACATGCTGATTTTGTTACATTGACGCCGCTGGATAGTAGTCGCATGAAAGAACTTAGAATTCTTGTCTCCCCACTTCAGCCAATTAACTCAAGAACGCATTGCCCAGTATTATTCTTCTTATTGCCATAAACGTTGGATTTCATTTGTGAGGTCTTCCATCCTTGCCTTATCGAACTGAGAGTTTTTTTCTGTTGGTTAGGTGCTGGAGTTAATGCTGCATTTCCTATATTTGACGATGACCATTTGAAAATTTGGAACTACTCCAATTGGATAGGGCTGCCGAAATCATTTTCAACTTCTGAGGTAAGGATAAGTTTTGTTCTTGAGTGGATTTCAAAGTCTAAAATTACTAAACAACAATCTTGATCTTGAAGCCAAAAGGATTCGAAAGTAAAGACCCTTCGTCTCCGAGGTTTGGTCGCTGAGGTTTGCAAAAGCAGCGGGCTGTGGTTTGATCCGATGGTTGCAAGAGCGAAAACTTCAGCAGCTAGAAAGGTTAGTCTCCATTCCAAATTACAAAGGGCTCTATCCAGCCTTTCTTTTACCATATCCTCCCATTCTCTATTGTTACACCATGTAAAAGAGCAGCCATTGCTTTCTAAGTCTAATAGTAAGCAGTCATTCAAGAGTTCTCGAAAATAATGCATGCGCTGAGTGTTGGCTAGATGCTTACCCTCTTTTTCCCAAGGATACATAATTTCATTGAAATCGCCAATGCATAGCCAAGGTAAGGTATTATGATTGATGATGAGTTTCAAATTTTCCCAGAATTGCTGTCGAATTGGGAACATAGCGGGCGCATAGAGACAAGTCAGTCGCATAGTAGTGCCACTGTCCCTATCGTCACAAATCAAATCGATGAAGTTTGAGGTCTGTTGCTCCACTGCCAGGTAAATCTGCGCTTGCCAGAAAATTGCGAGACCTCCGGCTAGTCCTGTTGGGTGTTCCAAAATACTACGTGGATACTTAAGTATTTTTTGTAATCGATGAAGTACCAATTCCTGATTTTTTGTTTCCATCAAAAAGATAACATCGGGCTTTTCTCAAGCTACTAATGTCCTCAGGGCTTGAATTGTCAGGAGATTACCCAAACCTTGACAGTTCCAATTGATTAGTCTCATTTGTCTGTTGGTGGCTTATTAGAGCCAGCCATCAAAGCCCAACAATCGGAATCTTCTGCCTCAAAAATGGGAGTTTCCAAAAGATGGGATTCATCGATCCCCTCTTTCAACGGGTTGGAACGTTTAATCTTCTTGATCGGCTCTGCCTTTGTACTCAACCTGGTGTTTCTAGCTTTTTTGTTTTGATGGAGCTGGCTGACCCCTCTACTACTGGATTATTTTTATTTGCAGGAGGGTGAAAAAGCCGAGCTTGTTGAGATATCTACCCTGCTGGTTGAAGTCGCCAACTGATGGGCTCAGCTTCAATAAAGTGTTGGCGAACCTCAGCAGGCTGCAAAGGTGCTTTGCCTTTATTCAGGGGGAGAAGATTTGTTGGAGGTTCAGTTGTAGGCATCATCGGGGCCTCAGGGACAGATTCATCAACCTCTAGAAGTGTTTGAGGTGGGGTGTAATAGGTAAGCTAGAACGGGCTAAATTCCCAAACCTCTACCCTTAGCCATTGTCCACAGTATAAGTTATCCCTGCTTTCAAAATTCTCTTCATCATAGGCATATTCTTTGCAGGACATGGCATAATGTCCAAGCTTACCACACGAATAGCAGAAATGTGGTAGGCGTTCATACCTAAAGTCTAACCAAATGTTTTTTCCTTCTATTTTGAGGAGTTGACCCGTTCTGAGAGGCTCCTGTAAATTTATCTCAACACGTACTCTGCCGGTTCGATATGATGTACCATCTTTACCATCGATTTTAACTTCTATAACCTTACCGACATGACAGACCGCTTTACTAATCATTTCCTCTGTGCAGTACTCTAAAGGAATACCAAAAATCTGAACCTAGAAGGCACAAGTGGAGAAGTCGTAATAATGTAAGGGTGTGTTGGGTATCCAGGGTTTTAGGATTACTAGATTACTCGCAAAAAGCCAGGGTTCAATATAAAAAAACTCTCTGTTTCTCTATTTCAAATCTGAATTTGATGACATATAATCCACCTTCTCGTTGCGAAATATCTACCTGGTCAGTCTTCCAAGCTCTCCTCATAATGTTTTGAAAGGCTGTAAAATTGATTGAGGAATTTGATATAATCTTACTTATGAGACTGAGCTTATATTCTTCCATTTTTCCAGCCGACAACGCTTCCTCCCACACCTCAATGCTTTGTTCGGACCATAGGTGACCCAGACAATTACACAAAGCTGCAAGACGAGCGTCTTTGTGGGGGTCAGAACGTCGGGTGTCTAGGCTGGAGGGGAATGAATCCTGTTAGGGGTTCTCCATTGAAGGGACCAACTTAAGATCGTAGCTATTCGGGCAAAAGGGGGTTTAAAAAAATATGATACCCAGATAAAGAAACAAGGGCTGTAGTTAACCCAATTTCAAGTGATATAGAAAGGAAAATGTCAACTTCAAGACATGGGAATTGACGGAATCCATTGCATGCGGGAGCTTACGGAGTGCAAACCTGATTAACAAAGCATCGGTGGCATCTCGGGGAGAAGAGATTGGTAAGGATAAGTCGATGTAGAAGGTGGACGAGGAAAATGGAGGGCTCGCTGGACGGAATTGGGTTTGTGGAGGTGGGAAATGTGGTCGGAACAGGAGTGAGGTGGAAGAGGGATTAATTTAGGGTTAGGGTATAGAAAACTGAAACTACCATGGTTGGTAGAGAGAAACTCGACAAAACGAGAGGGTTAACTACATCTGATTTTGAAGCATTGTTCTCTCCCCAATTTGAAGAGTTGAGTTACTCAATTGAGCACAAATAAAGTAGTTACTTGATTGAAGCATATATAAGAATTCAAGTATTTGTGGTGTCATTATCTAAAACAAAATAAAATTAAGATTTTTTAGTATGACTACGATTTTATTTATGAACAGTAGTCACATACTGATTACTATGGTTAAAGAAAATATAGCCTTTTACTTTTTGTTTCACTCATATGAATGAAAATTCTTAAAATATTCAGACATCAATTTGTTAAATCACTTATAACTTTTTTCATAATTCCATACTTGAAATTGTTTTTTTTTTTTTTTTCGAAGAAAAATGTAATATGAGTAATAAGTAGTGTTTCTAGCTTTCAAAAAGGGCTTTAAAGCCTTTCTTTTGTCAAGAAAAGCCTGTTTGATAATTGCATTAAGTGTTGAAAATTAAAACCATCGGCACTAAATAGAATTGAACTCATTCAGTGATGTTATCTGGTTTTGACTTAAAAAATTAGATTAAGTCACAAATTCACTTGATAAGTTAAGTAAAGAAAGGGTGATTCACAAGTTGGCCCAAAAAAAAAAAGGAAGGCTCTCTCAACTCACTTAGTAGAAAGATATCTTTTGAAAAATAGAATATTGTCCACTATGTATATGAAACATACCAACATTATCTAATTATATGTTAAACCAACAATATTTTTTCTTGCATCTCAATTAAATTGGCTATTGAATTAGTTAGTTTGTTTCACTATTGCACTAAAAGTCCCCTCAATGGAACGGGAGATATATATGGTGTAGACTTGGTTGGTAGTTGATTTGATTTTTAGTAGATTTAGGCTCCATTCGTTTAATAGAAAATAACTTTCGGGAAAACATTTTTCGGATTTTCCGGCATTTGTTTCATGGAAAATAAATTGCTTGGGGAAAACATTAAAGTTTTCTAAATTAGGGGAAAATATTTTCCACTTTTCAAAAGTGGAAAATATTTTCCTCACTTGGTTTATCTTATCTCACATCGCTACAAGCCCTCACTTCCTTCTCCTCCTTCTTTTGCTTCTTCTTCTTCTTCTTTTAAATTATTATTTGTTTATTTATTTAAATTGAATTATTTTTCTTTCCTTTGTTTCCTCGCTTCTTCTTTATTGGCCAATCACTAGCAACCGGCGACAATCGAGCCTTGAGCTCGCCGGCGAGCATAAGTATTGAGCTCAAGGCTTAAGACCAAGCTCGCCGATCTAGCGAGGCCTGAGGCTGGCAAGCACAATTGGCGAGCGGTGAGCTTGAGCTCGCCAATGGGTGAGCACCTATGGCCAATTGCTGACCATCGCCATGCCTAGCAACTAGCCAAGAAGAAGAAGAGGAAAACAAAGAAAAGAAAAAGAAAAAGAAAAGAAAAAGGAAAAATTAAAAGTAATTTAATAATCGATTTTTTTAAAAGATAAAAATAATGAAAAATCAATTTTAAAAATAAAATAAATTAAAAAGAGTGTATGGAGGAAAAATAGTTTCCTTATGGAACAACAGAAAATATTTTTCACTTCATTTCCAAGTTTTGCCTGAACATTAGAAAATAATTACATTTTCTTGAAAAATGACCTTTTGGAAAATATTTTCCAAAAATGCCATATTTTTTGCAAAGCGAACGGACCCTTAGTCAGAATGATTTTTACTTTCTTACCTTTTAAATCTAATGGATCATCATGTAATTTGAATTTTATTTAAGCCTAGCACTTGAAAATTGTCAAAATTTACAAATATTGTGACTGTTGTTGTTCTCAAGACTCATCCATCCATCCATCCGTTCGTTGCTCACTGATGCAGTCAACACTGGTGTATTATTTTTTTGGAGGACTGAGATTTCTAAACTAATATTGACTTTTATTCAAGTTATCCTCATATGGTAAGTACACGAGAAGCCTATAACTTATGATCAATATATTATCGAGTCTTAAAATTTTTGAACAGTGTAATCGAACTCTAAAAATTGTCTAATTGTGTAACCAATGACTACTGATAGCTTTATTTAATATGAGCAATAAAAAATGCAAACAAGAAATTTTTCAAGGACCAATGGCGTTGATGAGGCACCTTAAAAGGCCCAAAATTTTATAAAAATAAGAGAAAAAGCCACCAAAAACCCTAAACTTTATCCAATGTGACAAATTTATTCTGTATATATTTTATGACACAAAAAACCCCAAACTTTGCCAACTATGACACATTTACCCCAACTCTATAGTTGAAGGGCATTTTCATCTTATATTTTTAAAATTTCTTTCTTTGTCTTTCCTTTTTTCTAGTTTTCCTTTTTCTTTTCTTTTTTTTTTCCCCTTTTTTTCTTCTTCTCTCTTCCCTTCACCAAGCTGGACTCAGGTGAGGGCCACTCTCACCGATGTCGGGCGAGGGCGAGCCTCACTGGCCTCAGACGAGGGCAACCCTCACCAGGGCGAGGGCGGCCGTCGCTAACGCCAGCAAGGGTATTCCTCGCCAGATCTGGCGAGGGCTATCCCCAGCCAACCTAGGGAAGGGCCACCCTTGCCTGAGTCTGGCTTCCCTCCATCATGGCCTGCGGAGGGAAGGGAGGAGGAGAAAAAAGACATAAAAGAAAAAGAAAAAGAAAAGCAAAAGAAAAAAATATTAAAAAAAAAATGAAAATGCCCTATAGTTTAATGTAAATGTATCATGTGAGTATAAGTTTGGGATTTTTTATGTTGCGGAAAAAGTTTAAGGTAAATGTGTCACAATTGGAAAAATTTGCGGTTTTTTGTGTCACGGGAAAAAGAAGTTTGGGGTAAATTTATTACATTAGGTAAAGTTTAGGGTTTTTTGTGGCATTTTCCCTAAAAATAAAAACAAATATTAGAAAATAATAGAAGTAAATCACGCGTAGGGATCTTCATCAACGGGGGCTATCAACCCTCACTCGACCTTAGTTGAGGGCCAGCTAACCACCCCTATGAAAATAATCCCCCTTGCATGATCTCTCTCTAATCTCTAGCTTCTTTTGTTGATACCATATAAGATCATAGAGTATGTCCTCTGTGACAATGACACTCAAACTTTTGTTGTGTCGAAAAAATACTAGACTACACCCATTGTGATATTGATACCCTAAACATTTTTTTTTTGTCACCAAGATTGTGTCAATGTGACAATTTTCATTTGTTGCTCTAATACAATTTTGGAGACACAAAAAGAAGTTAAGTTTGGATTTGATGTCATGGTAAGTAAATTTTTGATAGTATCATAAGGTATTTTATCACAATGGTGCAAGGTTTGAAGGTTTCAGTGATACAAAAAAAAAAAAAAACAAAAAACAAAAGGCTTTCAGCTACACTTTGACTTGATAGGTTCAAGTTGAGGGAGAATTAACAAAAAAGTCCTAAACCTATTGCAATTGTGCCAATTTAGTCCTAAACTTTTTTTTTGGATCAATTTAGTCCTAAACCTTTTACAATTGTGCCAATTCAGTCCATTCGGCCAAAATTGACCTGCCGGCGCTAACGTGGAAGCCGATCGGTGATGGCTGGTCGGCAAACGCTGATGTGGCAATTTTATTTTTTATTTTTTAATTAATTAATTATATATATATTTTATTTTCCACCTTCTTCTTCCTCTGGCCGGTTGGGCGAGGGCCGGCGAGAGGCCGAGCCTCGCCAGATCTGGCGACGGCGGCCTCGCTGGCCACCAGAGAGGACCGTCGCCAGATCTACCCGTTCCATACATCCTATGCCAACCATGTACAGCGGCTCGAGTGACGGTGAGAGCCACGAGGCATCGCAGAGGAAGATCCCCCCGGCGTCCTCCATGCCTTGGGTCTGCAACCTCCGTCGCTTCATCGAATCCAGGGCCGGACTCGGTTTCGAAGCCTTGATGGGTCCATCCCAGATCTAGCAACGGTCCTCGCTGGTGATCGGAGAGGCCGCCGTCACCAGTGGCCAGCGAGGTCCTCACCCGGCCGGCGCTGGCCGAGGAAGAAGAAGGTGGAAAAAAAAATTCAAAAAAATTTTTTAAAAAAAATTGCCACATCAGCGTTTGCCAGCCAGCTGTCCTCAGCCAACGTCCACATCAGCACCAGCCGGCTAATTTTGGCCGGATGAACTGAATTGGCGCAATTGTAAAAGGTTTAGGATTAAATTGGTCCCAAAAAAAAAGTTTATGACTAAATTGACACAATTGCAATAGGTTTATGACTTTTTTGGTAATTCTCCCTTCAAGTTGAAGATGTCAATTCTGCAAGAAAGTTATCGATATAATGAACAAGTTGTCAATTTCATGGTTATCAATTGACTATTGAGATATCGATATGCAAGTTTATTGTCGACTTCTAGACTAACAATTGACTACCTAAGGTGAGTTTGGTAACATTTCTATTTTGGGGAACAATTTCATTTTAAAAATAGTATTTTTCTATTTCTATTTTCTAAAAAAATTTATAGTAAAAGAATGTGCCTAGTAATTACACAAAATTTCTATTCTTAGAATAGAAAAAGAATAGGAACGTGTTTTGTGCGATCCATAAATTTTTTTATAACGTAGTATTTCTTTTAATTTGTTAGTAATTTTTTAAGAATTGTTTTTTTTTTTTCTTTTCTTCGTCGTTCGCGAAAAAGCGGGTGGCGATGGCAGCTCGGGGCGGCGACTGCAAGGGGTGACGAGCGGCAAGGAAGAAGAAGAAAATAAAATAAAAAGGAAAAGAAAAAATGACTTATTTTTAGAAATTGTTCTCGGAAACAAGAAACTACTTTTTTTTATATTTCTTGTCTTTTTCCAAATTTGTTCTCCAACCACTTTTCTATTACCGAAAATAGAAAAATTAATTTTTGTTACCAAATGGATTTATGTTTTTTTTTAATTTGTAATTTTTTTAATTCTGGGGAGCAAATGAGCATAAAAACAAAGAAATAGAAGTGTTAACAAACAAGCCCCTAGCTACCAAAGGCTGTTCTCATTGATTTCCTTTGCCATTTTTTCAACTTTCAAGGTGTGTTCATTCGGCTTCTAAAATTGGTGGACGGAATTATAAGAGTTTTATCAAGTTTCAATGCATCTAATAATTAATCACATTCATTTAGGTCTCTCAATTCACAATTTTTCATGAGTCTTTATTGTGGTGCTGCTTTTAAAAGTCATAATTAGATGAATTCCCCAAAGACTTTGTTTAGTTCTCATGAATTCAAAAAGTCTTTTCTTATTTTTAGACATCTCTATAAATTGAGGTGCAATCTCATTGTAAAAGACGAAGACTTGAATATGAAGAATATATGAGATTTTCCTTGGTGTGAGCGATTATCTATCCTTGGATGCTTCACCTTTGGAATGTGGATTATTCCTTAGTGGTGAGCGAAGAAGCTATTTTTATTGACCGATGGAATTTTCTCTAGGTCATTATGGTGAACTTCTGCCATCCTAGTTTCTTTATCTTTGGAAAATGGATTATTCTTTGTGGTGAGCCAAGAAACCCTTTATTTTCGGCCAGTGGTTCGTCCTTTAAGCATTGGCAATGAGCTTGTCCTATCTCGAAATCCTTTATCATTGGCGGGTGATTAGTCTTTCAAGCCTTGGTAATGAATTTCGTCAATTCTGTTCTTGATCTTTGTTTGATGGTGCATCTTTCAAGCTTAGTGGTGATCTTAATCTATCTTGCAGTTGTATTTATCCATCAACATCCATTCCAGGCACTCTGATCTATCCTTGATTCCTTCAACATCACTCAAAAATCACTCGCCCACCCCCGCAACCACATCATATTTTCCCTATAAGAAGTTCTTTGTGTGTTGGCCTTTATTCTCACAAGGTGCACATTTTTAGTGCCAAATGTCCTAAAAAATATGAAAAAATAGTCACGTTAGAATTTTCTGACAATCAAAGTTTAGCAAGTGTGGTTGCATCTACTGAAAGTCCTAATGATGTCATCCTTGTTCCACGCCTTGAAGAAATTATCGAATATGGGAGAAAAAGGGGTCATGCCGTGACGAGAGTCATGGCTGTCAGAGTCACATGTGCTCTATTTAGTGGCAGTAGCAACATAGGTGCTCCCATGCTTAATTCCACAACAATCCCTAAGTTTAGATCCAGTTCTAATTTTTTTCTTATACTTTTTTATCTTAAAAAAGACCACAAACTTGTTCTCAAGTTCCAAATCTGCCCCTCATAACCATCCGTGGCATTTCTTCGTTTGCAATAAAGCCTGATCGATTGTTGATGGGTCGTTACTATTCATCATGTTATTGTTTCATCATTGCCAATCTCGCTTGCAATGCCTCAGATCTGGTCTCACTTCGCCCATGACAACCACCCTGCCAACTCCGGTGCCAAGCTGCCTTTGCCTCCATACTCCTTTATTTCCTACAACTAGGCCCTCATGGCAGACAATGAGAGTGAACAACCATCTACCATTATTGTTTGTCTTACCATCCCTTAATCTTTCTATATCATAGGCGAGCTCAGTGGTGTCGGTGTCGAGCTTGACGCTCATGATGGAGCTTCGCCTTGTGCCCCAACTTCACAACATCAAGCTTCACCCGAGCCTCCAAATGTAGATTTGGAGTCTTGGCCCTGACTTCATGGCCGTCGAGCCTCAACCCTCTAGATCCAAATCTGGAGTATTACTGTCAGACTTCACAGTTGTCAAGCCTCGAAGTGGGTGCAATGTCAACCTCTGTCATAGACGTTGGTGCTGTCGTAAGTTCCTCCATCGAGGAATCAAGCTTACAAGGATGACGGCCATGCATGAGCTCTCTCATCACTATGAGCTCTGTTGCATACGACTAGAGGCACGGTTCAGAATGGGGTGATGGTGCGCCATTGAATGGAGGTGGAGGACGGTGGCGACAACGTCTACATTTGTAGTTGGGGGCCTAGAGAAAGAGAGAGAGTAGGTGTTGATTATGTGTGGTGCAGCTCAAATATAAAAAGGTCATGTTTGGGAATGTAACTTGTGATTGTGAATAATATTTTAAGTTAAATCCATATATGTTCGCTGGGGAAGGGTTTCCCGACAAATATCTTTTACAAAGGTGTAAAGTTTCAGCTTTATTGTTTGAGCTAGGCTCTATGTCGTTTCGGAGAAAAAAAAAAGTGACTGATTCTATACTAATGGCAACGGAAGTAAAAGATAAAAATAGGAGAGAATGTAAAAGTGCAATAAAGGGTAACGAATGATGATTATTGATTGATTGTTGATTTTTGGCAAAAAGGTCCCTTACACCTATGCCTCTTCGGCTATTTATAGAAAACTTTTACAAATAAACACTTTCTAATAGTTACTAATTTAATTTCAAACTATTCTGGAAGTTTCAACACCGCGGTGGTAACTGTACTGTCTTATCCACGTCATCTTCAATATTGAATTCTCGGGACTATTCCCACATTCTCTTTTCTTTCCCGAGTAGTTTATCACATCGTGTTCTTCGGCATCTCCTTGAATCGGCTGTCTTCTGGCCTAGCCCATTTTCCACTTGTTTTCCACGAATTGAACCTAACCGATCTTACTTCTTTTCGATGCCCATTGCTCTACTTCTTTTTGAAGTCCATTGAGCTAATTTTGGCGCCAACAAATGCCCCCTTTAAAAAAATTAAAAGATATTTTAATTCTTTTAACTCGGATTAATGATTGTACCTATCAACCTCAAGGTTTCCACGAACTTCGTTTCAGCTTCTAAATCTCTATTTTTAATCCAATATCTCTTAGGGTTCCGAATCCCAATTTGTCTTGAATTCCTCATAACGTCTTCTTTCTCTATAAGTGCACGGCTCTGACCTTTTGGTCTCAGCCTTTTCGACGCCATCGAACGCTTGCTTCCAAGATTCGATTTTTGTTCTTCTTCTTTATCTCTTTCAACGTCTCTTTTCTCTTTGACCCATATGAGCCGCCTCGACTTCATGCGACGTTGGCCCTTCGACTGATCCAAACCACCTGCCTGGGACCGCAACTCCTGTAGCTTCTCTTTCCTTAGTATCCTCCTTCTCTAGGTCCATGACAAACTCTTTTACTCAGACCTTGGGGTTTGTTGTAATATGACTGGAATCTCTCTCTCCACAAGCCACTGTTCTTTTGGATGGTCGTGCGAGACTTTAGTGTACATGTGTGGACAGTTCGCTGAGTGGGCAATGGTGAAAACTCATCTTCATACTCGAGGCTAGATCCCCATTCAGAAGAAATTACCTTGAATTCTTCATTTGAGGGGTTAGGCGTTCTCGTATATCGAACGTAATAATCAAACTTGCCACTAGCCTATCTTAGAGTCCTTACCCTAGGGTTCCCTTCCTCGTACAGGCGTTTGAGTGAAATCTTGTTTACCCTCTTCTTCTTGGGAACTTTAAGTCTTTCGGGAGTCTGAGCCTGGAAGCTATCTTTATTAAAATATTTTTCTTTGGTTCTCAAACCTGCACGATGTCTATCCAGTTGTGGGGTATACAAAGAACGGCTATGAACGGGTTTGTTGCTTTCGGGCCCCTCTTTTGTATCGACGGTCGTAGTCTACCCCTTTGCATCTTGCCTGGTACTCTCCGACTTGTGCCGATATCTTGGCATTAGAGGGTAATCGTTCCCATTAGAGAAATATCGGTGAATAACTTCCCTTCGACACCATTGGCAGAGGATTGTTTGGTGATGCCCCCCTCGCAAAGTAGCAGATACCATCCCAGCCATTTGCGGGAAAGGATTTGTGTCAATTTCCATCTTCTTCTCCCCTTCCTATGCAAACTTAATTTTGTCCTGATGTATTGCTCCTTGTACTGCTCTTCTAATGACATTACAATAGTTGGTACTATGGCTTCAAGAGTGCCGCCACTTGCAGTACCTTCTATTGGCTAATTCCTCCTTGCTAGGTATGGTCTGATCCTCTGTCAATCTTATTACCCCATTGCATGCTAAAAGATCAGAGATCTCATCTAATTTGGTCACATCAAAAGGAGTATCTCTATGTATCCTTGGCCCTTACCATCACTGACTCTTTCACTCTAGCAGGCCTTAGGGATTGACAAACATATGGCTTGTCGAGACTCATATTTACTACTACGATTTTGGCGGCCTCCTCTTGATCATTTTCTTCTCCCGAATCTTCTTTGGGACCTTAGATCACTATATTTTGCTTATAGTCCTTGTATGGTTTCCTGTCCTTTTCTTTCCAAAGGTTCTCGTATTGAGTGGCTGTGGTGGTTAATGAGAATAAATCTGAAAACTTCTGCCAGCTAGCCGCTCTTTCAAATTAAACTTTAGGCCATTTTTGGCCATTTCTGTGGCTTCTCTTTCTGGAAGGGAAAACAAACATCGATTCCTCATTTTATTTTATTTTTTAAATCAAGCGATGTATTGGTCTACCATCTCGTTACCATACTATTTCACGGTTGCCAAATCTAACAACATCACTTCTGGAACAGGATGGTAGAAGTGAGTATGCAACTTATTTGCCATCTTGTCCCAATTTTGGATCGAGTTAGTAGGAAGGCCAGTGTACCAAGTAAATGCCGTTGTAGACAATGACAGGGGAAATACTTGTAACTTTATCCCCCCATCATTGTTGAGATCCTCGCATTGCTTTGTAAATTTGCCTTTTATGCTCCACAGTTGATTGATCATCTTCGCTTGTGAAGACAGTAAATTCAAGAATTTCAATAACACATGGGATAAGGGATATTATCTATCCGGGAGAAGTGCCAAAAAAGTCCTAAACCTTTTGCCTTTGTGCCAAATTAGTCCTAAACCTTTTTTTGGTGCCGATTCAGTCCTAAACCTTTTTATGTGGTGCCGATTCAGTCCTTTCCGGCCAATTTGGCCGGATTTTGCTGACTGGACGCCGGCCGGCTGACGTGGCCGGCCGGAAAATTTTTTTAATATTTTTTTAATATTTTTTATTTTTTAATATTTTTTTTTATTTTTTTATTTTTTATTTTTTTTTTTTTTTGGTCTTTTTCCTCCGGCCGGTCACCGAGGTCCGGCGACCGGCCAGAGCCGAAGGCCGGCGAGGGCAAGGCCGACCTCACCGGCCACCTCGCGGGCAAGGCCGACCTCGCCGGCCATGGGCGAGGGCCTCGCTCGCCCATGGCCGGCGAGGGCAAGCCTCGCCCATGGCGGCGAGGCTCGACCTCGCCGAGATCCGGCCATGGGCGAGGCTTGCCCTCGCCGGATCGGCGAGGTCGAGCCTCGCCATGGCCGGCGAGGCTCCCCCTCGCCGGATCCGGCGAGGTCGAGCCTCGCCATGGCCGGCGAGGCTCCCTCTCGCCGGATCCGACGAGGCGAGCCTCGCACATGGCCGGCGAGGCTCGACCTCGCCGGATCCGGCGAGGGCAAGCCTCGCCCATGGCCGGATCCGGCGAGGTCGAGCCTCGCCGGCCATGGGCGAGCGAGGCCCTCGCCCATGGCCGGCGAGGCCGAGCCTCGCCATGGCCGGGCGAGGCTCCCTCGTCGGATCCGGCGGGGAGCCTCGCCGGCCATGGCGAGGCTCGACCTCGCCAGATCCGGCGAGGGCAAGCCTCGCCCATGGCCGGATCTCGGCGAGGTCGAGCCTCGCCGCCATGGGCGAGGCTTGCCCTCGCCGGTCATGGGCGAGCGGCCGGCGAGATCGGCCTTGCCCGCGAGGTGGCCGGCGAGGTCGGCCTCGCCCTCGCCGGCCTTCGGCTCGGCGGTCGCCGGACCTCGGTGACCGGCCGGAGGAAAAAGACCAAAAAAATAAAAAATAAAAAATAAAAAAATATTAAAAAATATTAAAAAAAAAAAAATATTAAAAAAATTTTCCGGCCGGCCACGTCGGCCGGCCGGCGTCGATCAGCAAAATCCGGCCAAATTGGCCGGAAAGGACTGAATCGGCACCACATAAAAAGGTTTAGGACTGAATCGGCACCAAAAAAAGGTTTAGGACTAATTTGGCACAAAGGCAAAAGGTTTAGGACTTTTTTGGCACTTCTCCCTTATCTATCCAATCTAGGCATGGTTTGCGGTAAACGAGCCTCGGTGCCCCTCCATCTATGCCCATCCACTGCATGATCAAGCAAGCAAACTGTTCGATCATTCAGTGATCCTTTATATGATCCAGCACCTTATTTCCCTGATTAAACTGTGCCCTGGGTGGTGAAGGAAGGCCGAGCACTAACATCTCTAGTCCCTCCTTGTGGCCGATAAGACTGTTATCCTAGGATTGGTACGGGGATTAATTCAATATTCATTAGGCCCGCGGGCAGTAATGCTTTTTTACCCCCTAATTGATTGATCTCTAGAAATAGTTGTTGCGAGGTGCCTATCTACACTTCATCCCTGGGTTCGAGTATCACCGATCACTCTCCCTCGATTTGTCCTATTGGAAGTTTCCGGTATTGTTCCGGGTGGAATTATTGCCTCAATCGGGCCAATCCGATTCCCCTGACTCAAGACCCTTAGCTCTCTATAGAATCCTAACCAGTGGCATAAAATTCAAGTTGCCTATGACAGCAGGTTGGGCCGGAACTTATATGGGCGGTGGCACTGCACTAGTTTGACCCCCGTAGACCGCGTTTGCTTGATTTGACGATCCCATCCTCGAAGTCAATTTAGTGACTAGATTGGTAAATAGAGGAATCAAGACACCATACAAATGATTAGCCATATGATTGGTTAAATCATTTTGCTATTTTTTTTAACATCCTTCTCATTATGATCATTATCGTTGAATTTGGGGTCAACTCCCTTCTTTGATCCTTGGATAATTCCCAAGGAACATCTGCAGAATTACTGCCTGTGTTGACATCATCAACTAGGTTTGCATTCGAGTTGGAATTCTCAAAACGGATAGTTCTCTCTCCCACACGCTGTGGGGATGAATTATCCTCGCCAGCAAAAGGGCAACTAATGTGAATCGTTGCGGAAAGATCATTCTACGAAGGCCCGATAGTGCGAATTGCGAACCTCAACCTCCAATCGAACCTGTGATTGGCAACCTCGGTATGAACGTGACCTGTTGACGAACATGTGTCAGCCAACCAACATTATAGACGCCACGAGCGAAAGAATTCACTATCTCGCTCGAAAAATCGAATTGACCATCATAAGGGAACCTTGATAAGGTCAAGTCCTCAAAAGAACAGTAAAAGAGAACCTCTCAACTTTTCCTCAAAAATAAAATATATTTCCCCCAAAGAAAGTCAGCCAGTCCTTAATATAGGCCTTTTAGCCGCCACACAAACCCTAAAACCAACCCTAGAAATCTAATGCGTAATATTCTAGAATATACCTAAACAAGAAGATATATATATTTGACTTAGTCAAATATTTGATGACCAGATAATTAAATTGCGCCAAGATTTCCATGATTCTTCAAGATTCAATCCAAGGTCATCTACACGCCAAAGATCACGAACCATGACGCCAATAGCTTACCTAAATTGCTTGGCCCGCGCTTGAGTAATCGAACCGGTAGGAATAGACAATGGGTCCCTAGCACCTCCTCCTCGATATGGCTCGATGTCCACATCATTCCCTCCCCCGTGGAAAGGATTTGCCCTCAAATCATCACTTGCATCGAAAAGAGTCAAGTTAGAAACATTAAATGTAGCACTAATGTCATACTTACTTGGAAGGTCAAGCTTATAAGCATTATTGTTAACTCTTTCCAACACCATGAATGGTTCATCCCCTTGCTGTAATAACTTAGAATGTCGCTGCTCAGGAAATCGCTCCTTGCGCATATGAACCCAAACCCAATCGCCGGGTTCAAACACCACTTCCTTGCGCCCTTTGTTGGCTTGCCTTGCATATTGCTCAGTCTTGTGCTCAATATTTGTGCATGTCTTCTTATGCAATGCCTTGACAAATTCAGCTTTCTTTGCTCCATCTAAATCCACACGCTCATCAACAAGTAAATGGGTTAAATCTAACAGAGTTAATGGATTAAAACCATAGACAACCTCAAATGGTGTAAATTTAGTGGCAGAATGCATGCTCCTATTATATGCAAACTCAACATGTGGTATTCAATCTTCCCAAGATTTTATGTTCTTTTTAATAATAGCATGCAACAATACCCCTAAAGTTCTATTAACTACCTTGGTTTGACCATCGGTCTGTGGATGACAAGTAGTAAAAAATAACAACCGTGTTCCTAGTTTTTTCCACAATGTTTTCTAAAAGTAGCTAAGAAATTTAGAATTTCAATTTGAAACAATCGATCTAGGCATGCCATGCAAGCGTACAACCTCCCTAAAGAACAAATCAGCAACATGAGATGCATCATCAGTTTTATGACAAGGTATAAAATGAGCCATCTTTGAAAACCGATCAACAACCACATAAATAGAATCTCTACCATACTTAGACCTAGGCAATCCTAACACAAAATCCATAGAAATATCAGTCCAAGGATGTGTTGGAATAGGTAATGGTGTATACAAGCCATGTGATTTAGTTGTAGACTTCGATTGCTTACAAGCAATGCATCTCTCACAGACACGTGTGACATCTCTCTTCATATGTGGCCAATAAAAATGTTCATGCAGCACTTCATAAGTCTTATTAATGCCAAAATGCCCCATTAAACCGTTACTATGCGCTTCTCGCACCAACAATTCACGCAAAGAACACTTAGGCAAACATAGCTTGTTTTCACGAAAAAGATAACCTTCACGCCTATAGAATTTATCAAATCCAGTATGTTCACATGCTTCAAATACTCTCCCAAAGTCATCATCATCAGTATATAAGCCTTGATATGCTCAAAACCTAAACACTTTGCTTCTAAAATAGTTAGAATCGCATACATTCGAGAAAGTGCATCGGCTACCACATTCTCCTTACCTTTCTTGTACTTGATCACATATGGAAAAGTTTCGATGAACTCCATCCATTTGACATGTCTTTTATTCAACTTCTGCTGCCCTTTCAAGTACTTCAAGGTCTCGTGGTCGGTGTGGATCACAAACTCCTTTGGCCAAAAATAATGTTGCCAGGTTTCCAAAGCTTGCACTAAAGCATACATCTCCTTATCATATGTAGGATAATTCAATGTTGCTCCACTCAATTTCTCGATGAAATAAGCTATGGGATGCCCTCTTTACATCAACATGGCTCCAATCCTTGTACCAGAAGCATCGCACTCTATCTCAAAATTAGCACTGAAATTCGGCAAAGATAACAAAGGAGCATTAGTCAACTTATATTTTAGCATATTAAATGCTTTCTCTTGCTCTTCTTCCCATGTGAAACCCACGTGCTTTTTGATAACCTCAGTCAAAGGTGCGGCAATGGTGCTGAAATTTCTCACAAATCGCTAATAAAAGCTTGCCAATCCATGAAAGCTACGCACCTCTCCTACGGTCTTAGGCGTTGGCCATTCATGGATTGCTTTGACCTTCTCTTCATCAACCTGTATACCATCAGCACTAACAACAAATCCTAGAAATACTAATTTGTTAGTAACAAAAGAGCACTTCTTTAGATTAGCGTACAATTGCTCGACCCTTAAAACCTGCAAGACAGCTCGCACATGCTCAATATGGTCATCAGGGCTTCGGCTATATATCAAGATGTCATTTGAAATAGACAACCAACAATCGACCAATAAAAGCACGTAAAACATGATTCATAAGTCGCATAAATGTGCTTGGTGCATTAGTTAATCCAAATGGCATGACTAACCACTCATACAATCCATACTTGGTCTTAAATGCAGTTTTCCATTCATCACCTTCTGTCATCCTAATTTGATGATAGCTGCTTTTCAAATCGATCTTAGTGAAAATGCAAGAGCCATGTAACTCATCCAACATGTCATCTAACCTAGGAATAGGATGTCGATTCTTTACCGTAATGTTATTAATTGCTCGACAATCGACACACATTCGCCAAGTTCCATCCTTCTTTGGCACCAACAAAACAGGGATGGCACACGGGCTAAGACTCTCTCTCACATGCCCTCGCTCCAATAGTTCGCTAAGTTGCCGCTGAAGTTCCTTTGTCTCCTCGAGATTGCTTCGATATGTGAGTTGGTTAGGTAATGACACACCAGGAATCAAGTCGATTTAATGTTCAATGCCTTGAAGTGGTGGTATCCCTCCAGGAAGTTCATCAAGAAAGACATCTTCAAATTCCCGCAATAAAGACACAATAGGACTAGGCAAACTTGGGTCAAGATCGTTAGTAGAAAACAAAACCTCATTGTACAAAAGTACAAGCATTGGTCGGTCTAGAACTAAAGCTTTCCTCACATCATTCGATTTTGCATAAAAATTCTTTTGCCTATTTTCTTTCCTCTCTTCTTTTCCCTCGGTTTTTTACCACAATTCTCCTCTCGGCCTCTCCTTTTCTTGCGTCTCAGACACACCACGCAAGCCCTCGGGTTTCTCACATTTTCTCTCTCTCTCAGCTTCTCGTTGTAACTTTAACTGATCTTGATACACCTCACTAGGTGTCATTGGTACCAAAGTATAAGTCTTTTGATTCATCACCAATGAATAACGATTAGTATATCCATCATGATGTACCTTTCGATCATATTGTCATGGTCTTCCAAGTAAGACATGACCCGCTTGCATAGGTACAACATCACACTCTACCTCATCCTTGTATTTCCCTATCTCAAATGGAATTCGAACTTGTTTCGACACCTTCACCTCACTACTATCATTTAACCATTGAAGTCTATAAGGCCTAAGGTGTTTTGTCGTTTTCAAACCCAACTTATCCACCATAGTACAACTTGCCACATTCGCACAACTACCTCCATCAATTATCATACTACAAATCTTACCATTCACCACACATCTTGTATGAAACAAGTTATCTTTTTGTTGATGATGCTCCTCCTCCTTTACTTGCACACTAAGAGAATGCCTAAGCACCAATAAGTCTCATTTTATAGCTACTTCTCCATCACTGGCAATCCTCCAACGGTGGCATCTCATCATCCTCTTCTTCCCTCTCACTTTCGGACTCAACATCTCCATGTCCAGTCATGATCATCACCCTTTTATTAGGACATTGATTCGCCATATGACCCCTGCCCAAACACTTAAAACATTTAATTTCATGAGTTCTAGTGTTAGGGTTTTCGGTTTTACCTAAAACCGGATTCGTTCCAACTTTACCGTCCCTCTCCTTCTCCTTTGATGTTTCGGTTTTGGTGTTGTTTCTTCTCCAATTTAGCTTCTCATCTCTCTTCCAATTGGATCTCCAATTCTAATTTGAACCTCCTCCACTCTTGTGATTTCGGTTCAACTTCAATTGCCGCTCAACTTTGATGGCTTTGTCCACCAATTCCTCAAATTCAACATAGTGTTGCAGCTCCACCACCCTTGCTATGTCTCGACTTAAACCACTCAAAAATCTTGACATTGTGGCCTCACGATCCTCCACCACATTAGGACGGATCATGGCAATCTCCATCTCCTTGTGATACTCTTCCACGCTCTTATTGCCTTGTGTGCAATTTTGTAACTTTTGAAACAAATCTCGATGGTAATGATTTGGTATAAAACGCCTCCTCATCATCACTTTCATCTCATCCCACGTCTCTATTGGTCTTTCACCATTGCGCCTCCTACTAGTCACAAGTTGATCCCATCAAATTATAGCATAATCAGTAAATTCAACAGCTGCAATTTTTACCTTTTTGAGCTCGGAGTATCGTTGGCAATCAAATACCATCTCCATGCGTTTCTCTCACTCTAGATATGCATTGGGATCATTCTTCCCTTGGAAAGAAGGAATCTTCATCTTGATATTGCCAAGTTCATTATCTTTTCGGTGTCTAAACCCTCGGGCTCCATTCCACCTTCCAAATCGAGCATCTCGATCATCCTCCATGTCGGCCTCATCATCATCATAATGCCGTTGCCTTCTAGGTTGTGTTCTAGAGGCATCTCGTTGATGTTGCGGCCTTCCTCGGGGTATCTCTCGGTCACCATCAACCCTCATGCCATTCCCCATCATTCGGCCACTAAGCTCCTCCACTACGGCCCTCAATTGCCGGATGCTTTCCACAAGTGCTTCATCCCTTCGTATAGAGTCAATCTCCCTTTGATTCATGCTTTCTTCGTGCGACATATTTTAGACCTGCAAGTAAACGTTAGTCACAAAATCCTCACCAATCGCTCCCTCACGTGTTTCTCTCAAGGTGTTTGTCACTCCCCTCGTGTTTAATTCAAGTCTAAGCTTTTTCCACTCTCAATTAAGCGTACACACTTTTGCATTTTCCCTCTCGTATTCTCTTTTCACAAGCTCTTTATTGGACTCAAAACCCGTCGCTCAACCCCCTCATGACAATCAATCAAACTAATCAAACAAGATTAGATCACTGCTAATTTTGTTTCAGCAAGTAACAATTTCAAACCAACAAATACAACTGTCAAAATTCCAATTGAAACGCAAATCACTACTGATTTTGTTTCAATTCGGTCCACTAACAAACGAGTCGCCTTCTTGATTTTTTTTTTGCCAAATCTGTTTTTTTTCTCTTGCGCACTTTTTTTTTGTGTGCGTTTTCTTTCTTTTCCTTTTTTTTTTTTGAAGAATTTTCTCTTTTTTTTTTTTTTTCTTTTTTTTTTTACGAACTCATATACAATTTAAGATGCTAGGAAAAAAAAAATTAAAACTAACAGCAAACAATTACGTATGGAAGCACAAAACCAATCAGATCCCTAAATTGGCTAGAACCAAAACCCTAGCTCAATAAATCTCAAATTGCTGAATATAAATAGAAAATTAAAGATAAATAGACCTTGTAGAAGCAAGCTTTGATACCAAATGATGTGAATCGTTGCGGAAAGATCGTTCTACAAAGGCCCGATGGTGCGAATTGCGAACCTCGACCTCCAATCGAACCTATGATTGGCAACCTTAGTATGAACGTGACCTGTTGATGAACACGTGTCAACCAACCAACGTTATAGACACCACGAGTAAAAGAATTCGCTATCTCGCTCGATAAGTCGAATTGATCGTCATAAGAGAACCTTGATAAGGTTAAGTCCTCAAAAGAACAGTAGAAGAGAACCTCTCAACTTTTCCTCAAAAATAAAATATATCTCCCCCAAAGAAAGTCGACCAGTCCTTAATATAGGCTTTTTAGCCGCCACACAAACCCTAAAACCAACCCTAGAAATCTAATGCGTAATATTCTAGATTATACCTAAACAAGAATATATATATATATATATTTGACTTAGTCAAATATTTGATGACCGGATAATTAAATTGCGCCAAAGATTTCCATGGTTCTTCAAGATTCAATCCAAGGTCATCTCCACGCCAAAGATTACGCCAAGATTTCCAAGATTCTTCAAGATTTGATCCAAGGTCATCTCCACGCCAAAGATCACGAACCATGATGCCAACAGCTTGCCTAAATTACTTGGCCCACGCTCGAGTAATTGAACTAGTAGGAATAGACAATGGGTCCCTAGCACCTCCTCCTCGATATAGCTCGATGTCCACATCAGCAACTCTCCCGGTTCCTTGTTTTTGCCATCGACACCTCTTAGGAATGGAAACACAACTGTCCTACCAAGTGTGCCAAAAAGATATTCACCGGGGAAGGGTTCCCTCGAGATATATCTTTTATCGAAACAGCAAAGTTTCGGATTTATTGTTTGAACTGGGCTTTATGTCATTCCGGAAAGAAAGCAACTGATTCTACACTAATGGCAATTGAAGTAAAAGAAAAATAGGAGAGAACATAGAAATGGGCTAAAAGTAAAGTACAATAAAGGGTAACGAATGACAATTGTCGATTATTGGCAAAAAGGTTCCTTACACCTGTGCCACTTTGTCTATTTATAGAGATTTTCTACGAATAACAGCTTTTTAGCGATTATTATATCAATTTCAAACCATTCTAGAAGTTTCGACATTGTTGTAGTAACTGTGCTGTTTTATCTACGTTATCCTTGATATTGGATTCTTGGGACTACTCCTACGTTCTCTTTTCCTTCCCAAGTGGTTTATGACATCTTGTTCTTCAGCATCCCCCTTAACCGGCTGTCTTCTAGCCTGTCCCATTTTCCACTTGTTTTTCACGAATTGGGCGTAACTGATCTTTACTTCTTTTCGATGCCTATTGCTCTACTTCTTTTTGAAGCCCATTAAGCCAATTTTGGTGCCAACAGTATCAGTTTACCGAGGTGAATTTTTTTACGAGGGACCTATTTGGGACTTAAGTAATAATTTGCGTGTGTGTGTGTGTGTGTGTGTGTTTTGACGAAATAGAGTTCTAGATAAAATTGAAATCGGATCTAAACTCAAGGGCTTTTTTAAGGAATTGGGCTGAGCCCTCATGCACCGTGGAGGGAGACAATTGAAGATAGGGACAAATGGTGCATTTGGTTCAGCATTTCCAAGGAGTTTTCGGCCTCCAAAGGCTTTTGGGGAAATGCTGGACTATTTGGTAATCATTTTGAAGTAACTTTCAAATGAAAACCAATATTGGGAAAGCTAAAAGCCCAATACTAGTATGGACTAACTTTGAACTTTCAGTATTAGGCCAAATGCTGAGACTCATTTTTTCTTTCAAAACTACTCCCACCCATTCTTCAAAATTTTGACTTTGCCCTTGTTATTATTTTTTAAAATGCTAAAAAATACTAAAAAAAAATCAAATATATATATTTAAAAAAAAGAGACCAATCTTTCGCCGATCTAGCGAAGGGCTACGCCCAATTGCTGGCGACCATTTGTTGTCAGGCGACCTCCAGTGAGGTTCACACGACATCGAGTGGCCCAAGTGGCTGCAACCCAAGCAACGGTCGCTTGGGTCATGCGACCCTCGCCAAGGGTTGCCCAAGGTTGCGCAACCTCTCGCGGCCCTCGTTAAGATTGCGCGATCCTCACTAGAGGTCAGCCAACCTCGGGCAACATTGATTGATGGCAGCCGATGCCGGATATGGTTTTCTAGTAGCCATAACCCTTCGCTAGTTTTTTTTTTTTTTTTTTTTTAATTATATATATTTGATTTTTAAATTTATATTTATTTGATTTTTTTAGCATTATTGTCAAATTTTATATTTAAAAAGTTGCATAAATTATTTTTTCCAATTTTAAACAAATAGAATTTATTTTTGGTCGAATTAAACAAATAGAAATTAAAAAACTAAAAATATTACTTACTCAAATGGCTTTTCAAATATATTTTCTATTACCAACTATCAAACGGCATTTCTCTTAAAATTACTTTTCAAAGTATAATTTATCAAGCGGCCCTTGTATTTACCCAAAATCTTTTAGGTTAAACTGTTTTATATTTTTTTAATGGATTTTCAAAATATTGAACCAAATGCATACGAAGGAAGATGAGGAAGAAATGAGGGAGAGGGAACCAATAGAACAAGAAGAAAAAGGAAGAAAGAGAAGACGGAAATTCAAAAGGATGATTTCTAAAATCGAGATCCCAGTCCGTGAGCGATTGCCCCAGTCGACACTCTCGAATGGATCCCATCACGAAATTATTCCTTAGACAGCACAAGAAGCGTCGGCAGATCATCGCTCCCAGGTCAATGGTCAACCTCGTCGTCCTCTGTCGAGGGTGTACGACTTCGCGTGGGCTCTGCTTCTTTGACGCGGACGACCTGAGCCAGCGAACTGGGCCAAGGCGTGGCCCATCCGTCGGCGCCACTTTTCTGCGGTGGCGGAAAGTCAGGAAGTGAGCGAGTGCCACAATTCCCCATACGCTTTCTCTCCTTTTTTAATTATCAAAACACTTTTAAGGAAAAGAATGACTTCCTTGCTAAGATTTGAGTGCATTGTCAACCTGAAATGATAAATAATTCTTTTTACCTTGCAACACAAGTACTATTCATAGTCTTCACAAACTACATGACACCACATTAATCACTCCTCAATTCAGTTCACATGAAATCAGCCATACTTTCAAAGTATTGAAAAGTGCGGGGCATCATAATATTTGTAAAAGGATAGCTGTCATTTATAGAACAAACATGTCATTCTAAAAGGATATTGATTAATAAAAGTTTAAATTAGAAAAACGAAAGGGGGTTACTAATTATATTCCTTGGACATGTTTTCAGCCTGTTGCCATCTACTTTCATGAAAATGAAGAATCAAAATATCCCAGTACTTATTCTCGAACCGAGAAAATGACTAGGAGAAGGAATTTAAGAAAAAGAAAAAAGCTCCTAAAAATAAAATAAAATAAAACGAAAAAAAGAAGGAGGAGGAAGAAGAAAAAGGAAGGGGAAAACCAGAACTTTTTCAGCTTTTTCTTCTTCTCCCGTACCCCCCGGTCCCTAACGCCGTTATAACGGCCCGGCTCCCTTCTCCGCCGCGAATGCGACACCCGCCCCACTCGCCAGTCACGCCGTTATAAGCGGAGCGCTCGCTCTCCCCTCTCTCTCTCTCTCCTTCCTCTGTGCTCTCCCTCTCTTCCGTTGCAGAGAAACTGGAGCTGCTCTCTCTCTCTCTCTCTCTCTCTCTCTCTCTGAAGCCCTAGGAAATGGTTCGTGTTCACTTTTGATTCTTCTCCTGTTTCCATTTTCGCGAAAGTTTCGTGCTCTCCATCGAAGGACCCTGCACGAACCTTTTAAGATTCTGAGAATCCGGCGCTATCTCTTTCTCTTTCTAGGCATGGTTTTCGTAGCTGTTGCATCGTGCTTCGATTCCGTGTGTTTCCGACATGCGATTGCGCTGTATTGATGTCGCATTTTGGGGCGGGGGCGGGGGGTGATTGGATTTCGTCTCCTCCGCGCATTTTGGTGTCGGTGAGAGCGCGCTTCGTTAGGGGATTTCAATCTTTTGGCTCTCTGTTGAGATTTAATTCTTCATGTTCTTGATGGAAGATGGGTTGGTGTAACTCTATTGTTTGTGTTGGTCGTGTTTCGTGGACGGTGTTGCTATATTAGGCGCCGCCGTGACCTATATCTTCCGTTGTCGATGCTCGAGCGAGCTGCTGAGCCACTGGATTTTGTCGAGCTAATTCGAAGAAGAGAGGGACAGGATTTATGCTTTGGATCAGTGTTTCTTCTTTATCTGTTTGTTTTCTGTTGATTATTGATGTTTTGTTGAGTCCCTTTTCTATTTTAGGATTATGATGTGTGATTTTGGAATCCCATCGTTAAGATTTTGCAAAGCTTAGCGGGTTTTGTTGGAAGTAATTGAATGATGTCTCCTTTTCTAGAACTTTTGCAAG
The DNA here is from genome assembly GCA_014182395.1 of Eucalyptus sp. ANBG9806169. NCBI lineage: Eukaryota > Viridiplantae > Streptophyta > Magnoliopsida > Myrtales > Myrtaceae > Eucalyptus > Eucalyptus sp. ANBG9806169. The sequence goes on from CM024575.1 coordinate 37,289,253, forward strand.
TAATAAAGAGTGCGTTTGTTTGTTCTTTTGGTTGGATGTTACGTGGTCGTTCAGCTGGTCTCTGAACATGACCCATTTCTGTTTTTCCTCTTTTGTAGTGAATAAGGCGAAATGTTCTTTCTCTGTGGTCTCTGAACATGACCCATTTCTGTTTTTCATCTGTTGTAGCGAAAAGGCAAAATGTTCTTTCTTTGGAAGAACTTGCTTTGCCAAAGAAGCTTGGAGCACTAGCCTGCTAGGCATCCCCCCTTTCATGCATTTTTATCCATGATTATCATGTTACTGAAACAAGCTTGGAGCAATTATTTCTCTTCCGTTTGTAACAGTTTGGATTTTCTTGTTTATTAGTCATGATTTTGTCTTGCTCAATAGCTTTTGACTTTGTTTGATTCATTTGAATCTTTATTGTCTCATACTCTTTCCATACACTCTAACTTGAGACTTTATTCAAAGAATAGTTTTAATCGCACGGTATCTATTTTTTTGCATAAGTCTTATAATTGCTTCCATTTTATGCAGGATGAAATTGCATGAAAACTGTGAGCAGAATTACATTGTTCTGAGGTACTTTTCCTTGGTCTTTTGGATGGTATCTTTAAAGGATGGTTGAATAATCTTGATGCTCATCTTAGATTTGGATGACATCATTGTTTAACAGCGCTAGATTGCTTCTAGACTTGATGCACAACAAGTAGAGAGTGATGGTCAGACAAAATAGTTGCATGTGAAAGAATCATGGGATCAGCTTGCTGTGTTGCTTCCAGAGATCGAACTGTTCCCTGCCGAACAGCCAATGAGACTTTGCACAGGAATATCATATATTCTCCGTCGTGGAGCTTCCGTTGGGAAAATAGAAGACGTGTGGCTGGTGAAATTGACAATCCACCATATGAGTTCAATCATGGAAATAGTGATTGTGCTCCCACTGAGATTAAGGAACCAATCAGTTCAAGACAAGGCCACATATCAGATGGAAGAAGTCCGTCGGGAATTATCGGAGTTTCCATCTCTCAACGGTCCCCAGCTCATGATGTAATAGGAGCTGATTCAGCAGCATCACTATCTGGTAAGTCTGACATTCTATTAATTGTGCCATCTTTGGAGGAATGTTTTAAGGAGTGTTACTTAACAAGGTCTTAGGGTCCATTTGGGAAATGTCAAAGTCTCTAGTTCCCCTGAAGAAGTTGTTATACAGGAAAGCTAAAATCTTAGAAGCTGGGAAGGCTTGGGCTAACTGTCACATGATTAATCTACATGACAATGTTGCCTAGCTATTAGTCTTTGTTCAACTAATGCCTTCTAAATGATATTAGTCCAACAAAAAAAGGCCCATATAATAGCTTAAGAGATTTCTTGTACTCAAGCCATTGGTGTAGTGTGTATCTTCTTGGTTGTTCCAAAGTGTCTCTACTCTTGTCCTAAAAGTGTTTATTTGAAGTTCTTCCATTTGATGATAGTCCTGATTGCACTTGTTTGGTGGAATATCATAAACACGTGTTCCTGATTATTGCAGAGAGTTAGTACAGCCAGTGAAACATATTAGGTGGCAAGTTTTTCCTGGTTGTACGTGCCGTTACAAACTAATAACTAAACATGTTGATCTACCATTGTGTTAATAGGTTATAGTTATTTGGAACTCCTCAGAATGAGATGAATGGGAGCCTTGTTAGTCACTGTTGTTTTTTGCCTCGACAAGCTTGTTTTTTGCTCCAAACGTCCTTCTCTTTGGACTTGTAGTGCTAAATCTGATGATCTTCTTGTTCGATGTAGATATATCCCAGGCGAACAATGATTCTGCAGAGGTTAGTTTGAATTGATTGAGGCTGATTATCCGGGAAGAGTTTAGGGTGATGTTCTCATTAAAATTGTTAATTTTTCAGCTGAAGAATGCAGCAGAATCCCCTGAATCAGTCGCTCCCAAGATCTCATTTTCTACAACCATACCTTCATCCTTTTCAACGCCCATAGCAGATCCATTGTCTTCCCATACTCCTGCTGTTCCTCCAAATTCTACCCCTTCAAGACGGGCCCAATGTTCAGCAGGACACCAGTTGTTGAGACAAATTTCTGATAGTCGGATTTTGGGAATGAAATCACCATGTAGGAACTCAATATCCGAAGGAAGACCATCATTTGTCCTGTCCCCTTGTAGCAATGAGTTCACTACAGGATCCCAAAGTGGCTTTTCTGATGGTTGGTCTATGCGCACATTTTCTGAGCTTGTGGCCTCTTCCCAGAAAGAGAGGTGGTCTTTTGACAGTGAGCAGTTCAGCTCTGGTTGTGGCAAGATCAGTGGATGTAGCAGCAGGTTCTCATCTTCACCGTCCATTGATTTGCAAACATGTGGCGCGTGTACTAAGCTCGTGACAGAGAGATCATCATTTAGAATTACCAGTAATGAGGTTGCAGTGGTTGCAGTATTGGTCTGTGGGCATGTTTACCATGCGGAGTGCCTAGATATCATGACTCAAGAGACAGACCGTTATGACCCAAACTGCCCAATTTGTACGATGGGAGAGAAGCAAGTATTGAAGATGTCCAAGAAAGCTGAGTTAAAGTCGAGGAGCTATAAGATATTCAAGAAACGGGTTGGGGATGGTGACTCAAAGATCTTTGATAAAGGGAAAGCGATGGCACAGGAAAGAAAAATTCCCAGGTTAGAAATGAGTTCCAGTTCAGGGAGCTCTTTTGCAAAGCCCTTCTTAAGAAGGCACTTCTCTTTAGGATCCAAGTGGGGCAGGTCCTTATCAGAGAATGATTCTGCCAGGAAGAAGGGCTTTTGGTCGAGATATCGCAAAGATTGAACAGTACTAAGAGGTTAGTAGTTGAAGCACGGTGCAAGACTTCAGCTCTACAGATATTCTTCCTTTGGTTTTATCGAGCTTTTGCAGGTCAAGTCTTATTATGCATATATAATTGTGGACTCACTTAATATGTCTCCGTGCAGTCAATATCTTTGAGGCAGTATGCTGGGAGCGATTGCTTGGTTGGGCTTTGAGCACTCCATGGAGTCTGATATATGGAGCTAAGGAACAGCATTTTAAATGCCGGTACTATCAACGCCATTAATATCGGGAGCGGAACATGGGATGTGATGGTGTGGTTATGGTGGTACAGGCTCCTGTTTTGCCCATTCTTATGCCAAATTTCCATTGAGGTCAGTTTCACCGTAGGTAGCATGGGGCTTGATTTTATATGCCCGCTAATGGAGAGGATTACTTCATTAGGTTACTGATTGTATAATGTGAATCCTACTCTGGATTCAGGAGCAATGCGAATCACCTTAGTTTTATCTAATGACATCATGGGCTGCTTATGTACTGATCAGGCGGCTGTTATGACATGCTATTTGATGGCTATATATTTAAAATAGTGCTGTACCTTGTAACTCAAATACAGATCCACTTAGGTTCTGTTTGATGGTCAGGATAAAATTCAAGATAGGATAAAATTTATCGTAATTTGTGTTTGGTGCCTACTTAGGACATGATACAATCGGATATAAAAGGGATATGATAAAGGTGGATAAAATTTTTAATATCCATAATAGGAAAGTTTTTTTTTTTTAAAATAAAAAATTTCTTAAATTAACAAATTTAAAATTATATTTGAATATGAATAATATTTGAATTTTAATATAAGATTAAATTTAAAATATTTTTTATTTATTATTTATTTTAGGTATTTTAGTATTTTAGGTAATTAGTACAGTTTTCTAATAATAAAATTTTATTGGAGAATAATGGAAGGGGAAGAAAGAAATAAAAAAATAATAAAAAGAGAGGAATATAAAAATAAAAATAAAAATAAAGTTGAACGAGAGATTTTACTATCCGCGTCTATAAAATTTATAATTAACTTATATTGATATGTTGTTTTAACTAAATAATATATATGATATGATATAAATGTATCCAATTTTACAGTGGATAAGATATAGTAAATTCCTTTGAATTTTATATTTTATCCTTTCCAATTCTATTATGGTTAGAAATCCAAATGACCAAATGTAACCTTAAGATATATCAATGGCATTCCACTTGATAAAGGGGTTAATTGCTTGAATTTGTCTTGATTAGTCATTCGCATGTGAGGCTACTACGATTGGAAAACCGACTAATATAAGAAGTCAAAGGCAGAAGTCATGGGAATTGATCGGTTATGGCAATTTTATGCTTTGAGAAAACATATTGGTGGCTGCAATCATCCTAGTCGACCAGGTTGAGTACGAAAACAGGACTCATCCATTTTACATTCATATTTCGAGAAAGTACAATCCTGAAAGAATAAACCAGAGTCCGCCATCTTCAACCACTACAAGTTAACAGGTTTAGTCTGCGGTTGTCTTTCTGTGGTTAAAGTGCAGCAAAAGGTTTCACCTGCAGTTTTGTTTGGCTGAACTGCAAAAGAAAGTTTACGGAAAGAAAATGCAGAATCCAGTTCGACGACTGTTCAATGCGACAAATCGAATATGAATAAGTAAAGGAAACTGTCTGAGAAAATAGTCTAAGAAACATGCTCACATAGAAGCTATTCTAAGTTACTGGTAACCAAGTTAGCTTCAAATATCATCTTGTTCAAACTCAGACTTCTGACTTTCGTTTTCCTCCATGGGTTGAAGCACGAGTGGCTTGTCAATCAGCATTTCCATCAGCATAATCTTGAACCCAGTTGAAATTGTCGTCGACTGAATCAAGGCATTCATTCCGCATCATTGTGCAGCTATCTTTAGCGAAGGGATCATCGCCTATATAAGAATGTATTTAGCAAAGTCTTGACAGCAACCCACCAATATTTGTCCCGCGTATCTTGCACACAATACAATCTGTTGAACCTGAGAGACCAACGCACATGGATCACCACTCAAGTTCCTACCGTAGTACGTGAGATCACCCATAATTGGGTGTTAGTCCCTTGCACTTGCGTAGCATTAAATCTTTGACTTGATGATAAGTCCACTATTTTAGTCAGTCTATTCTTCTCATGATCTCATGATTGAAATTGGATGCGATTTACGGCATAGCCCTTGAATCTTCTCCCCACGGTATTTGGGGAAAAACAAAATTCTAAACTTATTATACTTGTGGCAATTCAATCATAAACATTTAATTTAAACAATTTTAGTCCTAAATACTTGATAATTTGCCAATATATTCCATCTAGCTAATTTTGACTAGAAATTGATAACATTGTTGCTGGACATTTTACTTGGCACGGGAGGCACTGACATAAACAATTTTATTTATATTTTTAATTATTTTTTATTCTCCTTTTTTATTTTCTTTATTTTCTTTTTTTATATTGTTAAGGGCCAATAAGGGGCCGCCGCCTAAGGACCCCTGCCGACCACTTGGCAAGGGTTGTGACCTTTGCTAGCAACTAGCAAGAGCTCATGTCCGTCGCTCAAATCGACACAAGTGCACATGGCCTTCACTCGGTGGCTGGTGAGGCTCACAGGTCCTCAGTCGGTGGCCCCTGTTGCCCTTAACAATAAAAAAATGAAAAGAAAAAAATTCAAAATTTTTCCATGGTTGTATTCGGCATATCACGTAGGACGCCCAGCGTCCACGTCATTGAATTCTTGTTAAAATTAATCAGATGGACTACATTAAGAAATTGTCAAAAGATTTAGAATTAAATTGATCAAATTAAAAAAATTAGAACTAAGTTGACATAAATGTAATAGGTTTAGGGTTTTCTTTTGTAATTATCCCCAGGATCTGGTCCACGATGTAGCCATCCAATTTCATCATTTTATGCTTTCATTGCCCTCCAAAGAAGTAACCTACATATAAAGATATGTCGAAAGACTAAAATATCTCCACATACTCAATTTCGTCGAGAAACAAAAGCAGAAAAAGACAACACTTGCACGAGATTTACATCGAGTTTGGAAACCTTCAAATCACCAATTTGTCCAACTCTTTTCTACATAGCCTATGATGACGATTTTTTCTTTTGATCTCAAATTCAAACTCGCTGTGCATGGTTAAAGACAGGCGTCAATAAACAGATAAGAACATTGAAATACCCTTTTCAATATTCTTATCAAGATTTCTATCAGATTGACCACTCCCTCTTGAATCAGGTTTATTGAAGTATGTCGAACAAAATGGTACACTTTCTTCTGCAAGATATCCTTCTGCAATGGAACCATCGGGATGTCATCTATTTCAAACATATGATTTCGATATAGAGAAGTACCGATGGACACACGATATAGTTCATGTTTAGTGTATCAACAAATATAAAATAAAATAAAGTATATTCAATATTGAAATATATCACCTTTCAAATGGATACATCCATCGACATTGCACATGTCCAGCAACTTTTGCCGCGGCTGATATATTAATAACTAAATGAACCATAATGGTAAACAAAACCTGCTAGAAATATTGTTTTCATATTGCATATTATTACCACAATTTGAGACTCCAGCTTCTCTTACTCACCGACATCAAGAACATTTGAACATGGTGCTTTATAAAATCTGCAAAATACAATATGAAACAATTCTCACTTCTTTCGTCAACACCCTCCCCATAAATGGCAATTCAGGACTCTTTTTTTTTGGTTGCTATTTGATGCATAACCATCTGGATCTTTTACTTGCTTCAGCACTTCCTGAAAGAGTTTTTCCTCTTTTGGCTGTAGAGAGTAGCAACCACGTGGCATATACGCCATGTTTGAATCCTGTTGCTATGGATGAAGCGTTTCCTCTGAAGATTGAGCTACCTCAGTCAACTGTGCAAGATGGCAGCAGGGTGACGATATGTGTCTCACTTTGTGGAAAAGAAATCCCCAATGCTTGGTGGCCAATCCTGCAGTGCCGCTCCACATTCATAAAGATCCGCATAGGGAGATCAATGGAATGACAACAAGAAAATCGAGCTGTTGAGGTTGTCAAATGCCTGTAAACTTTGTGACTGTTTCAGCTAGCTGATTACCTCTAATCCACGTCAATCTGCTCAATAATGCTGCGCAGCCCCGATTTATAACTTGGATGAAGCAGCTTAATTCCTAGCTCCTGCTTCAAACGAGTGTTCAGAACACGCTTCTCGTCCCTTCTGCCCACTCTCTGTACAGTTGACTCTGTTCGATCAGGATACTTGTCCTCTTGAAAACAGCCAGCAAACTTTGTCTTCACCAAGTCCTCTGCATACTCGAATACTTCTTCCCTGGGTGCTGGATCGTCATCGACAACATTGTATATTTTGCTGGATGGTACAGAGGAGTGCATTCATTAGCAATTACATACATTTTCCAGTATGCATAAGTCATGAAAAGGGGAAAGAAATCAGGGATCCAGCGTGGCTCCACTTGTTCCATGTGTTTTCATCTGACTGTCATATATTCTGTTGTCATAATAAAGTTGCTCCCATTATGTGTCATCTAGCGAAGTTTATTAGCCAGGATATGATTTGGAGGGATCTGAGAGATAGAAGGTGAAAGAGACAAGGATTGGGACTATGATTGGTGAATTGTTGCTTTGACAGGAATAAGTTTTGATCCAGAGAATTGACGAGGCACGTAATGCCAATCCTGGAAACTTGTTCATTAAGAGTACAACACTATGGCCACACAACCCGTTTAGGTTGTTCTCGGCTCGACGAATCTATGGTTTTTACGTACTTTAGGGCCATTTCTGTGCTGGGCCCATTTTCCATTACTTGTGGGTCCATATGTTAATTCATTATTATTTTCTATTTAATTCCAATTAGTCTTACTTTCTGAATTTATTAGGGTTTTTCCAGGGTTTGAATGGTTCTTAATGCTTTAATGGACCATTGCCTTTTCTCAGAATATAGTAGTAGTAAAAGTTCTATCAATTGTGTTTCAAGTCTGTTTTGCCATTCTGTGTGCACACAAGAATTATTTATGATTTTCCATTTCCACTGTGTCTAATTATTGCCCTCAATGCCACCTCCCCCACCCCACCCCACACCACCCCCCAAAAAAAAAAAAGAGCACCCTAAGAAGGAAGCCACAGGGACAATGGAAAATCTTAATTTTTCAAGTTTTGGACTTAAGATAATGCATGACAACAATAATATGTTAAAAAAATACCTTGAAAACGGCACATAAATACCAGCTCTGAGTGCTTGACAAATGTCATCAACGTGAACTCTTGATGTGTATTGCCTTGATAATCTCATCTTCTGACTGTCCGACATAGGGTTTCTGCTAATTATTGTATCAAGGGCACTGCAATGACGAATTTAAGAAAATCAGATTAAGTGAAAAGTGAAAGAAGCAATGGATTTAGTAGCAAGCAACAGTCACCAAGCAAAAGTTCAACTAAATCATCATCCATCGCCAAGCACGTTTGCAAAAAGGAGGTAAAGTGAACTACAAAATGAAAAAATGAAAAATGATTTAGAACATCTCAAATCTCGACATCCACTGATTTCTAGAGCATGAAAAATTGTACACCGATAAAGTTTAGAGTAGCTCTGTTGTCTAATAACTAAAAAAGCCATGTTACATCATGCCAAAAATATCCACAACCTTCTTCCAGGGCCATATATGCCTCCAAGTCGGAGTACCAAGGAAGAAATTCCAAGATCGTGGCCCATATCTAGCCATCCATTTTCAGCATGTAACCTCATTCTACCCAACTCAGTTGAAGGATTCGCTGGATAACTGCCGCAAGATATCATTAGTCTTTGGCAATTAAGTAAATTCATCTTACAAGAATCCAAAGGTGGTCATTGAATACTCACTCCTCATCCACCCACGCACCACCACAATCTCCATACACACCTATTAATCAGAAAGAAATTTACACAACCAAATGACATCAAGAAGCATGGCTAGACAGAGAATTGTACCAAGAAAAAAGGTCCTGGGTTGAAGTAAAGACACATTAGTCTATATGCAAGCGTTTAAATTTTTCCAGATATATCAGTGTAACATCATTCTACTTTTAAAAAACAGGACAGATCATTCCAAAGTCCAATGTAAGATGTTAATGCAGGCTAAATTCTGGAACTGGCCTTTGGATTTGCCTTAGACGCTTAAACATAGTAGACTACTAAATGCCTCGAGCCTAACCAAGGTCATAAGTCAAGCTAACAAGGGCACCAGATGCATGATCCCCAATTATAGCGACTATGGAGAGTACTATTCATCCTGATCATTTTACTCGAACTCTAGAGCAGCAACAGCAGTAAATAAACCTGTCAAGGCAAATTAAGCTATAATTGAGTTCATTAAGCGACACTGATTCATCTTCTTTTTAACTTCCATTGTCACTCTGCTCTCTCCATCACTTCAAATGGACCTCCAGCTAAATTTTGTAAGTTTTGCAGCCTATTATCAGTGCTACAGCCATGTAAGCATTAGAATCAAGTTGATGAATCCATGTTTCTTGGATATTAGCATTAAATTGCAACCAACAAGTTTTCTAGAAGGCCCAACCAATCAACAATTATTTTCATTTTCCTCAGTCTTTTGCCCTCTATATGTATGTGCGAATAGGCGAGTGGTGTAGAAAATGTGCACCCGATTCAAATACACCAGTTAGATGATGCAGGGGGTATAGTCATGCGAGATCATTGAGCAATTCAGAAGAATGCCAGGTCAAGAACATTGCACAGTGGCAGCAGCATGTGGTCTGCATCTTTGTAATGATGTCCTCTTAATATTCTAAGCAACACCCATTCCAACATGTACATGTTATGCAGAGGATCCACACATCAAAATAATTACATAAAGAGGAAATAAAAGTGCGTATATCCAAATGCTAAGATGATTTGCTTGATAATGATGTACAACTAAGCACTGTTCCAATTCCAAATGTAATGTAGACGTACTAGTAGATGACAAATAACACAGCCATTGCAGATTTCCGTCTCTCAGCACATGCTCGAGAAATTCTTGGTGTTGTAGCATCTACAAAATAAACAAGCAGCCAAAGCAACCCAATTAGCCGACATTGGGATTCATTCATTCATTCACATTCCGGAAGGAAACTAACACGCAACCAGGAGAATGCCTGACGTACTGGGTCGCCAATGCCCCTCACTGGGGGGATAGAAACAAGAAGGTGAGTATAATCCTTCAAAATGTCCAGAGTACTCAACCTGAAAAAGCAACATCAAGACGCAATTGACTTCAAATTTGACTCACCACTTCGAAGAAAACATCTTAGGCAACCCAATGAAAATGCTATAGCATAAAGGGACACACAAGTTCAAAGTTCTTATTATTACGCGATTCTCAGTCTTGGAGACAGAGGCCTCCGCGTTTGTCATATCAATGACCCGACTCACGCTGCCATAAACAGCTTTGACTTCGAAGATTGAGGATATAGCAAGGAACGGACACTTACTCTGGTTCACTCGCGTCCAGAACGCGCGCATCCAGACCCTCCTCTTCAAGCTGCCGCTTCTTCTCCAGGCTCCTGCAACTCCCCGAGACAGCCCTAGCCCACAATTCACCGAACAGATTATACGCATCCTGTGAAGCTAACCGAGCTTAAAGCTTACTCACGAACTCCACTCGACCTTCGAACAGATCACGGAAGGAGAGTGTACCATCCCTGGTCCCTCATGTGCAGCGCGAAGAACCGGCCGACGTAGCCGACGCCGAGGATGAAGAGCCGGCGAGAGAGCTCCCGATCGAGCCCGGCTTGGGATCGAGGAGGAAGAGGAAGCGGACGCCGATTGGGCCCCGCAGCAATTGACGTCGCTCGGTTGGGATCGAACCGAATCGGAGCAGTCGCGGAGAATCGGAGCGACATTTTCCGGCGAGTTGCAGTGCGGGAAAGGGAAGAGTAAATTGAATTTCGAGGAAATTGAATTTCGCCGTCTTGTAATGTAAACATCATCATTTTAAAGGGGAAAATAGGACATTCTAGTATTAATGGCAATTGACGCTTGGTATCCATACTCGATTAATCAACCACTAGAATATTGGATCAAATCACAATAATAGAAGGCCACGTGTTCAAACACCATTTCGACTTAATATTATAAATAAGGAGGTTTGCATCGTTATCAACGGTTTCACCTTGTATATTAATCGTTTGACATGCATATTGGACTAACATCTTCAACCCTTAAAATGATTCTTATAACAAATGAGAATTGGCCATTAAATCATAAAAATCAACATGATCCAACATCAATAAAAGCATGAAATGTCTAAAGATTGGCTTGGTATCACTGTTGTGATTTACCGAAAACATGCATAAGTAAAATTAAATAAAAAATTCGTAGCAGAAGACGCGCATGTATATATCTCCAAAGTATTGCCTGTACATTTTAATAAGAAACATGTTGAAACGAAAAGGAAGGTTAATTGCATTACCCTTGTACTGTGCCTAAAGTTATTTGGTTATGATGTTCTTCGGTTTTGTACTACAAGTGTCCAATCTCCTTGCAGTGTGTCTAAAGTAATCAGGTTCTCATATTTTTCAGTTTAAGCCCCACAAATGTCGGATCTTTAGTTTAGACACATTGACAATCACACATCAAAAGGTAAAGAGAAATTTGAAAGAGTTCACCACTTCAATTGTGCTAACAATTGTTTGTGTGTGAAAAATTTGATTGATTATTAGTCTCAAATGCAATTTATTTAAATAAATTTGACCATTAACTTTGAAACCATTTTAGAATCGTAATTTGCCCATTGAGTTTGAACCAGTTTCAAAGTCCGAATGAAATTGAGCATTAATTCGGTCATGAATACGTAACCATGATAGAGCACTACTCCAGACATTAATTCTGTAATCATTACGGAGCACTATTCTAGGCATTAATCCTATAATCATCACAAAGCATTATTCCATGCTTTAATTTTGTAACCATTAAGTTTAAAACCATTTCAGATCATTAATTTGATCATTGGTTTTGAAACCATTTTAGAACATTAATTTATCCATTGATTTTGAAAATGTTTCAAATTATTAATTTGGCCGTTGATTTTGAACCCATTTAAGATTATTAATGTAGCCATTGATTCTGAACTCCTTTCATATCTTTAATTTGGCTGTTGATTCTAAACACATTTCAAATCTTTCATTTGGCCATTTATTTTGAACTCGTTTCAGAATGTTAATCTTTAGCCCAACTTAATTTGATTGGTGCAATTGCAAATATATTTGCAATATTATATCTCCCGTTCAAAAGTCATTCTAAATTGGTTCTACTATGTGATATTCATAAGTTAGTCAAGTTGGCAATAGAACTTGTGTGAGAACTGATTGTCCAGATCAATCTCTAGATCCTTCAAATCATGAGTGACATTTAACAATATGTTATAGCTACTTATATAGTGTGAACGTTTTAAGAACATAACTAATCGGTTAGCTTTGTGTACTAGGCTATGGAATTGTTTGTTAAGCTACCAATCTGATCATATGCACAAACCTAATTGAGATGTATTTCAATGAGACATAAACTATTCATTATCGATTACACCCAAGCTGAGGATTTCGATAAAAAAGTCATGATTAAATCATATAGGATGTAATTATTGTATCATGTATATCGCATGCATATGCCTTCATATATGAACAAACTATGACATCAAGTATAAAGACAGTTCGACGAAGCGTCAATATAAATACTTATGAACCATAGCCATCCCCCATATAAGTCAACACCATGCCTCAGGTCTAAGGATTATTTACACAAGACCGAAGCCTAATTGATAAGTTATTGAACTTGCTAAAATCTTTCATGTTGCTAATCATTTTGTGCATGTCACGTTTAGTGAACTTATCCAATATAATCACTTGTGTTCTAGCTCGGGTATCGCAATATCTAATGACTTGTGACTTCCTTGGATATTTGCAAAATTTAAAGAAGAAAAATGGATTCTTCTTCTTATTTTTTTTAATTACAAATAATTATTACAAAGAACATAACATATAAATATGGCCTAGGATAGCTAGAAAATGGCAAGAAGTAATAATAGATTTCCTACTTCCTAAGTCTAGTAATTTACTTCCTAATTCTAAGGATTCAGAAATAAAAATAAATGAAATAAATGGAAAGAAAATGATTTCATATTTGAAGATTATCTTTGAGATCTCTAGGAGGCAATATCTGGTCGAGTATGCGACAAATAGATAAGTTTCCCTACTAGCTGCTAGTATCTCGATGTATCAATAGGAACCCCATCTTTGTCATCTCTGAGTTTCTAATTGCCATCTATCAAAGTTTCTACCGGTCTACAATTACTCATTCCGGTTTCCTTTAGAAGATTTAAGACATATTTCTTTTGTGAAACTACAATTCCCTTTTTCGATTGAGCTACCTCCATTCCAAGGAAATACATTAGAGTTCCCAAATCCTTGATCTCAAACTTAGAAGCGAGACATTCTTTCAACATGATCATCTTGGCAATATCATTACCAGTGAGAATGATGTCGTCCATATACATTATTAGAATTGTAACCTTCCCATCACAAGAATGCTTTACAAACATGGTATGATCAGCCTGTCCTTGAACATAACTTATTTCTTCATACACTGAGTGAACTCAAATTAGGCCCTTGATGACTGTTTTAGTCAATGTAGGGTGCGTTTGGTAACATTTCTGTTTAAAAATTGTTCTAGGGAACAAAAATAGAAAAAAAGTGTTTTTGTTTCGGGGAACAATTTTTGAAAAAATAAAAGCGTTTGGTAAACTTGTTCCGATAATAAAAAATGAACAGAAACACATTTGGTAAATTTGTATTCTTTTTTTATTTCTTTTAATATTTTAATTTTCTTTTATTTCTTTCTTTTTTTCTTTTTTTCTTCTTTTGGCCGGTGGCCGGCCTCGGCCATGGCCGGCGACCGGCCGACGAGGGCCGCCGGCCTCGCCTTGGCCGGGTGAGCTCGAGCTCGCCCAGCCTTGCCTCGAGCCGGGCGAGCTCGAGCTCGCCCGGATCTGCGAGGCTCGGCCTCGCCAGGCCACCACCGGGCGACACGGCTCCGGAGGTGGCCCGGCGAGGCCGAGCCTCGCCGGATCCGGGCGAGCCCGAGCTCGCCTGGGACCGACGACACCTCGACAAGGTCGCCGGCCCTCGACGCCGGAGAGGATGACGGTGGAGAAGCCGGATGGTCTCGAGACAGAGGCGGCTATTGGCGCCGGAGAGTGGGAGGCGCCGGAGAAGACGACGGTAGAGAAGATGCAAGAGGAGAGGCGGTGTTCGAAGGGAGCAAGAAATAGAAAATAAATTTGTTCCTTTTTTGTTCTTCAAATGTGTTTCAGAAATAAGAAACAAAATTTTTTTGTTTCTTATTTCTGTTGCACATTTGTTTCTGGGAACAAAAAAACAAAAATGAACAAAAATGCACTCCAAACGCGTTTTGTTCCTTTTTGTTCCCAAGGGAACAAAAAAACAGAAAAAGTATTTAGAAACAGAAAAAAGAAATAAAAACAAACGCAGCCGTAGTGACTTCTTCAATCTACATACCTTTGATCTAAACATTCTTTCAAAGCTTGGGGGGAAATCCATGTATACTTCCTTTAAATCTCCATTCAGAAATGCATTCTTCACATCTAGTTGTTGCAGAGGCCAATTAAGGTAGGCTGCAAGTGATGGGAGCACTTGTACAATGCTTAGTTTTGCAATTGGAGTGAAGTTCTCAAAGTATTCAATCCCATAGGCTTGGATGAAAGGCAACCAATTGAGCTTTATACCTTTCGTGGGATCCATCGAATCTATACTTTGTTGTGAATACCCACTTGCATCTAGCTGTGGTCTTATCCTTGGGTAGATCCAACATATCCCACGTTTTATTTTTTGCTTCATCTCATCTCCTCAAGAACCTGTAGAGCATCCAACACAGCTTTTGGAATCTCTACACATGACAATGTTGTGATAAAGGCGCAAAAATTGGATGAGAGGTTTTTGTAAGATACATAATGAGCCATAAGATGTTTGGTACAAGACCTAACTCTTGTAGACTCATTTTTTTTTACTAAGATCAGGCTGGACAGATTGAGTTGTAACATTACTTGACCATTGTATGGAGTTTTGGTCATGCCCTGTTTTGGATCGATGGCACTTTAAGCGAGAGGGAGACTCATTTCTTTGACTTTTGTCTCTTCTCACGTAGACTTGAGAATAGGATGAAAGCTTGGTATTCTCGATACTAGTTTCACACCTGATATGCCTGCAAGTACAATGAGATGCCAATATAGGTGGACCCGAATTTTCATTATTTAAAACATTTGATTCAAAATCTGGTATAAGGGTTGCATGAATTGGAATTTTAGGAAGAGAATTTTCAGGTTCTGCTAGATGAAAGGACTCTATGAAGGTGTTGTGTGAATTTGCACTTATTCCAACCTCCACCCACCCCCCCCATGCCACACGAAGATGAGCTCCAAAGAAAAGTGAAAATAAAAAGGGGTGACATCCATGGCAACATACATTTTTTTTTTTTTTTTTTTTTTGGAAATCGGGTTAAACCATCTATACCCTTTTTGTTAGAGTGCATAATCAACAAACACACATCGATCGAGTTTTCCATGATTTCTATCTTGGATATGAATAAAGGAGGTACAATCGAATAGTTTTTAGGGAAAGGTTGAAGCAAGTCTAGAGGTTGGATAGGTCTTCTGAAGGACTCCTAGAGGCATTTGAAACCTTTACATTTTGGAAGGCATCTTATTGATAAGATATGTAGATAGATGTAAGAAGAGCTTCACTCCATAGGCATGTGGAAACTTTAGTTGTGAAGAGTAGAGCTCTAGCTACTTCTAAAAGGTATTTATTCTTCCTTTCTACCACCCCATTTTGTTGAGGGGTGTCAGGACAAGAACTTTGATGCACAAGTCCCTTTTCCAAGAAAAACTATCCCAAAATTTTATATAAATATTCTTTCCCACTGTCACTCCTAATAATCTGGATTGGCACTTGGAATTGTGTTTATATCATGGTGTAAAAATTTTTTCTACTTCATATTTCTCTTTCACCCTCATATGATCATCAATAAATGTGACAAACCATTTCTTTCCCAAGGATGTAGGAATTCTAGATGGCCCCAAATCTTAGGGGTGAGCATGATTCCTAGTTCTAGGGAGGGAGGTTCCAGTTTTGAGTTCCCTTTTTTTCAAGAATTGGTAGTTCCTGGTTCAATTCCTAGTTCTAATTAGAATTGGAACCAAACCATAATTGGGAACCGAAATCGGGATTCCTAACATAGAAACCTAACTTTTCTTCTCTTCTTCACTTTCCCTTCTTTCTATTTCCTTTGCAACGCTCCACCCTCGAGTCACCGACAACCCCATGCTGCTTGTTGCCCTCGACGTCGCCGTCATGGTCCATGACGTCGCCATCGTCGTTGCCACTGCTCTGTTTGACGATGCTGTTGACTTTTGGTGTCACGCGTGCCGCCTCCCAACGACGAGCTACTGCCGAGCTCCTACCGCGATGTTGCTGTTGTTCCACCGTTGGTGGTCCTCAACCTTGCCCACTTCTCTAATCTCTCCCTACTCCTTGAACACGTCCTCCTCGATCTCTTCTTTGTAAGCTCTCTCTCTCTCTCTCTCTCTCTCTCTCTCTCTCTCTCTCTCTCTCTCTCTCTCTATTTGTGGGTTCTGTATTTGGGTTTTTCTTTGTTTTATCTTGTTTTCGTATCTACAGGCAGAAAGGTCAGAGCTTGAGCCGGGCTCAGGTTGTCGATGGTTTTGGTGTCTATGGGTAGCTGATCGTTTCGAGGATATGGTCTAATCGGTGTTGAACGAGGACTGCCGTTTGCTGGAAACATTTGGTTCGTGATCTTGTTAGGCATTTGCTTTCGTTTGATAAGTGAAAGTGCCTTTTGGGGGTTTGTGGAAATTGATTTGTGTGAGAGTTGCTAATTGTTGGGTTCACGCTTGTGAGAGAGATCTGATGAAGATGGAAAGATTTGTGTCATAGGAAGTAGACGATTTATTGGGTTCACACTTATTTTGTAGTTCTGTTTTATGAAGGAAACTATGGCATGTGTGATGGTATATGATCTCTCTCTAGATTCCCTTTTGTGCAAAGTGGTAGTTGGAGTGCACTTATGCAATCTGCATTGGCAGAAACTTCTGGTGATAATCAAATAGTTCAGGAAGAATGGAGCGTTCTCAGTGTTCAAAGTGCTCAACCTTAAATTAGTAATTTGAAGCCTCTTTCAGAGAATGAAAGCACCAGTCAACAATTAGCTTGGGGTGATGACACCTTGCACTCTTCCTTGTTAAGTTTGAGATCTAGGCTATTGGTTGAAAATGTTGTGAAGAGTGGTGGTTTCACTAGTGTTTCGGATTTTCAACAATCAAATCTAAGGGCCCTTCATGGACATTGGTCTCCTATTGTGGTCTAGCTTTTTCTTGCGCACCACATGTGGGACAGTAGAGAGATAACTTAGACTTGAAAAATGTCAAAACTGCATGCCTTTACTTTTACCATTTGGGAAAATATGCATTCATTTTTTTGTAAATACAGTCTTTTATGTTCTCTAGGCTTAACCTGATTGTCCAATAAATAGAGGCTCCTGCAACCTCTCGAAACTCTGGAGTGGAAATGGGAACACATCACAATGGACTTCATTTTGGGCTTATTAGGAAGTCAAAGAGGAAATGATTCCATTTAGGTAATCATTGACTGGCTGAGGAAGTCGGCCCACTTCCTTGCAGTTCGAAAAGACAAAACATCCAAAGAATATGCCAAGCTATATCTTCGGCAAATAGGTCATCTACATGGAGTTCTAGTAACCATTACATCATATTATGACCCTAAATTCACTGCCATATTTTGGCGAAGTCTTTAGCATGCTATGGGAACCAAACTTTAGTATAGCACGACTTATCACCCTCAAACGATGATCAAACTAAAAGGACCATCCAAACTTTGGAGGACATGCTTCGAGCTTGTACCCTAGACTTTAAAGGAAGTTGGGACGAGTGACTACACCTCGTAGAATTTGCTTACAACAATAGTTATAAGTAAAGCATCGGAATGGCACCATTTGAAACCCTTTAGAGTCGAACTTGTAGAACTCCAATGTACTGAGATGAGGTTGGAGAAAGGAGGATTACTGGTCTAGCTCTAGTTCAACTCACCATAGAAGTTGTGCAGGTAATTCGAGATAAGTTAAGAATTGCCTAAAGTCGCTAGAAAAGCTATACGAATAAGTGTCGTACATCGCTAGAGTTTCAGGTAGGTAACCATGTGTTCCTCAAAGTGACACCAATCATAAATGTGTCACGATTTGGGAAAAAGGGGAAACTAACCCCAAGGTATGTAGGACCTTTTGAAATTCTTAAAAAAAATAAAGAATTTAGCCTATTGGTTGGCTTTACCGCCGAGATTTGCTCAAGTACATAATAAGTTCTATGTGTCGATATTGAGAAAATATGAGCCCGATCCAGTACATATGCTGAACTTTGAAGAATCAAAGTAGATGATTGAGTGTCGTACGTTGAGGAGCCTAAGTAGATTGTGAATTGGAAAGAGACTTAATAAAGTCAGTCCCTTAATATAGGTCTCATGGCAACACCATGGCATTGAAGAAGCAACTTGGAAATGTGAAGAAGTTATGAAGCCCTAGTACCCATATCTTTTTGGATGATCGGGCACATGTTTAAAATTTTGGGACGAAATTTTTGTAGAAGGAGAGAGTTGTAATATCCTCGATTTTGACCCTTATTTTGGCCCAACTAGTAGACCAAGGACCGATACACCTATGATGAGATTTAGCCATAAGCCAGCCCGAGGGCCAGTCATGAGTCAATTGGCCATTCAAGGATCTACAACCAAAAGTATGACTATAGAGTGAGGTGAGAATCAGCCGTGGGATGATCACATACCATCATGGATCGGTGGACCATCATGGCCTAATTCAGTCAAAGCATCGGTCGCAGGTGATTTCACTCGATTGTTGTGCCGGTCATAGATGACCATGAATCGATCCAATACGATTGTGAATTGAGACGGATTGATCAATCCCACACAAATTACATGACAATCGATAATCGACCATGAACTAAGTAAACTCAATGTGGATCAATTTCGAATTCGCTATGACTAGTGACATAGGACCTTGAATTGGCCACTCAACTGGCTATAGGACCGATCAGTTGACTCAAGGATTGGCCATAGGACTAATCATAAGGAACTAGTCCACAAATAGGTTAGAAGACCAATCGACTAGGTCAGGACCTCACCAACAAACCTAGCTGCTACCCCTTTTTCTTGGTAAAAGGGAGCTCAAGCTCAATTTGGTCGATCAAGCTTGATGTGTCCAGCTCCATTTGGGTATGGCTTAGGCACGAACATCAAACCAACTAATATGGTCAATCGCGGTCAAACTTGATTAATTCCTGCCAAATGATAAGGCCTTCAAAACTTAGATGTTTTTCCAAGTTGCATTTAAAAATTACGTCGCGGAGTAAATTAGAACTTTGTATTACTCCAGCAGTAATATTCCTCAATCAAACACAATATCGGAAGTACCATTCAAGAAATCACCAAATGCTTAAGAATCACAATTAGAAAAAGCACAATGAAAAAGAATAGAAGTGAAAGACCTTGGATTCAAGGTGAGACGAGCAACTAGGTTCTAAGCGAAGAGAGAGGCATGCCTGGTTCTGAGTGAAGAGAGAAGCGGGCGTGAGAGAAGCGAGCAACCATTGAACAAAGAGAGGCAATCTTTGAAGTTGTAGAGAAAAGCAAGACCTTAATTCGAAGAGCAGAGCTAGACTAGAGAGGCAAGCAGCTCCTTGAAGTAGAGATAGGGTTTCTATTTGTAAAGGGTTAAATTTGGAATTTTAATAAAATTGTAAGGGCAACAAATTTATTTTTTTTCACTAATTGGCTCCTCAGCATGCCGAGAATGCTAAAAAGCCCAAGGCAGCCTCCTACTTGCCTTGGGCTTTTAGTCTTCTGAAGGCTAACTTTTGCCTATTGAGGTTTGCAAAATTTTTCCCAAACACTCAAATTTTGGCCAGTGGAGCTTTGGGTGCCCCTTCCCATGACCTTTCCCAAATGTAGTCGAACTCTCCTCATCAATTGATTCACTATTTTCCTTCTCCTCCACATATTCCTCCATTATACCCACATTTTCCATCAACTTCTGAATCCAATTGCCATTGCAAGAGAGGTCATCAAATGTTCCTTCCTCTTCCACCTTACCGTCATGTACCAGGATTATCCTATCTACTTGTGAAAGAAAATGAAGCTGATTTGTGACAAGAACTATTGTTTTCTTGCCGAGCTCTCCTTTGATGCACTTATCAAATACCTGGAGATGAGCCATGGAGAATTAGCAAGAATGAGCAAGAAGCATCTAGTGCATATACTGGACAAGCTGAAATCACCCAAAGACAAAGTTAAGATATGGAGTCAGGGAAACTGGAAGCAAAATCTGCATCCAAGTTGCAACGCATCCTTATCTGTCTGTACACG
This sequence comes from Eucalyptus sp. ANBG9806169, assembly GCA_014182395.1. NCBI lineage: Eukaryota > Viridiplantae > Streptophyta > Magnoliopsida > Myrtales > Myrtaceae > Eucalyptus > Eucalyptus sp. ANBG9806169. The sequence continues at coordinate 37,309,636 of CM024575.1, forward strand.
CTCTCATATAATAACATCCGCACCTGGAGAGTACGCTTTTACTTCTAAATCATGAACTCTTTAGTTTTCAGAACTTCTGTGCATCTACGGATAACTATCATGGAGTATATTAATAAATTGCAAAGAGAAGATACACAACCAAGATGCGTTTTGTTATAACACATATACGCATGCAACTTAAGCTTGCATCTCAAAATCAGATTGCTTTAATAATTCAGAGGGTGAAAGACAGGCAAAAACAATCTTATAAAGTTCATGAAATTGCATGACTACAAGAAAAAGGATCTAATAACAGTAGGTGGAAAATTCTAAATTCATATGTTCATGCCATCTTAGACATGATATAAGATCAGAAGGATTTTTTTGTTTTTTCAGCAAAATTAAAATTAGAGACAATGAACGTAGAGTAAACTTATTTAGGAGAATTACCTTTCGAGCAAAATCTGCATCTAGAGCACGTAGTCGGTCATCAAATATGTAGACATTTGAGTAGTAGATGGCCCACGCCATAGAAACTCGCTGCTTTTGTCCACCACTTACATTCAACCTTTTCACCTATCTCAGTTAGATCACCACCCTGCTTTTGCTGATATTAGTGATGTCTTTCCTTCTCCACTACTACCAACACTCGCAATGAAATTGCCTACTGGAACATCCAAGTTTATATCCGACAGTATGGGCTCTTTGTCTTTACAAGATCAAGCACTTCAGAGGTGTATATAAGCAATTGCAAAGAAATAGACAATTGCATTTGCAAGAGTATTTTGCCTTTTCCATTAGACAAAGGCTACAGAGTACATGGTAAGGGAAGTTGCCACTTGCTATAGATTGCCTCTGGCTATAAAAACATCCTAACGTACATATTGACAAGCAGATGGTAGTCTCTTGCTTATTTAAGGAGCATGATACGAATGCTTATGACAGATCTCAGCTCTTTTTCATTAAATCTTCTCCTCTTCTATAATCATTTCTTTCAATTTATCTATATGTTTGCTCTATCCAGCACACAGCTAATCAATATGGAGTAAAAACTGCATATTCAAGGCTCAGAGCACAGAGTGCTTTGCTCAATAGTACCCTAACATTTGCACGCGCACAGTTCTGTCATCTGCAAAAACCAGTTGTTATAAAAGCGATGCTTGTACTCATATGCATGCATACACAGGAACTTCAAGTTAAAAACGAGAACTTCGCATCACAGGAAAAGTTTCCATTGTTGATGGTTATCGCTGGTAGTCTGGAATCAAGAGGTGGGCAAGGCAAAAGAATTCTTTCCTCAGCTAACACAAGCTCCTCCAGTCGCTTCAAGGATACATATGCATTTACAGTCTGCTCGTGTAAAACATCATTAGAGGCTAGAAAAAATTATGGAAACACTAAGAGAGGGTTAATCATGACAATACCAGGGACAACAATGAAGTGCTTAACAAGAAAGACAATGTACAGATGAAGTACATTTATGGAGATTGTAAATTTCCCCTATTAGAAATATTATTAGAGATATTATTAGATATTAGGGATATTATTTGGTGTTTCATTATTCTTTAAGATAGTTAATTTCCTTTCTTATGCATGTTGTTTGGGTATAGATACCCTCTTTTAATAATTTTTATAATGAAGTCAATTAAGTAAATACATAGTATTTATAATTTTCTCTCTCTCTCTCTCTCGAAAATCATAGAATATTTAAATGGTATAAGAGCAACCAAGAGAGAAGTCAAATCAAAACTCAAGTTTGACACCTTGCATCAAGATGCGAAGTCTTTTTGTAATCATCCATCAACTCAAATACGACAATGCAAAAAGTCCATCCACCAACCCATCTGTCCGGCCACATTTATTCACTCGGACAATCATAATAACAAGACCTTCCTTGCCGTGGATTTTGAGTATGGCCAATCTATAGACTTTCGGGCAGTAAACCACAATACTACTAAAAAGTTTAAACACCTCCACATTTGCCCAAGAGCAATAGCATCATATCCACTCCTTATTCTCTCACAGCGGAAAAATGCACAAAAATCTAATCCAAAATCATAATCCCATAAAGATAGCATCTGCTTCGGAGAATTACCAAAAAAGTCCTAAACCTATTGTAATTGTGCCAATTCAGTCCTAAACTTTTTTTTTTTGGTCAATTTAATCTTAAACCTTTTACAATTGTGCCAATTCAGTCCATCCGGCCAAAATTGGCTGGCCGGCGCTAACGTGGACGCCGGCGTCCGACGAACGCTAACGTGGCATTTTTAAATATTTCTTTTATTTTTTCTGAATTTTTAAATATTTTTTTGAATTTTTGAATTCTTTTTTTCCCATCTTCTCTTCCCTTGGCCGGCTGGCGTCGGCCGGAGGTGAGGGCCGGCGAGGTTAGCCTTGTTGGCCAATGGCGAGGGCAAGGCCCTGCCAGATCTAGCGAGCTCGACCCTCGCCGGATCTGGCAGGGCCTCGCCCTCGCCAGTGGCCGCGCTCGAAGAGGGACTCACTGAGCCCCACGGTGGCCATGCCATACCCGGCCTTCGCGAGGTCCCCGTAGCCGCACGCGCTGCCGATAGCATCCCGAGGGTCGGCCGCGGCATAGTAGGTGGCCCAGGTGGATTGCCACTCGGAGAGGGAGGAGGACTAGGAGGGCGACGAGGAAGACGATGACGAGGACGATGCCGTGGGCGTGTGGGACGCAGCTGGGGATGCGAGAGCAAGGAAGAGAGCTAGGGTTTGGAGGATCTGAGCCGACGGCGACATCGCCGAAGGGAGACGGGGACAGAGACAACTACAGGGAAGCTTTGATTCGATTCTAGATTGATGTTTCTTTTTCTAGTTTGTCGGCTCCATGGATGGACTTGCGTGTGTGCTCAATGCTCGAGCTCGGAGCTCACTGCAATGAGTGCTCCAGTGGCCGACGAGGCTAACCTCGCCGGCCCTCGCCCTGGCCGGTGCCGGCCGGCCGAGGGAAGAGAAGATGGAAAAAAAAGAATTCAAAAATTCAAAAAAAACATTTAAAAATTCGAAAAAAAAAGAATTCAAAAATTCAAATAAACATTTAAAAATTCGAAAAAAAATTAAAAAAAAATTAAAAAAATTAAAAAAAAAAATTAAAAATGCCACTTTAGCGTTCACCGGACGGCCGGCATCCACGTCAGCACCGGCCGGCCAATTTTGGCTAGATGGATTGAATTGGCACAATTGTAAAAGGTTTAAGACTAAATTGGCAAAAAAAAAAAAAGTTTATAACTGAATTGGCACAATTGCAATAAATTTAGGTTATTTTTTGGTGATTCTCCCGCTTTTGTACTAATGCTGCCCTCGAGATATAGAATAAGTGCACAACAACTTAAGCAACTAAGTCGTACCAACTGAAGTTTCAGAAACCAAATTAGTTTATCAAGTACGTGGATATGTTTTTATGATGGAGATTCTTTTCAAGTAACCTCCGCATGCCCACTCCTAAGTGAAAATGCGTCTGAAGTGATTCTGAATTCGATCCACATGTCCAAGAATATAGATTCGAAAAATGTTAAGCTTTGACCAAACTCTAAAGTAGCTTTTGTGCAAATATACTTCCCTTCTAATCTTGTATACTTGCAAGGCCTATTTCCCCGCAAAAGACTAAATTCACCTTATTTAGGATAAATGTGGTGCAGGAGTGAAACTCAGACAACAAGAACAGGAAAAATTGTGCTCGTGTCGAACTCCAATTTCGCAAATGAAGATTCTAATAAACACCAATATACTTCGCAAACCCATGCATCGACACGAAGCTAAGCTACTCATCCTATTTCCAATTTCTGCACTTTGAAGCTCACTTCTCAACATAGAGGAAGATCCGGGATCCATGGACAACATCTCGAGGACTGCCCGGTCGTGAGCCACCACGGGCCTGTACTTCCTTCGGCTCTGCTGGGGGAATATAAGCCCGAACTAATTCACACACACGGCAAAATACGTCTTCACATTGCTTCTCCCAATCATTTTATAAAATACACGAACAGGATAACACCGTGACAAAAGGAAATCAAAATTTCTATTGTATAATTTTCTAGTTATATTCGCGTGAAAAAATCGGCCGAGGTCACTGACACATAAAACATTCGAAACAGCAAGAGAGCGAAATTGAGTTTGAGTCAGTTCTTTCTAAAGAGAGAAAGAAACACCACTTGGATGCCACGAGGAATTAGCAAAGGAAACGGTTTTAATCACAGGTCGAATTCCTCAACTACTTTAGCTGAGAACGGGGGCAAACACACCATGTTCGATGTGCGATGGCATGGCTGGAGTTTGTGCTAACGAAAGCAAGCGCTGGTAATACAAATGCGCCGCTAATTGAAACAAATATCAAAACCAGAGAAAGAGAGAACTTAGCTCTTAATATTCTGAAGTATTGGGATGACCAACTAGACTCCTCTTGTCAAGGATTTGCTTCATGATTGTTCTATTACCAAAAAGATAAGGTTAAAAGAAAACTTACCCACTTTAGAGGCCCAAAATCCTGAGTAACAGAGAGCGTGAGGTCCTGATTCCAATATGGATTCAAGTAGCTCTTGATTACATTAGTTTGAGAGAATTTACAAGTTGCCAATAACCTCATGCCATAAAAAAACCTAAACTCAAAAGCAGAACAGGATTACACAAAGAAGCATACGTAAGTACCAAAACCTAACAGGCAGTCAAACAAATGTATCTGCCACTACCGCATGCGATTAAGATTTGGTACTTGCTCAAACCATGATTAAAAGAGATAGATAAAAAATGATCTGTTGCGGTATGTAATTCACACAGGATAAGGATATTCTAGGCGTGAACTATTGTGTCATGAGCCAAAACAGAGACAGCAACTAACCTGCTGGCCGAGATTCATGACAACATAAGTATCACTTGATAGCACATCTATGATGGTTAAATTAGTACCCTTTATTATTTTCACCTTCAACAAACCAATAAGGAGTACAATGTATTCTGACATACTTATTAGCACTCCACATGACATTGAGATAAATCTCAGACATGAAACCCGACTGTAGAAATGACCACATCAACTGGATAGAATGACACCAAAAGGGAGAGTAGAATTTAAACTCTCGGTCAATGGTCTGATACCATCTTATACGATTTTCCCCAAGAGTTTAATCAATCAGATTAACACAATGGATTAACTATATAAGATGTTAAAACACGTAAAACTGGTTATGTACCATTAAAGAGCACATATTTGAGTTCCAAACTTCATTGCACTCCATAACATTTTAAACATATGGAAACTCCAATATTTGCCAAACTGCAGATTCAGAGTCAAAAGTTTTCTTAACGGTCCTAAGACAATATGTCATGGCACATACCATATTCCATGTATTGAAAGTTTCTAACATGTGATGGGGTAATAATCTCCTATCAGAAATCATATAAGTGCCATAACTTTTTTATAGCGCTCACTTGAGCGTCACAATTTTTTTCACTTACTTAAATATCATATTGAAGTAAAATCAATCATTTGAGTGTTATTTCCGGCAAATTATCCTACGTGGATTTTTTTTTATTAATTTCCCATCCGAAGTGGATTTTTTAATTTTTAATTTTTCTTTTCCTTCTTTTTTTAGGGTAGATAGGGGTCACTAGCAACCCCTCGCCGACCCTTAAAAAGGGGGAGGAATAAAAAAAGAAAAATAAAAATTCAGAAAATTAATTTGAAATTTTGATTTTTTTTACTTTTTTTTTCCTTGTCCTTCTTTTTAGGGCCAGCAAGGGTCAACAATGACCCCTCACCAACCCCTTAAAAAGGGCAAAAAAAAAAAAAGGAAAGATAAAATAAAATAGAAATTAAAAAAACAAATAAAAAATAAAAAATTTATTAAAAATATTTAAAAATTATTCATGTTAGCACAAACGAAGTCGATAGGATGATCAGCATGCACATATGATTTTCCGGCGAGGCAAATCGTTCATGGCATTCAAGTAATTGATTTTTCAAATTTGTAACAATCAAGTGAGCCAAAAAAAATTATAACCCTCAAGTGAGCATTATATAAAAGTTATGGCGCTTGCACTGTTCTTAATCCCCATTTAATCCGTCTTTTTCTTTTGTAAGGGAACAACCAACAGCAAGGCAACGATACTTGTTTATTGCTAAAAACTAAATGCATAAGATCATGAAATATCATAAGAAAAGAAGCCACCCGGAAAAAGACAGGAAAACCCACCAAACACGTCTCATGTCACCTCCAATTTATTTTATTCAGTTGTCTAACACTAAAGGAAACCAAAAATACTAACTTGCACTCAACCTGCCATGTTTCCCCATTCTTGTAAAACTCTGAATTAGTTCATTGAATTCTGACGGTGAAAGTGAGGGTGACTATCTAACAAACACCGCTTCCACAAGCAGGTTCGAGATCAATACGCTTGTCCATATTGATATTTATGAACAACTCACACGAACGCGCGTCTTGATCTCAAGCTCGCTTCTCAAAAAGAAATTTTGCACTGTCTGCGTGAAAGTTTTGTTGGATGTATGCCCTAAAATTACTATGTAATAGTTACATATTAGGGATTTCAGTTATATTATCATTATTATTATTTAATTAATGGCAATGGCGTATTCATTCATTTGTCTAATTATTTTATATTTATGAATGTGTGGCACCCCAATCCATTAGGGTCGCCACAGTCCGATTTCCACTATGTTTCCTTGACTTGAAGGTCTATAAGTCTTAAGAGTTAATATTTAGTTTTAACGGTCCCTGCGCAACGTAAGGAGTATAGCAGAAGCGATAACGCAATCTCCCCAACTCAAAAATTTTGAAATGATGCACTCTTACTAGACAATTTTATAAGATAAGCCGAGCACTTTTATTTATATAACTTGATGGACATCATGAGTTGGTACAACAAAAGGTCAAGGCTTTTCTAAAACTCGACTATAACCAAAAGTACCCAACTCCACAGCAGCCATATACTTTGGTCCATCAGACAGTGTCGGCAGTCCAAAAAAAAGCTCCATCAGCTACCCGTCACACACGATCACACCCAACCCGGTCCATCGACTGGCGGCGGCGACAACATCCCCATCATGATCCCGTCGCAACGAACATGCACAGATAGGAACTCCTATACCACGGGGCCACTAAGTAGACCCACATCATACATGACTAAGACTCAAACACGGACGAATACCAATCCCGAACACCAACACATATGTGCTCTGAACACGAGTACTCAACATCAACTGGGACGCCGTAAAAAGTGCCACGTGTAATAGGTAACAAAGACATCTCTCAATCTGAAATGATAGTCCCCAAAAGGGGTGAGTACAATCACTCAGCAGTAAAAGATTCAACAAGCTATGTCGAGCATGACAAGATGTCTCGTGGACCTTTTTATCAATCACAAGATTCCACCATCAGCACCATCATATCACATAGCAATTCGAAATACATTCACCTATAGGACAATTTCGTGGAAATTCGAAGCAAACAGTTTAATTTCCATATTCGCACGGTTCTGGTAACAATTCCGAATTAATTACTAAACGGGCTCAGAAAATTATGAAATTTTGACACGTTATCAATGAGACCTATAGGAACAAATTTCATGAAGAACACCAAGTCAGATTCCTTACGTACCAAGGGCAAACATTTCGATTTTCCTAACTATCATTCTGTAAAATTTCCAGGTTTGGTGTTTTCATAGAAAAATCATTTCGGCAGTCATTCCTTGTTCATTTATTCTGATTTTTTGATATGTTTTTCATGAGGATGTGCCCTACAACTTTCATCAAAGGAATCGAAGTCAAATTGTGGCCAGATAATTACAGAAAAATCAAAAAGTTGCCGAGGGTCACACTGTTCTTTACAAAACAGTCCACTAATCTAACAAGAATTTTTCCTACTCCTTGAATTTCGACCTCCAGCATTCATATTCAAATGTATATAAGTACATTACACCACATCACAGCTTTATCATTTCCAAAATTCTCCATAGTTAGATTTCTAAATTTTTTTGTTCCATTTGTAAATTCGAAATTCGCAATGTACGCCCTATTCTCACCTAGTTTTCTTGATCTAACTCCATCCTACTTATCCAAAATCCCACATGCAGCTCTAACATTTCACCTTCCTCACATCTACCAACTCTTCTCTAGGTAATAACAGCATGCAACACATAAGATTGAAGAACTTTTACTTGCCTTAAACCCTTCCACTCGGTGGCTATTCAAAAACGGAGGTTCGGGGGTCACGGCTTGGCCCGACTGGCGACGGGGACCGGCGGCGTCGATGGCGGCAGCTCAAACACGGCAGAAGGAGATCCTTCCTTCTCCTCCCTCGCTGCCCACACTCACACTCGATCTCTCTTCCTCTCACTTGCTCGGTTCACTCCCCTCTCTCGGTTTCTCTCTCTCCCTCTCACTTCCGAAATCCCCTCCCTTTTTGCTCTTTGTTTAACAATTAATCTCTATTTTGCATGTAGGAAATTAAATGAATGAAGATGCAATGGACAAGTGGCTAATGGGAAAGAACAAGTGGAGGCAATGCAAAGACAAGTGTTGAAGGGCATGCTTCCTCCTCTTCCTCCCCCCGCTCCCCTTCTTGGTCCAGTCGACACCCATGGGGGGTTCTTTGGGCTTGCTTGGGCCCGAAATTTTGGGCCCAAGAGTCCTTAAAATAAAGCCCAAAATTCTTATATATATATAAACAATTATTAAGCATTTTATTTCTACCGAATTTAATTTAATATCCCAAAATTAAATTGCTTCATATACAAGTATATACTGAAAATTCTTGCGTGCCGTCCAACATCCTCAAGGTTCTAATTCTTTAAATTTCAGCACATATAATTCTTATGCAAGACTGAATTCCATCCTTTTGGTTCAAAAATAAAATTAAAATATTAATTCGAATGAGCAAATACAAATTAATGCCTGAAAAATAATAACAAAGCCACAATTCGGTGACCGTCACCTATCTGAGGATCGTCTAAATTTTGGATGCCACAGAATGATTCCATAAGATCAGTTACAACTAGACATATTCTTGAGACGTCAATAATATATGTGACGAGTTCATGGTTAGACTAAATCTTTAAGTCGTTCCTGGTCGATGGATTATTGAGTGGATATTAATAATCCTATTGAGACCGGTGTATTATTAACTTATACTTAAGGGAATGATGAGTCACAAGTCATTGGGTATTGTGATGCCTGAGTTAAGAACACAAGTGTTTGTATTAGACAAGTTCACTGAACGTGACGCATATGGAATGATTAGCAACATGGAAGCTTTTAACGTGGTCAATGTCTAATTGTTCATGCTTTGATCTTGTGTAAATAATCCTTAGACCTGAGGCACAATGTTAACTTGTGTGTCGAACAACTATGGTTCACGGGTGCACGTAATGCCGGGTCGTTGATCCGTCTTTATACCTATGGTCATAGTTTGTTCATATACGAAGTTGCACATGTGCGCAATATGGAATATGTCTCCTTGTTAAATGCAAGGTATAATAATGATGTCTTATGCGATCTAATTATGACACTGCATTGAAATCCTCAGACGGGGTTGTAACCAAGAATAAATTGTCTATGTCTCGAATAAAATGCATGTCAATTAGATTTGTGCATATGATCGGATTTGTGACTTGACAAATATTCCATGGTCTTTATTTGATAGGGACATAGTAAGACAGAGAGATTGAATTACACTGTAGCCAAAACTGACAAGTTCATTATGTTCTTAAAGCATTCACACTATCTCGGTAGCCATGATATATTACTAGATGTCAATTATGGCTTGTAGGACCCAAAGATTAATCGGGACAATTAATTCTTTTGGGAGTACTAATGTGTTAGTACAAGTCTTACTATCAGCTTAGTGATGAACCTAGGGATGTCACACACCATAAACAATTAGGATAATGTGGGACAAAAAAGAAATAATGTTGCAAATGTGTTTGCAATTACTGTAATCGAATTGAGTCGATATGAAATTAAATTAAATGAGATTTAATTTAATTTGTATTATAGTCGCGAGCCTACTTGCATATGATGCACTCGCATGCCTAAAGTGAATATATATTAATGTATTCCAAATGCACACATAAAGATTATGTCCTCTTTATAAATGGATTGATTAATTATTTTATTTAATTAATCAATGTGCGTTTCTTTTAATAAAAAATAAAATGAAAAATGAAAAAATAAAGAGGGTGCATCGTGCATGATGGTCAGCAATTGCTGGCCTTGCTCATGCACGATGATCGTGCATGAGCAATGGTCGTGCATGAGCAGTTATATATTTTTATTTAAATTCTGTTTTTAGAGGACTGAAAAAGGGGTTGCTGAAAAATAGAGTAAAAGGTGCGTGTTCTTGTGTTCTTTGAGAGACGCGAGAAAGAAGAGTGTTCTCTCGTTCAAGCCGTGACTATAATACATTAGGGATACGGCGGATTGTCTCCATGAGATTGCTAGCACGATCATAGTGATGAATATCCGAAAGTTCTCTCTTCTGTTCGACGTCCATTGTTGATGTGTCTGAACTAGAGATCCAACGTTTGTAGGGCTTGAATTGTAGAACATCCGAACCAATTCGTATAAAGCGCACTTCGAGAGGTAATTCGTTTAACTCCCTTTTTATATTCAGATTTTTAATTAAAACACACGAACAACTCCTTCGGAGAATCATGTATAAAATATATCATTTTTGTTTTCCATTGCGTTCTTTTTGTTAATTTTACCTATACATGATTCATGAAACCCCCAACAAGTTTTGCCCTTCTTGTCTTGGTTTTGGTCTTCATAATAAAGAATATTAACTTCACTCGATCAGGCGAAATTCTTTGTCTTGACTCGGATCTAGTGGATCGAATGATTTCACGACCATCACATGAGTCCCATTCAATCGATCTGTAAAACTGGGTCCACACAAGGATTATTCCTTAACGAGATCCTCGATGCTGTAACAGCAATTTTAGGCAATTCTCTCTAGATACAAGTTTTTGGTGTTGTACAGGCGACGATGACCCGTTGTGCAATGAATTATACAGGTGCGAAGTTAGCCGTTTGGTGTTTTTGGCCAATCGCATTGAAGAGAAGCCAACCTACCTCACCTATCAAAATTATTTCGTCCTGCACAGTTGACCCGAACGATGCAATTTCACGTTGCTGATATCTCAAACTTGTCCTGAGGGAGTTCTGAGAAACCAGACATCTTCTTGTTCTTCCTCGCCATTCTCCCTCCCTCGTTCTCTCTCCATCATTGCAGTATGAGAAAGAAAAGTTCGGTCCTTTCTCACCAAAACCATCTATCTCCTTGCTGAAATTCCCACCATCTTCTTCTGACACTTCTTCAAATTGACCGAAAGAAGAAGAGAGAGGAGGCCAGAAAAGATAAACAAGAACAGATGGAAAAGCAGGTTGAGAATTTGATTGTAGGTGGAGTCGTTTCGTGGACGATGGCGTTTCTCATGTTGAGGAAGAGCTTCCCGAAACGCTCGTTCGAGTTCTGCAACCGGACGGTGTCGACCCTTCACGCGACTCTGGCCGTAATTTTGGCATCTCTCTCGGTCCAAGACTGGATGTGCCCCATCTCTCCTTTGGCCTCCAGACCGTCTCCCCGCCAGGTACACAGTCGCTGGCTCCTTCTTCAGCGAATCACTTAGTTATCGATATTCTTGAAAGTGCCATTAGCCCGAGTGACGGCCTTGGCGCTACATGTAAAAACTGGAGCTGTGTTGACGGAAGGCTTGGTTACACTCTGTACGAAAAGGTCCAGAACTAGATTCGCATCAATTGAAAGAGGTTGAAGACTTGATTACGTTATGTACATTTTGATGTGCTTTTCTATGAATTGGTTGCTTGTGAAGTTGCTGAATTGCCTTAGCGTTATAAGTTCTGCAATGGTGGGTTTATTTTTATTTTTTATTTTTTTGGATGTCTGCGGGACAGGCGCGAGCATTGGCCGTGACTCTATCGTATCTGATCTACGACTTGGGGTGTGGCCTGTTCGACGACAAGAGAGTGAATGTTGACAATGTGATTCACCATTTGGTCAGTATTACTGGAATCGGTGCAGGCCTGGTTTATCAGAAGGTACTAATCTTTGAATTTTTGAAAAATATTTTCGTTAACATGATCGCTTATAGCGCTTGAAATAATTAGTCATTAAACTTTTTTTCCTCATCAATAATTATTTATGTCTAAACATTATTGTGGATGGTAAAAAAATTTCTACTTCATTCATTTTTATAGACAATACAAGCAAGTCATTTTTAAAAAGATATTTTCTAAATTATTCATTTTTCTCGATACAAACACACCCTTAATTCTGTTTGCTATCCCGTTCCTGTAGAGGAGTTTCTTATTGTGCAAATTATGAGGGTGACAATCAGGGTCATCCGTTTGATTCATGGGAAAGTAGGAAAGAAATCAACACCGGAAGTATCTTTCTTGTCGTGGTTGTTCTGTTTGGCCTGAAGTCGCCCCAAATTAATATGAATTAGGAACCGGAAGAAAATTTTTTTTCAATGATCTGGACAAATCCTTCTCAAAATTATCCTGATAAATGCAGGGGATTTCTTATTTGAAGTAACAAGGACAAAGTACGTTTACTATATACCATAACAATACCGGAAATCAGGGACAATGACTGTATTGGTAAAGAATCATTCGAAAAATGCAATCTTTCATTTGGATATACTTTCAGGAAGAACATAGTTATCCCATCATAGGCCATGATGTGTTCTTGCTGGGCTTACTTGGTACTATGCCCTTGAGAACAAAATCTGTCCGCTGCTATTGCTTGATAACAGGGACATTAACTTCAATCTAGATTACACAAGCATGCTTTCTTTGTTAAATTGCTACCATAGTGCTAATATGCATGTATGTCATTCTTGTGTTATGATATGCCAGTGTGGATCAGAGCTGATAGCTGCCCTGTGGATAACAGAGCTGTCCAGTCCATTTCTCCACATGAGAGAGCTTCTAAAGGAGCTTGGTTATAGGGACACCGACCTCAATTTGGTGGCCGATGTAAGTCTTTTTCATTGTCTGAATCACAACGACAAGCTGTTTCGCATTGCAATAGAAGCAAAAATTTACAGGCTTTGGCTTGAAATTGAGGAACTGATGAAGATGATTATTTGTGCCTCATGGACAAACAGATTGCCTTTGCGGTCATTTTCTCGATAGCGAGGATGGTGGGCGGGCCTTACGTCACCTTCAAGACCCTATCTGCCGACAACCCTTTCATAATCAAGGTGATTGCCAAAATTAAGATGTCCACAATTATGGTCGAACTGGCACCCAACACACTTCTCTTGTTATATTCATGGGTTCATCTGGTCTTTGGCTTCTCAGGCTATGTCACTGGGGTTGCAGCTGGTCAGTGCTTTCTGGTTTTACAAAATTGTCAGAATGGTGAAGTACAAGCTCACGAAGAGAACCGCTTCTAAAAAGACTGCTTGAACCCTGTATAGTGCAAGGACAAACTGCAACGTGAGAGGTAGGATAGTGTAAAAAATTTTAAAGGACCAAAAGTTCGTGGATTCTTTCATGAATTGAAGGGTGGTCAAAAAATTTTCTGGCACATGTATAATCAATTGGATTAGGACCATTCTTTGGCGGTTAGATTGGATAAACTGTGTCTGTTGGTGGATGAACTGAATTCCTTCATTGTCTTCAATGCCTGAATTTTACATTAAAGAGGATCCACATGCATTTTCACTATTATAAAAAAATCTCATGACGGTAGAAATGTTGATATCTGCATTACTCAAGCTTTTCATTCATAAAGCTGGCATTAGTAGTACCACATCCACAATTTAGGCTCAACTTTTCTGGAAAACATAAATCACCATCCCAAGCAGAATCCCCCACATTAGATAAACTGAACTTTCTATTTGACTAATTAACATGGCGACAATTCTTCCTCACTTCGCCGTTGAACCCAATGAGAGGACTGATGTTACCCATCTTGATCATGGACCTGGCAAACTGCTGGAAGAAGAGGCTCTCGTCTTCTGAATAGGCTTTGACCAGATTCATAGTCTTCCCCACTTTTCCGGTTAAGAGCACTTCATCCGAAGTGAGAAGGCCTTTGCCCCATAGTATAAGCTTGAAGTAGGAGTTGTCAAACTTGACCGGGGAAGCAACGTCCAGGGGAGAGATATTGTTGTCACCACCCGACTGAGGGCAAACTGTTTTCAGATCCTGGTAGTAGGTCCTCTCGAGAGTCGCATCGGGTTGGTTGTTCCCATTCTGGTTGTACAGCCTCTGCTTGAAGCTTGAACACCTCGCCACCCCAATTGTGTGCCCTCCTGCAGATACCGAAGATAAAATTCGCAATATGTTATGACAGAATCTTATTATGAAAAGGAAAGAAATCGGTAACAGAAATCAGTTTTCATGTTTTTGCCTTGCTGTAATCAACATTAATTTAGAAAATTGGTGCCAGAGAGAGCCCACCTAATGATTTTTCAGTGCTGAATAATGGGTGGTACCTGAGAGAGCAACGAGATCGGCTTCATTTAGGCCTTGGCGCTGGAAGAGTGTGATGAGATTTTGGATTGTGGAGTTTGGAGGGGGGATATTGTTATTAGAGCCCGTAAGACTTGCTGTTCTGGAGTCCATCCTTCCAAGAGGAAGCTCCCAATTTGGTCCACCGCTCTGTTAAATCTCAACCAAAAATAAAAGAAAAGAAAAAGAAGCTAAATTGTTAGTCAATCTAAGGAAGTAAAACTACAGAAGAAATGTCACTTTCTGATGGTCTTGGCGGTCTTACATGTTCGAATATGGACACCTTTGGTAGGTCTAAACTGGGGATTTTAAGTGGAAGTGACTCACGGTTTTGATCTTGACATTTAAGCATTCAACAAGAGTGAGGAATACAAAAGGAGTATCTAACGTACCAGAACGGTGGATCCACGTGCTGCAAGGGTGACAATATCTGCACAAGACACGACACCAGGGCACACTTCTTCCAACTTGGCCTTGATTTCATCTATCACTTCAAACCCCCGGAGGGAGTTTGCATTAGGCACCGACCTCTTCTCGCTGGCTATGGTCGCACTATCGTCCAGCAGAACTGATGCATCACATCCCTACAACAAATAGCTTGTTAAGCAATGGCTACTTCTACATTGCAGGCACTAAGCAGCTCTAATGGATCCAACCCGACATTTCTTAAGGTAACGTAGGCATATGCTTTAGTCTCTTTGACTTGCACTGGAAGAGGGAAAACGCCCTACTACTGTTAGTTTTCTTATGTGTTAAGAAAGCTCTTGTCATTTTGTATCAATCCCCTTCGATATCTTTCTTGCCGTTGTGAATATATCTTCACGAGTTCTGAAGCAATCATAAAACCGGTTGCCAAACTTGTGAAAATCGAACCTGCACAAAGCAGTCGTGGAAATGAAGCCGGAGCAAGGAAGCCGCCATCCTCGGTTCCCTTTCAATGGCTTGCTCCAGCACCGAAACAACAATGTCATTCACTTGAGGGCACGAGTAAAGATAGTATTCGGGAAACAGGCCATGACCCCCGCCACTTCTGCTGGACCCCCCACCCCAACCAAAGCCAAGGCCCGGGTGAGCCGTGGAAGGTGTGGACAACAGGAAAGCCGAGGCCACAAGAGCAAAGACTACTCTGGAGAGAGCCACCATGATTATGAATGAGAGCAAGGAGTCTGAAGGTGTGGTCGGATAAGAGGGTGTCCTGTAGGATGATCTTACTTATAGGGAGGGAAGTGAAGCTCATCACAATCAACCACTCTTGGTACCAAATCCTCTCACAGTTTCCTAATGTGGATTGCAATGACCATGTCAACTAGTTGTCTTTCTCACACTATGGCATATAGTCGCAGAGAGATGAGGCTAGAGAGGCCGTGTTTCTGGTATTACCTGCTCCAAAGATCACCTCCATGTGGCTCCCCTTTCTAATTGCCATTTCTCTGTTTCTTTTTTCTTTTGCTTTTTCGCTCTTACATCATGTTTGGTACGCACGAATCAGCCACTCCACCTTAATTCTTAATCCTGCGTTTGGTACGAGGCGCTAATTGAAGCGGAATGAAAGTCTAGCCAATGTCGAGAATGTGCTGAGTAGACTCTGTTCTACAGGTGGCCTTGCTTTTGTTGTTTCATATGTTAGGCTTTTCTCGTTTCTTTAGGATCGAGCTTCCTCAAATGAGCATTGAAGAACTGGGCTAGATCAATCCGATCTAAGAAATTTATTTTGTTGTTAACAAAATCAAATCCCTCACTTGAAAAGGAATGCACTTTTCATAACGAAATCAAATCCATTCCATCCGATGTCTTTCCATCACCATTCGATTCCTTTGCATCAAACATCATGTACACGTACAATTTACCAACTTCAATTAGCATATATCTAGTTCTCCATTGACTTTGCAGTCAGTGCAACAAACAAATGCGGGTTATTTTCTCTAGCATTGTCAATCAAAGTTTCCTCAAGAAAAAGTTAATGTAGCAACAGATGGAATTTCGATAGATATGACGGAAGAAGAAGAATACAAAATAGACGCACAAAAAAAGAATTGAAAACATTTACATCAGGTCAACTGTTTATAAAGTCCAACGGGGTACTCCTATTTTTATGTACCACCTAATACTGCACAACATTCTCTAGAAGAAAAATGGTCTCTCTCTCTCTCTCTCTCTCTCTCTCTCTCTCTCTCTCTCATGATGCATTTCATCAGCAGAGGGAGTGCAGGCAGAGGGAAAAGGAATGGGAGATTTAGATGTACTAGGGTGAGGCTAGGATATGCGTAGCTGCCTCATCGGTGTGAGCATCCTTGCAAAGCGCAGCGGAACGTGTGCCTTCACCAATGTCCCGTTCTCCATATATTCCTGTATTTTTAAGGCAAGGAAGGAGCATGATGAATAAACAACAAAACCTAAGGAGACCCTGACAAGATGATTAGGTAACAAACTAGAAGAAGTCGAAGCAGGCAACACTCACGGTCTTCTCCACCATTCCTACTTGATGGATGGTGCTGAGGAGTTCGCCTTTGTTAAATGGGACCAAGGCTTCCACCCAAACCATTGAATCCTGAGAAAATGGAGTGAAGGAAAGAAATACTTCTTTATTTATCATGAATGCATACTACAGTCGAATAATTAAATCGCAGATAAAGGTTTTGACCCGAGACCTTCACTTTGTCCTGAACTGCATCACAGAATTCTTCTAGGCCCTCACCAGTCAACGCGGATATGCAGACAACATCTTCCCTCCTCTCCGCTTCAAGCTGGATCTTTTGAGGATCTTTAGCTTTATCAACCTGTAATAAATGATATGAGGCTAAGGTTTTCATGAGTGATTCACAAATGATTATGTCTTGCCAGGTAGAATTCAATTTAATCGGGTAGGTATTGCTCAACATAGAAAAAACTTGTTCCCATTTTCTTTACTTATATCAGATTCTTTCTGTGACTGATGAACCAAACGGCATGCGGATGGAGTCCATTCACATGTTTTTCTTCCTCTCTCTTGAGACCCATTTTGTATCATCTACTCTTTGGTCACGTAATGTGTTCATCAGAAAATTAACGTTGTGTCACTCTCCTAATTAGCAAGATATTGTACGTACCTTGTTCCAGACTATCAACTTTGGAATAGAAGACACGTCCAACTCTGATAAAACATTGTCCACAGCTTCTATCTGTTGCTCAGCTAGAGGATGGCTGAGTACAAGACCAAATGCAAGTAAATGAAGTTGGCTACCAGATAGCAATTATTCTTAAGAGTTTGCCGAGTATACCTGATGTCCACCACATGCACCAAAAGCGAGGATTCAGATATCTCCTCTAGTGTTGCTCTGAAAGCAGCGACCTGTAAATGTAGTCAAGCTGTAGATAAATTGCAATTCATCACCTAACACAATAGTGAATACCCAGACAAGCATCTTCATTATGATCACACCATAAATAAGCAAAAGTTCGGTTCTTATGATGACAAATTTCACTAAGTTATGAAAATGGACAATAAACCATCTCACCAGCATAGTAGGCAATTTTTGGATGAAACCAACAGTATCTGTCAGTAGAAACTCCTTCCCGTTTTTTATCTGGATGGTACGCATGAAGCCAAATTGTTAATATACTGTCAATGTGATTGTCAGACAATTGATTTAAAATTGCACAAAACTCATCCAGAGATAAATATTTTACACCCTGATAACAAATGACTTTCCTCTAAAACTGACCTGGACCCTTCTAGTTGTTGGATCTAGGGTTGCAAACAAGCGATCTTCAGCAAGGACATTAGCCCCCGTCAACCTATTCAGCAATGTACTCTTTCCAGCATTTGTGTACCCAACCTAAAATGTTTCCGATTGTATTCATACATAACATTCATGAAGGGAACAAATGTCTGTATATACTATAATGAAATCTAACTTACAAGTGACACTACAGGCACAGGAACAGAAGTTCGCCGATTACGGTACTGCTTCCTATGTTTTCTAACAGAGTCCAGCTCTTTCTTGAGGATGCCAATCTATCCACCAGAAGGCATTATGACTTTCAGCATATCCATTACGAAATTGAATGCGGATGCTTCTGATGGTGGCTCAATATAGCCAAAACGTAGTCTTTATAAATTGTCCAATGAGCTGCTTACTTGAGTCCGCAATATACGCTTATCCACTTCAATCTGTTTCTCTCCCATACCCTTCACTTGGCCGCCAGCTTGACGCTCAAGGTGGGTCCACATTCTCGTCAACCGTGGTAATTGGTACTCCATTTGTGCCAATGCAACCTGAGAACAATTAATGAGTTGCAGTGCACAGTTATGAGCATCTGTCATATGAGATGAAGATGCTCTTTAAGCTTCAGAAGACTAGGGAGACAGGAAATCACATACATGGCGAGATCCCAATTATAGTGAAAAAATTTCAATTAAGACAACTATAGTAGAAATGACCAACCAGAAGCACTAACAGAAAGACACTGCAAACTGCTATATAGTGACCAAAAAAGGGAAATTGCCTGCAAGGCTGCTTCATGTGTTGCTGCCCGCTGGTTAAATATATCAAGGATAAGAGCAGTGCGGTCACAAACTCTAACATCTCCACCAAAAGCCTTCCCTAGATTGCGCAATTGCCTGAGTGTTTTCCAACTTAATTGTCAGTAGCATTGATAAGACAAAGGCCATGGAGATAGAACAAGTAATGGTTTGCTTCAGTTCCAGCTGCTAGTGAATGACTTCAGTTCACAATGAAAAGATAGAACTTGCATAATGTGACATGCAATAATCATAAGACAAGAAGAGCATGCTATCAACACGCTCTGAGCATTTAGTCTGAATCAGAGTGTTGAAATCTGCTAAAATAATTCACGTGCAATTCAAAGAACAGGCTCATGCTGAATCCATCAAACCACTCACATACAAGAATCTTGTACGACAATTTTGGAAGTTCAATGACATAAAGATGCTCAGAAGTCTAATATAATATGCCAGAAAATAGTTGAAACTCCTTGTCCTATTTAGGCAATTGAGATCCAGGAAGTGGCACTAGCACCAGGAACTTAGTAAGGGATAGCATTCTTATAACAGTTGCATTGCAGAAATGGGTCAAAATGACTCTAATCGCCTAGAAAGGGTAGCAAGAAAACTGAGAACATGTTTTGCAAATTCTTAAAATGTTAAAAGGACCAATGTAAAGAAGCAATGCTGGCATTATTTTCCATAGTTTTTTTTATAGCATAGTGCCAATTGCATAGGCAACTTGAAGAGGAAGCAAAGGTTGAGCCATCGTTTCTTTTGTCTTAGATCGGTATGAATGGAAGTTAATCGACAATGGGTTGAACCTTACCCTGGCGAAAGCTCATCATCAAATATCACAGTCTCCACATCCAGCGCATGAATTGCACTTTTGATTTCTGAAACCTTCCCCGATCCAATATATGTCCTCGGGTTTGGAGATGATAGTCTGCATACACATTACCAGCAATAAAAACTCACCTAAATCAGATTGCTGAAGGATAATAACAAGTAGAAGTATGGCCTGGAGAGAACTAATATGCAAGAAACATACTTGATAAGTTTGAGAAAGGGACAAGATGAAGCTTAGCACAGTCTGTATAACCATGTACTTGTGGTTCAAGAATGCTTTTTTCTTTTTTAAAATTTTAAAGTTTTGGATTGCCCATATTACAGGATGACACCAGAAAGTGGAGAGACTAAGAGAGGAATCGTCCAATTACCGTTTGAGATATATATACTTGGAAGTCAATAGTGGGATATCCTAGAGTAAGGCCTAATTCATGGAAGGCTAACCACTGAACAGGATGGTTATCCAGATCCCTTAATAATGAGATAAAGAAGTAGTAGTTCATGACAGATTATATTCAGTGGAAGCTCATCTATAGAAAACCGACAGCCAAGAAAATTACATAAGCACAAAAAAGCTAAAAGCATTCATATACTCACTTCTGATATGTAGAACCTACAACCATGAGTCCTGCAGTGTCAGCTAGCTGAGCTAGTTCCTTAAGTGATTCATCTATTCCAAAAGACTCCTCCCTATCACCTTTACGCTCAACACCCACGAGGTATGCCTTCTCTTCAAAGACCTAAGCCAAATACACTGAATCAAATTAACTTAAAACACAAACACTTAAAGAAGAAGCACAAGAGAGATGATTCAGACTGATCACAACAACTAAAAATCAAAACCCACTGGTGGACAACCTGGATGCACTTATCTCCACCAAATTAGAGAGAGAGAGAGAGAGAGAGAGAGGTTTGCACAAGCCCCCTTGAACCCCAAGCTTCAGCTTCTGTAATAATCTGCTCTTTATTGCTGTCATTCCCTAAATTACTAAGCAACTGGCACCTGACATTCTGGTGCTACATTCACATTAACCTCCAAGTTTGCGATCACAAAAGTTATTATATCAAAATTAGTCCTTAAACAATGAACTCTATGAAATCTGACATCATAATTCCACTGCATTCACCTTAACCTCCAAGTACGCAACCACAAAAGTTATCATATTGAAGTTAGTCTTTAAACAATAAACTCTATGAAACCTGACATCATAATTCCACTGCATTTGGCTGATAGACATAAACTATGGAGTCGCCATTCATCCTCAAACAATTCAAACTCATAACAAGAGCTTATACAGCTTAACCATGAACAAATCCACCCTAGGATGTTTATAAGAAGCATGCTAACCATTGCAAATCATAGTGGATGCACTTGTAAAGCAGCAGATCTGGCTAAGCATCATTTAGCGCATTACTGCTTTCCTCATATTATCGATTTCTTAACACGGCCCCAATGCCCCATTGTGTTATCAAAAGAAATGGGAATAAATCCAGGACAGAAGTTCACACCAAAATATTGTTTTAGGGGGCCCCCGTTGAGTAAATCATCAGAAAGTAAATATCTTGCTCGATCCTTATAATTCACTCCCTGGTCATCTTACGCAATATGGACACCTCTTATTGTTCATTTTCACCACTGCACCAACAATTTGTATTCCAGTAATATCGAAAAGTGGAAAAGCTTACAACTAAAAACCCCACAGGCAATAAAAATTCATTCCCTTCTTCATAGACAGCACGACTCAGGTCTGTATTGACTGTTCCATTCGTGACCTTAGCTCTTTCGACCCTTCTTAAGCAACCGGAATGAAGCGCAAACGACTCAAGTCCCAACAAAATGGAATATAAATTAAAAACAAAAGAACAGAGAAAAGCGTACCTCTCTTCCATTCCGCACTTGGAACCTATTATCAAAGCTGTCATCGTCCTCTCTCTTCTTCTTCACTCTGGTTGACGAAGTTGTCCCATCCTTACTGTTATCTCCCAATTGGGTCTCCGCAACTCCATTGAGGGACCCGCCCACCTCGTCGTTCACTCCTTGGGTTTCGATTGCTGGGGCTTCTACTTCTACGGCTATGTTGTCGGGGGATACAACGCCGAGCTCATGTCGGACAGCCTTGGCCAATCTTAAAGGATCGAAAGGTCGTATCTTGAGAGATAACAAGATGGGTCGATTACCATTACTGGTGGGATTCAAGCTCCGCGGGCCGTGAACCAATGGAGACGGTCTGCTGGTGAGAGACGAGCATGATGCCATCATGAGAATTTCTGCTTGTATCGTCTATCCAAAAACAGCAGAGGAGGAAACAAATTCTTGCTTCGGTCACCGGGTGTCCTCCTGCTTTGTTTTCTTTTTCTTTTTCTCTTTATTTCTTTCTGCCTTTTGGTTTGTGGTGTGGTCGAATTATCGAAATTGGTCTGCAATTTAATTAAGTGGGCAGATAATGATATTGGACGTTTCCAAGAAATGGATAATTCTCACAACAGTTCGCGCTTTCGACAGCCCCTCCATTTTAGAAGTGAGCATGGTCTAGTAGACTGGAGCGACAAATGAAACGGACTGCAAACAGAATAAAACGGGGACATGACCTAAGTACTATGAAATTAGGGAAAATTATAAATAAAGACATGAAATATCCTCATTTTTTCAAATAATGGTTCACAGTAAATTTTGTTTCAAAGAATGATATGAAATGGTCAAATCATTTCAAATAAAGACTTAGAAATAACCAAATCATCTCTCAAATAAGGGTCTTTGGCATGCGAGCGACTATTTCGGCCATCAGAAAAAAGGGTATTTTGGTCAAAATATTGTGACTATTTATTTTTATTTTTTTTTTCCTTTTTTCCCTTTCCTTTTTTTCTTTTTTCTCTTCCCTCCCCCAACCATCACCATTGATGGCCAGCAGAGGTCACCCGCCTCATCGGCATTGGGGCAGCCTAGGAGAGGCAACCCTCACCCAATGCCGACGAGGGCAACCCTTGCCCTTGCCTGAGCTAGCGAGGCCATGAGAGGTAAGGGCTACCCTCGTCTGAGTTCGACGACGTCCGCTATGGCCATCAGAGGAAAGTGGGGAAAGGAAAAAAGAAAGAAAGAAATTAAGTTAAAAGACGAAAATGCTCTTTGATCTGAGAGGTTAGGTACTGATATGATCACTTCAAGCTTTTGTTTGAAATAAGCTCCACTTCATGCCTTTATTTGAGACAATTTGATTACTTCATACTCTTATTTGAAATAAGATCCACTTCGAACTCTTATTTGAGAAAACAATGGTACTTTAGGCCTTTATTTGCAATTTTTCCATTAAATTATCACAAGGAACAAAAAATAGGAAAAAGGCAGAAAAAACTTCAAATTATGTTCACAATAACACATTTATCGATAACCTTTTTTAAAGGCATAAAAAAGCCAAAATTACGCCTATTGTGATACATTAATCCTAAACTTTACTTTTGACATACAAAACTCCAAATTTGTACTTATATGACATATTTATTTTATATTAATGTTCCAATAAATAATTTTTCTGCCAAAATAACATCGTTTTAATCTCACTTTAGCTACCAGGGTGCCATATCAACACCGTTTGCTTTTTGGCATCCATGTAGGTAGATTTTTAAAAGTTCTCATTGACGGAATTTTAAATGGAGCGTAAATATGTCACATAAATATAAATTTGGGATTTTTTTATGTTATAGAAGAAATTTTAAAAAATCAATTTATTACAATGGGGATGACTTATGATTTTTGGTGGCTTTTGCCCTAAGAAATATTAAGATTAAAATTGAAACTAGTACTCGGCGATAATTAAAAAATTTGAAGCTCAAGCTGGTAAAACATTCTCTGGACTAAATCCACAAATTTTACATGAAACACTTATGCATGGTGAGTCTACGAGAAGTTACGCAACGCCTCCAATTAGACAAATACTTTCATAAGGCGCTCACCTAAGTGAGTGCCAAAAAATTCTCATATATTGTCAACTCCAATATGAATTCTTATAATTGAGAATGCATCTCCTATTAATGACGAACTAAGACATAGGAACTTGGAAAGATGTTAATTTGGAAAAATACTCAAAGGAACTTACTCAAACTTTGAACCCTACTCAAATTAGGAAACCTAGTTAAATTTGAAAACCAACCCAAATTGGAAATTTTTTCTTAAAGTAGAAATATATTCAAATTAAGAAGCCTATTTTAAGTTAGGAAATCTACACAAATTAAGAAAAATACCCAACCTTAAGCCAGCCCGAATATGCATTTATTCTTCAACTTTAAGAAACTTCATCTTAGATGCATTCTTCTCGTTGGCACCCAATGGATCATTTTATGATCGAAATCTCCATTTTGAGTGATAAATGGATGATGTATGGTAGATGAAGAATAGATTATGATCACCACTAAGGTCTAAAGGACAGATCACCAGCCAAGGATAAAGATCAGATTGATGAAGTTCACCACCAAGATTTAAACGGCTAGCCCTCGTTAAGGATAAAGGATTTCAGAAGGAGAAGCTCACTACCAAAGCCTAAAGGAAATCCACTACTCAAGGGTAAAGGGTTTCTTGGTTCACCTCCAACAAATAATCCACTTTCTAGGGATAATGAATCAAGATAGATATTTGCTCACATAGAAGAAAATTTTATATATTCTCAATATTATAGTCTTGTCTTACTTTTGAGAACTCTTCTCTATTTATAGAAGAATGATGACATAGAAACTAGCCAAACATTATAGACATGGAAACTACCCATATATTAAAGACATAGGAACTAGAAAACTCAAACACTTTGGGAACTAGAAAATGCTTTTAAGACACATAGGAACTTTAACTTTAACTCTTGAAACTTACAACACACTTAAAACTCTTAAAACTAGTACCCAATACATTTGGCCAAATGCAAAGTAATTAAATTTAAACTCTAAATTTGTTCACTAGCTTGGGAAGTCTAATAAACATCTCGGAAAATCAACCAACAATGATGCAAATTGATCAAAATAGTCTCTAGTTGCTGGATAGTGGATTAGTAGCTTTGACATCAATAACAAAATTGTAAATCAATAACTAGTAGCCAATAGACAATTGAACCATCAAATTGACAACTTTATCGTAGAATCGACATCTTCAACTTGAACCCATCAAGTCGAAGTGTAGCTGAAATCATCTTTGCTTATAGGAATAAGGATCAATCAACGAGTTCAGAATTGAGCTTGAGAATTTATTGGTAGAGCTCAATGCTCCGGCATCAATTTATATGCACAAATATCAAATGGACTTGGTTGATAGATGAGGTTTGAGTTAGGCTTGTGAGTTACATTTATTTAATGGAAATTTGATGCCCCACATTCAACACTATATGTTGTATTCATTCTTAATTTCGGTCTCTTATTAAAAGGAACCGTTGGACAAGTATGAATTACAAGTGGGTAAAACTATACTTTTCAGGTAGGGGTGCAATTGAGTTGAGCCAAGTTGAGTTGAACCATATAAAAAGATTTGGGCACATATATAACAACAAAAATAGTACCCGCTTAATACATACATCACAAAAAAAAAAAATATCGTCTAAGTATATGTCATACCACATCCTATCTAGCATGCAAGGCTCATAATCATAGGGATAATTTGTTCTACAATGGGTCAATTCTCATCATGGAATCAGGAACTAACCTTGTCCACCTTGGAACAAGATCATACTAGCTAGTTCTAAGCGGAATCTCTATTGGCTTTATTTTTTTTATGGTCTTGTTATAAATACTTTGTTTTTACTTTTTGGGATGATGACACAAATGGTCCATAAATTTTAGCTCAATATATAATGTGGTCTATGAATTTTTAATTTGTTCAATGTGGTCCCTAAACTTTATCTTAATGTATAATGATGTTTATAAACTTTTGGTACATGTTCAATTTAGTCATTGAACAATATGAAAGTATCTAATGTTGTCCTTCTATTAGTTCAAATTTAGGGACAACATTGAATATTTTCATATAGTTTAGGGACTATATTAAATATGTACCAAAAGTTCAAAGATCATATTAAATAAATGAAAAGTTCAAGGACTACAATAAATATATTGGACTAAAGTTTAGGAATCACATTAATAGGTTTATTGGAAGTCTAAAAGGATAGTGGAATTGTCTCACCCTACAGACCATAATCATTTTTGGTATTTGAAGAATTTTACCATTCCCTCAATATGACTCACCAAATTTTTATTGGTGATATCAATGACCAAAAGGAATTGAAACAACGATAATTCTTTAATTGGAAACAGGTTAAAGTTGAGGGATCATTCGTATCATTTTTCTTTAATATTACTTTACATGGACTCAAAACATATTTGTCTTAATCTAGACTCAAACATATTTGTATTAGTCTAAACTCAAATTAATATCGACAAAACGATTCATTCATCATTTTTGAAGGCCAATAGATAAGCAGGTCGCTCAATAGGCGCTTAGCGGAGCATAAGTATGTGGTAGACCCAAATTTGCTTGTCTAACCATTCCAAGAACTACCGGAACAGATCATTCAGTCCTTTGAAACCAACCGAAATCCAGAACACGTCGTAGTTGAAATAAAACTTACTCTTTCACCATCCACTTATACGGGCGACTGAACTGGCTTGAAGAGCAAGGCCCTTTTCGTCGGACAATGAACAGTCCCTAAAAGCCAGTCATATATAAACAAAATAAAAAGCAAGGCTTAATTCAAGATTGAGTTTTCCTATTAGAATTCTTATAAATGTACATCTTCTAAGCCAAAATTGAACAATTTCATTTCGAATGGCCCCCCACAGATGAACAAAAATGCTAAACTTGCGAATTGGTTACTGCTTTAGATAGACCTATACCATTTTATTTTTGTTGGCCTTTTTAAGAATAATAATACTAATTTAGTTACTAAGATAGATATGCTCAGATTACTTGCAAACCATTCATTGATTAATTGCCCCCGGAGAAAAAGAACTAGATCCGTCCCTGCTTACATACGGGTGATATTAGGTGATGAATGATGACCAATCAAGAATCTAAGATGGAGGAAATTTCCTCCCATGTTAATTGGAAAAAAACATGGCCCTTTAGCTTATAAGCTCTCACACAGAATTAGGCCAGAGATGGCAATATGGACGATACAAGAACAAGAAGAAATAAGAAATAAGGAAAAAGCACGACTGCAATGCATTTTAATACACTTAACTCATGTGTTGACATAAATTAATATGTTTTCATTGGTCACCAATTTTTCGACTTTTAGAACGAAAATTATAATATGTTAATCTAAAAATAAAGTGGCATGAATTACAAAAGTGACTACGATATGCTAACATTAATCACCAGTCCAAAACTAGACACATTTGTTCGACCCAAAAAAAAAAAAAAAAAAAAAAAAATCAGACATATTTGGCCTTACATCTTCAAGAGAGACGGTATGAGACAATACATACACAATTAATAAAAATTGAAAACGCCCAGGAGAATTTCATACGATCACCGGAAATTTGCATACGGCAAATGATCAGTGGCATCCTCCATGGAGTGGTCAAAATGCAGACGGGAACAGTTCGATAGAAACATCGCAAACTGTGTTGCCACATACCTCTATCTAAAGTCGAGAATCACAAGATTGGTTGCCTGCTTCAGATTCCATATCTGGTTCCCCTGGTGATCATCAAAACTTAGGCCATTGAAGGACAATCTAAATTCAGAAAATAAGTTCATTAGAGCACGGCTATGTATTCACCATCGCGCATTCCACGAAGACCGAGTTATTCTTTTGCCTTTTCGCAGACAACGGAGTATTATTTACTTGGGCCTTCAAAAGTACGATCAATTCACCATCTCGGCAAACCAGAAATAAGAAACATCTTTTCTCTTGACCAGCGTCCATCTCGATCTCTTTCCAGTGCCCAATGATTCATTTAACTTTCCTGCTACTTCTTCAAAAAGGTTGTGATTTTTACTGTTATCTCAACATCTGCATCTTCATGCATGTATCACGGTTTTGAGGTTTTCAAAGCTCGATATACCAAGAAATGATCCAAGGGAACGGGATAAGCCGTGAATTAATAAAGGTTTAGGGTTTCTTGAAAATTTATATTTGTATTCAAGATATTTCTTGTATTTAATGGGTAAACGGTAGTTTTGTATTTAATAGGAAGATGGTAGTTAAGGCAATAGTTATTGGAAGACCTCTTGTATAAATAGGGGTACTCTTCCCCTCATTTGTATTACCCAACATTTTGAGCAATAAATATATATATTCTTTCCCCAAGAGTTTCTTTCTCTAAACACTTTCTCTCTCGACAATCAGATTGAGTTAGTGATGGAACGATTGGTCTTCGAGAAAAAGGCTTAGCTTAGGCGATCTCGTGTACCAAAGGAAGGTTAAGTTGATGCACGGTCTCGATCTTTTAAGTGTAGACCCGTGACACGTGATTACACCACCCAACAGGAAAAGTGAAGAAAAGCAAAGACGATCCAGTGACTCTCTCTCCATGCCCACGAGTCAGAAGGAGACACTCTTGAAACTGGGCGTTTGCAAAGTGAGCCCACTACCTTTTTGCCTGTTACACTGAATTCTTCAGGAATGCAGACGACAGAACAATTTAGCCTCAAATAATGTAGGGATAATTGCTGGCAACTAAAGAAGAAGAAATTTGGTGCCTTGATGGTCAGGGAAATCAAGAGGGAACATCAATCCAAACAAAAACAAGTTCAGAATTTCTAAGACTCTTAACCACAAAGACTGAATCAAGCACCAGACCAGATTAAATAGTCTCCATGGAGCCAAAGTTGCCAACTTGGGTCAGCAGGAACAGGATGTCAATGTGCACAACAAAAATAGAGTCCCCTTATTTCTCATGCTGATGTGCTTTTCACAAGTCAAATAATAAGTTCTATCAGAAAACTCAGAAACACTTGCAGTCTTTGGGCATTGTCTTGCTTCCAGTTTTTGTCTACAATTCTGACACATAAGTTAGGACAACCCACAAAGCCGCATCATTTCTTTGTTTTGGGCAAAGATCCAAAAGATTTCCCATATGAGAACAAGTTACTAAAGTATGCAAAACTCGGTACCCTAATATCTTTTCTCTTTTACTTCAAGCATTAGCTTTATGCTCTGCATTTTTCACACATAAGGCCACAATATTTTGCGTCGCTGTTTTCCACGACAATCCAAAAGATTCGCCACCAGTTAAATATTTGTTGACGCTGATAAGCTAATTTGCTTCGAGTAAGTTGAGGCCTTTTTCATATTCATCAGATATTTAGAAAATCCCTTCAAGCTGGTGAAAAAAACAATAAACGCAAGGACGAACAGACCAGGGAGTCCATTGAACACGGCAGAAGCCGTGTCTTGAACCTGAGACATGTTGCTCTCTTTCCAGGTGATCTGCAAGCAATTTCTTCAAGACTTCCCCCACTCCAAGGGAGTCCCTTTTGCCTCTTGATTTGAGAAACCGTACCAGCAGCAGCAAGCAAGCACGCTTTGCTCTGTCTCCATTTCATGCTGCTGCATTTTTCTATGCCGGACGTTGCTTTCACGACGTACTACGCATCCAGGCTTCATGAAACGTGATTCGGGGAAAAAAAATCGTCTAGATCCGAGTTGATGGATAAAATTTAATATATAAATTTTTATCCGTTATTTAATAACTAAAATTGACGTTGATTTAAACTTAATCATATAATACTTGTTTGTGTTAAAACAAATATTATATAGTACTTAGTTGATATGATGATTGAAATAATAATCATAGAATAATTTTAGCATTGATTAATATAATTAGTAATTAAGATGATCATTCTATTGTGAATATTATGGCTAACATAAGCAAATAACTTTATGCCAATTATTATATATGAATGATGTTAAATGTATTGAGTAAATATGTAATACCAAGATAACATAATTATTGCCACATTTCAACAGTTTTCTTATTATTTAGCGTTTCATTATTAATCATATAATATGTGATTATGTCAAGAGGATCGTTATAAGTCTTATTATTATATAAATAATGTAGGGACACTGCAAATGCAATAATTTTCGTATGACGCTCATTTGAGAGTTGAAACTCTTTTTCCCTTAATTTGAATGTCATATTGGTGTACAATCGTCTACTCGAGTGTCTATTTTGGCAATTTGTCCTGTGTGGCATTTTAACTTAAATTTTTACTATGATGTGGCTTTTTTAAAAGGAAATCGAAGTCCAATGCCGAAATTCTTTGTCAAACATAGTAAGAATTTTTTTTTTTAAAAAAAAAAAGAAAAACATATCACGGTTCTCCCTTTTGTCTCTCTAAATGCTTCCTATTTAAAACTTGTAGCCTCCATAGAAATGCAAGAATGTATCATTGATTAATTTAATTCACACTGGATTTTTCAGTGAGACAAATCACCAATGATACTCAAATGAAAGATTTATAATAAATGTGACATTCAAGTAAGTGAAAAAAAAAAATTAATCCTCAAATGAGTGTCATACGAAAGTTATAATACTTCTAATATTCTTATTCTAATAATTTAAGTAAATCTTGTTTTATGCTATAAATGTATAATTATCTAACATTAGTAAAGTGATTGGGAGAAATGAGTTGGAAATACTTTGCGAAAAGCCATTACCGTTGGGTTGTAATAGCTATTGTGTAATAGCTACTAGTGTAAGTAAACAGAGTAATAGAAAGTCATTCTACAGTGGACGTGTAGCATAATAGCAATTATTACAACCAAAAATGTGCTATTGTATATTTTCAAGGCCATTTTTTCTTAAAATTGCACCGCGTAATTTCATCGTCTTACTATTTTTGAAAATCATATGGATAGTTCTTGTCCAAATTTCATTAGCCACACTTAGCAAGCACAAAAGCAATTGCTCATATTATGGAGCGATATTCTTATACATATGCTATTGTCGATTTCAGAATTTTTGTTCATGATTGTCCATCGATATGAAACAGAATCGTAACAATTTATAATATTCAAGCATTTTGTTTAACCAAAAGTAAGACAAAAAAAGACTTGGAAAATCATCATGGACGGGACACTATTTTGTTGCAAATATTAAGAGAGAGAACGGTCAAATCCCCAAAGAAATAAATGAATTTATATTTGCAAGAAAAAAAATATAATATCTTTTCAAATGATCCAACCATTCACACTAACTTTTCTCAAAGGACAAAGATATCCACCGTTAGATTTTCCATTCATGAAAGTTGATGAATTCTCTTCACATTATTGATTTGGACAATGATTTTCGGTTTGGAGCAGAAAGAACTCTTGATCCCTTTCAATCCGGGGTTCTCACTTTCTCTCTTTTCTCATTGTAACAGATGAGTCATTGATGCAGAAGACTCAAGAACAACATCGTTTCCAGACGAAAGAAATGTTGTTTCGCCTTTTTTACACACGCCAGCAGACCTGTTGGTACCTATATCAACGTTAAAAACCACATCAGCCTGTATGAACAAATACTGACCGATAGCCTCCCAAAAAAAAAAAACTGTATATTTTGTTCTGCGAGCATAACAAGGTGAATCAACTACCATTAACGAATTGATTTTTCCATTCTATCAATCGACCATGACTCCAGGGTAGTTGACATGATTGATGTAGTTTTGCATATTTTCCTTCGTAGAATTGTGGTAAAGAGATTGTCTGTCGTCATTTGGGCACCAGCACCAACAAGGTGAATCATCTCGTCAAAAGCAAGCCATCCGTATGGAGATTAGCTTTTGCAAAAAGTGTTAGTTTCTTGATATAATTATGTCTTGCCAGAACGAGAAAATTTGCAGTAGAGAAATAAATAATAAATATTGTCTGTTTCACCGGTCAAATTAGGGAGTAGAACAGTGAATTTGTTACCAGAAACATGGTTCATGGCACTAGCCATTAGACTCCTGTCAATAACTCTAAAAACTTATAGCCTGCTTCAGATTTGAATCTGACACTCGTGAGTATCATCGAGCTAAGGCATTTTGAAGGACAATGGAAAAAAGTAAAAAGTTCAGTTCAGGAGAGCACAGCTATTGTTTACAGCAGCCCCCTAAGCATAGACCGGACTATCCTTTCGTCTTTCACAAGATAAACATAGGATAATTTAATATCCGGAGCCTTCCAAAACGCTATCTTCCAAGATAGGGTGATCTAGAGGAGAGACTTCTCTCATCATCAGCATCAACTGATCTCATGGGCACAGCCAACCATCTCTTTCTAGTGCTCAATGATTCATTTTACTTTTCTGCCTTGTTCATTAAAAGATTTGTGATTTTCAGTGTACTCTCAACATCTGCGTACTCATGCATGATTACAGCACCCAACTAGAAAAAAAGGCCAAAAGAAAGGCAAGGATACTCTAATGTGACAACATGCTCACAGGTCACAAGATGACAATCTTTAAACTGGGAGTGTGCAAAGTGAGCCCACTTTTCAGCCCTATATCCCTAAGTACTTCCCTCTCTTTTCACAGATCACAGCAATGCAAATGACAGAGCAATTTAACCCCTCTCTTTCTCTCTCTCTCTCTGCAATGGGGTAAGTTTTTTGAGATTGGAAAGTACTTTTTGAGTCTCCCAAAGATATGCAATAGCAGGCAAACTAAAGCTGAAGAAATTTGATGCCTTTAATGGTCAGGGACAATTGAGGGGACCATTTTTTTCCCTTGGCCTTCGTCCCTGTCATTTTTCTTTTCCTGCAGCGATAGAGCCAATCAGGTTGTCTTCTTTCTTAGCACCTGCACAAGTCTATGTCTTTAGGTTTTATAGCATCCTGCCGCTTGGTTTTTCACGTTTTGAGAGAGGAAAAGAATCAATGCTACTTTTCCTTCTCTTTGAATTATTATCGTTCTGAGGCATGTCTTGCACCGAGAAGATCATGCTCTCATATTGAATTCCCAGTCCTGCATAGTATCTTTCATTTTCAACCTCTTATGGCCTACACTTAATGAGGGATCTTGAGGTCTTAGTAGTTCTTCAAACTCTCTTATCATAAATATATATATAAAAAAAAAAACTCAATCATTTTGGCGGAGTTTAGGTTATTTGTCGAGTATATTAGTATTGTTTTACTTTTGTTCAGTACTTTGCTTCTTGTATGCTTCCCTTCCCTATTGCCATAATAATCATCATGGTGGGCTTGCGTCGGGGCTTCAATTTGAATAACAATTTGCGCTAGCGGTACTACCTACATTATCTTCCACGCTCATAATTTTGTTTTGACTGATTTCCTTCTTCATCTATATTTTTTTGTTAGTCTTTTGATAGGTTCTCCACTTCATACAGTAGAACCGATCGCATTCAAGAAAATGGTCTGTCCATGATACATTTTCTCGAAATCAGAATCTTGTCGAGCGAACCAGTTCCATAAAGATCGTCCAAAGTAATACCAACGAAGTTCTGGGGGAAATTATGGTTACGCATGAATCACCGCCAGATCCGATGCCAACCGCTTGGCACCGATTCATTCCATGTGAGAGCCAATTTGAAGGACCAGATATGAGTTCTTATGGCTCTGCTTTAAGAAACAACACCGCATTCTTTGAGCCCATTGGCGCAGTCCCAAGCATCCAGTATCATCGGGAAAGAATGGCCAGATCAATAAACCTTGTTCACAGTCCTGTAACAGTAGCTGAATCACATATCACCCACACCAGGCATTTGATGGATCTTCTTGAAGTGGCGAACGTGCCTAACCAAGCCCACAGCCTCACGCTCTCTCTCAATTCTCCGTTGCCTGAACCTAATGCCGTCCAATTTGGGCACAGGCCCTTGAGTGGTACAGATTTCAACAGTCCAAGCTACGCTGTCCCAGGGGAATCAAGAGAAGCCTGCGATGCAAGTAATGACTCTGAATTCGCTTCGTCCTCAGCTCCTCGGAACAGGCAGTGCTTCACTTCTTACCGGCCTGATCTGGTTCCTTCCATCATTGGGAATTCAACATACTTGAAGCCAGCTCAGTCCCTTTTGGAAGAAATTGTTAGTATCTGCGGGAATGGTGCTGAGATTGCCAATGAGAAGTACTTGAGGAAGCTATATGGAGGAGCAGAAAGAAAAGCAACTCTAGGGCTGGTTTCTGAATTGAAGGAAGAATTTGGCAATATTGGTCTCCCTGCAGAGAAACTTGAACTTCAAGCTAAACTCGCTAAGCTTGTTTCTTTACTGGAAGAGGTGGGCCTCCTACACAAACTACAAACAACAAAGTAGCCTCTCAATTTACTTCATATCCAAATTTATTGCCATAAAGTAATGTCGTTGTTTCACTAATATGCTATGGCTGCATTGGCTGGAGCGAATTTACAGGTCGAAGCAAGATTCATGAAATACTACTTCCACATGGAGGAGGTGGTATCGTCGTTCGAATCGGTGGCAGGGCTGGGAGCGGCAAAATCCTACACTGCACTGGCCCTCCAAGCGATGACTAGGCATTTCTGCAATTTGAGGGATGCAATAGTATCTCAGATTAAGATCACAAGGAGAAAACTATTTGATGATTCTTCGAGAATTAGCTCTGGCCTGTCGCGGCTGAGCCTGTTCAATCGAGAATGTAGGCAAAAGCAGAGGATTTCTCTCCAACATCTCGGATTGATGCATGGTCAGAGGCAAGCTTGGAGGCCCATCAGAGGGTTGCCGGAGACTTCTCTGGCGATCCTTCGCTCGTGGCTCTTCGAACACTTCCTCCATCCGTAAGCACCCAATCCCAAAGTGCTTGAAGTAGCTATTTTTTTCACCGTTATTGGAAAATCTATTGGTGATAAATGGTCCTTCTTGCGGTCCTCTGACAGTTATCCAAATGACTCCGAAAAGCTTACGTTGGCATCACAAACAGGCCTCACCAAGAATCAGGTGATTTCTCTAGAGCTGATTTCTTTCGGCGCTACTTGCTTTTCTCCCCGCCGAGCGTGACCATACAACATTTTTTATGTGCGGGTTTCTCCTTCCTGTTTGTGCAGGTTTCGAACTGGTTCATTAATGCTCGAGTTCGGTTGTGGAAGCCTATGATCGAGGAGATGTACAAGGAGGAATGTGCAGATTCATCGGAGGACTCAAATCCTTTGATCAAAGGTTCCATAACCGATGAGGATTCGACCAACCTCGAGGACGAATGAATTGGTAATGGTAATAGTAAACCGAATTTCACGGAATGAGTTGACAAGATCTGCTAGTTTGTCAGCTAAGAATGGTCAGGGAATACCTTCAGGATCTAAATCATGTACGCCCTTACGGCTAAGCACCAGCCGTTTTATCGGCATTCTGGTCTTAGTTTGGCAGGACGCCTACTTCATTCAGCAAGGAAGTAGACCTAACGACCTTTCCTATTCGAATAGTAGTCCATGTGATCACGGCAGAAACTCGACCGTCCTTTACTTTTTGGCTTTTTTTTTTTTTTTGGGTCTGGTCCTATTAAATATCAATTTCACAAGTCACTATGTGTACCATCCGCAAGTCATGAAACCTTGCTCCCACGCTCATGCATTCCCATCCTACCCTCTCCAGGAGGTGGGGAATCAAACTTTCCACCTCCCCTTCTCAAGTGGAAAGGGTGGCCACTGTACAGTGGTTAACTTGATCATCTTTTGAAATGCCAATTCATGGTTATTTCAAGTTAAATGTTGATTGAAAATACAAGAAACTTAGAGGCTTGAACTAATAGCCCAATCACAGTAATAAAATAAGATGTGATATAATAACCATTACGTTGTTCGGTTAAGTGATGAAATGTGCGTCTATTAAAGGTCTAAGTAAAATACCTCTCATCAGAAGATTATTTTTTTTATAATATTGTCAAAATGCATATGAAAATTGATTACTGTGATTTTTTTTAGTTCATTTTAAAATTTCTACCTTCTTAAACCATGGGAAAGGAATCGATTCTCTCTAATAAATTTGATTAAATTGTCTAATAAGAGTACAGTATTGGTCAATTAATATTTTCGTCAATATACAATTATGCATAATATCTAATTAACTCTATACCGCAACACATCACCTATAAGAAGTACTGACTAAAATGACAAGATGGTAGTGTTCAGTTTATAGTATAGTCATTATTGTAAATTAATAGCACCCAAGTCCCTGAACTGTTCCAAAATTTTCAGCAATGTTCCTGAGCTTTTTTTAATGCAATCGGGTCATTAGAGTATATTCTTTATTCGAGTTGGTTATTCCGTCATTAGAAGTCAGCAAGGGCTGCCGAGCCCTTGCCAACCGTTCGGTATCAAACGACCCTTGAACAGGGCCTCATTTGGTCTGGTCGCATGACTCTAGCCAGATTTGGCCTGGGATTGAGTGACTTTGGCGGTGCAACGCTTGGGGTAGCATGACCCCAGTCGTTGTTGCGACCCTCCTAACAGTTCTGGTTCGTCAAGGGAGAGGATTTAGGGGTATTGGCCAAATAGGCGGGCCAAATGGCCCAACAACTTAGGTGCGAGTTCTCCCAAACTTATATTTCGTGCGATTTTAGATTTCTTCTTAAGTTCACTTATCCTTAAAAGATTTCTAGGAGTCATGTTTAGCTATTTTGGGGTTGGCTAAAAACCAAACGAGGCGCCAAGGGTTCACCTTGTTTCTTATGCAATTGGAGATTTCAGCTGAGGAATTTGATTACGGTAATATTTTCATCATCGTCTTTTTAGTAACACTAACTTGGGATTTTGTCATCTAGATGGTCATTCATTTTTAGTTACCAATTATGATCCTAAAAGTATCAAAGCCATTATGTGATCATGCAAATGTTTTTTGGGGGATTATTATGGTCATAAACTATCCTAACTGCTCTAGGAAAAAAATTAACAAACAATTTATTGAAGTGTGAAGCGACAGATAAACAACCAAGTATCGAGAGTGTCCAAGTAAATGCAGAAAAGAAAACCCAATACAAGTCAGATAAAGAATAGACAATGCCTTGTTAGGGACATAAACCCCCATAAACTTGAGATAAAGTGAAGCTAAACTAAGCTTATTCTAACAATTAATGGGATGAGATTCAAAGTCTATTTTTGGTTTTATGAAATAAAGTCTATGCTAACTTGCTTGTTAAAACCTAAATTTATTAACTAAACTAGCCTAGTTAACACTAAACTAGGCTAATTGAATCTAAAACTAATCACAAGGACTACCACCTTCATGGACCGCGGTGAGGACTCTCCACATCATATGTTCAAGCTCTCAACTACCACTTCGAGTCATCAACCAACATCTCAATATCGACTTTCATAGGAGTGATCGGTTCCCAATTCGGTTCAATCCCACCCAAAAGCTAGGAACTAGATCGGGAGTATTGGTTCTAAGTTTCTGGAACCGGGAATCGAACTAGATGGTCCTAGGACCAAGAATTGGATTGGACCGACCACTCTAATGAAATTGGTCACTTGGCAATTTCACATTCAAATTTCAGCACCTTAGACATGATATAGAATTTGAAATTTAAGCTGCAATGCAAATTCTGAAGGTAATTCTTTTCCCCAGAAATGGTAAAATTCACAAATTATAAGCTAGCCGATTTCAGCAACCTTTAAAACATAAGCATAATATAGATTACCATATACCTCCTAACATAATTGTGACGCCCTATAATGTCGCTTGCTACACGTATTCTTTTATTTATTTCCCTTAAATGGCACAAACGGAAGACAAATATAAGCGTGAGTAACATAAACTCATTTCTTTCATTTCATATTCATATTCATATTCATGTTCACATAGGTGATTCTTTAAATCACTATTCATATATCCATCTTTCTTTCTTATATCAAAGGGTACTAACATAAGCCTGGAAGGGACCTTGTTAAAAAAAAAAAAGAAGCCTGGAAGGGACCAAAAAGTGTATTCTTCGCTACCTGACGATCCCCATTCTATCCAAAAAAAAATTTGACCCACGGCGCTCCATCTACCTATGCGCCGTCCGCTCCATCGTACCCAAAGCGAAATGGTCCAAAAAGCTCACCTTCATAGTTGAGTAACCATGAGACGAAGCGCATGGGGATCCATTTTGGATTCTTGACATCTATCCATAACATGGCCTCATAACGAGTGAAGGTCAATGTGGTATCCGGGCAAAGCACATCCTCGAACACTCCCTCTATGTAGACTGGCGCCCCGTAGCGTGTGATAGGAGGAACATCAATGCTAAAAATCTGAAAAATATAACGGAATGAGTAGTGCCCAATAAGAAAAATAACTAAGCTCTAGACTACACGATCCGCCTACCACCCTATCACAAGTTTAGTCCAAAACAAGCAAGGTCAGTCACGCAATATCAATTCGGCATGAGCAAAATGCATTCACACATCATTAGCAATATACACGAGAATTCAAAGTACACAATTCAATTACAAGATCATACCATCACACACGAACTCATATGCCTTGTTGCTTAGTTTCTCATGTGATCACTTTTTCCACCCTCAAGTCACGGATTTATACCAAGTCGCTAGCTAGTCCGCTTGAGTCACTTCCATGTCACTAGACGAACTTCCATGGGATGCTGCCAAGGACATCTCACTTCAAGGCATCTCAATTTGCTGTTCGAGGCATCCAATGGTCACTAGCCTTGGGCATCCCAACTCCCCTGTCGCATCATCGATTCGCCCACCGATATTCATTTCTTACATTTAATTCAATTTATGCAATTCACACATCATAACCTTTGAATTGTATTACACAATCTTCATGACCAGAATATAAATGTTCCACCACAAGTAGATGACATAGTTGCATCATGCTAAATCACATAACGAAATCATTGTGGGTGCCCGAACTTCCCAGCACTTGCAGCTCACATAGAATCGAACACAAAACCTGCACCCCTCGACGTTATGTCAAACATGTAGGATCATTACTTGGTCAAACAAACACTCCTTGAGTGCCAATCCCTCTAGTACCAGCAGCTCACACAAAATCAGTACACTTCGAAACTCATATCTAACAATTCAGGCCGCCTCATTAGTATGACACCTCTCTAGGCTCACAAACATGCACACTCACACTCACACAAATGGTACTTGAGAACATATAAGCACCATACGCACACTAAACAATGAAATTTATCAAGCAAAGCACCATTGCATCAATTTTGAGGGAATCCATCACATAACCTCATTCTACATACACAAGACCATTCATGAGTCTCACTATCTTCCGCTACATAGCTTTAATTCTAACAATGCAAAAACTTCACAATAGAATTGATTCTTGCATGCTTGAGTGATTACTAAACACATTGCATAACCGTGGACCTAAAATGACTAACGCGCCTAGACTACACTCATCCACTAAGCAACAAGAAGATCAAATAGCCTAGTTCTTAGTAATTGCACTTACTTGATGGTTTGACCAGAGTGGCTTCCCTTCTCTTTCTTGTGTGCTTTGAGGTTTTGAGGCTTCTTGAGTGATAGTTTTTTAGAGAATTTGAGAGAGTGACTGAGAGTGTTTCGGTTGTGAGAGGGAGGAAAGAGAGAAGAGAGATTGAGGTTTAGTCTTTTAACCTTTCCTTTGCATGTCACTTGCCAAGTGTCCTGACATTGAAGACAATTGTTCAATTCTTTGCATGGAATTGAACACTTGTGATAGATAGTGATGACACTTGTCTTGCATGAGGGGGATTAGTGGGGCAAGATTTGTGACTCATTGTCTTTTCTCATGCAAAACTATTATCCTTTTATTAAGGTTTTATAATACCTAATTCTCACTTATACCCCGATAGGTTTCTGCCACAATGAGAGGAGTAGGCTGTCCAATTACCAAGAGTAGTTAGGTGGTCATTCTTTAGTGCCACATTGTGAGCATTACAAGTACAATGTTTTCTTTAAATTTCTAAGGCCACGAATTGAATGATAATTTTAATCTAATGATTACCAAACTAAAGATTGAAAAATTGTTCGATCTCAATACATGACCTAGTACCACTATCTAATAACTAGTGTCGTCCTCTACCAATCATGATCATTCCGATATTGAACCACGAGTTTATTTCGTGTTGCTTGTACCTCTGGCTTGAACTATTTTTATTAGAACTCCACAATCTACTTAGGGTTTTTGAATGAGTAAAACTTAGGATGTCACAATAATGCTTTTGCTTAAATCAGAACAAGTTAATATAAAATGCAACTTCAAAACATATAAACAATTAATATAAATGAAAATGAATAGCCACACAAACGAAATTGTTATTGTTGAAAATAAAATTCATAATCCAACTTGCAATCTCTAAATCATAAAAATCCCACCAAGTGGACACAAGAACCATCATTGGAGATCAAGAAAACAGGGCAGAACAACAAACTCCCACACACACACAATGCAACTTGCGAGAATCCATTTTAGCAAACCATTCTAAACGATATTGTTGGGGCTCATACAAGGCCGAGAGCCCAAAAACCACGACTAAACTTGATGATTGTCCTGCAACAAGTATATATGATCACTGAACGTTAGTTTTAAACTAGAATTTTTAGAAATCGAACTCAAATAATTAATTAAAAAATCTCACCATATTTATTTCTTCCACTTCAACTTGCAAACTAAGAATTCTATTTACCGATAAGCTCCAAATGAACATTGTTCATATTTAACAAAAACAAGATATTTAAATAAAATGTTCACTTATTAGATATAAGAAAGAATTACAAGATAGAAAGATATATCCATTACTTAACCCACTCAAACTTTTTCGCATTATTGATGCACTCTTCCGCATTGAACAGTATGGTAACCACTCTCAATCAATCTTGAGTTCAAACCAAATCTCCCACTACTCTAGGAATCAAACAAAAGCCATCAAGCATATGATCGGATGTGCTAAAAGTCAACTCCGAAACAACGGTTATTACAAGGATAGACAAAATATCCCAAGCCATTAAAAAGAGGATTTTAAACTTTTTGCTAGCAGTTTTTCACCACATCAAAGAGTCAAGATTATGAGCTTCTTCATGTTCGACTTTAAAATCTTATTGAGCTTAGATAATTTTCCCTTGGACAATTTTTTCTCTTCATGAAAGTCCGATTTTAATCCAATTAAGCCAACTGAACTCCATTAATGCAATTTGTGGACTCTCTATTGACCAAAAGAAGCAATTATTATGAAAAACAATGGACCAAAACCATGGGTACATGAGATCGAGCCTTAAGGGCTAAAATGAGCAATTTCACAATTCTTTGGTCAAAATTGCAAATTAATTGAAATTCAATTCAATTAATATTGCAATAGATCTATTTGATTAACTACCCATGTATGGGATCACCTAATGCATTCCAATTAACCTTAGATTGAAGTGCCAAAACTTAGGTTAAAAATGAATCGAGGTCTAATATTAAAATTGGACTTAGATTCATGAAATTAATCCATAGTCTTG
Organism: Eucalyptus sp. ANBG9806169; assembly: GCA_014182395.1. Lineage (NCBI taxonomy): Eukaryota > Viridiplantae > Streptophyta > Magnoliopsida > Myrtales > Myrtaceae > Eucalyptus > Eucalyptus sp. ANBG9806169. Next base: position 37,350,822 of record CM024575.1, read on the forward strand.
AATGGGTCAACTTAAATTTTGTCAATTAAAGTTCGACGACTTGATTTTTTTACATTCAAGAAAATAAAATCCCCAAAATTGGAAAGTTCTAATGTGAATTTCTCAAAATTGATTCTGGATTTAGACTTATCTTAAGAAAATAAGTGAAAAACAATCATCCGTTTGTAAATAATGAAAAATTGATTTTGACGCCCTAATTAGGGTCTTAAAATGGCAATTTGTCTTCCAATATGGCAATTCACGAAATTGAATGAACGAGTGGATTAAGAATAGTCCCTAGACCATCATAAACAAAACTACACCTAGTTATGCCTAAAATGAAAGTAATTTTTTTTTTTAAATTTAGAACCTAAAACTGAAAAATCCGGAAAACGAGGTTCATAATCGAATTTTATGAAATTTTTGACGCACAAATCAAATTGATACTAAAAAGAAGTGTTTTATGGATTTTTTTATTTTTCCAAATTTTTTAGTCAAAGGTTTAACTAGAAGTCAACATTTTAGTTGACTTTTCGTAAAATGTTAATTTTTTTGTCAAATCTTTGGATTTCTGAAAAATTGGCTTAAGAAAAGTAAAATTAAAGCTAGTTGGCATTTTTTTTAGGCGAAAAGCTAATTTTTAACCTGGGGTTGACCAAAAAATCAACTCAAAAGTCAACCGTTTGACTTTTCGGGTTTTTCTTGAAAATGAATAGAAAATTGCTTAAAAGAGACAAATGCAAAGAAAAGAAATGAACAATGACATTTTTTGGTCGAGAAATGAACTTTGTCCTGATTGGAAACCCAAATTTTGATGTTTTTATCTTTTTCAATGTGTCGACTGAAAATCAGGTGTCAACAGCTCCAAAACGTCACGTGCAACACACGTGTCAACATACAACATACAAAAAGATCATCATACAAGTTAAATATTACACATATGTCTCATTATATTAGCTTAATGTTTACCCATAATAGTATCCCAAACAACACACAAAATACAAAAGATCTAGGAAAGATTAGGATCATCTAATATTATCACTATACTCCTACACTCAAGAGCCTACCTAAACATCACTAAAGTTAATATCTAAGGATCATTAACCTCCCCCATTGTCAGCTCATAGACTATGTAGCCAAGGGACCATCAAAGACGGCATACCAAGCTAAATATCGATGTGAAACCCATTCAACAAGTCCCACGTCGACGCAAATTGTGGTAATATATTTAACATATGTAAAAATCATATAAGGCAATACAACTTACTCATCACTATACTCAATATGAGTTGGAGCTTCAAAAAGCGGTGGCAACAGAAGAGCCATCCTACAAATCTAGAAAATAAAAGAATGAACTAGGGCCCAATAAGTGAAATTCCTAAGTTTAAGATAGGAGATTGACCTATCGTTCAATCTAGTATCAACAAAAATCATGAATTTAAGGTAGTACAAACAACCATGCATGACTAGTGCAATGATAAATGTACTATCTTTCCTATCATGACATGTCAATAAAACAATTATAACATCGCATAAGATCAATCACTCATGTACAAGTAAATATACACAACATCTCATCAATTTATACATATGAACTCATATTCATGACTGGCTAGGATCATCTCGATTAACTAGGTATCGTTATTACTAACTCATGAAGGATAGAAACATTCATTCCTATTTGCTATGTCTTAGGCTATCAATCATAGCCGTCCTCTATATTAGCGAGGATAAATAAACCAATGTACATCTGCATGATGATGAACATCATACCATAGCTTCACAAGCCATATCTTCCTATAACTACACAAGCCATATCTTACTATAACTACACAAGTCATGTCATCATAGAATTTCACATCATCTCAACCTTGTAGAGAACCATCTCATATGACAAAACATCTGGCTAACTCTAGAGTCTCATACATACTCATACATCATATAAGGGAATTCATTCGATAGCGAATAGACCGTGGCAAAGGTCTTAATCACGTAGTATTAAAAATATACATAATTAATCACAACAAAATAAGCACCATATACTTTTCGATGTTTACAATTGCAAAAGGCAACACGTTAATCTCTTGGCATTATCATATAACCATGAGAATCGATTAATTACGTACATTTTAACAAATAAACCTTCTTTTCCTTTTCACCAAGTCAAAATCATTTGGTAGAGAACTTTTATAAGTTCATTAACTATTGATATCCATTTAACAATAGACTCTACTACTCTAATAATTAAAGTAAGGGATAAGTGCTACAAAAGTTCTAAAACTTGTCACGAAAATGCAATTGAGTCCTAAAACTTGCAAAAAATGTAATCAATCCCTAAAACTTATCAAATTGTTTCAATCGAGTTCTAAAGTTAACGCCGTCAACTTTTTTAATAGAAAACGCTGATGTGGCATTTAAAATTAATTTTTATTTTTCATGTGGCTTTTTCAATTTTTTTATTTAAATTAGATTTAAAAATAAAATAAAAAAGTGAAAATTTATTTTAAAAAAAAATGGCAGCCGCCACCCATCGCCGGCTCCTCCGGCGATCGGCGGCGGCAGCAGGGGAGGAGCCGCTAATTCTATTTTCTTTTTTTTTTTTTTTAAAACAATTTTTAAAAATAAATTTTAACTTTCTTTTTAGTTTTTAAATCTATTTTTAAAATATCAAATAAAAAATAATTAAAAAACCATCTGAAAAAATAAAAATTATTTAAAATGCCACGTCAGCGCCACGTCAACATTTTCCATTAAAAAGGCTAACGGTGTTAACTTTAGGACTCGATTGAAACAATTTGACAAGTTTTAGGACTCAATTGCACTTTTTGCAAGTTTTAGGACTTAATTGCATTTTCGTGACAAGTTTTAGGACTTCGCAACACTTATACCTTAAAGTAACTCATAAATTTACATTAAATTATAAAACCACCCTTAATGAAGTTCACTTTCACCACAAAGATTAAGGATTATCTTCTATGATTCCAAATGTTTTTTTAAAAAAAAAAAAAAAAAAACTATTTCCTTAATAAAATTTCTCATTTAATAATTTTGCCCCTAACTTTCAATTTTCATCCCACCAAGCCAAATCAATTAAATAAAATACTAAAAGCCATCCTTTTATTATCTAAAATATACTAACATTTTATTTACACTTAAAACAAAACTATTTAAACAACCTACTTTTAATTTACTAAGACAACTAGTTCCAATTTTTCATAATTGACATCTCATCTTAATTAAGCAATAATCTCTGAAAATAACTTTACCATCTATCAAAATAAGGTTCCACAAGCTGTGAATAGTCCCCAAAACTTTCAGTACTTACAGATTCTTCCCTCAACTTGGTGAATTTATATATTTGCCCCTAAAGTTTCTAAATTCATTCTTTTAAACTGGTTTGATTTCCTTTAATTACTATTACTTAATAACTCACAAATTAACAACAAAAAATCATAAAATAACCCTGTTAACAACCCCATCTCAATTCTAAAAATTTCGAAATTACCCCTAATCTTCAAGAATTTACCAAACACCAATTTTTATGCCTAGTTTTACCATTTTCACATTCTTCCAATTCAAGTTGCAACAAAACCTTTTTGTAATTTCTCAAAAACATTCTAGGTATGAGGGAAGCTTTTTAACTCAAGCCCAACAATCACCATAACTAAACATAAAACCATTGCAACTTACTCACACATAGAATAAAATCTATAATAAATAAATAAACAATCAATCAACTAAGCTCAAGAGTACTAAGTATATCATTCTAGCTTAGTCCTTAGGGTTTTCACTTACCTCGAGTGAAATTCTTAACAAATAAAGCCTTTACTCACCTTGAAATCAAAATAATTACTAAAATTAACAAGTCTCGTTCTTTTGAAAACAACAAAGCTAATTTGATAAAAGTAAAAGGAAAATTCATGAATATACCTCGTAGGACACTAGGTTGAAAGTGAGGGTTTGGACCTTGCTTGTCTTGAAAGAGAGTGAAATAAAAATTGACCTTGAGGAGATGAAGAATATGAAGTTGCACGTTCAAGAGGTAGGGGAAAAATACCAATTAATTAGAGTTAAAAGTAGATAAAAAGTGACTAGGATTAAAATAATGTCATGCATGATGTCATCAGGGCTAAGTTTTTTTTTTTTTTTTGGTCGGTAAATCAGGGCTAAGTTTAAAGAATTTAATTAAGGCATGTGGGCAAAAATAAGATGGGAATAAAGACATCTATTTAAGCTTAAATAATGACAAATGGCATGGTTTAATACAAAGATGGAGATTTTAGAATATTTTGGATAGGTACTTTACATTACGATAAATAAACAGGGAAATCGGTATTCATTTGAAATGGCGATAAATCATAAATTCATTTTAAAACCACTAAAATTATTAACAAAAGATATAGAATAACAAAGGGAATCTTAACTCAATAAAATTTTAAAGTTTGAAAATTACTCAATACGTATTTCGAAGTGTATCGATCCCTGCTGATAATTAATATACGAACTACATATTCTAAATATCGTGAATTACAATGAAAATTTCGGGTGTCATAGATAGCCTCGAGAACTTGGCTTTGCCCAAGTGATCTGATTAGCCCAGCCACTTCCTGATCAAACTATGAGTTCATTAATTAAAGTTAATGATAATTAACCTCCACTAATACTCAAAAATCAATCTAACCTCATCAACTCCTACTTAAATTCTAATCACCTTTCCAATCTACGTGCCAAAAGGCATGCATTGCAATCATAACATACATTTAATCAGTCATAGAAAAAGCTAATTAAGACATGCAATCAAGCTAACTAGCCTATAGAATCAATCAAACAAGTAGTGAATCAAGAGGATCATTTCTCAGTTTTTGTCCTAAATCTATTCAATTATATTTTAATTCAATTGAACAATCTAATGAAGTTAGTATTGAGCGAAACCAGTGGCAATTGAAGGATTAAGAAGTCTATTTTAATTTTATTAAGGACACTTCCCTCAAATCTAACCCCCACTAGTATTCACAAATCAATAGGCTAACCTTTCCAATTTATGCGCCAAAAGACATGTATTGCAATCCCAGCATACATTTAATCAGTCACATACAAAGCTAATTAGGGTATGCATTAGGCTAACTAACCTAAAGAATCAATTAAACAAGTAGCAAACCAAGAGGATCAATTCTCAGTTTTTGTCCTTAATCTATTCAATTATATTTTAATTCAATTGAACAATCTAATGAAGTCAACATTGAGCGAAACCAATGGCAATTGAAAGATTAAGAAGTTTATTTTAATTTATTAAATACACTTCCCTCAAATCTAACCTCCACTAGTATTCCCAAATCAATAGGCTAACATTTCCAATTTATGCGCCAAAAGACATGTATCATAATCCCAACATACATTTAATTAGTCACATAAAAAGCTAATTAGGACATGCCATTAGGCTAACTAACCTAAAGAATCAATCAAACAAGTAGCGAACCAAGAGGATCAATTCTCAGTTTTTGTCCTCAATCTATTCAATTATATTTTAATTCAATTAACAATCTAATGAAGTCAAAATTGAGCGAAACCAGTGGCAATTAAATTAAAAAGTCCATTTTAATCTTCATTTACGAAACTTCTCAATCAGGTCGGCCCAAGTTGACCAAGTTGACTTAAGGTAATCTAATTATTGAATTGGCTCTTAATTTTTCTAATTAGGCTTGACATCCTAGCTAAATGGGTCGAATGAACCTAACTGAGGATCGGTCGAACGAATCAAGTCAAGTTAGGTCCAATTGAGTTGACCTAAGTTGACTGAGTCGGCCCAAAGCCTTCCAATTTCCTTAATACTCAAATTAGGTCCATGGGCTTGGCCACCACACTTGATTAGGCTCAATTAGCCAACTTAGGCATCAACTCAAATGGGTTAAACCAAGTTGGGTGGATCAAGTTGACTCGACTTGACCGTTTCAATCTTAATTCATCATTTTAGTCAAATTATTCCAAATTGCTATAATTTTGCACAATTGATACTGAAAATGAGTTAATTTGACTCAATCAAATGCAAATTAGATTAATTCGTGCTACTCATGAAGGACCCATGTAGGCCCTTAAATTCTCTCTCTCTCTCTCTCTCTCTCTCTCTCTCTCTCTCTCTCTCTCTCTCTCTCTCTCTCTCTCAATGTCACTTATCCGGTGATAACTTTTGGTTTGATTCCAACGATGACACGCTAACTTTTTTCCATGCTTCCATGTCATGTCCGACACGTGTCGGAGCGTGTCGGACACATCGACACAGTTGGACACGCAGTCAACCTTTGCCCGACACGTTTCGACACGCGTGTCCAAAAGACGATGGAGGGTGGAAGAGACGAGGGAGCAAACCGTGAGTGACGGCGAGAGACGGCCAAGCATAGACTGAGGCGAGGGCCGCCACTGGGATGTTGCGATGGATCCAACGAGGCTGCAGCTGCGAGGGAGAAAGGACCAAAGGCGAGAGGAAGAGGAGAGGAAGGCGGTCATGCGGTGAGCAGCAAGCGGCGAGGAAGGAGAAGGATCGAGAGGAGGAGAAGAGGAAGGGTCATGTGGCAAGGAGGAGGAGTAAAGGAGCTAGGGTTTTTTTATAAGAAACTCAAAAATAATTAAAAAAAATGGGAGTCTTATGGGTCATCACGTATTTTGGGGGAGGGAAAGTGACAGGGACAAGTGGGGGGAAATGGACTATGGTGGGAGGGAAAGAAAAATAAGTAAATTTGGGGGTGGGAGGAATGGACGATGGTGGGAGGGAAAGAAAAAATAAATAAATTTGGGGTGGGGGAATGGACAATGGTGGGGAGGGAAAGGAAAATAAATTTGAGTCGGGGGGGGAATGGATAAGGAAAGAAGAGAGTGGGGTGGATCCTAGTGGAGATTTTTTTTTAATCAGAAAAATAAATAAATGAAATTAAAAAATAATTTCAAAAAATAAATATACTATATTTGAATTAAATTAATTAAAATTAAAAATATTCATTTAATATATAACGTGTTCCAACGTGTCGAAATTCTCTATTTTTAAGAAATAACGTGTCAATGTGTCGTGTCGTGTCGCGTGTCCGTGCTACTTAGCTTACAACCGATCGGCTTTCTTGGTGCATCCTATGCTTGTCCATGTCAATCACTTCCTCCAATTATTGTCGAAACCTCTTCGATTTGACCAAATCCTCTTGTTGCTTGCCAGTGATCATAAATAAAGGTAGAGCTCAATCATTTGTATCGATTCTAATGGACAATTCTAGGATACCTAGGTTGATCATAGAGTAAAAATTGAAGTAATATCTTCAATCTATGATCAATCCCAAGTTAAGATATGATGAAATTTGATGAAATTAACATAAATTTGAGGTACTTTGGCTCTTCCAAAGTGGAACTAAATTGAGAGAATGAAGTAATTTGTGCTTAGTAACAAAGGGCTATAGTTTATCACTTGTTAAGTGCATTTCAGGCATTTCTCCTAACCCATAGGTTGAGCGCATTATCATTGAAATATGCAAAGAGTGTCTAGCCTAATCCATTGTCCTTCGAAGTCCAATCAAGTTGTTAACTAGGTTGGCAAAGCCCACTGTTGGAATATCCAATCATCTAGTTAATTAAATTCACTACCTCAACCTCTTTGGAATATTTTGCATGCAAAAACTCATATTTTATGTTTTATTTGCGTTTGTTAATGAATAGGAAAGCTTATCTTAACAACAACAAAAAAAAAAATGAAATTGCCTATAAACTTAACATTGTTTGATAAAATTAAAAGTCAATTGCATTTTAGGTAATCTTAACATTTCAATTTCTCCCTCTGTGTTACTATGCCATGTTCACCCTTTAGTTCGCTTGACCCCTCAATTCTCCACTAGAAGCAGAGCAAATGAAGTTCTACGCCTTCAAACACTCAAAACTTCTTGGGTGATCTATGTGGCTTAGCAAGTTAATCTTTGAGGCTCTCAATCCAGCTCAGTTCCACCAAAGCTCAAGTCTCTTTTGGTAAGTGAAACTCTAAGATTCCAAATAAGGTTGATCTATTTAATATTCAGTGGCTGATGACCAGTGTGGTAATGATTAGATCTTATTACAAGCTCGTAAATTTGTCTGGAAATCGATTTGTCAGATTACAAAGAAACGTATTTAAGCATTACATAATCACTTTAAACACATGTTGCACGGATCATTTTGGGCGGTGATTAATAGTAATGTGATAAGAACTTCTATAATCTTTTATTTATGTTAATAATAATAGCATGGACACACAGAGCGAGCTCGGTGAGATTTTGTCGATACCATTTGATTTATGCCCGAATCGAAGATCTCTTACGTTAATGAAGTTGCGATGGAAGGTATAATGAAACCGATATGGTGTCGTGTGGTGAAGAATGATGATGCTATAAATTTATGAAAGGACCGTATTTTGTAAAAAAAAAATTCACGTTTAAAGATATAAAATTTATTAAGTTCACATGAAATTCGGAACACCCGAATAAATAATCCAGCAATTGTTCAAAATGGTTGTGAACCATTAGAATAGAATCAGGAATATGCATTGTTTATTTTTTTGGGGTGATATCACGTCAAGCCCATTACAATATAATCTTAGATCATACATACGCCTTCTCCTCCTCATCTTCTCCTTTTTAATCACCGTCAAGACATGATAATTGAAGAGATGAACGCTAACAAAGATTAATAATTGGAGGAAATAAAATATACCTAATTTGTACAAGAATCTTCCTAAATTCAATACGCCCTATGTGCAGCAAGCGGAAAGTCGTCAAATCACGATGACACGGCGTCGTTTGGATAAAAACCGAAGTCGGGTTTAAAAATGCGTTGACCCGTGGACAGTATCTGCTTCGGGTCGAACTCCATCTTGTTCTGGTAGAACCGAGCCCACTTGTCATCCCCGAAGTGGCCCGCCCACTCCTCCCGCGTGGAGTGGTGGGGCAGGTACTGCTTCACTTCGATCCCCTCGTCGCGGCAGAACTTCAGGATCCGGCGGTTTTGATCGGCCAGATACTCCAACCTCCGGCTCGTGTCGCCGCCGCTGTCGACGGTCGCTGACCGGAGCAGGGCCACCAGGTAGAACACATCCTCTTCTGGCGTCACCACCGAGCTCCTCTGGTCCCACCTACACATCAACGCAGACGATTAGTTGCCAAACATAAATAAACTGTCACATTACAGGTTTGCTAACATTGCTGAAATCAAAAGTACTATATGTAGGTAGATATTCATGAGAAACGGCGAGGGTAGGTGAGATTTGATGGTTGTGATGGAATCAAGGAGGGGTCCGATGCATGGTGATGGGGTCGTCGGCTGTTGGTGTACTAACGGCTGAGTTCCTGGAACTTGTCATGGTAAAATACCATGGTAAAGTGCACCGGAAAGACGAAGACGACAGGGTATTTTTACCAACATGCCCATCCCTGTCAGGGGGGTCCCTGACGGAAGATCTCCTGACACAGGAATCTTCCCCCCCAACCCCACCAGTACCGTCTGATCTCTCGTCTTTCTCGGTGATTTTAACTTGTGGCTGGATCGATACAAACCGGCTCTTGGATCAATATCATTGACTCGACTTAGACCCATTGGAGTGTCGTCTCCCTTTTGGGTTGAAAATAACAGTTTGTCATGGCATGACTTAAAAATATTTCCTTAGTAAACTTGTCAAAAAGCATAAAAACCAAAGAATGAAGATCTAATTCGGCTCTCGATCAGCCCTAATTTACCCTAGAAACAAGGAAGAAAATTTTGATTCTGAACTCGAACCAAGAAGCTCACCGAGTAAAGTGTCATCTGTTTAGGTAGGTATCAATCTACTGGACATAATAAAAGCGATTTACGAAATAAATGTATCAATTGTTGGAAACAACCTTTAAAATAAAGCCAGCCATGTTTAACATTTAATAAGTGTCCGTTGCATTATTAGTGTATCAATTTTTTGGTCTTAGTATGCCTAAGATTATTTTTCAACCAAACAACTGTCAAGGGTACTCATATATATTAAATAGCTGCATCAGAATTTTTTGGACCATATCCTTAGTTTAAGAAACAACATATAGTATACTGTATGCATGAATAGACTCTGAGGTGTGACCACAAGCATTAAAAACGCATGCTGGGGGAGGATAATGCCGTAAGGGGGCATAAAATACGAACTTTGCATGTTGCATGCATGCAAATAGCTACACCGTGACACGACAAGATAGGTATTTACTGATGTTTCATTTGCAGCCTAGAACAACTTACTTGTTCTTATTCATGGGGTAGATGAGGATGGGCCCGCTCGCCTTGTCCCCCAAGATGCCCTTGAACACGCCTCGATCGAAGTCGGCAATCCTCGATCTGGGGACGAATAGGTTGAGCCACGGGTGAGGAACGTCCCACAAGTTCTTGGCCCGAAGCTTCAACTCGGCCTTGTGAACCCGGTCCAAGAAATCCACATAGGGTATATCAGTGGTGAACACCGATGTCGGTATAAAGTCGAGATCTTTCAACAGATATTCCACTTCCTGCAAACCACAAGGACACAGATTTGATTAGGTTATAATACAGACGTCGTTATTGCTAATGAATGATTAAAGAATGATCAAAGTGCAATTAAAGGGAGGAAAGGCTGCCACCAAACTGTCGCTTTCTTTTCAGGGTTGAGCTCTTATTCCGACCCGACTTTTTCTTTTTTCGATAATATTTGCAAATGGGTTTTGATTAGGGAGGAATATTTAGGGTGGCTAGGGACGGCTTGTATAGAAAGGTGGTGTTACATTCAAGAGTAAAATAATAGAAAGGTTGTGTTCAAATCTTGGAATCAGGTCTGAGATGGTAGATCGCACAAGATCTTGTATGTTTTCTTGTGCCCGTTTGGTTCTACTTTATAGAAGCTAATGCGGATTTAGATCAATTCACCTAGAGGGCAATCGCAATCACACGTTCTTGATTAGTGGGCCAAGCGAGAGAAGGACAATAACATTACAAGGAAAGATCATAAGCTAAGATTGGTGAAAAGGGAAAGGTTCAACTAAAATAATTAATGGGTAATTAATTATTAAAACTGCAGAATTCATGGAAAATTGTTGACTGGCGTTTGATTGAGGAAGTCACTTCCAGGAAGCAACAGTTCCCACTTTCAACAGCTCCTAAAGTAATTTTTAACTAGGTTCAAAACGCGTAGTCCAGCAAAGTCGGCGGTGGGCTCTTGATTTTTAATTAAACTCCATGAATCGACACTTTGTCACGACATAAAGAGCAGCGCCTAATGATGTTTTCATCCAACACAACAAAGACAGCGACAGACTAAAGCGTCGTTTGACGGACAATCCATCGAACTAATTTGCTTATATGATATGACCTATGACTCGATGTGTAGTTGATAGCAAATGAACATGAGACCACACCACCCTCGGCTCCAGCACACAGGTTTTCAACCTTTTCTATCTTCTTTTCCCTCACCGACAACAATTAGTGGGGAAAAAAGATTTTGGTTTGCATGTGACAGTGAATCTTAACGTGCAGTTTTGCTCCTAAACTGCGCATTTCCATTGCCTAAAATAGAATATGAAGGTGGTCCGTCGGTCGTTAGGCATTAAAATTATTTCTTTTTACGTGATGACGTTTTCCTAATCTCCAAACCAAATTTGCAAAGTCCTACATGTGAGCGCAGTGCTTAACAGCCCCCTAAATGGAATCGTTTATCCAAGCGGCGCGATTCCTGAATTGTGCAAGAGTTAGTCACCCTATCTTATAATATCTACAGTCGTGCATGATGGGGGCATCTACCAAGATTTGTTGATGAATATTGTAAGTTCCTTAGATTCTTTGAGAAATTTAGCAAATGGGTTTTATTGACCTCTAGCTATGATAAGAATATGACGTGTTTTAGAGCTTTTTATAAGAATTCCTATTATTGCCGCCCATTTACTAGGCATCAACACATGTCACCATGCATGCAATAGTCCATGAAACTATTGGATGCATCATAATTGACACTTGACGCTTTCGGATTGACGGTGAAAGAATGAATATAACGTGACGCTAATAAAACGATTATATACCTGATCCACTGTGTCGGCTTTAGATTCGTCATAGTTCTTGGTGACTTCCAAGCAGTACAAAACGCCTCCATCAGTGCCAAGAGAGGAGATCTTGACGGGATTGCGAGGGGAAAAGAAAGAAGACCTCCAATTGTTGATGAGGCCTTCGTCCACAATGACAAAGCCCTCCACATAGTCGAATTTCTTGCTAGCTGGCTCTCCATGCAATGATGTGAGATATTCTTGGTCCCTAGTAAAGGACGAAAAATTCGAGTACAGTACACGAATCCACCTCACCTGCACACATACAAGAAATAATTTATCGAATAAGTATGAAACGTCTCTCTCAAATACTGAAAATATATTATTTTCCTGACTCACTTTGCTTCTGTCGTTATAGATTAAGTCGAACATGATGCGAAGGAGTTATTAATATTTCTTTTTCCCCCTTGGGATTTCTTGTTTGACGATCAAGATCTTACGTGATTCCCAAGGTGCCATGCCAGTATTGAGAGCTTATAAGATTAAGCCTGGACAAATATTTTCCCAAGAAAGAGGAGAGATAAGAAGGCAAAACGACATGTCGCTAGCATTGCCAGCTTCAGCACAGCCATTTGAATGGGTACAGAAAGTTCGTATGGACCCAGCCTCACCTTTTGTTGCCTAACTCATGTCGCTTTTTAGGTTTTTGTCATTAACCCAAGTACTAGGAAAATTTGGTCATATATCTGCCCCACCGCATAATCCAAAGGAAATCTCTTTCCACCCATATAATATATATATACACACACATTATTATTTTGGGAAGGTCATTATTTGCTCGTAGAGTAATATTATCAGGATCGTGGAATATACTTTAAATAATATTATAATTTATATAGACGAGACTAACTTTTTTTTTTTTTGAGGAAGAGACTAACTAATTAAATAAGCGGCTTATGTTCAGCGTTCATTAGAAATTTTTCGGGTCTCTTGATAAGTCAATTATATAGTATTATCATCGTAAAGTAATAGCCAACTAACTCTCTCTCGGAATTCCATAATAGTTCCACACGTAATATATAGTGATTTTCTAGCTCTTTTTTCTATTTTTTAGCCAAAAAAAAAATAATAAAACACAATATTATTAGTCTAAGCATGTGCGCTTTCTCTACACAGAAACAAATGACAAATGATAGATACCCTTTGAGGAGCTGGCTCAAGAGCGATTCTGGCCCTCGTGATGATTCCGAACTGGCCTAGGCCGCCGAGAACAGCATGGAACAGTTGCGAGTTCTTTTCCTCCGAGCAGGTCACGATATCACCTTTGCCTGAGAAATTTTGGCGACATCAGGAAAGCTCCCCAGATCAGAGAAATAAAAATAATGAAAAGCGCACTAGACATGATGGAATTTGGAACATGATAACGTCGTCGGCGACAACAAAAGTAACCCGAAATCACTGCTCAAAGTATTCCCCCGTGGCTGACTAAACCCATGTGGAATTATGCCCTAGAGGAGATTTTGTCACCCAAGGAAAAGCACATCTTTTGTCCCATAGCACATCCGACGACAATTAAACTAAGGAAAGCATGTTACGTCGACCCATGTTAGGAAATTCTTTGCAATATCTCCTCCCACGACGAATCCCAACAAAAGTAATCCCCGCATAATTGAGAATTCGCTGCTGCTCGATAGATTTTTAAACCCGCCATGTGAAAAGATCCCTCCTCCAATCATCTAGAGAATCCGAGAATATGGAGGCCTATAGGCTAAAAACCCTAAAAGACTTCCCAGGAAAGAACCCCATGAATTGTCAAAAGAAAGAATTAAAGTAATTTTGCTTCGCATACGATGAAAGCGAAGTTCGAGGCTGCAGGAAAATGTGAGGGCACCGAAATAAACAAGAGGGGGAGCAAGAAAAGACCATGCAGAAGAGAAGGGCGATGTAACCTGTGACGACGTCTAGCTCATACACATTGCTGATCTGAGGTCCATGATTGAAGGCTTGTCCGCTGATTCCACCGTTGGACAGCGTCCCTCCCACGGACAGATATAAGTAGTCGGTCCACGACTTCGGCGCCAGCCCGCGCTCCAACGTGCTCCTCAGCACATCTATCCACAGCTCCCCACCCCACACGTCAACGTACCTCTCCTCCGCCGCCACGCGCGGGGCGGGCCGGCTCTGGGCCGCCGGCCCCGCGCCGCTCATCTTTATGACCACGCCTCCGGCGGCCTGGGCCTGCCCGTTGATCGAGTGCCCATGGCCCCTCGCCGAGACGGCAAACCCGCGGCTCGACTCGTACGCCGCCCTGACCAGACGGGCCACGTCGTCCGCGGAGCTCGGGTGGTACACCCCCAGCGGCTCGGCCCGGCTCATCATGCCAAAGTCGAGGGAGGCGGACTCCACGTCGACCCGCTCCATGCTGAGCCGTCCGCCGCCGACGCAGAGCTGGAGGAGCTCCGTCGGCTCGACGTTCAATCCAACAGTGATGATCAGCTTGCATATCGCCAAGGCCAAGAGGAACCTGGGCGCCATTTTTTTCGGGATTTTCCCTCCAAGCAAAAGCAGGACTAGGATATCACCCGAAATCACGAAAGGTATTCGAGACGAGGAGAACGATAACAATGGCGGTGGCGGCAACGGGGACGATGGCAGTCAGAGACGAATAGCCGTTTGAAGAGATCTGCTATGCAACATGCACTGATTCTCTCTCTACCCAGCAAAGGAAACAAAATGATTCCCTCTTACTTGCCACCACCCTTGCTTTTCTTTCGACAATCAGAAACCGAGAAAAGGAAAAAAGATCGAAGATTAGAGAGGGAAGGAGAGAGAGAGAGAGCCCTTTGTCTCCCGCTCTAATTCTTTTTCTTGTCGAGGATATCAGATACAGGCGACCGGAATTTATAGGAGGACTAAGGATCTCATCTCGAGGGGGAGGGTTGAAATCGTGGGGTCGCGGACGGACACGTGGGCTTCACGTGCCAGGGATGACGGGACACGTGTGGTGGGGGAGGGCGGCGGGGCCCACCGTCCTCCGGAGTGGGACCCGCGGCTGGATACGGAGGATCTGCCGTGGGGACCCGAGGGAGGGGAGCCTTCACGTGGGTGCGCAAACTGGGAGGGAGATGAGAGGGAGGGGACGACGTTGTGTACATATGCAAATCCCCGAAAAAGATTCTCGATCCCTCTCACCCTACGGCGATTTCCTACCTCGAGACCTAAAATCAATAGCCAAACAATTAACAAAAAACTTATAAACAATTAACAAAAAAAAAACTTATAATTAGTAACAAATCCGACTCGTCAGAACGGTTGGGATTTTTGGGTCTCCATAGAAGA
Organism: Eucalyptus sp. ANBG9806169; assembly: GCA_014182395.1. NCBI lineage: Eukaryota > Viridiplantae > Streptophyta > Magnoliopsida > Myrtales > Myrtaceae > Eucalyptus > Eucalyptus sp. ANBG9806169. The sequence continues at coordinate 37,366,157 of CM024575.1, forward strand.
GTTTTAATTTTTCTTTACGACATTTCATAGAATTTCAACGGATCATCAAATAGTATGTCAATAATATAAAAATAGTGTGTACTTTATTTATAATGATTTGATCATCACAAATGAATTATATATGAACCCTTCGATATTAAAATCTCAGAAGGATCCAGCCCTAGATTGCAATTCCATTTAGTTATGTATGTCGCATAATATATTGCATTCTTATAATTAAAATCCGTAGAAGGATCCAGCCTCAAATTGCAGTTCTATTTGGTTATGCATGTGATATAGTATATTGCATTCTTATAATTATAGGAAATTACGATGTAGGGAACATAAGATGGAGGCAGCATAGGTGGTGAAATAGCAAGTTGGTATGTAGCTATATGAATAGTTCTGTTGCCACATTGGGTGGCCAATCTTTCGCTGATATTAGTAATATATAGAGAGAGGTAGATTATTTTTCTTTTCTTTTTCCAAAGAAAAATGAGAATATAAATAAGAATATATTGGGAGGGAAGTACATGGTACCGTCTGGAGAGAGCAGACACATAATCCTCAGTACACATCAACGGCCAAATTCTTGCATTGGCATTATCGCCATATATATATAGTTTCCTTCGAGACTAATCCTCCTAGATTACATGGAAGGTCAGCCATATTAGATATAGTATTGCGGCTCCGTGGGGAGCTAATTTGTCATGCAAGGATATTTTGTATAGGTATTAGCACAAGGATGATTGACCTACGTAGATTACATGTAACGAGATCTGTTCTGAATTAAACAAACTCTCAAAAAAGTACTTTGAGTAACAACACAAAATGGTGACTACTTTGAAATAAATATTTATTGACAAACCACTTAATAGGAGTTGTCCCAATTAACATGAGATTTGGAATGCCATGAACTCGCCCATTCAAAGGATCAACATAGTCAATATTGGCTCGCATTACCTATCGATGTTTCCATTATTTGATATATAGCCAGATCTATTACTGTCATTTGTACCATCTTATAAGCATGTTAGGAGCCGCACCTTATCCAAGCATTCTCAAATTGCACAACCCCACCCTCGTCAAATGGGGTATGGTAGGTATCCATCCAGTACTTTAATGCCATTTATAATGGCCCAAGCCATTTCACATGGCCAAGCACATAGAAGGACTATTCTCAATAAGCACACAAAGTGATGCCCAATTGGAAGTGAGTGTCAACTTATGAATTACTTAATTAAGCTACTGACTAATGTGAGACTTAAGATGTCAAATTATAGTTCTCACTTATTTATAGAAAGTTTAGAATTTCATTATAATATTTAGAAGAAATTAAATGAAAGGAGAACTTACTCAATGAGTTCTAAACTTATTGTATAGTAATCAATTCAATCATCATTGTATTTTTTTTTTTTAATTTTATCAATATAGTAAACTTTTGCACGAAATTCCTCTATAGTCTTTTTGGTGAATTTTCGTTGAATATCACTGATGTGGTAGTGTGCCAATTAAGACAACCAACAATGAATGGACTGCCATGTTAGCGATTTTCAACAAAAGTTAGTTGATAAAACTATATTAGAACTGATTGGACAATTTCTCCTTAAATGGGACAAAAATGGACAATGACGACTTACAATTAGTCCAGATTTTAGTTACCTCAAAATAATCAGAGTGTCCCTGCTTATAGAGAAATTTATCCCAAAAAAAAAAAAAAAAAAAACGAAACAAACCTATCTCCTTTTCTCATTTGGCCCCTCCCCTTAGCCCTCTGCTGCCACCGTACCAGCCTCGCCCCTCCATTATGCTTCCACTGCCATTTGCTTCCCGCCGTCGTGACCTCTCTCCCCTCCTTCTCTGTATGGAGAAGGAGACAACTCGACTGGTGGCCACCACTCATTCAAGGGATGTGATCGAGGAGGAGCGGGGGAGGATTGTAGTGGATTGCGTTGCTTAAATGCAGGTTGGTGGTGGCGACGAGGGAGGAGAGGTGCAATGGAGTTGGGGGAGGAGGGCCGGGGACCAGAAGAAAGAAAATGAAAGGAAAAAAGAGAGGTTAAAACGAATAGAGGAAAATAAAAGGTGGACTACCGGTAGATGAATCAATTTCTAGTTCATGGAGTTGTGGAGTCTGATATAAAAAAGTAATGTAAAAATTAAGAATTTGTACTACTAATGAAATAAATGTAATTTTCATGTGAAAGTAGAGAACGGAGATTTTTTATTACTCCTAATGGTATACATGTAATTTACATAATAACTATGTATGTCATAAATTCCCGATATATAATTGGGCAATATCTTTTGTAATTATAACCCTAAAACTGGTAACTTTGATAGTGATACTCATAGTGAAGAGATTGCTTAGTGCAGCACGATGATTTTTTTTTTCCTTTTTAATTTTGAAATAATTTTTCACATGAAAAATTCATGTTTTTCTCTTTATTTTTTTCTCATCAACAATTCGCACTCCTAATAGTATGATGTAATGTAAAAGAGAAGACTTTTAAAGAGGTGAATTTGCAATACAAATTATTCTCTAAATTTCGAGTAGGCAAATACAAAAAGGTATTTTTATCTAGTGATTAAGAATTGTCACCAAAATTGGTAAGTTTTGTAATTTACTATTTTGGTTGTTGACGGAGGGAGGGATGGAAACGTGAGAGAGAAAAGATGCATGAAGATTATCATTCGGTTGACATTGACCAAAGGGAAGACACTGACGTGAAGGCACCGTGCATCAGAAGACAGCTAAGCTCTCCTTTTCTTTCTACATTTGCATATAACTATTGTACTTTTTTTATTAATATAAGCGAGAAGGACGACTAGCATCATGACCCTTCAACATTATTATAAGAATTCTGAGTTTCTGATCGCGATTGCAACGTTCGATTTGAATTATAATAATTATTCATTTTGAATGAATCAGTCATGGTTGTAACATTTAATGCAAATTGAGAAAAAACCATAGTCATCCTATGTTGTGCATAGGTCGAACCTACGTCATCGATGAATCACAATTTCCTAAAGTCCAGAAGCATTCAATGGATTCAAACTTGCGACCGAAAGGGATTCTAAATAATGAGAGTGAATTTTATCCCATTGGGCTAACTACCTAATGCACTATTGTTTAGGTTTGGTGTGAACAGACAATTGAATTCTCTGGAAATGTGAAGGTCATTGCAAGGAAAATGCGGAGTCTCCACTTTCTAATCGAATTCACATTATAATAGCACGTGGGACTGTTGGGCAGTTAGCATTATTGGGTGCTGGTCTTCTTACCTAATAAATTGTCGTTTGCTTTGGTGTGAACAGACAACTAAATTATCTGCAGGGAAGATGAGAAGTCTCCTCAGTTGTTTCATGGTAGATTCCGGGTAACTTAACTCCATTTATTTAAAGAAAAACTGAATTTGAAAAGTTTTTTTTTTTTTTCATTTTTGCGTTGTTTAGATCACAGAAAACTAATCGATATAATTTTTTATGGATCGAAAATAACATGTTTAGATTGGAAAAAATAATTTCCATTTTTATCAATAAGTAAATCACTTTCCTTGAACCAACAAACAAAAGAAAACTAGCTTTCTTCCTTGAAAATGGTTTCCATGAAAAATATTTTCTTTTTATCATGAAATTTTAAATAAAACAAACCACTTCTTCAGTCTCAAAACCCATGATAGCATTTGCTAATTCAATTTAAAGATAGTCATGTGTCTTGTCCCAAGCAAGTAGCCTCGTTGGTTTTTCCTCCGCATGTGTTACACGCATCATCAATATGTCTTGATTTCAATACTGAATTAAGTGCTCTTTTAGTCTTCTGATACACGAAATTCAATCCCCCAAACTTCTTTTTTCATTCGAAATGGAATCTTGCCTACCTAATTTTTGTCATTGGTTCCTTCCATCGTCGTAAGTCTTTGCTTACGCAACAAGTGAGGTGTGCCTTGAAATTTTTTTTTTGGTCGGTAGTGTGCCTTGAAATTACTACGTGGATAAGAAAGATACCTATTGTATTGATACATCCGCAAAAGGTAGCGTAAAGCTGGAATATTGCTACATTTACATTAACTTTCATTACACACGAAGAAACCCAACTCACGAATAAAACAGATGAAGAATCTAATTGATGATTACCCAAGATTTCATGGGGGAGAATACAAACCACAAATTTGACACGTCATCATATGCTTCAGTTACAATCCGGAAGATGAGAATATGACACATATTTCCATCTTAATAATGGAGACGACCCTTCATTTTTGTTCTTTCATATCTTAATAAAATACTGACCCTGACATCGACGGGACTTGCAAATCCATATTTTTTAGTTATAATATTCGACGTTCGAATCCATGCAACTCTGCTTTTTAAGTGCCAAACATAGACATGAGTTGTTGCTAGTAAAAGGACAAAATAGATTATTCAAATTGGTGACCAAATAATTGGATCCAACCAAATTGCAAGTAAAATAATCAGAAAGAGAAATATTCCGCAGCAATCATAGAATGTTTCTTTAGCTCAGACGATAAATGGTTTAAAATATACCCACTAGACAGAATGTTACGAAGCGTTAATGTTATCGATAACGGGCCGAAAAAGCTTTAGGAGGATCTCTTCCTTCTTCACAGGACCGGGGGCGAAGCCTACTAATTCTATTGAGTTTGGAAGTAATTAAGTACACCAGCTGTATGATCTTCTCTCACACATTTCTCATCTATCACGATCGATTTAGATAGTCGGTCCATATTCCAAACTATAACTATCCAAATGGACGGTGATGAAGGCAGGCTTGGTGAATTTGTGCACGTATATTTTCTTGAAGGAGTTTACTAAAGTCTATCTTGTCTCCTGTTAGTTTGTGATTTCTCTTGTCTCCTGTTAGTTTGTGACTTCTTCTTTTGTTTTTACCACTTATGTACTTATTTGACTCCGAATACAATCTATTTACTTTCATGAGCCTTATCAAGTAACGGGGTGAGCCCCTTTCGTGTACAAGGTGGTGCTATCGTAACCAACACCATACAGGGAGAGGTTTGACCACAGCCAAACAAAGTTGGCTGCTGGAACACTCGTTACGTGTTCGTAGAAGCATTAGTCACCAAAATGTGCACTTTACACTAAAGGTATTATCTTACAAGAAAGGCCCTTTTCTAATTCAAAACTAGCACCTTTCTCTCTTTGCACAATCCTTTCATCAATGTCGTCGCTAGACTCATGTCAGCAACTGGTGGGCGATGTAGCACCGTAAGAATAATTGCAGCCCACATGTTACTATTAATCAATTGTTTAATAATTATTTAAATGCTAAAAACCAATTGACTATGAAAAGATGCAACTCTTATTTTTTTTTTTAAAAGAAAAAAAAACAAAGAATGCTTTGATGGAACACACCTATTGATACCCTATATAAAGAGTATGGTCCTCTCTCTACCACAAATAACAAAGTTGTATTCTATCCACCATCAGATAAAATACATTAAGACTAAAGTAGGTTAACGGGGAGAAATTAGATTTCTCCATTTCTTCTATGTATACAACAATCAATTTCTCAAAGTTATTGTTATGGATAAATGTATGTCTTCATCCCTCTTATTGTAAAAAAAATCATGAAGATCTAAGATTCTTTTATTTAGAATTTCCACGGAAAGAATTATATTATTTCTCACAATTGATGTCAAAGTAAGGCTTAGAATAGGAGTGAGCATGGCTCCTCCTAAGTAGAACTCGGAAGTTGAAAAGCGGATCAATGGGAACTTTTAGGTTTCAAATTCCAAGATATATATTGTAGGTTCCAGGATCAAAAAAATGATAAGCTTGTTTCAACAGGTAGGTTCCAGGTTCTTAATTGGAGGAACCTAGAATCTGTAACCTATAACCTAGAGCTTGGAACAAGTTCTAATTTTTTCTTAGTTCATGTCTTTATGTGATCTTGTGATATTTCATGTCGTTCAATTATAAGTGTATAATATGGAAGTACTAACCTAAGCTTCCATTTTACGATCGAGACTTTAACTTTTTAATATTCACATTTTGTGTGTGTCTAAATATAAGTTATGGTCAATGAATTGTAGCAATGAGTGGTAGTCATTTAAAATTTTAATCCACTACAATCGTTCAATCAATAATATAAGTAGAACTTGGGTAAACCGTGAAACCGACCATAGAACCTGTGATAGGATAGGTTCTAGGTTCCAAGGTATGTAGGGTATGTTCCAAGTTTCAAAAAATGATGAACTTGTTCCAATGGGTAGATTTCAGATTCCAAGTTCAACCTGTACGAAATCAGGAACCACTCACCCGTAGTTTAGGATCTCATGATTTTTCGAAAATTAAAATATATATTATTTTGTTAATAATCTCCCATCAATGCTTGTTGAATACATACATATATAATATACATCGAATTAATTAAATCAAGTACTCGCTTAATAAAATCACACATAAATTACTGTTTGGATTCAGTGCTCTTGATGTATATATTTTCATGTTTTCTATCATGTTAATTATTTTTTCATATATTTATCTATGAACTAATACACACACACACACACACACACACACACACACACACACACACACACTTAAGGCATCATAATGTATAACTTGATTCTCATACCTTCATGATGAAATCACACACACACACTTAAGGCATCATAATGTATAACTTGATTCTCATACCTTCATGATGATTTCATCATGAAAGTGATTAAATCTTAACATTTAGAGTTCATCAAATTATGAAATAAATATTGTGTTTACAATTTAACATTCAATTAAGAATGGTTTGTTTGTCATCAAAAGTGGCTGAACCTAGAGGTCTCTTGAATTTTTAAAATTATATCATATTTATTTTAATTACCCATAATTAATTGATCTTATGGCTGAAATTAATATATTACATCTCCTTATTGGTGAGGTTATAAAAATTTAGGGATTCACCCAAAGGTTAATCAATTTCTTATAATTTATGAACGTAATAGTTGGTCATTAATATGTTTTGTTAGATTTGTTTGTATATCCAAATATAGCAACTAACTTCTAATGAGGTCTATTTATAATTAACAAATAAAAGTTATTAGCATCATTATGATTTAATGCACGATTGTAATTCATAGTATCTCCCGAAGGAGAACTATGATGTATGAGTATTTTTAATTTGAATCTAATTATGACTATTTTTGAAGCATTAATGTATGAGAGTTTTCTTACATATTTGCAATACTTGTCCATATTTCTCTTCATTCGCATGCTTCGTAATTTCCTTTTTCTAATGGGCTATTTTTTTTTTTTTATTGGTGCAAATAAGTCCAATTTCACTTAGGTGTCTTAGATCTTGATTTAGCACTTCAAGTTGAAGAATCAGCCACTATTATTGATGAGAGTATCGATAACAAAAAGTCTTCCATAAAACCTTGGAAAGATCGAACATATTAAGTTTGATGTTCATGTGAATGATAGTTGCAAACAATTTAAAGAATATTCTTCCCAAAACTAATAATATTAAGGAATTTATGAAATTTGTGAAAGAGCGTTTTTGAACTGTTGATAAGTCACTTGTTGGTGTATTAATGAGTACTTTTTTTTTTTTTTGTATTAATGAGTACTTTAACCACAAAAAATATGATGGTTCACTTATCATGCATGACTTTTATTTGAGATGATGAATTTAGCAGTAAAATTATGGACTTTGGGAATAAACGTGGATGAGTACTTTTTAATTATAATTCATATTTAATTACTTACTTCATGAACAACATGGGGCATTTCAAATTAATTAAACACTATAAAGGATAAGTGGAATGTATGAATTGGCCAGTGTGATTGTTCAAGAGGAAACAATGATAAATAATCAAAATATTGTTTTGTTCATCTCTTAAGTCATCAAGAAGTTGAAAAAAAAATCTATAAAAAAAAATGTGGAAAGAACAAGAAAATAGGATTATACAATCTAAATGACTCTTCTAAGGCTTCTCAAGTCCACAAGAATGAACATAATCATATTAAGTGTCACTTTTATAATAAAATTGGCTACTTGAAGAAAGATTGCTTGAAATCTAGAGCTCGATTTGAAAAGAAAGGTCAATTATGTGCTTTAGTATGTTTTGAACCAAACTTTACTAGAGTTCCTCATAATACTTGATGGATTGATTATGGTACCACCACTCATGTTTCAAATACAATGCAATGATTTCTTACGATCCAAACCATAAAGCCAAATGATAACTATATGTTCATAAGGAAAAGAAACAAAGCTTCCGTTGAAGGCATTGACAATTAATGTTTAATCTTAAATACTAGGTATTATTTGGATTTGCTTCAAGCCCTTTAAGTACTTACATTTTCCCACAATTTAGTTTTTTTTTTTTTTTGGCTAAAACTTGATGTAATGAGATTTTCTTAAGTTTGATCTTGGATTCAATTTTTTTAAGAATAAAAAACTTATTGGAACTAAAATTTTATGTGATGGTTTGTACAAGTTTAAAATTGATAATTCTTTTGTTGAGACTTTAATTGTCTTGTATCATAATTTTGGCACTAAATTGCTTACTTATGATATAAACAATTTGGGTCACACATTCAAATAAAGAATGCAAAGATTAGTGAAGAATAAAATTCTTTCAAATTGGATTTTACTAATCTTTGAGTATGTATTGATTGCATTAAAAGCAAACAAACTAAACAATAATTAAGGTGCCACAAGAAGCATAGTGCTTCTTGAAATTATTCACATTGATGCTGTGGTCATTTTGATGTTCAATCTTTTGGTGGAGAAAGTTATTCTATCACACGTATTGATGATTTTTCACGTTATGGTTATATGTATCTATTGTGTAATAAATCTTAATCAGTGAATGCACTGAGGAGTATATTAAAGAAGTTGAAAGGCAATTTGATAAAATGGTGAAAATAATAAGATCAGATAAAGGTGTGAATATTATGGAAAGTATAATGAATCAAGACAATGTCCAAGTCCATTTACTAAATTCCTTTAAAGACATCACATTTATGCTCAATACATGATGTCAGGTACACTATAACAAAATGGTGTAGCAAAAATATGTAAGCATATTTTAATGGAAATGGTTAAAAATATAATGATTATTTATTATTACCCTTATCCTTATGGATGTATACATAAAAAACTTATACGGGTCCCTAGTAAAGCAGTTTCAAAGATTCATTTTGAATCGTAGACAGAAAGGAAATTTAGTTTATGACGGCTGTATATTTGGGGTTATTCAAAAGAAATAAGAATTTACAATTCACATGAAAAGAAATAGGATTTTAGAACAATTATTGATTATTTTATTGGTTATGCAAAAAAATCTAAAATGTATAAATTTTATTGTTACAATCATAGTACAAGAATTGTTGAATCTAAAAACGCTAAGTTAATTGAAAATGGTGACATCAATAGAAGTATAAGAATGCATGATTTTTGTAATTTAGAACTCAGGGTGGAAGTTCCTCTAACCAAAACTTCTAAAGTTGTTGTTCTTGATATTATAATTCAAATAACAATAATCAAGAATAACAAATAATGATCAAACATTCTTTAATGAAAATGTCAATAATGAAGCGACAGTAAATGAGCTGTAAGAACTAGTATTAAGATCTCAAAGAGAAAAAATATCAATTATTTCTAATGACTATGTGGTTTATCCACAAGAGGTAGAAATTGACATGGGAATTAGTAATTATTCAGGTTTATTTTAACAGGCCATGGAATATGATGATTCTACAAAATTGTTTAATTTTATGGAAGAAAATTTAAAATTTACGAATTCAAGACCTTGTTGCATTGCCTAAAGGATGTAAAAAGGTCGGATGCAAATGGGTCTTTAAAACTAAGTATGACTCAAAGTGTCATGTCTTAAAGTATAAAGCCAAACTTGTTGCTAAAGGTTTCACTTAGAAATAATGCATTAATCATAAGGATATATTTTCATCAATCTCTAAGAAAAGGTCACTTAGAATCATTATGACTTTTGCAGCTCATTATGATGTAGAGTTACACCAAATAGATATCAAAATTGACTTTCTTAAATGGAATTTAGAGGAAGAAGTTTATATGGATTAACCTGAAGGTTTTTCATTTAAAAGAAAGGAACACTTGGTGTGTAAGTTAAATCAATTAATATATAAACTTAAACAAGCTTGTTGTCAATGGTATCTTTAGTTTAATGATACCATAACTTCTTCGGATTTAAAGAAAACATTGTTGATCGATGTATATATGAAGATTAGTGAGAACAAGTTTATTTTTCTAGTTCTGTATGTTGATGACATTTTACTTCCTACTAATCATCTTGGTTTATTACATGAAATCAAGAAATTTCTCACTAAGAATTTTGAAATGAAAGACATGGGATAGGTAACGTATGTGATGGAAAAAAAAATATTCTATAATAGATGCAGGAAATGTTAGGGTTGTCCCAGAAGCCTACATTAATAAAATTCTAGAGAGTTTTAACATGGATAAATGTTCGGAAGAAGTAATTCCGATTCGGAACGGGGACAAATTTATCCTAATGCAATATATGAAATTGACTTGGAATAAGAGCAAATGAATGTTCTTATGCATTTGTTGTTATGAGCTTAATGTATGCTCAAATTTGTATTAGATCATATAATAGTTTTGTTGTCAGAATATTGGGCAAGTATCAAAGTAAGCAAAGATTGGATCATTTGAAAGCTGCAAAGAAAGTTTTCAAATACTTATAACGAACGAAAAATTATATGCTCACTTATAAAAGATCTGATCATCTTGAGATGATTGGACATTCAGATTTAGACTTAACCAAATTTGTCAATAAAAAAAAAATTAACGTTTGGCTACTTGTTCCTTTTACTAAATAGGTAGTTTTATGGAAAAGCACGAAGCAATTATTCATTGTTGCATCAACTATGAAGGTTGAATTTTTTACATGCTTTGAGGCTACTATTTATGGATTATGACTACGGAACTTTATTTTAGGGCATGTGATTGTCGACAGTATTGCCAAGCTACGAAAAAATTATTTTGATAACTTTATGAAACTTTTTTTCTCTAAGAACGGCAAGCATTCTAAGGGGTTTCAACATAGGAAATTAAATACTTGGTCGTTAAAAAAAGAAATTCAAAAACAGAGAATGTCAATTGAACACATCAACACCAACCTTATGATTACAGATCCTTTAACACATTATCGTCCAAAATATTAAATAAACATGTTGAAAGAATGTGTATTATTGGACATCATTAATGATATTGTATTATGATTCCATTTAAAATATTTATTTGACTTTTCGAGCTCATTCATGTGTTTATGATATTTCATGTTTTCTATTTAATATACATGATGGAAATAGATGAATGTTCAACAGGATAGTTTCTAAGAAAGCAATATGGTTGGACCCTTGCTATATAATTCTCATTTATGGATCATGTTAAGTGGAGAGTTATAGTTGTAATATATGGAAAGGGCTGTGTCGGTTGATTATATACAACTGATGTGGCTTTTATTAGTTTTCTTTACTTAATTGTAATTATTATGTGACAGCTAATTTAAGAAAGGTTTTAGCATACTATTATTGTGCATATTATGGTATTTACTAAATCATGAAAAAAGGTCAAATAGACCAAATGGGAGAGTGTAAGAATATTTATAGCCGACATGATATTATCAATTATTCAATAATTATTTATTGAATGCACCTATTAATAACCTATATGAGAGTCCAGCCAATTCTCCACCATAAATAATAAAATTGTCTTCAATCCTATATTAGATAAATATATTAGGACTAAAGTGGGTGGAGGAAGAATAAAAATCTGAGAGTAAGTTGGGAGTTAGAGTTGAACAAACCAAAAAAAAAAGGTTAAGGGGCATAAATCAATTTTCTTCATTTTTCCTATTTATGCAACATTTATTTTCTCAAAGTTATTGCTACGTATAAATGTATGCCTTCATCCCTCTTGTTGTGAAAAAAAAATTAAGATTAAGATTCTTTAATTTAGAATTTTCACAAGTTATATTATTGCTCACAAGCACTACAACCAACACGATCAGGTTCTTGACCCTTTCCTCCTCTAATCTCTCTGTCTCTCGCTCGAAGTCGACTCAAATCTAGCGGAATTGAGGTTCATCTACCTCAGATTGAGTTGATCTGAGGTTGACTTGAGGCTGACCACCATCGTCAACCTCGAATTGGTCGGCGATGGTGGTGGTCCGCATCAAATCTGTCCGCGTATGTAAGGGAGTGAGATTTAAAGCGGTAGAGACGATGCTGTCGTGGTGGCGAGCAACGCAGCATGGTGCGACGGCAGTTGCTGACGTGGCTGTGAGAAGACAAAAAGGGAGAGACAAGAGATAGAGAAATGTTGGGGGGAGTATCGCTCTTGCGTAGTTAGTTTTGACTTTTTCTTTCCCTGAAGGGGCGAGGGTGATGGGGAAGTGCTTTCTCATATTAACTTTACACATTGGTAATCAGAGCTCCAATATGTGATTAACAATGCTGTCTCCCAGCGATAGCTAAACCTTGCCCTAATTGACAGATATATCATGATTTTCACGTACTTTAACATTGAATGCGAAGGGCCGTAGCCAAAACACCACTAATATTATCGGTCCTAGATCCATTTTATGAGCTCAAACCACTAGAACTTCATCAGAATAATGGACTCCATCCTAAAAACGCCGACTTTGATGTCAAAGAGCAGTAATTTATAAATAATCGATGCTATATGGCTTCAAATACGATATTGACTCAGGCCAATGTTGGCAAAAGTGCTACGACCATTGACACGAAATAATATATCTCGACTTGTGCAGTAGTGATAAGGAAGCAAAGTCATCGACTAAAAGAACTCAAGGCGAAAGCTGAGCCCTGGATGAACAATAGATCATCTGGCCAGTCAATAAGTAATGAATAAATGCCACGCTGACCAGCACATGTGATCAGCTAGTGATTGTGGATACAGGCGATGATCAAACATCAGTTGAGAAACCAACAGAATTAAGTCGACCAGATAGGAATTTTTATTTTTTTCTGTGGAGTCGATCATGGTCAAGTTGATTTTAGTCGAGTGGAGAAGCATCGAAATCGAAGTTCATTATAAAGCTAAATAGATGGGATGGATAAATGAACGGGCATAATTATTGCAATCAAACTCGTAGGGAGGAGGTTTATCAAAGATACCAATCGACGGTTGCAATAGTTATTTTAAAGAAGCAGCTATTGCGGCCAAGCCCCTCCGGTGGGAAACATTTATCGACGTCAAATATGGGGCCAAAAATATGATCATAATGAGCCGGAATGTACCAAAACACGAGATTTACCTCCCTTAATTTCAGCCAGTTTACTTTCCTACAAACCTATTTTACATGCTTTTCTTGCACATCTGCTCTTGCTCTTGTGGTTTGAGATTTGGTGCCATCGATCGATTGCAGTATGGCTTAATAACAACCCATGGGCGGAGTTCTTGTTCCACTCTTGGCTGTAATCGTCTGTCAATCAGATGGTGATGTTGATCAATCGTGGTACGGCTTGATAACGAGCCACCGGCCAAGTTCTTGTTCCGTTCCTGGTTGTGATGGTCTGTCAATCGAACACAATCGCCGCAGCCGCGTCACTTCAAAAATCGCCAAATCTAATTGACTAGTCAATGCCATCCAGCCGACGGGTCCCCATTCACGGTTCTTGCCGGAACAGAAGTCCACGCAAAAGAAAACGTTTTTGCTCCACCAAGCCACAAAAGCGAATCCAAACGAGGGGGTGCTAGGCTGCGCCCTAAGATTGGCGAGATCCGGCTCTCCTTTCTCGTTGTCTGATGCTACTTTTCTCCCGAACCAAAAGACACGGAATCCTGCGTCTTTTCCTTTCCCCAACCCTTCACAGGAATCTATTCTCTCCTGTCTTGGTTTCTTTTGCTTTCTCTCTCTCTCTCTCTCTCTCTCTTCCCACGTTTCAACTTCTCTTTCTTTTATACCATGAAAAGAGAGAAAAAGAGGGGCTCCGCGTCTCTCCTTTTGAGTCCATTTGCCTCGTCATTCTTTCGCCATTCACCTTAAAAGCCGAAACGAATCCCCCGAAAAGGGAAACAGCAATCTCAGTGTATCTCGCGACCTTACCATGGTGCAAGTGGGATTAAACTATTTCGTGTTTTTGACCTTACCGAATAAAATTTTCAATGAGACGCAACATCTCAAACTGCTGTGAGGCAACATGCAGACAGCGTAGGGGCCTACAAAGCTGCTGTTTCATGGACAAAGCAGTTGATCCGGGAACGAATGCCAACAAAGTTTGGTGTTAGCGTAATAAAGAGAATCTGCCTCTTTTTTCCAAACCTGACATCAGTTATATTCCTTGGGATATTGGGGTCTCTTTCCGTCGATTTGATGCGGTATCGTTCAATGGATAATTAAACAAATGCTGTAAGAATAAATAATGAGGAAAGCAGCTATCAACTTTCAGTTTAAGATGGGTTAAGGAAATTTAGTGCATGGAACGCGAGAACTCAAGGGAAGTTCTTTTTTCTTTCTTATCCCTTCCCCCCCTGTCTGGTTCTTTATCATTTTACAGCTCTTTCATATCAATGACATGGTATAGATGCCTCATTTTCACCTTCAAATTTTCGGAAAATCTGACCAACCTTGACCCGAAATAAATTCGTTAATAGATTGATCGACGTGTATAATTAAGCTAACTTGTCAAATGCTTTATAACGATACTCAATTTGCCCTAATCAGATGACCCAATCTCAAATTCTGCAACTTTTATTTATTATCATCTAATCTTCAGGCATTGGGAAATTTATTACTTGATCTAATCAAAATTAATTATATTATTCAATTCTAAAGATGAATTTTCACCACAATGTTGTATTCAATCTAATCCCCAAAAATCCGCAATCTTCAATCTTTTTCGAAATTTGGGCCCTATTTTCATAAAGTTCGACTGACCAAGTTTCCATAGATGTGAAAATCGACCAATTTGATGCCGGACAAAAACGTTATGCGCTGTCAAAATTTAGTCAAATTACATGTAATCATAACAAGAAAAACAACTTTTCTAAGATGTATCATATGTATAGACCACTGTCGATAGAGCTGTAACGTCCCTAATAGGGGCGCTCCCGACATCGAATCCAACTTCCGATCAATGGTGTTCCTTCACAATTCATGAAGACCGGATAGTAGAAAACCCAACATGGCTCCATTTTTAGTAGCCGATGATGTTCTACATGTCCTAACCCTATCACTTGAGATATGTCCATTTCCACAAGAATAGTACATTTGGTTTAGCATTTTGAAAGTTCATTGAGGAAGTACAAAAACATTTTGCCTTATAGGGTTTGGGGAAATATAAATTGTTCTCGGTAAAAAGTCATTTGCAAAGGGTTTTGCTATAATGTTATTTATTTTTATGTTAAATAGATTTGGTGCCGGTGGCCATCAGCTGAGGTCACACAACCTCGAGTGACCTTAGGCAGCTTTCACTAGGGTGGCATGACCCAAAGCGACAAGGCCTCGGATGGCACAACCCAAGTGATCGTTGCCTAGGCCGTTGCAAGCTCAAGTGGCCATTGTGTGGGTCACGTGACCTCACCAGCCCCTCAATGACCTAGGCAGCCCTTGTTGGGGTCATGCGACCCACGTGACTATTGCCTGGGCAATTATGCAATCTCAGGTGGCCATCATGTGGTCATACAACCTCACCAACCTTTTGCCAATCAAATTTGACCTCGTTGACTCTTGCCCGCCTTCACAAAGAAGATGAATAGTAGCAACAACGGGCAAAATTGAAAAATTGAAGAATTGATGGGGTTAGTTTTGAAAGAAAAAAATCATTTAATCATTATTTTAGTATTCCCAAAATACTAAAAACTCAAAGTGGTCCCCACTTGCTTTAAGCTTTTTTAATACTATCTTTCACTTGAAAGCCTCTTAGGAATGATTGTCAAAAACCTGAAATTTTCTTCCATGAGGTTTTCAAAATGCCTGAACCAAACACACTGGAAATATAATTCCATAACAAATAACCGTGGGGAATTAAGAGTTAGAGACTACCTAGACATCCAGTAGACATCCAGTAAGCGCTTTTCAATGCCAATCATTTCTTAATGAGAACTTTCCAAACCTTTGCATATTGAGACAATCGTTCAAGTCACGATAACATATTCATCATCACAACATTTCCCCGCGAAAGACCATAACAGACCCTCTTTTTCTAATTTATTATTCACATTTACATGGAAATAAAATTCATGAATTTATTATTCGATCACCTGCAAATTTTTTCATTGCTAAACATCTATCATGAGTGCCATCAAAGTTATGATATAAAGGTGAACACCGTACAAAAGTTAGTACACTTATCTATTTGTTTTCCTATAATATTCTATAGATCTCAAAAAACTATAAATATTGTGTCGTTGAAATAATTGTGCGATGCCTTTCATTGTGGCATGCATTTCATCGGACAAGAGCATTTGTCCATAAAGATATTTGTCTCGAAAGTTTCGGCTTATTCAAGTTCAGCTCCAAAGTACGGCCAAATCGACTGAAAAATTTTCACAATCGTTCAAGGTCACATAAACGACAAAGTACAAAAAATTGTACAAATACCAAATCATTTTTGGAACATGCAATTTTATATTTTTGAAAGTATCAATCATCGAGTGCACACAAAAAACACCTTACCACGGACGGCATTTAGTCGATATAAACAAAGCATGGGAATGTCGAATATCGCATGATCTCACCTCAAGTCTCAAGAATCGAGATTTCCCCCACATATTGTTCGTGTGCTCCGCTCCGGTGCATGTTATTCATGAACTCGGACAAACACGTGTTATCACAACCAACATACCCCTTGATCTCACATCACTTTCTGTCTCTCGCAACTTACTGCAGATTTATCTTTCTCCCTCTTCTCTCGGTCTCACCATGCACACACGCAACGAGCAATTTTGAAGTTTTCATTTACGTGCACAAGGTGCATGAGTGGAAAAATTGTTCAAAAGTCCTAAATCTACTACATTTTTCTCAATTTAATCATAAATCTTATAATATTATTAGTTGAATCTTAAACATCTTCACATTTTGCCAAGTGACTTTATCTAGCCAACTTTAACCAAAAATCGCTTACGTGAATATTAGCCGTCTTATATAGTACGGTTGGCACTAATGAAGACAATTTGTAATAATATATAAATAATTTTTAAATTCATTATTTTCTCTTTTCTTCTCTTTTCCTTCATTTCTTTTTTTCCCTTTTCTCCTCTTCTTTTTCTTTTTTTTCTCTTATTCATTTTTCCCTCTACATGCCATCGTCGGGCCTCATCAATAACCAGTGAAGGTCGTTGATCTCAGGCGGGAGCCACACTTGTCGGCCTCGGGCAAGGGACGCCTAGAATTGGGCTAGCGAGGGCCGTCCTCGCCAACTCAAGCGAGGGCGATCATAGCCAAGCCAGGTGAGGGCGGCCCACGCTAGCCCAAGCAAGGGTGACCCTCACCTAAAGCCAGCAACCTATGTTGGCCATCGACAGTGGCCGGTGGAGGTAAAAAGGGAAAAAGAAAACAAAGAAGAAGAAAGATTAGAAAAGGCAAGAAAAGGGGGGAGATAACAGTAAAACAATAATAAATTTAAAAATTATTAAAATATTTGTAAAAATTGAGCATATTAACACTAATAGTTCAACCGATAACCGATCGTGCCACATTAGACAGTTGACATTCAAATAAGAGATTTCCACTCAAAATTGATTAGACGAACTCAATTGGTAAAATGTAAAAATACTTAGAACTCAATTGGTAAAATTGAAAGGTTTAGAATTGAATTGACAAATACGTAATAAGTTTATAATTTTTTGGACAATTTCCCTCGATAAGTACAAAAGAGGAGTTCTTTCTCTTTAAACTGTCCCCTGTCCTGGGAACACATGAATGTACATGGGCTGGGCTGGATCAGCCCATGATGAGCGTATATATCCTATATTCTTTTCTTTTGGAATATACGTATATATGGGCACTATCCTATATTCTTATGCTTGTTGGGAAATGAACTCCAAACTAGTAGGGGAAGACAAAAATGCACTTATCGGAAATAAAGGAAATAAATAAATAAAATATATTTATATGAATTAGCCGAAGTGAGAGTGCTCTTGCACGCGCTTGCGTGTGCGTAGCAGCATATTCGAATCTACTAATTTCGTATAGTCTCCAAGTCATTTCATATCATGTTAGGAATAGAGAACCTTTACTTAGGAGTCTAGATGTCACCTTGAGATTTTCATAAATCAGTCCTTGTTCATATGTAAGAAGACATACGAGATAAATAAATGATTCATTTCAAGCGCAGTCACTCTTGATGCCATGTAGATGATTATGCTTCACTCAACCAACGTAAAACGGGACAACCAACGACCACTCAAGCTCATGAAACTCCCAATCTCATTGGATGATCATCTAATAATCCACTTTGCGGTTGGGAATTATATCCAAATTCAATCTCAGACGTGGAATTATAATCCATCGCCCAATTCCATCAGAAGAATAAGCTATGCTTCTGTAGGGATATAAACAGTTACTGATTTGCCAAAACTTTCTATATACATTTTCTGAAAGGATCAAGAACGTTTGTGAATACATGATTAAGAAGATGGAGTCAAGTACATCATCATATGTAAGTACTCGGTCAAGATATCTCTGTCTTGAATAGTTTCTAACTCTTTGTCAAATCTGATGTTAGATCAATCCCGAAAACACAAATTTCAGGTCATGCCATTAGATTCACCAATAATCTCCACAAGAGCAAACACCATCTTTGAAATGGTGGAGGCACTTTGAGTCGCTCAAATATATCTCACAGCCATAGGAGAGAGTCACGTATTTAGCTGTCTTGTGACAATCCAAACACATTCTAGAGTTTTTCATGATCCTTATGGTTTGAGGTGCACGGTATTCACCAGCAAGAGCAAAAGCTATGGCCAATTTCTCGCTGTGGATTCGACCAGTTTCTTCTTTCTCCTCTTCCTCAATGCATAGCCTGTCGTAAGATTCAAATCCCCTTACTTTTTCCTCAATTTCCCGTAGCCATGAATGCAGATGCTCAAAAAATGGTGTGGAGCTGTTGGCAATAAATCTATAGACTTTATTTTCCCTGATGATCCAACTCTCTCCTAGCGATTTTCTTGCTAAAGCATCCTTTTCAAGCCTTTTCAGTTTTAGAGCATGCTCAGATTTTCCATATAAACCCAATGTTTGCGATAACAACTGGTAAATTGAATGATTCCCCACTTCAAATTCAAGCAACCTCTCTGCTGCCAGGACTGCCAGGGCAATATTCTTATGGATTCTACAGGCAGATAACAGAGCAAGCCAGATGGAAAAGTCAGGTTCTAGTGGCATATTCTCAATAAATTCTACTGCTTCCCCAAGCCTTCCAGCACGACCGTACAACTCCACCATTGCTATATAATGTTCTAATGCAGGCACAATCAGATGCTCTTCAGTAATCGTAGAAAATACCCGTTTTCCCTCTTCCACCAACCCAGCCAGACTATATGC
The DNA here is from genome assembly GCA_014182395.1 of Eucalyptus sp. ANBG9806169. NCBI lineage: Eukaryota > Viridiplantae > Streptophyta > Magnoliopsida > Myrtales > Myrtaceae > Eucalyptus > Eucalyptus sp. ANBG9806169. The sequence continues at coordinate 37,385,692 of CM024575.1, forward strand.
ATATAAGATACTAAGAAAAGTACCTCTATTAGGTTTCAATCCAAACTGCCTCATTAGATCATACAGATCAAGAGCAGATCTATGACACCCATGCCATATGTAACCACCAATCATTGAGTTCCAGGTGATGATGTCTTTCAATGTAACCCTATCAAATAATCTTCTTGAATATTCAATCTTCCCTGACTTGGCATAAGTATCTATGAGCGAATTTGAAACAGAGAGCACAGATTCCAAGTCCCTCCGCACCACACAACCATGAATTTCTTTTACCTTGTTTATGGCTATCAAGTTTGCACAGGAAGGCAAGACACTCAAGACCGTAACAGAATTTAATGAAACATGGAGAGATTGCATTTGTCGGAAAATTCCCAAAGCCTTGTCCGTTTGCCCATTTTGAGTGTAACCAGCAACGAGCGAATTCCAGGATGCGGTATTCCGCTTTACCTTACCATCTTTTTCCATCCTCTGGAAGAGATTTATTGCTCGATCGTCATCTCCATTTTGCATATACCCCGATATCATTACATTCCATGTAATAACATTAGGTCGTACATCCGATTCCTGCATTGTGAGGAAAAGTTCATGGGCTTTACCACAGTAACCAGCATTGAAGTATCCTTTAATCATCGAGTTCCAACTGTAAACATCTTTGTCCTTGATCACATCAAAAACCCATCGAGCAGCTTCCAATTCCTCGCGCTTGGAATACATGTCTATGAGTGAGTTCCCAACCAGCACATTATCCCCCAGACCCATCTTAACAGCAACAGAATGAACTTCTTTCCCCCTGTTCAATGCTTGTAATGATGCACAAGCTGAAATGGCACTCGCGATAGTGACACCATTTGGTTTGATGCCCACCATCAGCATCTCTCTAAACAGATCTAGTGCTTGACTCCGCCTATTATTCTGACCAAATCCCGATATTAGAGAAGTCCAAGTGAACACATCAGGAACCAAGCCCTGACTCTCCATCTTGCTCATAAGTTCCATGGCAACGTCATATTTCCCCATCTGACTGTAGCTGGCAATCAAGACATTCCAAGTCACCAAACCGGGTTTAGTTCCCTCTTTTTGCATTGCATCAAACAGTCTATAAGCTTCGTCCATCTCTCCCTTCTGGCAATACCCAGATATCAAAGAATTCCAAGTCACTGTATCCTTCTGTTCCATGCTGTCAAAAAGCCTCCTGGCCGACTTCAATTCTCCACACTTTGCATAGACAGCTAAAATTGTATTAGTGACACGCTCATGGCTGCACATTCCACTTTTAATCACTATAGAATGGATGAGCATCCCGGTCCTAATGTCACCAGCATTCCCACAAGCCTGCAAAATCTTAGGGAACAAAAAACCATCCGGCATAACACCCTCCTCCACCATCAGGTAGAACACGTCAACTGCTTCTCGCCACCTCTTCTCTCTCGAGTAAGCCCCAATCATCGCGGACCACGTGTACAAGTTTCTCTCGAGCATCCCATCGAACACCTTTCGCGCATCGTCCAAGCTCCCGCATTTTGCATACATACTCACCAACTTAGTCTCCACAAACAGGGGCAAAACCTCGATCAAGTCCACCATGGCGTGCACCTTCCGACCCAACTGGATAGAATTCTCGGTGATGCAAGACTCGACCAATTTCGCGTACGTATTAGGCCTTACCTTGAGCCCGTTCTGGCCGACGTAATCAAGAACGGCGATGGCCTCGCGGAGATGACCCTTGCTGCAGAGGTAGTTCAAGTGGGCATCGGCCATTCTTGGGTGGGTCTTTCTAGAGAGAGAAATGAAGGGCCGAGTGGTGAATTCGAATGGGGTGTCTTGTTTGGGCTGTGGTGTTGGTGATGGTGGTGGTACCACAGGAAGCCTCGATTTGCATGGGATTATCAAGTTTTCCATTGCTCGTCAGTGGTTTCTGGTTCGAGTGTTGCAATCCCGCTGATCACGGAGTGGCAGATGGATGATGAACTGCAGAGCAGTGGACGGTGGAGAAATCCAGCGAGGAGGCTCCTCCCTGCGTTTTGGAGTTCCTTCCACTATCTTATCTGGTCAGTATTCTGAGGCGAAAAATTGTGGACTATTGCCAGCAGTTTTTTGGGACTGAGCACGAAAGGAAAATATTTTCAGGAGTTTATAGACAAACATTTCGCGAAAAATAATTTAATTGAAAAATATATTTTTTTTATAAAAAAAAAAATTCTTTTAAATATTTTTCACTTTTCAAATAAGGGAAAAATTGATTAAAAAAAAATTCCGAACTTACTCTTTGTTATCTCACACCCTTACTAACCTTATTTCTTTATTTTTTTTTTTATTTTAAAAAATAATTTTTTTTCCTTTTTCCTTTTTTTTTTCTTTTTGCTTATCTAACATGCGAGCGTAAGTTCGAGGCGCGGTGGCAAGCACCAGCCTCCGGCTCACCAATCTGTTGAGGCCCAAGGCAGGTGAGCCTTGAGCTCAAGGCTCGCTTATAGCCGATCGTCAACCGTCACCATGGCCATCGACCAATCGAAGAAGAAGGAGGGGGAAAATAAAAATAAAAAAATAAAAGGAAAAAACAAATGAAAAAAGTAGAAAGAAAATGAAAAATGAAAAATCGATTTTTTCAAAAAATAAAATAAAATAAAATAACAATTATTAAAATGAGTGCATAGAGGAAAATTGAATCGAATTTTCTATACCAAACAGTGGAAATTTTTTTCTAGTTCATTTTCAAGTTTCAGCCGAATATTGGAAAAGTTATTATTTTCTTGGAAAATAATTTCCTGGAAAACATTTTCCAAAAACGCCACATTTTTCACGTAACAAATGGAGCCTAAAATTACGCTTTGTTCCGGTCACTACCATAGTGATTGACTTAGCGATAAAGGGTCAATCGTATCGTGAGGAATGTCTAATTCATGTTGTGGCATATTTCCATAGAGAGGATTTTGGCTTCTAAAATATTTGTGGAGGCCGCAATGACAAGTTCGTCAATCTCATATCACAAGTAATATAAAATAAGTATCATTCAATACAAAATTAATCGAAATAAAAATTTAAGTTCTACTCCAACCAAAAGGAGGTGTTCCGTGCTTGGAGACTAATAAGAAACTTCTTCATATACAGTCCCTTTTGGTGTCGGGACAAGTGTGTGTTTGGAGATTAACAAGAAACTTCTTTCTATACATCACTTTTGGTTTTCACACATATCATTAGCCAATGCAACTAACTTCATTCAATCCAAATCGAACAACTGTAATTTGATATTTCAAATCGACAAACAACGAATGAAGAGGCATATATTTCATTTCACTTTAACGTTCATGCTTTAATGAAAAAGGTTCGAAATTGAGTTTGAGCTTGAATTAAGATCTTCTTTCTAGTAACAATTAAGTTATACTACCTAACTTCTATTACAATTCATTTCATGAGAGTTTGAGTTTTAAGATTCAAGTATTCTATGAATGGTTAAGCGGGAAAATGACATTAGAAGTGTTATAATACGGTGTTCACTTTAGCACCAAAATTCTTTGTTGGATCACTTAAGTGTCAAATAGAAGAAAAAATGATCACTTAAGTATCTTCGACGACAAATTCTAGCCAAAAATCCTACATGACTTTTGAAAGGAAAAAAAAAACAAGAAGAGTCTAACGGGGACATGAGGTGGCTAGCTTGGTCTAAAAAACACTGCACCTTGTCTCCTCTCAAAATAGACTTATCTCTTTGTCATTGTCATTCGAACTTGGACCCTCACTCTCGATGGCTATTCAAAGTCACCAGCTCTAGCTCTCTCTCTCTCTATTACTAACTTGACCATTATCATCCTCTCTCACTCACTTGTTGAATTGGCAAAGGAAAAAAAATTAGGACTTTGTGATTGGAGGGAAAATTTGGACTCGGTTAGTAGAGAGAAAAATTAGGGCTTGATGCCAGAGTGACTTATCTCATAACAAATAAAAGGTGAGTGATTTATTGTGTGTGGTGAGATGCATTGTTGTTTTTTGTTCACTAAGTGAAAAAGTCAATAATTATTTATTTAATCAGGTGCAATTGTGGGGCCCTCATGTGAAGTTGTCATCTCTTCTACGTTGTGGTCCCAAAAAGTTTATTTATTTATTTTCTTAATCTTAGGTGCAGTGTCAGCATTAGTGGCCCCATGACACCTATCACTCTTTGCCACAATACATAATTTGTTATTGGCAGCAATGAGTATGGAATAGTTATGCCAGTGTTGTCCTTATTATGTAAGTTCACTATCATATAAAGAATTTGTGAGGGATATAATGGAATAGTTATGATGCAAAATAGAAAATTGCATTATAGGTAAGAGCTTTAAGGACGATTTAACATACCTGCATGATGATAATGGCACTAGGGATGTTATTTACCATTATTTGCATGATGAGGAAGTATACGTGTATGTTGAGTAGGAGATGTGGGAGATTGTATTGAACAGAGTACTTAGGGTAGAGATGGATCTATTTTAGAAGAAGAAGCACTGGAGAGGAGGCAAAGCATATAACTTGTGTGTTAGAGAGAGTTCAACAAACAAGGATGTATCCTTGAATCTCGGTGAAGACAGGTCATAAAGAATTGATTAGAGGGGATTAGGAAGTTGCTCTATCTAGTGAATCGAATGATGAACTTTAGTGATGAAGATGATGAGGAATTTGCATGATTACGGCAACAAAGGGAATTTAAAAAAAAAAAAAAAAAACAACAACAACAATAACAACAATTTGCGACACTTGAGGAATCACACGAACCTCAACTTACAAATAGGGACCAAGGAGTTCTTGTGGTCAATGCTAATGAGATTGAATATGAAGAAAGTGGCAATGATGATAAAAGTATTAGTTCAAAGAATAAGAATGAAGATGATGAAGTAGCTATGCATAGAAAGAAAGTAAACATCCTTCTTATTATATGACTGATGTGCTTCTTGTGTTGTGATAATTCATGAAATTTGAAGATGCAAAACAATTCAAAGAAACTATTATGAAGTACTCAATTTGTGATGCCCCACGTACGCCACCCTTAATAACGTCATCTTATCAGCCATTAATTCTACTTTAGCGTGGAAGTATGTATAACATGAACTATGTAAGCATGATCAATTGGAAGCATGACAGGTTAAAGTCAGTTTCCATCCATTGGCTTTATTATTTAGTTACATGGGCAGGATACAATAAAACAACCTCTAACTTGAGATTTGGGGTAAACAAAAAGATATCTACACTCCATCAGTGACACCCACACGTGCCACAACATCCATGACCAAAACTCGAAAAGTGGTTGCCGTGGATCTCGTCACATCAGAAACTAACTTGCCTATCCCACTATCGTTACGCTTCACTCCCATCCATTGTTGTCCCACCCCTCCTCTAGGTCACTGTACTCATATGGCCCTCTGCTACTATTGCCATCCTCAGAATCGCTGCTATCACTGTTGCTCCAGAACCTTAGAGGTCCTTTAAATTCGTTGCTCTCCCGCACAAACCAAGCGACAAAATGATAAGGTATCAACTAAGTACAACCTATATCTACCTAGACAATAGACAGTAGACATCTGACGAACATACATGCGCGCAAACTCCGAAAAAGTGACCTCCTTCGATATACTTTCAAAATAACATAGCTGCCCATATCAAGCTAAAGGAGGCACATTCATCGTTCCTAATTATTTGAAAATTTGTAATACAACAAGAGTAAGCTACCCACCCCGCGGTGGACGAGTTGATTCGCGCTTTGACTCCTCATCCGGGAGGGTAGAGGTTCGAAACTTCTCGCCCCATTGCGCGACTTAAGTGGGGTGCCATGGGAGGTGGGCCCCCGCGCTAGTGCCTCCCCGGGTTTACGTCTCTGACTGCCGGCTGTACGGTGATTCCTGGGTCATAAAAAAAAAAAAACAAAAAAACAAAAAAACAAGAGTAAGCCAAAACTTAGCAAAAGAGAAGACATATTCATAAATCAATCAATCTAATGCATTCTTGATCTTAGGACTCACCTACAGTAATCTTATAAAGCGATTAGAAAATAATAAATATCTAGAATGCACATACAAGTACGTGTAGCGCACGAAATGCAATAGCACTCAACACATGTTTCATTTCAAGTGTACCACACCATTTGGTCTACCCCCATCTCATAGTTTCAACCGATGGTGAGTCGATACCGTGTGGGTCACTTCCGGCCTATCATACACATAGCCAGACTTCTGGGGAACCATGTTACACCCTCAGGCTTCCCATTCCAGGGCATCTAAGGAACACACAACATCCTAGAAAACCCTCCCAACATCCATTCTAGTGTTGGGATTTTACGGAACATATATAGGCTAAACATAAACACAGCGGAAGCAAAGATAAAATTCTACTATACATGTTCCTCCAAAGGCGTTGTTCGTGCGTTTTAATCAAAAATCATAATATCAAAGGGGGTTTTACGGATTACCTCTCGAAGCGCGCTTTAAATGACTTGAATCAGATGTTCTTCAATTCGAGCCCCACAAATGTCGGGCCTCTAGTTCAGACACACCACCAATGCACCTCGAACGAAAAAGAGCTCGCAGGTAATCACCATTGTAATTGTGCTAGCAATCTTGTGGAGACAATCCTTTGCACGTGTACTTACCCCATTGTAAATTTGTCTTTTATGCTTGACTATACTTCATTGACAAAGCTATCTAATGCTAAAAGGCATGTTTTATGGGAGAAGACTAAACACCCTTTTGTCTGAACTCAAAAGTACATTCAATGCCAGGTCAATGCACTTGAGCAAGTAAAACAGAGTCAATCCTAACCTGTTAGAATTGGCATGACCATGAGCTGCTTTCTCCTCTGTTCACCTTCATCAGAAGGTGCTACCTTACATTTTTTCCATCATATACCTAAATCGTGTTTCTGGCATTGGCGGTATAGTGTGTGCTTTGAAGTGAATTTGATTTAGTTTACATTAGACGACTCAAGAAGGAAATCCGAGGACATCTAAAGCTCATGAAGAGGCTTGGTTTTGCATAAAGACAGAGTCAAATGTCTATTGATGTGATTCAACCGCCCGAGAAAACACAAGAAAATTTGATGCAGCTACTATGGATCTGAAATTGGAGTCCCGACATCTGAAGTCCGTCCAGCCACAAGGTTTAGACATTTGGTCACACCTAGCTAGGCATCCAACTTGGATGCCGGCAAGTTGTGACTTCCGACCAAGCCCGTCTCAAGTCATTGCCCCTTCGACCTTGCTGTTGACCGTACATGATATATGAACCATTAAAAAGGTTTTGACATTATCGAAAGACATGGATAGAGAGAAGTTCAGAACGATTATTGGGTATCATTTGCTTCATATATAATATTAGCATTCGAATATCGCAAATGTGTTTGTTGGATTGGTCCGGAAGGAAAAAAGCAAGTCCTTTGCTAATAGTGGTGTGCAACCGGACCGGGTACACCCAAAAATCGGACCAGCCCACTCGGAAAACAAGGTTGGGAACCGGTTACTGTTGAAACCGATCCAGGAACCGATTCCCAAAATTCTGAACCAGTTTAAACTAGTCTGAGAACCGGTTCCGAGTGATTACCCACCCGAGAACTGGTTCCTAGACCGGTTTTGGAACTGATTTGGGAACCGGTTTTTTGTAATTAGAGGTCCAAAACCCTATTTTTTTCCCTTGATTTCTATTCTCACTCCCGCAATCACATAGCATTTTTCGTCTTGGCACACACGGCACTCCTCCTTCGTCGCTCCTTTTCTTCACTTGCTTCCCTCCCTCACCGGCTCCCTCTTGCACCATCCAATGAACGAACGATGTTTGTCGCCGCCAAATTCTCTTGTACCACGTGGATTGGCTCGCATAATTTCTCTTTTGTAGGAGGAGTTATGCTTTCATAACTGAGTAGCTTCATGTAGTAGTTGTAGGAATAAGATTAATATTAGACCCATGTTTGTTGCTAATTCTTTGTCTTATAATTTTATTTATTATAATTAATCCCGTGGATCCTTAATTTTTTGTTTAGTAAAAAAATTCATGTATTTATTTATTACAAGTACTTAATGTTTCAATACAAATTATGAGGATTACGTTATTTTCTCGCGTATTAATATAAATTCGAAGTCATATAGGATATTGGGAAATTGCAAAACAGGTTCTAGTGGAAACATGATTAACCTTGGAACCGAACCGGAAAAATAAGGTGAGTCGGGTACAGGGTCAAAAAAAGGGGAACCGGTTATAATAGGGTCGGGTACAGGGTCTAGGTCTAGACCCTACCCACATTGGACCCAATCACCCCTATTTGCTAAGAAGTAAGAATATTGGTTATCGAAGAAGAGAGTTGGAAAAAGTGATTAAGTGGGGCTGACTCTGAATGCACGCATCTCTGCAGGTGTTAACGAAGAAAACTAAAGGGTCAGCAAAAAGAGGAAAAAGGGCTCTCGGCACTGGCACAGAAAATAAGGGACTCTTGCCACATCTAGCTCATACTCAATGTCAGTTAGGAGTACCGAGGCTCATTATGAAGGTATATGATAGTGAGCTCATTTAAACCTTTGTCACTTTCTCATCTTCACTTTAATTAGCAAACCAATAAAATTAAAATGCGCTATCAGTGTTTTCATCTCAAATGTTACCTTCCTTTTAGGGGATAATTATCCAAAAAGTCCTATACCTTTTTATAATAGCATATTCAATCATAAACTTTTCAATTTGACCATTGTAATTCTAAAATTTTTGACATTTTCCAATATAATCCACCCAGTCAATTTAAATCGGAAACGTTGACATGGTGGTTCAGTCAGCGTCAACCATCTTTTGTCAGCCATCATATATAGCATAGCCGATGTAAATGATTTTTACAACTTTTTAAAGTAATCTGATTTTTTTTCCTTTTCTTTTCTTTTTTTTTTTTTATGAAGAAGATATTGTTTTCAAAGTCTATTCATTGAGTATATTTTTGACGGAGGCGGCCAATTGACAAAAGATTATACGTGCTCATGCATAATATCTTTTCGGAAGCAATAAATGAAGAAATAGATCTGAGAAAGCTATATATGTGGTGACGGTGCGACTTTTGATTTCAATACATACATATTCGAAATTTGATTGAGACATTCATTTGGTGTTGAAATCTGAAAATCTCCAAAATTGTATATAAGTGTTAGTTGAATTCAACCGAGCTCCCCATTCTCCTCCCCCCCCCAAAAAAAAAAAAAAAAATTTATTTGTTTTATTTTGTCGAGAAAATTACAAGAAAAAATTTTGGGGGCTTAGGGCCAAAACAATGAACACATCGGCCACAATGCTTTTGCAACTCGGCTGCGGGGAAACAATTTAAGTTTGTCGTTTCTCATTGGCCATGCCCATGAGATTGGTTTCATTTGGAAATTGCGAAACCGAAATCGAATTCACTGAAATAATTAGGCCAACTAGAGAGTTGTTTGATTGCGAGAAAATGTTTTCCCTTAGAATCGTAGAACCGCTATGGCTCTAATTTTCTTCTTTCATCTTCTTTCCATTCACCTCGAAAACTAGATGGGCTTTTGAGGATGGGCCTTCCCGGTTCAAGTAACATGATCCAATGTTTTATAATCATATTGAGGATCAAGCTGAACTGGTGGGTTGAAAATTTGATGAGGTGAACTCTATAATATCGTGAGCCGGATTAACAAGCCAATGTTTTTTTTTTTCAGTATGCAACGTCTAGTGGAGATTATACACCATCTATACTACGGTTTAGGATGCGATTCAGGAGGAGTTGGAAGGGGCCAACGGGGAGGACCGGAGGGTCAAGGAGAGAGAGAGAAAGGACAGGGCTTTCGAGGGAATCGAACGTATGGAGGATTACGGTGGCGGGATTGGCGGTAGACTTCACGCGATTGGGACATGAAGCAGAGGCGGAAGTTGTCGGGGTCGATGGTGTGGAGGTCGCAGAGGTGGAGATTGGTGGTTAGTCCCCATAATCAACCGGCAGCTTGGTCCAAGTAACCATCGTAGAAATAGCTTTGATTTGTGTCGTATAGAGTTTCGTATGACTTCAATTGACGACGAGCAATTATCCAGTGAACTTAATATATATATACTCATTTTATTAGGGTTTTGTCTCGCATTGTGGCTCGAGAAAATCAAAGGAATATGTTAGATCTAAATCTATGCGTGACTAAATATGCACGGTTTCCTTGTTGAAATTAGGTTTCTCCTATTGATATGATTGGATCTAACCTTTAAAAATGTCAAGGGACACATCCGACCATTCAAGTAATCATGACTGCAATTTCAAATTAAAGACTTGGTCATCAATTCTATCCACAGTGTGAACAGCAACTTTTTCAACGACAAGGGCGGTACAGCAATGCATCCATCAACGAATAAATAGCCGCACCATAGTAATAGAAATTCCACAAACAACTTTAGTCACCACTCAAAGAGAAATCATATGTATATAACTTTTTGTTGAAGTTGCATATCTAATCAAGGTGTCGCATATTTTTAAATAGATGAAAATCCTTTAAATCTTAAGGTGTAAATTTACATCTGAGTGGTTGACATATTTGGCAACAAATTCGAGGGCTCAAATTCATCTACATAACTCATTTAACTTAATTTTGTCAAGAACGCCATATTTTTAGGGAGGCAAAATAACATATCAGATCATCATATCTTAATCGCTCAAAGTCTCTCTCCCTCTCTCTCCTTAGCAACCCCTCCCAAACGGGATTGTCGTGCACCCAGCTGCCTTAGCTTGAACTCCCCCATCTATGGTGCACACAGAGAGGAGCGTGGAGGCACGCAAAGGCTGAGAGGCATGTTAAGCGCGACGGGACCAGGCGATGGCGCTTGTGACGCGGCCGATGTTGACAGGAGACTTTGGCTAACGACAGCAATGGCGGGGCACGTAAAGAAGGAGGTGCTACGTTAGGTAAGAAGAAAAAAAGGAAAAGATACAGACAAAGAAGAGAGAACACGTATAAATCCAAATCTTAAATCCTTTTAAATCCTGCTTTAACACCCAGTCATCACCTAAATACTCGAAAGAAGAATGACGTGACAACAGCCTTGCATATAAAAACGCCATCCCACATGCAAAACGAAAGGATCAATCGAGACATGAAGTAGGTGAAATCACGCTCCGAATACACACTTCTTGCGTACAGCACAAGCAGGGGAGGGACACTACGTAGTGGACAGACATTGCTCTAGCCAAAAGTCACACTCGCATGTGCGAGGTAATCAGTCATCGTCATCGATTATCAAGAGAAACCCAGTTCAAAAAAAAGGAGGAAGACATCGAGTGATGATACTCTTACGTGATCCAATGCACCTTTTTTTTAATCACCGAGAGATCCCAAAGCTCTTTACGGCACTCGTCCAAGTGCTCCTTGGCGCCCACCACGAGACAATGACACCCATCAACGCGCACAGCATCCGATCTCAAGCCCCTAGAACGACTCTTGCACCGACGTAAACGGAACGGAGATCTAGCTGTGGTTTCTGGAGGATAGAAAAACGAGTCGAGAAACCCAAAAACAGATCGATCGGGAGACGGCGAAATGAACGGTGCCCCGATGCTTCCTCGCTCCCCGTTTGACCACTGCGCACTTGTCTGTCTCTCTCTTTCGCGTTTTCCACGTTAATTCTATCGTGGAGTGACGAGTTCGCAACTTCCTTGATGCATTTGATTGACGATTGTCATGATCCATGAGACATGAGTCTACGTCAAGGTACAGCTGCTTTCTATCGGATGAGTTAAATTATGAGAGACCCTTTTTTCTTTTTCCTCGGTCAGCCTGAATTAAGATGTGACTGTACCACTTTAGATAATTGGCTGAAAATCCCCTCAATTTATGATACCTTTGGTCCAAAAAAATTTTGATTCTTAAATAAGGATAGCATATTCTAAGATGTTAATTTTTATAATCGACTTTAATCCTTTTTCATATATAAAAGAATATATTTCCCATTGGCTCGTCAAGTAGACCGTGCAGAAGAACAAAGTAGGAATATGGGTATTTTGCAAGCAATTGGAATAGGTGTTATTGATTTACCCATGTTAATTACTAAAAAAAAAAAAAAAATTATAGTATGAGCCTCTTTTTATCTGGGAAAATAATTTTTTGGTCCAATGATAATTTGATTTTTCAGCAAATTAGAAAAATTCACCAGGTTACTCAGACATGATGTATCTTATCATCCAATTTTACGATGTGAGGAAGTTTTATTGAGATTATACTTAACGGGATGAGAAATACTAAGAATCTTTAGTAAAACTCGTTTACTAAAGAATTTGAAAGAATAGTTAGTAGGGTTTTTAAACAAGTGAGACCCATGTTTAAAAAGTTGGATTGCAGTACAATCTTGCAAATTACTTAAAAAGCAAAATTTCATAAATGTGATGTTATACTTAACAGGCGAAATATTAGAAATACTAAGAATCTTTAGTAAAACTTGTTTACTAAAGAATTTGAAATAATATTTAAAAAAAAAAATTAACAAGCGAAACCCATGTTTAAAAAGTTGGTTCGTAGTGTTTCTAGAATTTCTCATACAACTACCACTGCGATTAAATTAATTTACTAACATCTAAACGTATACACCTTGTGCTAATGACAAAGCCATATGGTTTCTTGGCCTCTCCACAGGAAAAGAAAAATCATGAATAGTGTTAACATATTAAATGGAGGGAGTCCACATATATAATAAGATCCATTAAATGCAGTGTTGACCCTAGATTAAATTTCTCAAATTGAATACTTAACTTATAAAATCGTGGAGTTTTTCGGTAATTGCGGAGTTTTTTTTTTTTTTTCTTTTTTTGGGTGGAAAGTAATTGCGGAGTTCAGTATATTGATTTTATACATGATCATAAGGTCGGAACCTGCAGAAAATTCCATTAAATAACATTAACATATTAATCTTGACCCCAAAAAAAAAACATTAACATATTAAATGAAGAGGGTCCACATATATAACAAGATCCATTAAATGCGGTGTTGACCCTACATTAAATATTAGGATTACAAAACCTTCTCAAATTGAATAATTAACTTATCTAATTATTTGTGGAGCTCGCTATATTGATTTTAGACATCATCAAGAGTGTCAGAAACTGCAGCAGTTGGGGACAAGAGTTCAAGCAGAATCGAACGTTCGACCATGTATGGTATGGGCGTCCAACCTTGAAGAAGATTGTGCCTGAGAGTCCTACCAAATTCGATGTCGGTCCATATTAGTGTCAGATATCCGACTCGCAAAAGTTTCAGTATTGGATATTTTCTAACACTTCATATGCATATTAGTGAGAGCATTTTTTATGCTCTTTTGGACGTCCAACCACTTGTGTCTGGACGTCTGATTTTGTGGATGGTCAAAAAATTAGCTGTTTTAATTGTGATTAACAGCTTGTTAACCTTGTTTCTCTATCAATAAGACTCCTTAGAGTCTTGGGGATGCAAGATCAAACTCTAATTGGTCACTCAAATTCAAGCGCTCTTGTACACATATTTTGCTCAAAAAATCATTGAATGAGTACTTATTGTATTGAGAAAATATTTGTTTTTAAAAAAAAAAAAGATATATTAGTGACTTCCAACTAAAATTAGATGGAACAACTAAATTGGCAAATCTTGAAAAAGTTTATTATTATATTGACAAATCTTCAAATGATTTATGACTAAATTGACATAATTAAAAAGTTTATAACTAAATTAGCTGCTTGAAAATAGGTTTAAGACTTTTTAAATAATTTCTCGTTTGATTGAAAAACCTTAATAAAACTTACAAGTTTATATGACAAGGTTTGAAAAAAGTGAGATCTAAGCATTGAAATGATTAGCTTGTTTTTATAATATTGCAACATCACTTGAAAAAAATAACTTAGAAAAATCTTTCAGTACACGTAGTCTCCATTTTTTTCATGCAAAATGAATAATTCGGGTAACATTTTCCTAAAAATAATCGCTTGGAATAATTGATCAATGAAAAAAATTCATTAGAGATAACAATTTATATCTAAATATTCTCATAAAGGATAAAAGTATATTCTATTTCAATTTCAATAAACATTACATGCGATCATTTAAAAAAATATTTTACAAGTCATTTTTTTTTCTTAAAATGAAGGCAACCGTAATATCTCTGTATTTTCCTTAAGGAGGACTCCAAATTCGTATGCTAATTCAAAGCACTAACATTTCATGACAAAACAACAAAGTTAATAAAATAAAATAAAAGCATAGTCTTCCACAAGAGATTAGTTTATCCTCAGTTTGGGTGGCGCGGTTAAGAATGGTTTGTGCTGACATCCCAAAACCGTTCTATCAAACGTGATGCGACCTTAATCAAATCATTAGGTGACTGAACCAGCAGCGCAAAGCTGGTGTCGGTGGTGAATATTGTCGGTGGTAAATATCAGAAAACCTAAAAAGCAAGAGATGACAAAATGTAGCTGTCGCAACAGAAACCTCCAAGTCATCATCGTCCGAATTGCTAAGGATTTGAGGTCATTTCGACACCATTAAAAAGAAAAACCTTAAAAACCCTTCGTGGGTTCTTCGAATCGCGAGAGTTGAATATGTCACGAGCAGCTTTAAATGCTTGAAGCCTTTGTTAGGTATATCTGCATGAGATGGACTACGAGAATAAAGCAAAGCGTGTGAGAAAAAGATTAGGTAAAGGCTGTGACGATCGGTATGGAAGAAAATGACGGCCCGGTTTCTTTATGTCGACGGGGTTGTTCTCGCTCGCCTTCTTTAAATCGATTGATTTTAAGGCGCTACCTTCCCCCTTCTGCATTTTAGTTGAATGTAATTAATTCGGCTGTGAATGTAATTAATTCGGATCAATTATCATTGACGCCGAACTCAAATTGAATATTCAAGGTTCATATTATTACATTGAACTGGATGTCTTAAGCTCTGAGTTCATTGCATATGGTATCATGAAGCTCGTGTTGACAGATTCAAAAGAAAATTTTATTTTAAGTTCAAATTCTAGCTTAGCCGGCTTTGAGAATTGTTCTTCACATTATTATATAAAAGATTCAATTACTTCATTAGGTTCACGACCCGCCCAAGTCAAGAATTTCAACTTTTAACTCAATTCAATATTCCAGCAATTTATCTTCTTCTTTTTTTTTTTTCAAAAAGAATCAAATAAACCCAAGTAACCAACAGTTGAGCTCATAGTTACATATGTAAGACTAAGCAAGCATGGTATGCTGTGTAGTTTACCTCTACTCTATGTCATAACAAACATTTTGCGTCTATGCTATAAAAAAAATAGATTATTGTCATTGCAAGAATATTAAATTTAAAAACCGACTTAGGGTTCATGAGCTAGGTGGGCTTCTTCGCCCTCAAAGCCGTCATCGTAGGCATTTCTAGTTATGCCATCGCATCACGCAATTGAGCTTTAGCGACAAACCCAAGCTGACATTAAATGGACGAAGCAGAACCACTTTATACGGGACAACAAAAAAAAGTGTCGATCTATGTAGAAATGTCACATGGCTACACCGGCAATACTATAATGCAAAGGGATAGAATTTTGTCATCATCATGAATGCATGGCCTAGTGTTTCTATATGTGGGAAACTATTGAAGATTGTTCCTGTTTTACACTTTCCTTTTTCTTTTCGGTCTTTAAATCTCAAACTTTCTTGCCAATGAGCAAAAGTCACAAAAAATCCTAAACTATATCCATTACGACACATTTATTTTAAACATTTCTCTATGACATCAAAAATTTCAAATTTGTACACGTGTGAGACATTTACCTTACGTCAAGATTTCGTCACATGAAATTCACAGATGAGATAATAATGACATTGTTTGACTAAAAATTATCTAACGAACTTTGATGGGGGATACATAGATACAAGTTTTGGGTTTTTTATATCACAAGAAAAAGTTTAGAGTAAAAATGTGTTACGATGGATATAGTTTTGGATTTTTAATGTCACAAAAAAAAAATTAAGGGCAAATGTGTCATGGTGAGTATAACTTTTTCCCTTTACTTAATTCAAGTGACAAATTTTTAATCTAAACCAAGAATATGTCGTTGGCATTATATCTTTTGCATAATCAATTCAAATCTATAACATTGCAATAGCCTATCAAGTAATTAATTAGCAATACAAGAAAGGTAAAACATTTGGACAAATAGATCAACCACAAACAGTGGGATTCGGCGTACGAACGTTTCTCGAGAATCCTAAGAGAACTCCGAATGTGAAATCTCAAATATCTGAATGAATCTTATTCTTATTATCAAAAGATCAATTGCATAATTCACATGAAGTAATACCATACACATTAAGCAAAAAAAAAAAAGCACGAAATGCTGCTAGCAAGTACCATGGACACTAATTAAGACTATTAAGAATAGTAAAATTGAACGTCAAGAAAATCACATACATTATATTTGTATTTTAAAACACAATTGGTAATGCATATCAAGTATCTTAAGGGCATTTCTTTAAATTTTGACCAAAAAATTTATAAAAGAAATATAAGTACAGCTGATTTACTGGTTGTGATTATTTATATAGTGAATGGATTGTTGTTGATTATTTTTTGTCGAAGTTGTTAATTTAGATCTACATAGACTTGACAAGTTCAATGCACTTGTCATGATTATTTCAAGCCATGTGTAAGGGCAAAATCAAGCCAAACAAGTTCGAATGGAACCAAAACTCGTGCGATTGCAAAAATTAAAAAGGCAGCTTCCAGCCTTCCACAATAGCTGTACGGAAAGCATTTACAGGTTGAAAAAAGAAGAAGACAAAGAAAAGGCAAGCAAACGCAGACAAAGTTGATTTTTTTTTTAACCTTTTATCCGGAGTCACTCGATAAAATACCATGTCCCACAATATATTCTGCTTTTCTTGAAAGAAAAAATCTGGAAATAAGAATTAATAAAATATTCTGACCATTCAAAAAATTTAAGCTGCGCTGGATCTCATTGTCTCCCCCCCATGGCCGTATATACTCTGCTGAGCAGCGAGCTCAGGTCCTGTAGGCCAGGGAGCAAGCCGTGTGCTCACACCATCAAGGTTTAACCGACAAACCCAAATGGCTTTTCTTTCTTCACAGCTCCTCTAGAACACAGAAGCTCGAGAAACCACTCTTACCCACTTCATTTCCACCTCCATTTTTGAGGGAGAGAGTGAGAAAGTGTCTGAAGCCAAAGAACAAAAATGGGAATTTGCTTAGTTCCCATGTTGCAAACTTCGTTGCTCTTGCTCTGCCTGTTCCTGGGTTTTGAGTTGACCCGGTGCAGTGTGAGCTACGATAGGAAGTCACTGAACATCAATGGCCAGAGGAGGATCCTCATCTCTGGCTCCATTCACTACCCCAGAAGCACTCCAGACGTACTAGCTCTTCCCACCTCTCACTCTTTAGCTTCACTTCCATTTTTCGTTTCTTTCTTTGGTTCTGTTTTATTCTTTTCCTTTTTAGCAATGTGGATTGTTCTCTTTCTGGTGAGAATATGGCTCATGGCTCTTCTCTCCAATGGGTGTTGGTGTAGATGTGGGAAGACCTCATACAGAAGGCTAAAGATGGAGGTTTGGATGTCATTGAGACCTACGTCTTTTGGAATGGTCATGAACCTTCTCCTGGCAAAGTACTCCTCCAAATCCCCCTCTTTACTTCGTGTCTCCTCAATTATGGCCATTTTTCTCAAAATTTGATTTTCTTTTTGACCTGCATTTTGGTTCTTTTGCTTCTGATGGGTGTGTTTCAGTATAATTTTGATGAGAGATACGACCTTGTGAGGTTCATAAAGACGGTCCAAAAAGTAGGACTCTACGCTCATCTCCGCATTGGACCTTACGTTTGTGCAGAGTGGAATTTCGGGTATCTGCTTTATATTCTTTTCCTCTCTTTAATGTTGTTTTGTTTCCTTTTAAGAGTTGATTAGATTGCTCTTTTCTCTTGGTGAACCCCGAATATTCCTGATTGATGGGCTTGCATATTTACACTGGAGCTTAACCATTAATTGGATTTGTGGCTTGTTTGACGGTACACTGAATGCTTTCTTTGTGCAGGGGATTTCCTGTTTGGCTTAATTATGTACCTGGGATCAGCTTCAGAACTGATAATGAGCCTTTCAAGGTTTCAGCATCCCTTCGACTCACCTGATATCTTTGAACAAAAGTTTTTAGAATTAAATCTTGACACTAATCCCTCGAGAGATTAACTTCCAGAATTACTTATTTGGGAATGGATTCTTCTGACTTTTCATTGTCAAAATTTTGAAGGCTGCAATGCAAGGATTCACCCAGAAAATTGTACAGATGATGAAAGATGAGCAACTTTTTGCATCGCAAGGTGGTCCTATTATACTCTCTCAGGTAATTTTTTTCGTTGTAGCTTTACTTGTTTGCAAGGTTAATTTTATACTGAGACATTGAGCTACTTCATCTGAAGCTAAGTTTTCCAGGAAGAGGAATTCCGAGTTTATTATCACTTAGAACTGCTGCTTCAGTATGAACCATTGATCTTCCAATTCTCTCTGCAGATTGAAAATGAATATGGTCCCGAAAGCAAAGCAGCTGCTGGTCATGCATACATAAATTGGGCTGCAGAAATGGCCGTTGGATTGGATACAGGGGTCCCGTGGGTGATGTGCAAGGAAGATGATGCCCCAGATCCTGTGGTGAGGAAATTTATCTCTTAATATCATTTTAAATGTCTCATTATCAACTGAAAGTGTAACCATAGCAATTGGTTTGTCTCTGATGCCAAAAGATGTTTCAAATTTTTGCTTGTCAAATTCTCTATTGTTGGAGCTTCCTACGTAGATTGACTTTCCATCACTGGCCGCAGATAAATACATGTAATGGGTTTTACTGTGATGCTTTCTCACCCAACAAACCTTACAAGCCAACAATGTGGACTGAAGCCTGGAGTGGCTGGTAAAGCATCTCTTTGTGCCTATGAAGTTAATGCTGTGAATACAGACTCCTTTCTTAACTTTGATTTCTGAACCATCTATGTTTTATTCCCAATGAGAAGGTTTACAGAATTTGGCAGAACAATTCCTGAGCGGCCAGTTGAAGATTTGGCTTTTGCCGTAGCCCGCTTCATTCAAAAGGGTGGCTCCTTCATTAATTACTATATGGTTAGTTAACTGCTAACTTCATGATTGTGTTAGCAAATAAGGTTTTTGCACTAAACTGATCTTTAGCTATGATATGATATGGCAGTATCATGGCGGAACCAACTTTGGACGTACTGCTGGAGGTCCTTTTATCACAACTAGCTATGACTATGATGCTCCAATAGATGAATATGGTGACCATCCAGGCTCATTATAAAGAAACATATTTTCATTTATCATGTTCCTGGGATTTTTTGTTCAGGACCTTCAAAACATTACCTTCTCATCATCTGCAGTGACATACATTTAGCAACTTGTTGCTCTGTTGATAATGTTGATTAACTTTAAAGGCATGATAATATTCTTAAACACACGCTACACATATTCATGGCCAAAATATTCCCAAATCATTTCCATTTACGCTGAGAGCTGTATTTCTAACCACCTGTTAATGGAATACAAAGGTGTGATCTATGACTAAAGATTAAATCCACTCAGGTTTGATCCGGCAACCCAAATATGGTCATCTCAAGGAGCTTCATCAAGCCATTAAGCAATGTGAACCTGCTTTACTATCTTCCGATCCTACCGTTACATCATTGGGAACTTATCAGGAGGTCATCTTTCAAAGACACCACTGTCTTCGCTCTAAGGATTTCATTCTGCTGACACAATTATTCTTGTGTCTTTCAGGCTCATGTGTTCTCTTCAGGGCCTGTTTGTGCAGCTTTCCTGTCAAACACCAACGCAAAATCAGCTGCTAGTGTGACTTTCAGGAGTAGGCAGTACAATTTGCCTCCTTGGTCCACTAGCATCCTTCCTGATTGCAAGAACGAAGTATTCAATACAGCCAAGGTGCATAAAGTTCTCAAATATTCTGATCCATTGTCCTACAGTTACAGATTAAATCTGAACATACTGAGCATATTTGCAGCATCTCTTTTTGATGGAAATTTTTTATGGGACTTTCTTTTCAGTATACTGTATCCATGATTTTATTTTGTAAGGCGGGTATCTAAGGGGCTTCTTATGTCAGTAGCAATGCCCTGATTAGTCCACAAACACCAATCCACCACATAATCCTCTGTTTCAACTAACATTATTGTGTTTTCTTTGTTTAGGTGAAAGTTCCTACCTCGCAGGCCCAAATGTTATCAAGTAATTCTTTGTTTCTTTCATGGGAGACCTATGATGAGGATATTTCTTCACTTGAAGAGGCCTCAAGAATTACAACTGTTGGACTCTTCGAACAAATAAACGTCACTCGAGATAGCAGTGACTACCTGTGGTACATGACTAGGTGAGTCTGGTGTCACATGATGCTTTTCTTGTGTTATGTAAAAATACAGTTTCTGGAGTCATACCTTTATACCTAGTAATGAATGTCTTGCCCTAATGCAACTGTCTAGGCTGAACTTTTCCACGATTGTGTAATTGTGTCTGAAGATGGGATGTCCCTTTTAACATCCTTGGTATGCAAAAGCCAAAAAAATATTGATGTCTATAAGTGGGAGGAAATAGGAAACTGACGGATGGTGCTAAAGCTGGGGACGTGGAAATCTCATTAATTTTTAACGCTCATAATATAAATTGTTGAAACTGTTAACATGAATTAATTTAGCAAGTATCTCAGAAGAGGCCACACTATTTGGTGGAAAACTTCTAGGTTCATGTGGTGCATTTTATTGGACTCCATTTTTCTTTACTTTCAGCGTGGACATTAGTTCATCAGAATCATTTTTACGGGGAGGACAGAAGCCCATGCTCAGTGTACAGTCAGCCGGGCATGCTCTTCATGTCTTCATCAATGGGCAATTTTCTGGTCAGTTATTGAGCTCTATCCACCTTGCATGAGTCAAGTTGTATCTTCATAATTGTTTGCGAACATGATTTAAGTCAGTGAAGCTGTGTCGTATAACTACAGGATCTGCCTTTGGGACCAGGGTGAACAGGGGTTTCACATTCAATGGACCTGTCAACCTCCGTGCTGGAACAAATAGAATCGCATTACTCAGCATGGCAGTGGGTTTACCGGTGTGTTTACTTAACATGCTCAACATAGTTGCAATATTATATGCCTATAGTTCTACAAATGAAATCTACTGAAGTTAGATACTAAACTGAGATCCTTTTGTCTTTCAACTTGTATGAAACTTGAAGAATGTCGGGCTGCACTTTGAAAATTGGAAAACTGGAATCCTAGGTCCAGTTTTACTAGACGGTCTTGGCCAGGGAAAGAAGGATTTGACGTGGCAGAAATGGTCCTACCAGGTCAGGCAACGTCATTTTTCATCCATCTATCTGCTGAATTTGTTATACATCATTATATTGAGGATTGCCAGTCTCACGCATACCTCAAATAGGTTGGCCTAAAAGGAGAAACGATGAACTTGAATTCGCCAAATGGTGCCTCAGCTGTTGATTGGATCCATGAGTCACTGGCTACCCAAACCCAGCAACCATTGACATGGCATAAGGTCAGTTAAAGAACAGTTAGGGTGAACCAAAGGTCATGTCTGGTATAAGCGAAGCTAAACGTGGACAGAAACTCGCAGGCTTACTTTGATGCACCTGAAGGTGATGAACCCTTGGCTTTGGATTTGCAAAGTATGGGAAAGGGGCAGGTATGGGTCAATGGACAGAGTATCGGGCGATATTGGATGACTTTTGCAAATGGAAACTGCAATGCGTGCAGTTATTCCGGGACTTTTCGGCCTCCAAAGTGCCAGTCTGGCTGTGGCCAACCAACACAAAGATGGTACTTGATGTGTGATGACTCGAATTCCATTACCATAGTAGAATTTATGCATCTTATTCACACCTGCAATATTTGCTGGCTGATAAAATAATGAGGTGGGATTTCTAAACTCTTTACTGATTCATTTGAAATTTTGTGTTTTAGGTATCATGTTCCGAGATCATGGTTAAAGCCAAATGGGAACCTTTTTGTGATTTTTGAGGAACTTGGTGGGGATGTATCAAAAATCTCTCTTGTGAAGAGACTGGCGTCGGCGTAAATTGAAGCTACTCGTTCCACAGCTGGTGCATTGGGCCAAATTCAAGAAACCGAGGACCACTATATTGAATAAAAAGAAGAGAACAGACTTTCTTTTCTCTATATGATTTCGAGGTAGGCATGGATAGAAGAGATGGGAGTTCACAGATGAAGGCGCCTTGGGTTTCATTGGGTGCATGCTGGATTGCCCTTCATCCTTTCAGGGAGATAAATGTAGAGATAAAACTCAGAGGCTTGTCTATTTAACTTCTTGGATAGCGGAATGAAATTAGCAGGGCTAGTTTTTTGCTTCAACTTGTTCATAATCCATATCATTGTACCGAATGTGTCATCTCTTCTTTATGAAATTTCAAAGGCGAGAAGCGCCAATTCAGCATCTACAATTTAATGAAGATGGTTTGGTCGAGCACAGTGGAGTTGTTCCCGAGCAGTTGCTGCTTTCTCTATGTTCTTTGATCAATATGACTTAAAAAGGCTAAAATTCGGGTACTATACCGATATGCTTCTTCATGACCATATCTACTATGCTTCTACTGAGCATTCATGCCGCATTTCATTTTGAATCTCGATGATTTTGCTTGTGATTTTGTGCGGCAGTATTCTATATGTTTTTACCATCCATCGGGCAAATATTCAGGCTCTTGATGAAGGGTTTAACTAGATATTACTGTATGATCAATGATCATATTTCTCTGAAAATCTATGTCACTCCAAGGGAGACAGAACCGCAAAATTATGCCTTTATTACTCAAATGATAAGTTCACACAGCTCTCACAAGCCTTTATACATCGAACACCATATAATACAAAGACTGAAAAGTGGAGTCGTCTGGACTACATCCATAGTCCAGATGACAAAGATGGTACTTCAGAGAAATGACGAAGATATGCTATTGGTCAAATCCAACGGCAAGCCATGTGTCCAATGGATATAGAGTATCAAGCAGTCACAGTAGCGTTTGCGTGTTTCGCGATCTTCATCTGCAAATCATCCTTATTTGCACCAACAACCTTGTCCACTACTGCGCCTTCTTTAATAAAGATAAAAGTGGGCATCGCCTCCACAGCCCAATCCTCAGCAACAGACTGCATTCATCACATATACGATAATCCCCAATTAGAATTTGTATTACCAGTGTGGCATCCATCATAACAAAGCAGAAAGACACGTTATTATAGGAAAACGAAGTGGAGTAATCCACAAAGTATGCATTATCGTAAGCAGAGAGGAAGTTCCAGATGGTCTATACCCTTAATTCATCGACATCGACCTTCAGGAAAATGACATCAGTCAGCTTTCTCGCCAGGTTGTCCAGAACTGGGGAAATGAGACGACACGGACCGCACCATGTAGCACTAAAATCCACCACCACCTATCAAACGGACCAAATCATTTACATGAATACTCAAAAGTACATACACAATTTGTGGCACAAGCGTTAACCACAATGCGGTTTATATCTACCCATGTTTCTGACAATATAGTGGCACAAATGCAGACATTATGGACGAAAACAACAACGGGATGATTTTGGTTTGAGCTTCTGCAAGCTTCTACAATTGTTTGTGACATATATATCTAGTTTTAGAGATTACTTTACTTATGAAGCTTCGAAACGTCATCTCGAGAGAGCAGTTCTCATTACGATGTTTAAGCCAATTCCTCAGCATAGAGAACCGAGACACGGAAGCTTCTTTCCATGCAAAATGCAATTGCTCTCTTTGAAGAATGCAAACTCGATGGGCACAGAAACTTCCGCACCCAAGGTCTGAAGAAGAGATTAAGAACCCGGAATTGGATATCGGGCAGTCAAGAAAAAGTACTAGGAAACACGAAACACGTTGCAAATTGTGCAGATCAGTGTACGAAGATATCTGGCAAAAGAAGAAATCGATGAAGCGCACACTTAAAATTTGGCCTTTCAGTTCATCCGCTTCGCCATAAAGAATCGCAAGAATGCGTGTCTCCCCAACACTTGATAGGGGGTGGAATCAACTCGAAACAAAGCAAGATTCATTCAAACACCATTCCATTTCCATTGCCTCCGCCCTTCACAATCTCTCCTCATAGCAACTGCCAGCACGCGAACCCCTCATTCGAAACAGAAACTACCGAAAACCAACTCCGTGCTAAACCCATCGCAGGAATATCGAGCGCGAAGGAGAAGCGGCAACAAAAACAAAACTAAAAAACAGAACGAGCTCACATCGGAATCCTATCAAACCCACGTACTACAAAATCAATCAGGAGACAGAGCAAGTGAAACAACGTACCAGCTTCTTGCTTTCGGCTCCTTTCTGGAGCTGCTGGTTCCAAGAATCGACGGTGTGGCAGCTAATCACTTGCCCTTCGCCTGCCATCTTGCTTCTCTTCTCCTCTCCTCTTGTATCTCCAGATAACCGTGAAGGAAATTCAAAAACTTTCTTGGGTATCTCAGCAAATTCCGGGGTTCTCGCTGCTTGCTGTATGAACCGAACGAGACCCGGAGGCCCGTATTTATAATAGTGCCCGGAAGAGCCCGCGTACGAATTCTCTAGAATCTTGGAAAGAAATCGGAAGAGATCGACAATTTGTCGAGGTATACGCGCTTCTCTGCCTTAGGGGAGGAACAAATGACGCGCGCGCGTACGTCATTTCTTTGGCGAGGGGAATCATCGGCTTCGGCGGGAGGATAAACGTGCGAAATTTGTCGTGGCCAGAACAAGCGGCGACCATTATCGGCATCGACGGAAATTAAAGAACGCGATCGGCAATTGAAGTATCCCTAATGACATGTGTCGGGTCACGTGCTACTCAGCTTTTCAAATCGCAAGAAAGCTCATCTGACGCGTGTCATGGATTTTCCTAGATTAGAACGACAAATAAGTAATTTCTTCGATTTATTATTAAGCTCCTGTAATTGTATATTTATTTCTTACATTTTTTTGGTCGAAATCATTTCTTACACTAATTGATGCCTAATTAAAATTAGGGAAAAAGCCACTAAAAACCTCAAACTTTGCCCAAAGTAACAAATTTACCCCAAATTTTTTTTGTGATATAAAAAACCCCAAACTTTGCAAATTATGACACATCTACCCCATTAAGGGCATTTTCGTCTTTTTTTTGTTTTTTTTTTCTTTTTAAATTTTTTTTTTCTTCTCTCTTCCCTCCACCGACCATGGCGGAGCCCTCGCCCTCGCCGACGTCGGGTGGCCCTCGCCGAACGCCGACCGAGGGAAAAAAAACAAATAAAAAAAAGTAAAAAAAAAAAGAGTAAAAAGACCAAAATGCCCCTATGATTTGGGGTAAATGTGTCATACAAATGAAAGTTTAGGGTTTTTCGTGTCACAAATAAAATTTTGGGGTAAATGTGTCACAATTAGCAAACTTCAAGGTTTTTCATGTCACAAAAAAAAGTTTGGGGTAAATTTGTCACTTTAGACAAAGTTTGGGGTTTTTTGTGGCTTTTTCCCTTAAAATTATACCGTCAAAAGATTGATTATTAGGCAGCTTCACGCTCACCGTACAGGCGTAATAATGTTGTGTTTGCTATTTATATATGTTTATGTATTTACATGGAAGAAATCAAAGATAAGAGAATGAAAAATACTCTTCTGGAATTGAATGAGAAAATTATCCAAAAGTTCTAAATTTATTGTACGATGGCCAATTCGGTCCAAAATATTTTTGCTAATTTAATTTTAAAATTTTCGGTGATTTGCCTTTTAGTCTTAAACTTTTTGATGATTTGTCACTATAGTCATTATGTCCAATTATCTAATAATCGGTTTATGATTAGATTGGCAAATTTGCAAAGGTTTAATACTAAATTGACACAATCGAAAGGTTTATAATTAACTTAACAATTTGTCAAAAGATTTAGGATTAAATTGACAAAATTAAAAATTTAGGACTGATTGGGTAAATCACCAAAAAATTTACAACTAAATTGATACAATCGAAATGTTTATAACCGAATTAGTCAACATATAATAGATTTAAGATTTTTTAGACAATTATCACGGAATGGAGCAAAGCAGGTCCGTCTCCGCCTGTTCTGGCATTTTATGAAATATCTGCTCTTTGGGTGGCTTTTACTTTGTTGAGGATATAAGTATCATAAGGTTTATATTGTGATCCCAGCCCATCAATTTTGCAAATGTAGGTGATTCGATATTGTGGAGTTCAATGTATCAAAGTGCGCGACGGGAGGGCAGATTCTTTCATGAATTTTCGATGGTCAAATTTGATAACTTGTTATTACTAATTATAGCTTATTTATATGAAATAATATTGGGAGATTATGGGATTTCAACACGATGAGAAAATGGTATGGTATGACAATAATCACTTGTAACATAACATGACATGTTTGAATTCAAAAGGTAAAGAGAAACTAACTGGATAAGACAATAATTGCCATGCCCCTCTCGAAGTGGTTCGGGGAAAGACAAGTCGATCCTCGATCATCACAAGCTCTCCCAAATCCTTACCTCTCGCAACATATATTCGTTTTAGGGCAAAAGTTACCAAAAATCCTAAATTATGTCCGCAATGACACATTTATTCTTATTTTTTTCCATGACATAAAAAATCCCAAACCTATACCCGTGTGACACATTTACCCTTCGTTAAAGTTTTGTCAATGAGAATCGTTGAAAATCTACTTACATGGACGCTAGAAAGCAAACAGTGTTATGATGTTATTTTGACTGAAAAATGATCTAATGTAACATTGACATAAGATAAATGTGTTACATAATTTTAGGGTAAATGTGTCACAATAGGCATAATTTGAGATTTTTCATGTCATCAAAAAGTTTAGAGTAGATGTGTTAGTGGATATAGTTTGGGGATTTTTGTATCTTTTTCCCTCCATTTAATTCAATTTAACCTATGAGGACTCTATGTGAAGAAGATTCGCCACTATCCTATTAGAATTGACAAGAAATCGAGTGAGGCATGGGAGGATACCACTTCCTATCTAACTAGAGATTTGTGGTCAAGGACTTGATAACACTAGTTGTCTAAATAGTGCTCACTATTTGATTACTTGTCAATTAAAGTATTATTAATACCTAAATTTTGACCGTTTTATTAAGGATTTTATTACATAGAAAATTATAGATTATTTTTTAACCCCTAAATAAAAATTAATTTTCATTAAATTGCATCACATATATATATATATATATATATATATATATATATATATATATATATATATTAGGAGCATTAGCATCACTAGTGTTAATTTAAAAAGATAATATGAATTTTTTAAACAAATTAAAAATTATATTAAAAAATTTGTTAATTAAAAGAAAAATGAAAAAAATAATTTTCATTGCGTATCTTTTCATTAAAATGCATTGCCCGAGACATCAGGTGCATTTACATAACTATCACTAATTATTAAATTTTTTAAAAAATCAATAAAAAATGGAAAGTGCTAAAAAATAAAAGAAAGTGAGAATGGGCGTAGGGTAGGCCAGCCTGGCCTTCTTTCTTTTCCCTTCTTCCTCTTTCTCGTTTGGGCCCAATCCATTTTCCCCTTTGTCCATGGCCTAGCCCGCGGACCTTTTCCCTCCTCCTTCTCCCTTACGCATTGCCCACGGACTGCGAAAAGGGAGAGAGGAGGGTACAAAGGTTAAACCTTGGCGACGACTAAGGCTGGCGGTCTGGGGCTATTAGGATTGCCTGCCGCCCAGGTGTAAAAGGAGAGAGGAGGACTCAGTTCGCTGGGAGGCTTCTTCTTCGGCTTCAACAAAAGTCCAAAGAGGGGGGCTTCTTCTTTGGTTTAAGCAAAGTCCAAAGGAGAGAGACCTCGTTTTTTTCCAAATTACTTATCTTTCTGTCCAAGTTTCTTCTTTTTTTTGTCTAACTCACTTTTTTTTTTTTTTTTAAATTTTTTTGTGAGTTTTGGGAATACCCCGTTCATAAATCTGAGATCCACGCCTATGAATTGAAATGTTCGAATGATCAATTCTGCAATTAGTTATAAGTTTTCATACGGTTCATATAAAAAAATGAAAATTATTATCATTAGATGATCATAATACTTCCCAAAAATCGAAATTATTGATCAATGAATGTCATCATTTTTGTTCGATAAATATCAGGTGGATGATTGACTCATTCCCTGTTAGTAATAATTGTAAGAAATCTTTTCACAACACGGATTCCTATTTCTCGAGGGTGAGCGAGTGAGCGACCCAGAGACAGATCGCAAAAGGGAGAGAGGGAGAGAAGGCGAGAGAGAGGGTGAGTGGGGGAGCGAGTCATCTCCTGAAAATCCTCCACTGAGTAGTCCAAGCCGTCTTCATCATCTCCATCCATCTTCCCATCGCTCGCCATTCTCAGTTCGGACGCCACGAAGAACGATTTCTCGTGTCCAGTCCTCGACCTTGAAGGCTCCAAACGGATTTTCTTTCGAAACCCGCATTCGTCCTCAAGAGCGACGTGTCCCGGTCTCTCCCCGCACCAGCTGGCCTCGTGATTTAAGCTAAGAACTGCTTTAGGGTTAACATTGCTGAATCTGCTATACCCTACGCTAGCCTAGGAGGAACCCTTTTTTTAGCTTTTGTCTTTGAAGCAGTCGGGCTGGGACTGAGACGAGATTGGCTTTTCGTCAGTTTTGTTAGATCGAGCGTTGGTCATGAGTTCATCGACGTGTCTTTTATCTTTTGATCGGACGCCCACTGCATGTTTGACGAAATGTTAACACTAAAACCGCATGAACTTGTCTCCGATTAGTAGCTGTTTGGGACACGAACCATTATCCTTTTAATGTCATGGTGTTTGTTTTGAGGTTACTGAGCTCTATTATTGATGCATTGGAACATTTGTCAAACGTCACTCCTTCCATCTTTTCCTTACTTTGTGCCCGTATGTTCTGGTGGTCACCAATGGCATTTGTGGCCGAGTGGACGACGCTGTGCCCATGACCTGAGCGTTGACAATTTCGGGCATTTACTCCGGTTTGCTTATGACATCCCTTTTTTTTTACTTGCTTGTTCTAACAATGCCATGTACGCTCTGATGTTACAATGTTAGGAGTAAATGATGGTCTGAGCGGAGTAGATAGGTGCAGGGAGCCTAAATCATTTTGATTAAGCTTAGATTCTTTTAATGGTTTGAGTCATCAAATGTTTTTAGAAGCAAGGCTGGCATATTCTGTAGACCTTCGGTGAGTTGCAGGAGTAGTGAGGTTGAGGATGAAGAGAATAAGACAAAACGTAAAAGGACAAAAAAAAAAAAAAAAAAAAAGAGAAAATAATTAAAAGAAAATAAAAAGGGAGAGGAAAAAAATGAAAAGTCCGCCGGGGAGGTTCTGTTGTGGGCCGGGCTCATGTCAAATGTGGACCGAAAAAAGAGTTCAAAAATAAAAATAAAATTCATGGGCTTTTATAATTAACTCCGGGCGGCCTTTTAGGGTTAATGTTTTTAGTCCAACCCGATCCAACAGGGTTCAGGTCGGTTTAGTTGGGTCTGGTCTCTTGACCCGGTCCGAATCCCTTTTTTATTAACAATAGTAAATAAATAAATAAATATAAAAAAGAACGAAAAAATCAATTCTAAATTAAAAACAATAAATAAAAATTAGTAAATTAAAATTTTAAAAAAAATCAAAAAAATATTTAGAAAAAGGTTATCTAGAAGTTCCAAAAAATCCCCTCCCCCCCAAAAAAAAGTTCTTTGAAAAATTAAATTAAAATTTCTTGAAAAGGTTAAAATTAATCTTTTGGGTTATTTTCTCCAAAAAGTAGAAGTCTTTCAATTTATAATTATACTCAAAATTGACCAAGCCCTTGGGGCTCTACTTTAGGGTTTCAATTGTCTTTAGAGTCATATGCCCTTGAATATTGATACAATGATTTTGGCTTTCCTTTAGTCTAGTTAGGATTAATATTTATTTTTTCCTAAGTGTTAAGTCTTTGTTATCCCATGAAATATATTTAATACTTTCCTTAGTTATTGATTGTTACGATAATGGCACCCATGTGATCATTTCACATGTTAATGGATAGATATAAAATCAATCTAGACTGCTTGACAAAAGTCTTTTTAAAAAATGAATAAGATTAGGTACCGAAAAGATACTAAGGGCGCGTTTGATAACGATTCTGTTCCCGGGAACAATTTTTGATAAGAAATGATTTTTTCTGTTTTTGATCTCGGGAACAATTTCTAAGTAAAAGAATGCGCTTGGTAATTGCACAAAATTTCTATTCTCAAGATAGAAATGTGTTTGGTAGAATTGTATAATTTTGTTATTTCTTTTAAATTTTTAATATTTTTGTTATATTTTTCCTTTTTTTCTTTTTTCTTTTCTCTCATTCTTCCTCCTTTGTGGCTGATCGCCGACCATGGTGGCGGTCGGCGATTGGTCGGGCGAGGTCCGACGAGCTCGCTGAAGCCTCGCCGGGCTAGAGTGAGGGCTAGTGAGCTTGCCGGAGGCTCGCTTGGCCACTGCAAGCCTTGGGCTAACGAGCCTCGCTATGGCTTGGCGTCACCGAGGGCTGACGACACTCTAGCGAGGTTGCCAGCTCTCGTCGGCCGGTCGCCGTCATGGCTAAAGCCGGCGACCGGCCAAGAGGAGGAAGAAGGAAAGGAAAGAAAAGAAGAGAAAATAAAATAAAAGAGAAGAGAAAAGAAGAGAAAAAAAAATTATTCCCGGGAACAAAAATTTTACCAAACACGTTTCTATTCTTTTTTTCGTTTCTCGGAACAAAAGAACATAAATAGTTGTTCCAGGGAATAGAAATTGTTTTTGCCAAACATGCCCTAAATGGTTAATTAGTAATTAAGTCTTTGACTCTAGATTATTTGGTTGTGTAGGAAGTGAGGTATACTCTCATGTCTCACTTGGTTTCTAACCGATTCCAATAGATTAGTGGTGACTCATTCTTCTAGAAAATTTTCATACCGACAATTTGAATCCTTGACGTTGCATGAGATATGGGTTTGAGAGAACCTAGGTGTAAATCATGGGCTGTGGCCCCATCCTTAAGACACTACGCCTAAACCTATTTCCTCCCCCGAGGGGGTAGGTGGTGACAAGCGTCATACAATCCTTTTACCAAATTATGATTCCTAAGGTTTTATCTATGAAGTGTCTATGCAATTTTTTTGAGTTGATTATGGTCCTAATGTTCTAGCCTAACCATTCAATGAAATTGAGAGCACACAATTAAAGAAATGGCATGATGTAAATACATAGAAAAAAATAATAATAGTAGAATACATAAAGTAAATCGATATGTTATCGGGTAAAGAATATTACAATGCTTTATTCGTAGGCCCCAAAATATGATTCCATGTGAGTTTTTTCATTGGTTTTGAATTCTAATCCTATATTCTAGCTCTAATTAGTAATTCTAAATTTAAAAGAGATTTATGAGGTGAGTCCTAACTTGAACTAAGCTAGTTACTACCAAATTTTATTTATTTTTTCTTTGAAGGTGATGTCTAAGCTAAGCTATTGAACCAATGTCTAAGTGATACCAATCTAATCATATCCCAGAATTATTCAAATAAGATGCTACGTCTATGATCTAGCCTAAATCTTAGAGCTAACTATAATCTTAAAGGAAACCAATGAAGATCCTCAACGTTCTTCAATCCACCTCCAAGGCATTCACTCACGCACCACAATGAATAAAAGCATTAAAATGCTCACAAAAGAATATAACCGCCAAAAAATTAGGACAAATCAATGAATCGGCACTCAGCACACCTCATGCATCTAGCATATCAAGCAAGGCAATGCGTGACTCGCTTGATCAACATCAGGTGTTGACTTTTTTATTTCCCTATGACTGACCATTCAAATCTTAGTGCCTTAGGTGCATTAAATGATGTCCGATTATGAAAAAAAACACAAAATGAGATCATACAATCGAAAGACAAGAATCCAAAGCTACTTTCCTAGCAGAAAATTTTAACTGAGGATGACATTTTCATCCGGCATCTGATCTACCCGATTTTAATGGCATCAGAATGGCTGCAATTTCTAGTTTCATAATGCGAGATTGATATCGGGAAATCACAAACTTCCCAATTGTTTGCAAAGGGATAAAAATCGAGTGGCAAAATGAGAATTAAAAGACCGGTTGATGTCAAAATTGTGTTTTGTGTCTTGTATCGCATTGGTTGAATCTTGGTCAATTTTTGGTTAACCTTATGTCGGTTGAGTATAAATTTTTTTGAAAGCAGGTGGAATATTTGAGTTGTTAACATCAATTATTTAGCTTTAGGCATTTTGGCACTTTTTCTAGGGGTGATCGGGTCCAGGGTGGATAGGGTCTAGACCTGGACCCTGTTCCCGACCCTGTTATAATCGGTTCTCTTTTTTTGGACCCTGTTTGCATTGGACCCTCTTCCCGACCCACCCTGTTTTTCCAGTCCGGGAACAGGGTTAACCCTGTTTATATTGGAACCTGTTTTGCAAAATTTTTCTGTTTTCACCATTCTCACAGGACCTTGAAACGGCTCAATAACAAAGATGTGAATGGCGGACAGAAAAGAAGAAACACAAATAATGAAAACAACTAAATGCAGAGAGTCCATAGTTAATGATTGTGGCCTTGTCAACCACCGTCGTCAGTGAGCTTCTATTTCGAGAGGCAAGCTCTCACTTGATCACCGGCCACACCTCATACACAGCAATGACACATCAGAGTGATACGGACAGGGGAAAATGAGATATAATAGAGAAATCTGAGCATACAAGCAACGATTCCAACACTGAACTCCGTTCGTATAGAAGACTCAACTCAAACCAGAGAAATCAAGACGCAATTTCCAACATGAGAATCATAACGCCAATTCAATAACAAATGAGCATTGTATTCCAACTCAACCGGCCATAGTGAGA
Source organism: Eucalyptus sp. ANBG9806169 (assembly GCA_014182395.1). NCBI lineage: Eukaryota > Viridiplantae > Streptophyta > Magnoliopsida > Myrtales > Myrtaceae > Eucalyptus > Eucalyptus sp. ANBG9806169. Next base: position 37,418,646 of record CM024575.1, read on the forward strand.
TTTCATAAGTCAAGAATGAGTTGAGTTGATGCATTACGACTTTCGGCTCAATGATCTACTAGAAACACATCCGGATCTAGTTCCAGCATTTCATCAAACACGTGATATGCATTTCCATCAAGGAGTTTATACAAGAATATGAATCAACGATTCACTTTTAGAACCATATAATCCCCTGTTTTCACCACTCCCAATCCAGATTTATCATTCTACATCCAAAGCAAAACCAGGTCAACCCACGAGAACGCCAAAGAAAATTCACCGAGTAAGAAGCCCGCGGCATGAATCGCCGTCCCGTTAGGTAGGGAACAGATACCAACGGCCTAAAGAGGGGGCTCGACTTCGTACCTGTAGGCTCTGTCGCCGATGCGGGGCGGCGAGGATGGCCGGGATCAGGAAAAGAAAATGGGTACAAATGCAAATCGAAAACGACGCCAAAGAATTGGGTTGGAGGCGGGATTCACAAACAAGGATTCGGCAATATCTTGAATTACGAAAATCAGCACGAAGACTTCTTCGCCTGTCAGATTAAAACATTGGAAGATCTTGAATTCGGAAGCGGCAGCACACGACGCCCCGACAAAAAAAGCGGGTACGACTCAAAAACCAATAAGCCTATCGACCAAGTACCTGGAGATGCTGCAATATGGAATCAAGAACTCAGAACAAAGCCACCCAGAGACAATCCCAAGAATCTACAAGAGTCCAAACACAGAGAGAGAGAAGTACGAGTCAAGAAGAAGGGAAGGGAAGGAGACTTCGGGCCGTCGATGAAGGGAAAATGTGAAGTGTTGGACGGAAGGAGGAGGCAAGAGACGTGCTTAAGCCATGCCAACGCCAAGCACTCCTCTTTTGAAAACCGAAACTCGCAAGGAAATTGCAGGCCGGCACTGATCTGGAGGACGGAGATGAAGCCGGTTGTACAACAAGTCAAGCTTGGACCCGGGGGCGACGGCGTCGAAGCCCACCTTGCCGCCCTAGAGGTCGGTGATGTTGATGAAGCCGATGTCGTGGGAGGAAGGCGACGGTGGGCGCAACGCTCGGATGGATGGATCAACGGAGGTGAGACCGTGAGAGCTTGAGAAGTTGAGAGTAAAGATAGAAAGAAACGAATTAGGGTTTTGCCTTAAAAACCGGTTCTCAAACCGGTTCCCGAACCGGTCCGGTCGATCCGGTTCCCGGGTGGGTATTCCCTCGAACCGGTTCCGGACCGGTTCAAACAGGGTTTGAACTTTGGGAACCGGTTCCGGACCGGTTTCAACCGGAACCGGTTCCCGACCCTGTTTTCCAGGTGGGCCGATCCGGGAACCGGGTTGACCCGGTCCGGTTGCACACCCCTAACTTTTTCTATATGGATATAATGTATTTAAGTATGTTCTAGAATCCAACCTTGATGGATTTATTGAACGAATCTTTAGGGCTGCATTTAGTAGTTTGGATTTGAGTTCGGATTGGATTGAATGACAAAATTTTATATATGGTATTTGGTGATGCCATCCGGAGAGGTTAATTTTGGGTATACCTAGATAAATGCCAAATAAGAAATCCAGGCTAGAGGTGGGATAAACCCGAATTGATTTTTTTTTTCTTTTTGAAGTAACTTAATAATTTTCTTTCTATGATGGAGTGATGGAGTATGACAAAGCTATGCAAGAACTAGCGCCACAACAGCTAATCATCATCACTTCCGACCATCGTGCAATCGCCTCCAACCATTGATCATCATTGCGTCCAACCGACATTGCGTCCAACCAATTGTCCTCCATTGAAGATCTCGAATCCTTTCAAGACTGCACTAAATCCTTTGAAGTCAGTCTCGTTACTCACTGCCCTAATGCCATCCCCTCACAACCCAGATCGTCGGCTTCGATGTCAAGTGACATCCGAGCTTTGTGCGCAGCATCGACCTCCCCGTTACCACCCTTCACCTCTGCATCGTTGTTGCCTTGTCTATCAGACTGCCGTGGCCAGTACCTCCCTGGTCGCTTGGCGACGCTCTTGACAACCTGAGGCTTGTCTTTGCTGGCGTTCGAATTGTCTTTGTTTCGGTGAAGTTAAGTAAGGCGGTTGATTTGGCGAAACTGGTGGAGGAGACGCAAGAGAGCGAGTTTGAGATGATGGTGAGAGAAGTCAAGCAGCGAGGTGGCGCTGAGTAAGCGAGATCTTCAAAGATTAGGAATTTTCTATTGCATTGCAGCAAAAATAGGATGAAATTTTTATAATTGGGAAGATAATCAGAGGATTCCTAATTCCATCTCTCTTTTTTTTTTCCCCTTTTCCCAATCGAAATCCAATTACGATCAGGTACAAGGGATTGTTTAGCGAAATCCAAGGAACGAGACGGGATTCTACGTCATTTCGAGTGAATTTCCAAAAGCCAAATCCCCGATTTTCCAACGGGAAAACTCCAAACGGGGATATTTTAGGGGAGGTGGACGAAAATGATACACCACACGAAGGGCGCCACCGGTCCACTCCCGCACCGAAACCTCCGGTCCGAATGTCCTCCGACGAGGGAGTGCCGCGTGGCCCTCAAATCCCACGTGGAATTTTCAAAGCCACAAGACAGCCAATCAAATCGAGAAACAATCATATCTCTCCCTCCCTCCCTCCCTCTCCCACCATACCATGTTATCCACAAAAATAGTTAATAATAAAAACCGTATCAAATGCATGGTCAACGACGCTCTCTCTCTCGGTAAACAGACGGTCAAACAAAACCAGTGTGTCATTCTCTTCTCTCTCACTCTCTCTGCAATTCCGCACGCGTGAAACAATGGCGTTCGCTCAGCTCGTCTCGTATTCCTCTTCTTCGCCTTCTCTCTCCCCCAAACCTTCACTCCCTCCCTCGGTCGCCGCTCCCGCCGGCTCCTCCTCCTCCTCCTCCTCCTCCTCCTCCAAGTCCCTGGCCCCGCCGCCCCTCCGCGGCCGGCGGCGGCGGAGCCTCGATTCGGTGCGCTGCTCCGCCTCCTCCTTCTCGGAGAGGCGCCACGCCGGGTCCCCGTCTTCCGACGACGTCGTGGAGCTCCCCCTGTTCCCGCTCCCGCTCGTCCTCTTCCCCGGCGCCATCCTCCCCCTCCAAATCTTCGAGTTCCGGTACCGGATCATGATGCACACGCTGCTCCAGACCGACCTCCGCTTCGGCGTCATCTACACCGACTCCGTCTCCGGCACGGCCTCCGTCGGCTGCGTCGGGGAGATTGTCAAGCACGAGCGCCTCCTCGACGACCGGTTCTTCCTCATCTGCAAGGGCCAGGAGCGGTTCCGCGTCACCGGCATCGCCCGCACCAAGCCTTACCTCGTCGCGCAGGTCACTTGGCTCGAGGATCGGCCCTCCGCCGACGGCGCCGACGACCTGGAGTCGCTGGCCAGCGAGGTGGAGGCCTACATGAAGGACGTCATCCGGATCTCGAACCGGCTGAGCGGGAAGCCCGAGAAGGAGGTGCAGGACCTGAGGCGGAACCTGTTCCCGACGCCCTTCTCCTTCTTCGTGGGGAGCACGTTTGAGGGCGCGCCGAGGGAGCAGCAGGCGCTGCTCGAGCTGGAGGACACCGCGACGAGGCTGAAGAGAGAGAAGGAGACGCTGAGGAACACGCTCAATTACTTGACCGCCGCCTCCGCCGTCAAGGACGTGTTCCCGTCCGCGTGATCGAATTGAGCGAGACCGGGTGAGGACTGATATCACTTACTGATTGAGCAGAGGCGGAGAACAAGCTAAGTGTTCTCATGCCGACTCCCCTGGACTTTGTTAAGTAATTCACACAGGAAGGAAAACCTTTTTAAGATGTAAATTTCTTTTTTTTTTTTTTTTTTTTTTTTGATTTTGTAAATGATTCGAGCTTAGTATTATTCCATCAAGGCGTCTCGTTCATGTTTACTCTGGTAATAACTGTGCGGATTATATGAACCACTAGAACAGAACAACATTCCTGCATGGTGTATGATGAATAAGTAGAATTTCACAGGTAAGCAACATTCGATTCCTGGGAATTGTGTCTTTCGAGGTGGATTCTAGGGGCAAGTAAAATGGTCTGAAAGCTGATAATTCCTACCTGCATCGATGACATTCTTGCTAATTTTGCTGGAGCCCTACATACGTTTATTGCCACAAACCCCATCTTTGCATCATCATTGTGAAGTTCAACAGGGGAAAGCATGCGCTACATCATAGTCCTATTTCCCTCCAAATCTCTGATGCTCATTTCTTGCTAACATCGATCGCATCATTGAGACTTGAGTGACCTGGTCTGTCTACAGAACTCATTGCATGGCACGGTCACAAGATCCGTCAAAGAGAACTTTTGTAGAAGTAGACGTTAGACTGTCTTCTCTTCCCCTCTAAGAAATAACCGATTATTCATAATACACAAACCAAAGTATCAAAAGATGCAAGCGTAGTTTCTGTCCTCCTGAAGACCGGCGCACAACATGGTAGAGGAATGGAGAATCCTTCAGCTTTGTTCGGATCATACAAACTTGCATACCAAACTATTTTTATTTCATCCAACAAACTTTACAAAAGGTAAATGTTGACCAAAAACCTCATTCTGAAGCAACCCGCCCCAAAATGATGAAATAAATCACGCTCTGTAGTAGAGTTTCAACTCACTGCAGAATTCTTGTATCGCCGCATATGCAATGCTTACTCTGTATTGTTACTTGAGAAACAAGAATTCAGATGACTTACTTTTCGAGCTTTTTTGTCAATCACGTGTCTTCCCCGATTTTTTAATCTGCTTTGATTTAGTAGTTGGGAGTTCTTCGAATCCACACACACCTAAAACCTCCTGAAATGACGGCACCTTGGACACATTGAGAAATATAAATAATCAATCTATCACATTATCAACCAATTCAAAAAACTTTGTGTAGTCCTGCAAACTGATGCCATCTTTTTAGCTAGACATCTACTATTCCTCTTTACATACACACGAGTATGCAACTTTGAGGAGAATGTGTAATGCTTGTTGAGACTACAAAATCCAACCCTCTACTATGGATTGCCAACTGCTTTGCTTCCTTAAAGAACCTCTTTTTCTGAGGGCTTCTGCTTCTGTAAAATTCCCAGAATGCTGCAAAATATCCGAAAAGTTCATTAGCCCAGCCTAAGATGTTTTAAGATAAGTCACAACAGCCAGAAGAGGTAGAATTCATTAGTTAAAAAGGAAAGAAGCCGCAGTTATAAGAACAGGATAACCAGTTCATCTCCCTTGCATCAGGAACTACATACTACCGAGAAGAATTTTTCCTAAAATGATTAGCGGAGGCCGATAAGTGCGGATTGGAATGACAATTTTTGGTTACAGCACAAATACGAGATAACTCACTGCATAAATACATGTCATTCTTCACTACACTGAATCACGTGAACTGCTACAAAATCATCAGACAATTAGGGGATCCAATGCCATCGAAACTAAGAACATGGTCTGTTATTCATACTCCTTAACAACTCCAGTAGGAGAAAGAAAACTGGGTGCATACCTTGAGGCATTGGTTGCGTGTTGTATCACATACAGGATAATCCTGTGGGCAGCAATGCCGATGATCCTTACAGCATACAGCAGAATCGAGCCCACAACAATTCCAGGAAATGCATATTCCAAAAAAGTGAAACTTGCAACAGCAAGTTTCGCCCTCAGAACAATACGTGAGAAGATCACACCTTGTGGGACCTGGTGCTGGCGGGGGAGGAGGATTTGGGCTAGCCTTAGTCGGATAAGAAGGTAGCATATTGATGCCACATAAGCCTTCAGCATTTCCACTATTACGTTGCATATAAACATAACCATCCATTCCCCACTTTGATCCCCATGAGTTCTTCACAACCCAATAGTCAACTCCATTTTGCGATCCATACCCAACTATTAATACAGCATGATCCAGAGAAGTTGAACATGGACCCGTGAAAACACCCTAAAAGAGTTCATACATCAAGACCACAGCCAATAAAAATCTAGTTAAAGGTAATCTTTGGTAAGAAGTGCACTTGAAAGTTTGACACCAACCTTTGAGTACAACTGAAATGCTCTCTCGCCTCCAGAAATGCCCACACTTACTGGCTGATTAACCACAGCTTGTAGCAGCATTTTCTCATTGTTTGCAGGCACATCAACATATCCATCAATTGACACCACATGTCTCCTTAGCTATAGCATTAGCAAGACAAATGTTTCAGAAACAAACAAAAAAAATTGAATCTGCTAATTAAACCTAAGCTTGGATGTTAGCAAAGTGATATCGCCAACAAGAAAACAACAGGGATATTAATCCATATTCATCACAGGAGAATGTGAGTGGAATATAATATTTGACCAGGAAAGTGCACCGAGTATAGGGAAATTCCAACGATTACCTTTTGCTTGTTGCAGGTCCTTTCTTGACCGAGATATGGGTAATCATCCTCGGTGTCTATCCCGTGGTTATCTATGACAAACTGAAATGCATAGTCCATGAGTCCACCACCACAGCCATCGTTGTATGTCTTGTCACAGTCGACCAACTCTTGCTCAGACAGGCTCACAAGAGATCCCGTAACAATCTTATTGATTCCTTCAATGGCCCCTGTGGCTGAGAATGACCAACAAGCCCCTGCAGAGAGCAGCAACGCCATTCAGCTCTGCATCAAAGCTATCGAGTCGCCTCCACAGATTGTCTCATCAGATGGAGAGACCTGATTTCACCCCATACAAGTTTTAAAGCACATCGACCGAGTCCATACAAGAAGGGATTCTTCACCCCGACTGGGAGAAGAATGGCAGAATTGAACCCCTATCCGCATGTTACATGACAATGCCTCTGAACTTTGTAATTCTACTCTTAGCTACCTCCACCATTTTCAAAACCAAAAGGCCAACCAGAGCAATGAGAAGTTTAAAAAACAACTGACATCAAACCAAATTATCCTTTACTAATTGCACACGTATATACAGGAATTTTCAGCCCTTCAGCTAATCAAATATCCAGTCACAGGTAGAACAAAGTGCAATCACGAAATCTTATGAACACAGAATCGTCATTCGAATGTTCATACGTTGCATAAAGTCCAAAAATTGGTTGACTGGAAAACACTGAATCCAATTGTACCGATCAGAAACAAGTTTCAACGTGTTGTCGATCTGCATCTGCACCAATATCTAACTAAAAAAGGAAATCGACGAGCCGAAGTGCCAAACAATCGTCAATCTCAGCTCCCCATTCACGACAGGGCAAGTTCGATTAACAAAACAGACCAAAACAGCGCACTCAATTCACTGGATCCATACCACAGCTTCCTTGATCCTTGACGCGCGTCACCGCCCCTTTCTCCAGCCAATCAACGGAAGAAGGAACGTCGCCGTCGCCGTCGCCGTCGCCGACGGGGCCCAGAATGCGCGGCCGCCCGGCGTTGACCGCCGCTCTCGAGAGGCCCAACCGGGACGACCTGAATTCGTGGGGAGTGAGATCGGCGAAGGCGTTGAGGGCGAGCGTGTAAGACGAGTTCTCATTGCCGTTGTGGCGGGCCACGAAGTCGAAGTTGTCTTGGAACACTCGGAGCCGGTGGAGCTTCTCCCGATCGGACGAGTAAGTTTTGCCGTGCTCCTTACACCAGGCTTCGAAGAGCTCCGACACCGGCGAGGAGGTGGAGGAGAGACAGTGGTCGAGGTGGAAGACGAGGAGGAGAGAGAAGATGCATAGACAGAGAGTTGTGTAAGGATTGTTCTCCTTCATGGTCACAGAGAGAGAGAGAGAGAGAGAGAGAGAAAGGGTGGTTTGGGGTTTTTCTTTGGTTGTCGGAAATGGAGTTCCTATGAAAATGTTGAGCCAAAGAAAAACACCCAAAACTCCAACTGCCCGAGTTTTTAATTGATCGAAAGAGGAGATGAATTACGGACTTGCTCAGCCGCAGGAACGTGTCGCATTGGATAATTATATTGAAAAATGACATAAATAATTTCGAAATTTTAGTTTAATATACAATGTCGTCATCCGACTTTTGATTTGTTTTATACGACTTTTCAATTTTAACATAATATGCAATATTGTTGCTAAATTTTTAATTTGTTCAATTTAATCCTTAGACTTTAACAACATATTTAATTCAGTCAATGTATTATATAATAATATTAAATATTGTCCTTGAACTTGAATTTAATAGAACGATAGCATTTAATATTTTCACATTGTTTAAGGACTAGATTAAATATTTATCAAATATCATGAATTAAATCAAATAGATTAAAAGTTCAATAACGACATTTCACATTAGATCCAAATTTAAGGAATATTTGTGTAATCATCCCTAATTTTACAAGTTGCTTGAACAACACCAAATGCATACAATTATTGTATGGCATGTAATTTACCATCGAAACTTTTGCAAATCATAATTTTGATTTCAATACTTATTTCAAAATTTATGAATGCGATATTGTTATTTTTTTAGGACATGAGCAGGTGAAATTCCTTGCATACCTCGATGCCCGACATACTCCAGGTGTCGTGTATGTGCAATTGCATTTAGGATTTTTAGTGCATTTATTCTCAAATAAAATGATTTGTTTTAGCTGAAATTAATTTTTTTGAAAATATTTTCCTGTTCCCTTCTTCTCTCCATGTTTAGAGTAGAGCACAGAAACCACACCGACGGCACGTGTGCGAGAGAACCACGGAGGCACCCGTTCGTGAGTTTCGTCGAGAAAGAGGTCGAGGCGCATCGGCGGAAGACGAAACGAACACGCCTGGCAAAGGTAAAAAAAAGAAGAAGGGAAAAACGCCCCCATTTCTCTCTCCGGCAACCATGGACGTTGATCCTCGTCAATACGAACACGTCGTGAGTTTCGATTTTCCTTCCTTCTCCTCGTCTGATGCTAAATCTCGGTATCCCTTGAGCTCCCCTCCTCTCCCTCTCTATTGAAGGCCCGATCATCGGCTGCGGTTCGAATTGCGATGCGAACATCTGTGTGGTGTTCTCATTCGTCGATATTGCTCTGGCAGTTCTAGGTTTTGTTTTTTTGTTTTTTTTTTTGTTTTGGTAACTTCGATTGCTGCGCGCTCCGCTGATTTTTCATCGCCAGGTTGCTTGCTAAATTACTGATGCTTCACGCCGTGATTTGCTGGGTTTCATGTTGAAACTTGAGATTTGATTAGTGGGAAGTGTTTGAAAAAAGAATCCTTTGTTTTACCTTTGCCTGCTGAATGTTGGTTTGAAAGCCATGGAGTAGACGATACTTTCGGTTTGATTGGAACTGTGCGTGAGAGGCTACCGATTACTCTAGGAAGCTCGATTAGGACGCATGTAATGATAAAATTCGATAGTATAAACAAGTCCATTATCCTGGGCACTCCATTTCAAAAGCCTGCTGGTTCTTAGCAAGCTGCTTTCCGGTTCATGGGCAATTGATACAACTTTAACTCAATGCAAGGACTTTTTGATGCAAATAATGACCGTGATACTTCATTTTTGCTTTATTTTTTAGCTCTCGGTATGTGGGGCATTGATACCGATAGTTCCGTAACTTTTGTGGTTGTCATGGATCTATGTTTTGCCATGTGTCTGAATAATCGTTCTCCAATGGTTCCCTAACTTCCGTTGTGGCCATTACCATTTCCTCTAGATAAAGACGAAGCAACACATAAGTTCTGGGTTCTTTGCATAAAATTTGCGTGGGAATTTCTGAATTATTTGACTTTCAGTTTACTTATTCGTACTTTTTGCTCTTGTGCATTTTGCAGACTATTAATGAGGATGACATACACAGTGTTGTTCTTTCATATCTTGTGCATAATTGCTTCAAAGAAACTGTTGAATCACTCACCACCAGTACGGGGATGAAGCAGCCAGCTGGTTGTCTCGAGGACATGGAAAAAAGAAAAAGTAGGTAGTTCATTTATAAGTAGGAGATGATTTCTTTGTTTGTTAAACTGCAGTGTGGTGTAGACCATATGAGTCTGATGCTATGTGGATGCCTCCCTTGAGCATAAGCTTGCATGTGTCCCATGATGCTGGTTAAGTTTGTCTTGTTAGAGTTGCATGTAGGATGCAGGGTAATGTTCTGACAGTTATATTTTATCTTAGTGGCTAAGAACATTAAACACCTAGCCTTTTAATGCTTAGTTAACTGTAGAGAATTTTGGTCTTGCATGGGTGCAATCTTCCAAAGTATAGGCAGAACTGTTGTTCATCCATTTATTATGTTTCTTGATGGATTGACCTAGCTTTGACTGATAGTTTTTCTTAGACGGCAGGATTCGTGCATTGAGTCCCACTATTCTCAAGGACTTGAAAAGCAATAATGATTTTTTTGAGTCCCAGGATTTACTTGAATACAGTTTAATCGATGCTTGTTGGTTGGAATATTTATAAATAGGAATTTTTCGCTTTGCTGCGGAGGGTAATGCTCTCAAGGCCATTGATCTGACTGAGGAGCTGGCTCCTGACTTGTTGAAGAAAAATACGGACTTGCATTTCGATCTTCTAACCCTTCATTTTGTCGATCTTGTCTGCTCCAAGAATTGGTGAGCTAGATTTTCTTGGTTTCTGGGTACATGATTTAAATCCTCTTCTTATTCAAAATTATCTTTTCTGGGCAGCACAGAAGCTCTTGAGTTTGCTCAGTCCAATTTGGCTCCTTTCGGGAAGGAATATGTTAAAAAGCTAGAAGTATGTCAGTCTCATGAATTACTTTATATCTATACATATCCAGTATATCATGTGGCTGAATAAGATAAAATTGCCATGGCTGCAGGACTTCATGGCTTTGCTCGCTTATGAGGAGCCTGAAAAATCACCAATGTTTCATCTTGTCAGCCAGGACTACAGGCAGTCTGTTGCTGATAGCTTGAATCGAGCAATCCTTGGTCCGTTCCTTGTCTGTCTTACTTACGGTGCTTGCTGAGCTATGTTGCCCAATTTTAGGTTGAGTCCATTAAATGCTACTGCTTTACACTAATATTTTCCTGTGCGAAGATTGATTCCTCATTCTTTGACTTGGTATAATTTTTACTGTGTATCTAACATCGTTCAGAAGTTGACCTCATTACTTGTGCATCTGTATTTCGGCCAGCAAATGCAAACCAGCCAAGTCACTCCACACTGGAAAGGCTGATAAAACAGATTGTGGTTGTTAGACAACTTTTAAGTCAAGAGCATGGCAAGGTAATTTTGTGTTCAGAAGTTTAAAAATTTTAAGTGTGAATCATGAGGAATCATAGGAACTTTTGCTTTTTTATGGAGTCCCCCTTTCATTTTTGTAGAATAACCCTTTGTGCTATGTACATTTGTACATTGTCCCCTCTTGATATGTTTTAAATGGTTTGATGTCCAGAAATTATAAGTGGCATGACACATCAACAAATCTTGGTTGAAAATCGATATTACCGCCCTTGTTCATTGATAGAAGCGGGCGTGGTGCGTTGGAGTGAAGATAAAATTCCAGTTTTTAATGTTTTGCTTACAACTAAGGGGCTTGACGCAAATTTTTGGCAAATTTGCTACTGTGTCATACTGTGTAGGATTTCCATCATAAAAACGTTAAAATCTGTTAGAGGGGTTTACCATACAAATTTTAATAGACTAAAGGTTTTTAGAGATGGATAAGTACAAGGTCAGTTCTACACCAAGCCAAACTACTGCGGTGGGGTGTCCACACACTTTGCACAATTCTTAAAGCATCTTTACTATTATTATTTTTTTTTTTTGGCAGAAGTCATGTACTTCTCTGCTATATTTTACTGTTACTTAATCAGTTGTGTCTACACCCCAAGCTCAAATTAAAATGACATGACATTCTCGTACTTGAAGGTTGAAGCCTTTGAATGTAACTAATCTTAACTGACCTCAAAAGTAATTAGAACCCACAATAAATTTAAACATTCTGGTGACACGGTCCAGAGTACTACCACCACCAAAAATTTATATAAATAATAAAAAGAGACGAATTAGAGTAACAAGTAAAAGGGGTAGATAGTATTGAAAAAAGAAGAAAAGAACAACGACGACAATGATGACAACGACAACAATGTTCGTTGTCACACATTGTTTTCTTGTATTAGATTGAAAGGTTCTTTCTGGAACTAGCTGCGAAGATGGGAATTTATGATATGAAAGGACAATTTCTATGTCTAATAAATATGGAAAACAAAATGTAGAACCTAGAAAAGAAAGGAGAAATTATAGAATTACTAGTCTTAGAATCTAGTTGGAAGAAAACAAAGATTTGATTTTGGTGAGTGATTTGCTCAGTTGTGCGACCCTTTTTTATTTTATTTATTTAAATTCAGGAGTAGGTTCATTCACATAATATCTCAAATGACAAGGAAAAAAGGTGTTTTTGTTATAAGGTCACTCTTTATTGTAAAATCAAAGTCAGTTCCGTACTCATAAACCAAGCCTACAACCAGTAGACTAAGGAGAAGTTAGCAACTAAACCCCAGCTGAGTGAGTGGTACTTGTTGGATTATCTTTTATGTAAATAAAATAAAATAAAATAATGTTCGAATGCAATATATACGGTAATAACAATGAGCATCTTTAACTTTAATAGTGTCAATGTAATTTTCCGGAGTTATCTACGTATATCAATACATTTCAATGACATCCATATCTAAACATCAGTAATTGAGTCAGTCCACTGATCTATTTTTCAATAGTCAAGTCCATTATCAGTCTATAGTTCAATGTTGTGTACTACGTGCCATTGTCTGATGACAAGGCCTTGATCAAATACCAATCTCCCTCCTCAGTGCAAGTCTTCACCTATTATCACCCTAAGGCTCAACCCAACTAAAATGGTATGCATACCCCATTTTTTGTCTTTTGGGGCCACGGGAGGGTGAAGCTTGCCATAAATCATAGCATATCCATATTTGGAATGATTATTTGGAGAAATTCAAGGAAATATGCTGTATCTTGGTAAATGAGGTTTGATCCTGTGCAGAAGACCTTTACTATTGTGTATATTGGATAACATTTTTAGTAGGACATTATTAAGATAAATGTGAATGTCATGCTCACATTCATGTCCAAGATGCTGTGCTATTGCTTTTCATCATGACATTGTTTGGTAGAATAATCAAGACAATTCTATATTTCTGACATTTTTTTATATGGCTTTCTAGGATACCTTTCTACCATTTTCTTTGAGGGATTTTTTGAAGAGCTAGTGGCAATTCCTTCAGGGCTTGGCGGATGTGATTAAGATTATTTTGCAGAATTTCCACATGGAAATTTTATGAAGGGGTCTGGCTCATCATGGAAAAGAGTTTTCTTTTCCTGCCTGTTGTGTCTGAAAAGTGGCTGAGCATGGTGTATTATTGAGCTGTTCCTGCATTTACCAAGTTTATTCTTCTCTTGGTCGGCTGCAATGAATGGTTCTCAAGATTATGCCAAAGCCGATGATGTCTCATCAGTGGTTGGTTGATCAGTTTGTGTACACTGTGGTAGCTTACCTGAATCAAAACCCTTGGAGTACAAGTTCTTGTTTTCACACATACCGCTTTGCACCATGAATCTCTGCTTTACACTTCATGTCACAGGTTACAACCATCTCTTGTTGATATGATATGGGGAAACACATAAAAATCAGAAAGAAAGCTCCTTGATATCTTCTTTGCTGCCAGGAGAGCTTTTTCGTTTAGTATGGTTCAGATTGGCCAGGGGCATCCAATATTCAGTAGACTTGTATTTTCTGCTTTTTCTAGTGTTCATACGAAGTTGTGTGATCTTCCCTGGTGTAATGATTTCTGGAATATTGATATATTTGTCAGCTTTTGCTGCTTGTGCATGATTAAACCTTCTTGCCCAATTTGTTCATTAGACTGTTGAGCCTTTCTGCATGGGATGATAGTTTTTATGTGGTTTGTCATATTGGTTTGTGGTGGTTCAAGCATTCTTCATGATTAGGCATTCCTTGAAGTGGTATTGTGTACCTTTTTTTTTTCTTGTTCAAAAAAAAAAAAACTCTGTATTTTGGCCAATAAAAAGTTCCAGTACTGAATAGATTTGCCATATATTTCAGCTAGTTTGAAGAGAGAAACACAAAATATCACTACTGTGTAAGTAAAGAGTTTGGAAAAAAAAAAGAAAGGATAATAGATTCTCCATTTTTAGGCCCCATATCCTACTTTGACACCAATAAACAAAATGGTTTCTCCAAATCAAAAATCAGAAAGAATTTTCAGAAATTCTGTTCGATGTCGTTTACCTCAGATATTCTATGCTCCTCAGCCTAAGGCTTGTAAGTCATGAGCACAGGGTGAAATTTGTGAGCCACAAGCACAATTATAGGCTAGTGAGCCTCAGTTGGAAGCTCATAAGTCTCAAGCTTCAGTAAGGCCTGTTGATGCGGTGCTTTCTCGTGGTCAGTTGACTGGAAAGCGGCTGGTATCTTATGTAGTTATTTGGTTGTTCCTGCATCGGGTGAAGTGATGACTTGGTTGATGGCAACTGGCAAGGAATGGTTCTATTGAGTTCAACCCCATGTGTAGAAGTGCGTTCCTCCAACAGTGGTTAGTTGACAAGTTCTGTATACTTGGTAGCTTTCCTAGAATCAGGACCCCCTGAATACAAGTCATCGTTGAATGACGTAACTTGATTCTCTCTCTCTCTTTGTTTTATATCTCCAGAATGGAATTTCATTTTAATATACATTAACATAGTTTGTGACTTGAAATTATTTAATTATTAAGTTTTTCTGCTCCATTCCTGTCCCTGGACAATTCTGGTAGGCGTGAGAATGTCCTGCTCCTAAACAATTCTTGGCACGGGCTGCTGGAAATCTTTAGAATTTTGGACAGCCTCGTGGTGAGAGGCTGAGATTTTACAGGGTATTTAAGTCGTCTCATTTGATAATGTCATTTGCCATGAGTTAACGATTATGAAATATATGTCTATTGATCTCGGATTTGTTAGATGGTGGCGTGGGGAAGAAGAAGAGGAAGGTAATACGGTGAGAACTCGTGTTTGTCTCGTGCCGTGCCGTAGAATATTGAACATCTTGATTAAGCTATATGCTCCCATTAGACGGGAACAAGGAATCCGTGGCTAAGATTTTGTAAATTGTTGGGATGCCAAATTGGCGGAAACAATGAAGTACTGTTTGCTCGGGATTCTGCGAGAGCAAAAAGAATGCGATTAGTAGAGAACTGCAACCCTGATAATTTTTTTGCTTCGACAAGTGGTTCTTGTAATTACAAAAGCTGTCTCCGTTTTGGAATTGTTGGATATATCAGATGGTTGCTGATAACTGTAGCATGACCAGCACATCATAGACTAACAAGTTCTGGACTTCTGCATCTTCTGTTCCAATGAGGCTGCCGTGGTAAATTGGTGTTTGAGCGAGGAGGTTCGGTCGCTGTGCCGTGTTCCCGTTATGCGATGGCGATTTCTGAAGGGACGAAATTTCCAGTTTTCATGCTATTTTAGGAGTTTAGCGGGTTTTCCGTATGAATAAAAGAACCTCGTGTCTACGGTTTTGTTCTTTTCGTGCTTTTGATGTCTGCATTTTTCATCAAGTCTAAAATGATTTCGAGCGAATCCTCCGCTTGAAGCTGCGAGTTTCTCTATCGAGCCAGAAAATTTCCTTTTAGTTCTCGCAGACAATGCATCGTAATGCTTGAGAGATCTTGGGAAGTCTCCTGTGATTATTCAATGAGAATTCAAATGTTGTTGCTATTTGATGTCTACGATTGACATTGATAAAACAGAATGAAGATGTCTGTGTAGGAAGCTGGGGTAATTGTCCCAAAAGTCTTAAATCTATTATATGATGGCCAATTCGGTTCTAAATTTTTTAATTTGGCCAATTTAGTACCAATTTTTTTTTCTTTTACATTTCTAATATAGTCTTTTCGATCAATTTTGATTGGAATTCGTTGATATGGACGTCAGAAGACCAGCACTAACATGGACCCAGCAACGGGTTGAGGGAAATAGAAAAGAAAAAAAGAAGAAGAGAAAAGACAGAATAGAAAGAAAAAAAATTAAAAAATTGTCCATCTTAGCACTAATTGTGTGACGTAAGCCAATGGATGCTAATTGGACTGTCATGTCAATTATTCCCAATCAAAATTAACTAAATTATAAGCCGTTTCTATAGTCTATGTTGACATGATGTGCTCATGAACAGCTCGATCTAGCTTGATCACTTGTTCTTCATTGACTCAGTGCTCTTTATTTTTTGCCACTACTAGTCCTGAAAAGAGGAAGGTGGACATTTTGGAGTTGCACTTCAGCCTGTTACATTTGATGTTTTAAGGTGCTGATTGTTATATTGTAAATTTTCAACGTTGGTGCTACCAAGAGTTCTTGAAGTGCTTGATTGGCAAATCATGTACTTGTATTCAACTCTCCAGCATGACCAATAGGAAAATTCTCCAAAAAGTTTTGAACCTATTATACCTTGGCCAATTCAATTTTAAATCATTCAGTTGTGCCAATTGAGTCATAAACACTTCTATGTTTTGCTAATTGAGTCTATTTGACTAATTTTAATTGCAATTACTAGCATTGACGCTAGTTGTGTCACATAGGACAATCAGCATTAACGTCAACATTTTTTTTAAAATTTTTTTAAAATTGAATTTTGAATTTTCTGTTTTTTTTCCTCGAATCTAGTTTGGCCATGTCAATACCGGTTATGTCAAATAAGATGATTAGCATCAACATTAGCGATTTCCAGCCAAAATTGGCCAGATGAATTCAAATGACAAAATATGAAATATTTAGAACTCAATCAACACAATTAAAATGTTTAAGACTGAATTGGCCAAAAGTGCAATATATTTAGAACTTTATAGACAATTTCCCAATGAGCAACACATATCTTGGAATCGACGAACTGATTTCTAAATATAATGCATAAGTGCATCAAATCATCAATGAGACAACCAACATCATAATGATAAATTTAAACTAATAAACAAGGGATAAGTACACTAAACTCTTAAAGCTTATCTTGAAAGTGTAATTAAGTCATAAAACTTTTAAAAAGTACAAAAAAAAAAAAAAAAATTATCACAAAAGTGTAAATAAATCCTAAAATTTTCAAAAAGTGTAATAAAGTTCTAAAACTTGTCAAGTTAGTGAAATCGGATCCTTCCATCAACTCCATCCAACTTGATAAATGGAACATGCTAATAATTTTTAAGACTTAGTTGCATTAATTTGATAGTTTTTAAGATTTGATTGTATTTTTTGAAAGTTTTATGACTTGATTGGACTTTTTAAGAGTTTTAGGACTTAATTGTATTCACGATAAGTTTTAGGATTCATAGTAAACCTATCCGAATAAATAATAAGATCACATAAGTGGGGAAAAAAAAACAAACCTTATCACAAGGTTTTGTCGTAATGCCAAGGATAGGACTTTATGCATAAGTAAACAGACCTAAATCTAAGATTGAGGATGCCAACACAAAAAATACTCTAAAATTCACGTATATATTATTTGACCTTTTCTTTTGATATTATGAAAATTCCCTAGTCTATATGCTCTATGCTCTATCTATCAACATAGGTAAGGGATTGTATTTTGATGATATCGACAAATTGGACCTTTATTTATAAAATGCGCGAAGGAGAGAGAAACTTAGATGTCAACGTGTTGACTGTTGAAGTTGTGAAGCCGAGTATTATATGTAGCAGTTATATTTTTGAGGTTGCCTCGGTTCGACTTAATATTTCGTTGTAGGACTTAGGCTCACTATCGTGTTTTAGTTATTTGAAATTTTGAAGTCACTTGATTGTGCATCATTTAAAGTTCTCGGGATAGAATGGAAGCCTCAAAATGACACTTCAGATATTTGAACTTGGCTTCGCTCCATTTGCTTTTCTTGAGAGAGTAGTCTAACGAGCCAAGCTATCCGGAAGGAATTACAGCTGCTCCCAGAAAACTCCCAAGCAGCACAACTCTCTTGCTAGCCTATCGTCGAGGAAATTCAATTGATACTTGACATGCCTCTGCTGACATCCATTAGTACGAAAATATTGGCATGTGGTACTTTGCGAGAACCCTTAAAATTTGTGAAGTGTCTAACAAGTCAAACCTACCAGCACTGCAAAGATAATAAGTTAAGATGGGCATCAGACGCCAGCAGTGGTTTCACTGCAGTAGAAATGTCCCCCGTTTACATATACATGTATAACATGCATATCAGACATTCTCATCGATTAATCTCTCCAAGAATTGCCCCCTACTCAGCCAGTAAGGGGCTCATGGAATAGGAATGACAACTCTTGCGAAGAAGTAGGATCAGGCAATGACTCCTGAGAAAGAGAACATTCATGCGATATCAATGGCCAATGGATAGGGAGATCACATATATATGACCACCACCCTCCCTGAATCTTTAAGACTATGCATATATTGGGAGAAGGGACTGAACCTCTGGTAGGTGCAATGACTGTTTTGTCAATAAGACTCCAATCAAATATAGGATTTTCCCTCAACCGTAGCTACTGATGGTTCCTCAAAAGAGTTCCAGTATCTGTTGTCCAACCAAACTGAATCAGCTTCTACAGCATAGCCATCTTCGTTGCGATGCCAGCCGAAGTATGCATGCGTCCTGTTCTTAATGTCCAGAATCCCATGGCCAAAACTGGCTTCACGGAATGCAGAATAGTGTGGCTGAGGTTCTGTCATCCTGTAAAGTTAGCATAAGAACTCTTATAAGTTTCATTGAAATTGGGTTCTCTCAATCATAATTATTCATCTTCTAGGTTACATCTTTGGTAGTAGACAAAAATCGAACGCCCCATAGCATGCTTACTGTGTTGCCAATCCTTCTAGATTTCCTCCATCTCCAATGGTAATGTAAAGTGGAGCTGATGGATCTCTTATAGGTGTGCATAACCCATTCACTATATTGTACGCGACATTGGATATCCGCTCCTAAAGTACAAATACATCTGCCGTTAGATGAAAGTCAAGTTGTTAAAAAGATTATCTCAGAATGTAATAAGAAACGAATGAATGTCCTCTTTTGAAGAAACCCTTTAGTTCCTCTAAAGAACTGTGATTTACCTAAACTTGCTTAGCCTGAGAATAGATAACCATTCCTCCAATTTGTGAAAGTCCTCTAAGTGTTAGTTTGTCAAAGTTGTGCCCAATTATATCCAGTTATAACAATAAGGGCATTGATGTGTCAAGAAAAGCTGAGGAAAATTGTTTGCAGAATTAAGCTTCATAAAATGTCCAAGTAATTGTAATCTAGGCTATGTATCTAACATCTTTGGCTCGATAATTTCACCTGCAAAAAGAAGAGTTGGAACAATTTCTGGAAATAAAACAGATAATGTATAGGCAAACCGTTGATAATAGCATTTTGTTTAGGAGAGAGTAGGGGACTCACTGAGCGTTCATATGCATGAACATGACCAGCGAAGACGACATCGACTTTGTACTCCACAAACCACGGCTCATACATTACTCTCATAGTTTCCCCTTCCATGTAGTGAGCTACATAGCTATTATACAGAGGACAATGCATGAAAACAATGAGCCAGGGTGTTTCTGTCCTGTTCACTCTGGCTAGCTCATTCTTAAGCCATTTGTACTGTGGAGTATACTTCCCTTTGAATGGAAAAAAAGTAGCCCAGAGTCAGCAGAAATAAATTTTCATCTTACCAGCAATAGAGCAATACAAACTATGAACTACCATAATGGGCACTGCCATAAAGTTCAATAAGTGGAGATTAATTGAGCCCTCACCAAACGCCGAGTAAGAAGCCATGACAATGATATGTGCTGAAGCTCTCTTTATGGAATACCAGAAAGGAGATGTGCTGTCTGATGCTTTGTACGGCACATGAAACCGATGGGAGTATGGCTTAAATGGTATAGATTCACCCTGCAGGGACATTTGAAAAAGGCAGTGAATTTGAATGTGATACGCATAGAGCAAACATCTTAACAGAACAGTATTGCGGACAGCAGTTACATCCTTCTCGCAGGAAATAAGCATTCAAGAATCAAAGTGAAGATTAAATCCATACAATTTTGGGGGCGAAATCGATTTCGTGATTCCCTGCGGTCCAAATCCATGGTTGATAAGCAGCATTTCTCTCGATGAACCTTCCCCAAGTATCCCATCTAGTGTTATCATGAAGAGGATAGTCATCGGCATAAGACAGGTCTCCCACAAACAGCAACGTTTGCCCCTTTGTTGGATTTAATTCATAATGGGTTAGTGTTCTATTGGAATCATAAGTTTGGCCAAGATCTCCTGCTCATAATGAGGAGTAAAACCAAATCAAAAATGTATTTCACAGAATTCCAGATACACTCACATCATTGTTTATTTAATTCTGCAAAGTCTATTAACAATGATGAAGCAAAGAGGAGTAGGTGAATCTGCTATTATATGTTGCCAATGCAACAATGAGAGGGCTCGGGTCCCACCTCCGGGGGAGAAAGCAGAGGGGGGGGGGGGGTGTGATGTGATCAATTATGCTTGCAATTATAGTTTGATTCAGCCCATACATTCAATTTTCAAGAGAAAAGCGTATGTTTGAGAATTTAATGACATATGCCTGAGCTGGGGAATGCTGCCACAGGACAATGCATAGCTGAAAAAGAAATTAAGGTCTCCTTTTTATCAGACTTCAGCAATATTTAAGGCAGAATCAGCAGATTTCATTCGAATGCTGCAAATGAATTATTCTACCTATGAGGCCAAACACGTAAGGAATATCTGGGCCAATTCCAGGCGGGGTTACAAACCAGAACTGCCTTGTGGTATTTCCAATCCCAACCTCATAGTAGTATTTGGTGTGATACTGCATAGTTTGAAAAGCTCGGCCATCATTGATAGTATCCGACCCATCTAGCAGAGTTCAATCTCATGAAATGAAACTACAGTGATTGGCGGACTCTCCAAAATCAGTAAGTATAGCAAGTCGAGACTCTTGAGACTAGCCACTAAAGGGAACACGTTACCTCCAAATCCTCGATAGCACAGTGATGGATGTAGCCCGAAGTGTAGTTGAAGTACTTGTATGTTGTGACTATGCCCTCGGCATGGCTTTCGGTCGCGCTGCCCTCGGCCCAGTAAACCACGGTGTTCGAACCAGGTTCATCTGGAGTGACCCAAGAGACGATCACACCCTTCCCCACATAATCTCCTTGGGTGATGTGAACCTGACATGAGATAAAAACATCATAGAAGCATTATAGCACATGAACTCAATCTACAGGGTAAAAGCAGAAAACATTAGCCGACCAATAAGCTCGCCGGCCAATTTGAACTGAAAATAGGAAAAGTAAAGCATGTCAATAGACAAAATTATGACTTCATATCATAAGTGTAAACCCTTGGGACTGTTCCTTTCGAATTTTGCTTGATGCCTTCGAAACCATCGGTTTACACGAGATCAAGAATTCTCAGCAGCCATTTCCCCAGCGAAATGCTCACGAAACCCAACAAAACCAAAAAGTTCAAAAGAAGGAAAAAAACGATTTCCTTCCTTAAAGAAATGAATTCAACGGACAGAAAAGGAAGAAAGGAAGAAGAGAAAAGGAAACCCACCTGTTGCGGCGCATTGTACCCAGGAGGAACTCGAAACACATCGCTGTCGAGCGGCATATCAGCCGACAAATTGTCGCTTCTCACGTAGCTGCTCGTTATTCCGCCATTGACGAACTTGGCAAGGCTCAGGACCAGAATCAGTAGAACATGGGAAGCAACCCGGGCACTCTTCTCGAGCTCGAGTCCCATCCTTTCCTTTTCGAATCCTCACAGGAATGGATTTTAAAAGAAACTCGGACTTAACTAGTGGGTTTCCGCAGTCCCCGGTTCGCTCTGTTTTCGTCACATTTGTTTGTCTTTGCTTCCTGTTCTTGTTCTTGTTTCCGAGATCTCGAGCGTGCGGCGACAGACAGAGCCAACCGCCGGTCCATGGCCATTTGTACGGTCCACTGGCAAACTCATGCACGTCAGTGATGAATACATTGACGATCGTCGAATATTCAACGCCGCAACGAATATCCGCAGATTGCGATAATCGCAAAACCCATGGTTTTCTCCCGTCGTTTCTCCCATCACACGTAAGGATGGTCCTGGCCTTACTTCAATTCACATTACCCGACGTGACAAGACCGGGCTCCCTCGAGATGAACAGTATCCGCGACTGAAATCGATCGAAATTTCGAGTAACTAACAACAGTAAGGCTCTGACCAAAGGAACAAAAAAGAAAAAAAAAAAAACCAACAGTAAGGCAAGGTTCAGGTGCTACCGATGTTATCATACGACGATTGGAGAAGTTACAACTTGAGAAGCACGAATATTGAAATCCTGCTTGATGAATAATATGAGATCCATCCATTAAAAGAAAAGATTAATATCATGAAAAACTTTAACTTATTCCGAATTAATTTTTTCATAAAAAAATTCAAAACCGATATATCTGTGATAAATTTACTATAAATTAATTTTTTTATAACAAAAAACCCCAAAATATTATATTTATAATAAATTTATCATTTGTTAGTTTCTATTAAATTGAATTAAGACCACAAAAAATCACAAACTATTACACTAAGACCTCAAATCGGTACATCTGTTAATTATTACGTGTCATCCAACTTAGCAATTTGACGATAAATTAATGGAGGATAAATTTGTCACATTATACTTAATTTGTATTTTGTGATAAAAAAATTAGTTGGGTTAAATTTGATACAGATATACTATTTTAGAGTTTTTGGTGAGAATAACTCAAAAAAACTTATTTGGGATCCTTTAATCCCCAATGTGGATAGCCTGATTGTAATGGGCCGAGGAGATTTACATTTATTTGGGTAATACGAAAACTAGACTTAAACGCTACTAGGGTGCGTTTGGTAACATTTCTGTTTAAAAATTGTTAGAATGAAATAGAAAAAAGTGTTTCTGTTCCGAGGAACAATTTTTGAACAAAAAGACGCGTTTGGTAAACTTGTTCGAGAATAAAAAATGAACGAAACACGTTTGGTAAATTTGTATAATTTTTTTTATTTTTTTATTTTATTTTTGCTATTTTCTTTCTTATTTTCTTTCTTATTTTCTTATTTATTTTTCATTTTTTTCTTTTTCCTTTTTTCTTCTTTTGGCCGGTTGCTGGCCTCGGCCATGGCCGGCGACCGGCCGACGAGGGCCGGCGGCCTCGCCTAGCCACGGCGAGGCTCGCCGGCCCCCAGCCGAGGCCAAGCCTTGCCATAGCCGGGCGAGGCTCGGCCTCGCCGGCCACCGCCAGCGACGCCGACTGGCGGTGGCCCGGCGACGCCGAGCCTCGCGGCCGCCGGGCGAGCTCGGCCTCGCCGGATCTAGGCGAGATCGAGCTTGCCCCAGCCCGGCGCGAGGCTTGGCCTCGCTAGGGGCCGGCGACGCTCGGCCTCGCCGGGGGTCGGCGACGCTTCGGCGAGGTCGCCGGCCCTCGACGGCGTCGCCGGCTCTCGACGGCCGGTCGCCGGCCATGGCCGAGGCCCGCAACCGGCCAAAGAAAAAAAAGAAAAAAAAAAGAAGAAGAAAAGAAGAAGAAGAAAGAAGAAGAAATGAAGAAGAAAGAAGAAGAAGAAAGAAGAAGAAGAAAAGAAGTGTTTCTAAATTTTGTTGAAACAAGAAACAAAAAAAAAAATTGTTTTTTGCTTTTTACGAATGTGTTTAACAAAAAATAATTTTGGAACAAAAACGGACACAAACGCGTTTCTGTTCCCAGGAACAAAAAAACAAAAAAGTTATTTAAAAACAAAAAAAAGAAACGAAAACAAACGGGGCCTAGGTGGCCCACGAAGAAAAGCAGGATCATTCTAAGCTTGTCGAGGCAAGTGTCGGCGGTGCTTCAAAGCCCAGAATGGGGCTAGGATGCCCAATCTTGGAGCTAAACAGTGGGCCGTCGGCCCCCTTTTTGGTCCGACGGGGTGCCCCCTAGTGGCCCTCCCTCGAGGCTTTTGCACGATAACGTACGTTTTTGGTATTGAACCGTGTTCGATCATGTCGGCTCGTTCTCATACATTTAGTACAAGAAAAAAGACGCCGAATGTCAATGAGCTATGTAGCGCCTCACCTCCGGTTGTGGCGCAGGATGATCGGTCTTAGTTTTTGGCAGAAAAGGAGGTTTCAGTTTCGAAATCAAAGATCAAAGAAGTCGATAGTTAATTAGAAAATTGTAATTTCGAAACATGAAGTCAATTAATTTCCTAGAGGTCAACTGATCTACCAAAACTAAATATCTAGTTCCGAGGGTTCGGTTATACTGGAGGAGAGGTTTAGCAGACACATGTCACCCATATGGTACCATCTTTTTAGGTTAAATTCATCTTGCAATATCATAGGATTTGCTAAAGTTACATATACATTTAAATTTCTTTTTGGTTTTCAAAACTGAAAACTTTACCGACTGCACTCAAGTAAAGTTTCCACATCATGGGGCAAATGATGGCTCAACTCGTCGTGCTTTGTG
This sequence comes from Eucalyptus sp. ANBG9806169, assembly GCA_014182395.1. Classification (NCBI taxonomy): domain Eukaryota; kingdom Viridiplantae; phylum Streptophyta; class Magnoliopsida; order Myrtales; family Myrtaceae; genus Eucalyptus; species Eucalyptus sp. ANBG9806169. The sequence goes on from CM024575.1 coordinate 37,443,062, forward strand.
TGATTAGTGTCTTTTCCAAAATATGCAATACATGTATGTGATCAAATTCAAACAAACAATAGATGAATCAAGTCCTACGTGTAAACAGACAATACACCTCATATATTGCTAATTGAATTCTAAATCAAAACGGTCGAAGACATATCTAGACCAACATGCAAATAGATGATACACCTCATGTATACAGCAAAATTTGTTTCTATATATTGTGGCAAGGATGAATCCAGTTCAATATGCAAACTTACAATATATCTTAATGTATACAAACAATGTGCGAGTGCAGACTAATTAACGATAACAAAAATCCAACCCACTAAAAGAACATATACTGATATGCTCGTCTTCAACTTTTGTGGTCAAATGGAAATCGTGAAATGCCCTTATCTTCAACTCACATTGGCCAAACCCAAATAGTGTAATCGACCTTGCACTCATGGAATAGGCAGCATTTTTTAGATGGAATCCAGGACCAACAAATAAGGACGAGATACAGAATTGTTTACCTCTCAATGTATGACGACCCAGACCTAGGGCAGTATGGAGGGATGGTAGGAGAGGCTATGCCTCAACAGTACAAGGGCGAGGCTAAGCGTATGTCTTCCGTCTGACATCACTTAGGGAAGAGTCCTGGACTGGCTCATAAGATTCTGGGTCCTTTAATTGTACATTTGCGTTTTCTTGGGATTGTATAAGCTACCCTGAGAAGAATAAAATCATGAGGATTTAATGTCTAAAGCGGACAATATGTGTATAGTAAAGACCCATGGTCCTTATGTTGGGGTTTCATGAATCATGTATAGGTAAAATTAAAAAAATACAGCGGAAACAAAGTTGATATATTTTATATATGATTTTCCGAAGGCGTTGTTCGTGCGTTTTAATAAAAAAATTGAATATAAAAAAGGAAGTTAAACGAATTACCTCTCGAAGCGCGTTTTAAACGAATTGGTTCGGATGTTCTACAGTTCGAGCTCTACAAATGTCGGACCTCTAGTTTAGAAACATCAACAATAGATGTCGAACGGAAGAGAAAACGTTCGGATAATCACCACTATGATCGTGCTAGCAATCTCATGGAGACAATCCGTTGTATCCTTGATGTTTTAGTCATGGCTCGAACTAGAGAGAATTCCTTTTCGTTTTCACGTCTCTTAGACACAAAACAAACACCCACTTTCTCTCTATTTTCAGCAACCCTTTGTTATGTCCCATAACAACATTTTAAATAAATAAATTATATATATATTTGAATCATCAACAGTTGCTGATCGATGGACGATCAACAACCGTTGCTGATCGTTCGGTAAAGCACGAACGATCGTTTGCATGCACGATCTTGTGCATGATGGCCAGCGATTAATCTTTGGTTCCTCCAAGCCATGATTGACATCTAGCAATATGTTATGACTACCCATATAGTGTGAATGCTTTAAGAATATAATGAACCTGTCAGTTTTGGCTACAGTGTAATTCAATCCCTATGTCTTACTATGTTCCGATCAAAAAGACCATGGAATATTTGTCAAGTCACCAAATTCGATCATATGCACAAATCTAATTGATATGCATTTTATTCGAGGCATAAACAATTTATTCTCGGTTACAACCTTGGCCAAGGATTTCAATGCAGTGTCATAATTAGATCGCATAGGACATCATTATACCTTGCATGTAACAAGGAGACAGATTCCATATTGCGCACACGTGCAACTTCATATATGAACAAATTATGACCATCAGGTATAAAGACGGATCAACGATCTGGCATTACGTGCACTTGTGAACCATAGTTGTTCGACACACAAGTTAACACTGTGCCTCAGCTCTAAGAATTATTTACACAATACCAAAGCATGAACAATTAGACATTGACCACGCTAAAAGCTTCCATGTCGCTAACCGTTCCATATGTGTCACGTTCAGTGAACTTGTCTAATACAAATACCTGTGTTCTAACTTAGGCATCATAATACCCAATGACACGTGACTCATCATTCTCTTAAGTATCCAATACTTAATGGAGAAGTTAAGAACATACTGGTCTCAACAGGATTATTAATATCCACTCAATAATCCATCGACCGGGAATGATTTAAAGATTCAGTCTAACTATGAACCCGTCACATATATTCTTAACGTCTCAAGAATAGGTCTAGTTGCAACCGATCTTATGGAATCATTCATAAATATAAATAATTGGACAAATGAATGAATACGTCATTGCCATTAATTAAATAATAATGATAGTACAATTGATATCCTTAACATGTAACTATTACAAGTAGCTTTAGGGTATACATCCAACACCTCACACAATGGGGTGCCACCAGCGAGGGTTGAGCTGAAGATTAACATGGACGGCTTGAAAGTGGAGAGAATGATGGATGTGGCGGTGGCGAGGGTTATTCGAGACCACAGATGGGTGTTGATCCATGGCTTCGCACTTGCAATTCGTGTTGATTTAGCTTAAGTGTGCAAAATCTAGCTTTGCTTCGCGCCCTTTGCTTCGTGGAAGAGAAGCTGGGGTCAATCTTTAGTCAAAATGGGAAAGTGGAAGTACAAACTGACTGTACTTTACTTGTGATGGATTTAATAAATGGGCCTAAGTTGGCCCGGCCACGATGGGCCTAAAGGCTCGGCCCACGGGAATAAGGCCCGTGGAAATGGGAACCTATAAAAGGGATGAGAGAGAAGGAGAAGACACCTTTTCGCATTTTAGTACGTTCTCCTTTCTCTCCCAAAAAGCTCTCTCTCTCTCCAAGATGAAGAAGCGACTCCGTCTTCCCTTAAATGGCGAATCTTCGACATCGGATCGAACATGACTGAAATCTCTTCCTCAATACGGCATCGGTGTCTAATCTGTGGCTAACAAGGTACGCTCGAATCCGTTGTGTGCTTTACGATCGGTGATACGTGTTTAATTCTCGGGCTCATCTTCCGCATATGATTAGGGGTTCGGTTTTAGTGCCGAATCCGGTTTTTGGGGATCCGGCGAACCCAACATTGGTATCGAGCATCGGTTCACGTTTTCCCGATCTGTTTGTTGTTTATGATTGATTTTTTCGCAAATGCATTTCGGCCGTACGGATCGGGGCCATGAATCCCGACACCCGAGCATGTTCGCCCATTTTTCCGATTTTTCGTAAGTCGAAATAAAAATATGAAGGCATAGGGAGGAAGGCGACGTCGAGACGAGTCCGGCGACATGTCGCACGTCGCCGGACAACGCCGCACGCGCCCCCACGCGCGGCCAGAAGGCTCTGCGCGTGGGCGCACTGGTTCGTCCAGTGCGTGCAGCACACGCGCCGGTGACGAACCGGCGCGCGAACCGCCGGCCGGCGGGACCGGGCACGCGTCGGTCCACGGACCGAGCGCGTGGTGACGTCGGCATGACGTCACCCAACGATCGGTAACCGCCGGGGTGACGTCATCGGCGACAGCCGCACGGGTTCGTTTGGCCGGGACGGCCACGGCCGGCGACCCGACCCGACCCGTCTGGCACGCGTGCGGCACGTGCAGGCTGACGTCTGCGTGACGTCAGCCCACGCACGCGCGCGGCACGTGCGGTCGGTCCGTCCGACCCGGGCGACCGGTCCGACCGGCTCGACCGGTCCGACCGCCCTACCGGTCCGACGTCCAACGACGGTTGACCGTTGACCGTTGACTCCGTTGACCGTCGACTCCGTTGACCGTTGACTTCCGTTGTCCGTTGACTCCGTTGACCGTTGACTTCCGTTGACCGTTGACCGCGACGGTTGACCGTTGACCATTGACCTTAAAAAAAAAAAAAAGGAATTTTTTCCTTTTTTCAATTATGTCTATGTGGATTATATGTAATCCATTTTTTGTTCTGCATTTGTTGCAGGAATAATGCTTCCCCGTAAGCCGCGCGCATCTGTGCGCTTAATGTCAGATGAACAAAAGGAAAGGCTTACAAGGTTGATAGCCGATTTGAATAGTTATCGATGGGAGAGTGACGACATAATTGATCATGTCATAGAGGTCAATAACAAAATTCAGGAAGTCATTTGGAACGGTTGTCCCATGCCATATATTCAGATGATGCGATTCTTTATAAACACTCTTCCACTAGAATGGCAAGGAGTGTTGAATCGCCTTCGGGAGGTCAAAGGATTTACTAGCTATAAGGAGCTAGTAATGGAATTCGTAGATGAATACTATCGGGTTGGAGCCACAAAGACTGCGACCCAAGGAATGACTTCGATTGGGCCAGGACTGAATGTGCATAGGAGAAATCCTAAGGGATATCCGTCTGTTTTTCCGTGGCTGTCAAGAATGCCCGAGAATTTTACGAGAGAAAAAGAAAAAGAAATTGGACCATGTAGCTGCTTTCCCTATTAGTTGCATGATGCCTCGTTTATAGATGTTATGACTTGTCTTTATTTAATGTTCTTGGTGGACATCTTATGTAAAGTTAACTACCTGATTGTTGTTGTTTGTAGCAACCTATATGTTAGCCATATTATGTGAAAGCATTATTATTTTATATTGTATGTCAATTATCTCGTTGCTTTTCGTGATTGCTGGTTCTTTGTGGGTAGTTAGTTTGTGGGTAGTAATAGAAGTTTTTGTAGCTTCATAGAATTGATTTTGCATATGACAATCATATTAATGATAGTTTTAAGTTAGGATTTTTGGAGGATGATTGGAAACATAGTGACCTTTTGATTCTGAAACCTTACTTAAAATTATTAATTAATATGATGGGTTTGTGCAAAATAGATGCATAAGTGATAGGCATTAATAACTCGGGCATGTATGTCTCGATGTGTTCGAGATCAATGGCTTGGCCACAAAGAGCATAGTTGTCGAGCTGAACAAAAGTGAAAAGCTCAAAGGTGACAACTATGAATTTTGGCAAATGAAAATTCAATATGTGCTGGAAAAGCAAAAAGCACTAAAAGCTCTTGACCATGTTATGGAAGATCTAGAGGATGCTGTGCGCCACCTTGAGCTAGCTGATCATCGCCTCAAGGCATTAGAGCAAGAAACATATATTTTCTGTGTTCTTTGTTAGCTCGAAGGGGCTTCATGCTCTAAGCGCAAGCGCATTGATTCGTTCAATATGTGGAAATGCAAGGGATCAAGTCCTTCTTGCAAGAAACCAAGAATTAACCAACAAAAAATGGGAAAACGTCCCCATGTGAAGAATATCTCAAGGGTGAAGTGTTACAACTGTGACCAGAAGGGTCACTATGCCCGCAATTGTCGCGAGCCAAAGAATGTACACACCCTTGGTACAATTGGGAACTTTGCATATGTGTCAAGTTCGTATTCTTGACTGAATCTAATCCTCGTGGACTGTGGATTCGGGAGCGACAGACCATGTAGCGAAGGATAGAGAATCCTTCGTGGAATTCCGATGAGTACCTACTGGAACTAAGTGAATCTATGTGGGAAACAACTCCAGAGCTGAAGTGAAAGGAATTGGCACATGCCAACTGAATATGCGTGATGGACGCACTTTGTTCCTTCATGATGTGTTGTATGCTCCGGAGATTCGTCGGAATTTAGTGTCTGTTTTAGTGTTGGTTAAATTAGGTTTTAATGTGAACTTCCATAATAGAAGTGTAGATTTGTATTTGAATACAAACTACTATGGTCGTGGTTACTTTCTGGATGGTTTCATTGTATTAGATATTGACTATGTTAATGCAAATGTTTGTTATTCCCTTCTCACGTCTCACAATACATATGATAATGATGTGAATGTATCATAGGGCCTACCAAATTTTATCGACCTGGACTTCTTTCATGTTCCTCGCCTTTATATACAGCATATTTATAGCAAAAGTAAGACGCAACATAAGCCAGGGATAAGAGGGTGAGGGTATCTACTTCATAAGTTCCCACACAAGCCCACGTGCAAAAAGAAACAAAAGTTAGACAGCTTCTTCGTGATCAAAGGCGTCTAGGCGCCATTCGTCCCAGCTCTTGCTCCATCGTTTCCAAAAGGTATAGGGCCAAACATCGCCCCATCATGTTTGATAAACCAGGCAACAAACTTCAGGGGAATCATCTCAGCTCTACCATCATCCATCCATAACGTGGCCTCGTATTTGGAGAAGGTCAGCTCAACATCATCATCATACACATCGGTAAAAGTAACCTCAATGTTCGTTATCACACCGTAATGAGCTACTGGCGGCACGTCCATACTATCAATCTGAAAAATGTAAGGTATGAGCAAAACTATGCCCAGTAAAGAATAATAAACTCTAACTTAAATAATCCACAACCATCAATATTACTAGGGAATCATAATCCAAACAATTCAGAACATAACAATATAATTGTCACAAGCATAGTCAATTAGATATTAACACACCACCTAGATAATCACCTTGTATGCATCCATCTCCATACTTACCTTTTCAAAAATCAATTTCATTTCATGATACAATGCAACAATAATGCATGAACTCACTCGCCAAATAGAATTATATTTAGTGTGCATATGATCCACCCTCGAATCAGTCATAACCGGAACTCTACCGGCGTGATCGAGTCACTTCCGGAAAGTACGTTATCCGGACTTCCACAATATTTCTATTATGGGCATCTCACTCCGAGGCATCCCGGTATCACACAACTAAGGTCCTCCCAAGACCACTCAGCAAGGGGCATCTCACTCCGAGGCATCTCAGTATCACACACTGCTGAGGCATCCTTGATCACACACAAGGGCATCTCACTTCGAGGCATCCCGGTATCTCTCTACCGAGGCATCCAAGACCACTCGGCAAGGGCATCCCAAACTTCCGGGGGCATCACCGGTATCTCAGTACCGATGGGTTCATTCACTCTCTTAAGCACACATTTCACACCACCACACCTTTGATTAATGCATTTATCGTATGCAAAAGAAAAGACTCCAAAGTATCTATCTAGGTATCTAATTCTCATGATCCTAGCACACGTGCATGTCCAAATTATAAGATAAAATCCATTACGACATGTCCCATACCATGCCGAACAAATATTCATCCCATAATCAAGCACTATGCGCCGCACACATTGCACTCGCATGGTACTATATGCACTTATATCTCTAATGATGTATGTGGCCTACGACTAATATCTACTATGAGCTTATTAGACTTTACATATATCTCATGAGTCGAATATATAACACAGTATATATATATATATATATATATATTAGAAGTTTACGGATTAGGACAACTTATTGGTTCAATGCACAGATTCTGTTTTGGTTATAGAAAATATATCAATTCTTGTCAAAATATTACCAAATTTTAGTACGTTATACTAGAGACATAGATCGACAACTTCTGTGAAGAAACTTAAGTTCGAATCTTGCTGTATTAAGAAAAACAATTACTGTAATCTTTACTATTACCCTATACCGACGTCCAGATTTTATATTCACTAAGAAAATTGTTTTACTAATCAATTCTTATTCATTTAATCTAAAATTTTGACATGTTATTCCTTAAAATGTGTTCTACAATTTTCATTTAGACATCAAGGTCCAATTCTAACTAGGTAAATACAGAAAATTCGTATAATCAGTAAAGGTCATACCATTTATCACAAAAACAGTTTACTGACTTTACTAAGTTCACTTCCATTTCTACGTTTTTATATATTTATATGATTATAACTACGTGTATAACTCAATCTTATATATGTTCCATCGTATAGAATAATTACTTTCCTATTTCCAATAATCATACGTAAGAAAATAACAACAATTGAAAAGATTTCATAACCGTTTTTAATTAGAACCGAACATGTGCACAATTTCGTTTATTTTTACCCGACCAACCTATTTAACTTTTCATAAACTCCTTCGACAATACTCTAACACCTAATCACAGCAACTTAAAATCACTTCGGCATGTCTATCTTCGCAATCAATTGATTCATAACTTGGCTCGAGGTGTTGCCGCATCCACGAGATCACTTATCTCAATTTTTCACCAACTCTATTCACTCGGAATCCACCTCATCACTTCACTTCATCAAACAGCCAACTTTCATCAAATTTTCGAGACATGCAAAGCTTAAAAACAACATGCAAAGACTTCTAGCTTCACTCTTAGGTCCATCAAGCTCAAAACAACATATAACTATCACTTCTCATCACTTTTCTTCACAAGACAGCACACTTATGTTTGGATTTCGCAACATGCATGGTTCAAATATAACATGCAATGACTTCTATCTCTAATCCATCACTTAACTCAAATTAACCATAAAACAACAACTACATTTCATATTCCTCATAGCTTGGTTAGATCCACAAGCTTTCTTGATGAAATGGTGGATACACTTCAATTTAGAGTTCTATTTTTCCTTACCTTTGTTCAGCTATCTATACCACACAAAAACACTTCAAGAGCAACACCAAAACCTCGCATGCAAGAGGAAAAATGGCTGGTTTTGTTGCTGGTTCTTCACTGCCCGTCCGAGAGAGAAGAGAAGAAGAAGATCTTGGGCTTCTCGATTTTGAGGAGAGAGAGAGGATTTCGAATTTATGTGGGGAAATAAGCTATGAGCTAGTCCTAGGTTAGTGTAATGATTGGATTTGGTTAATGATTATACTTCCTTGGAGTTGCCATCTTCGGTTCTATGGATTTGTGAAGAAAACCGTGGGTGTTGAAGAGAAAACGGAGGGAGGGAGGGGTGTGTCGTGGCTTCAAGCTTTGGTTTCCTTCACCATTTGCCATTTAATTTTTGTTAGGTTTTTAATTCATGTTATTAGTTATAACATTAGTTGCTAATGTTCTTCAATTAATTCCTTTCGTTTCCACTTGGTTTCAATTACACGAAATTGCAACATATACAACGTACCGACTAGTTAATGTTAGTCTAAAAAGAATCCATCACAAAATACTAAAGTCAGAAATCTATATTAGTATCACAATCACTAATTTAAATTATCTTAATTGTGATCTATAAATCTTAACCAAAAAAATAAAATCACTTGGGCCTAATTTATTTATCTCTGGCCCAATGGGCCTAATCTATAACAACCCGGCCCACTAAACTAAACTTACGAACCTAAGAATCCCGAACCTTGGCCCACTTAAACCAAGTCCAAGCCCACTATCTCTCACTCGAATTCACAAGTCCAATTCGTGTGGCCCACTTATTTCTCAAGCCCATTCGATCCTCACGGTCCATGGGTTCACTTCTTGGCCCGATTTAAAATAATCCGAACTCCTAATGATTCAATTACACTAATGAAGATCAATGAAATTTGGGATGTCACACATATCCGACAGGGCTTGCATCAAATCAGCAGTGGTCTTCTCCTTCAAGATGTTAAACGCGACGTTATGAGCCAACATAAGTCAAATAACACCTATAGCTTGTCTATCCAGCAAATCCCTATTAGCTTGCTTTATCGTCTTTGGTTTCTCCTCAGATAAGGGCAAGTGTAGTTTCATTTGGTAAAGATAATCTTCAATTTGCATATTCCAGAAACTAAAATCCTTCCCATCAAATCTGTCAATTCTCACTTTTACTTCTTCTGTCACCATCAATTCGCTTCAACTCAGCCAAGCCTAGCTCTGATACCAATTGTTGCGATAGGGCAAGCGATCGAACAATAATATAGACAGAAAATAAATAAATAAATCGGACACCAGATTTACGTGGTTCAGTCGTAAAGACCTACATCCACGGGGAGAGTAGCAGCGAATTTCACTATAGATCAAGCGATACAAGGAGATTACACACTCAAGTCACTCAAACACTCTCTCGGTGTTTCCCAAGCCCCAATTACACCCAATAACGCACTCAGTGTTTAGCCTCAAAATTCTTCAAGAAATAATCTCTCAATCTCACGAAGAAATTACACGCAAACCTTACCACAATATTTAATCGGCTTGAACACTAAATCTTCTTAGATGTAATTCATGGACAAAAACGACAAAGAAAAATCCCTCCCAAGCACTTGATGACTAGACGGTGCTTCAAGACCAACTCTTCATGATCAATGGCGGAACACCAAGCACTCACGCGGCGCTTCAAGACAATTTGTGATCCACCTCTACCACCCACGACCACAAGTCTATGTATAAGTAAAACCTTTATTATTATGCCAATTTCTAATAGGATTTTGTTTCCTATCTAAAACGATTTTATCCAAAACATATCTCTATATATTTCAAACAAAATCCAAATCCAAGTCAAAGTTGAACTTTCCTATTTCAGCGGCCAATTTCTCCAATGCAGATTCAAACTTTGGGAAGTTGATTTTCGGATCTTCTTTGCTCGATTTCGAACGTCCGCAACATATCTAATTTGAAATATTCGGAATTTCACTTTGGACTCAAACTCGAGACATATTTTAACAATGGGCATGAGGAGTAAAGAAAGCACAAGGAAAATAAAAAATAAACAAGGAAAAGGGTTAAGGATTGCTGAATTGGTGCACCAGTGAAAGCCAAATAGAGAAGATTTGGTAAAAATGGGAATTCGGGATTTGTTTGAAAAAGGGAAGAAGATCAAGACGTTAGGATCTTTCCTAAATGAAATAACTACTACACCTTCAATCCACTTTGCACAAAAAAGGAGAATCTTTTAAATTCACGCGGATCTTCACGATTTTCTTTCTGAGGTTGGCACAATTCCATTACCGCAACACAGGGGGAGTAGTTGGAAGAAAGGAAGAGGAGACGATTCCCGGCGAGGACGTTCGCTGTACGGAGCCAACGGTGACTGGATAGCAAATTTTGCGAGATTGGTGGCAATAAAAAGTCAGAGACGAGTGAAATTTCGTGCACACCATCACCGAGCATATAGAGATTCATACCAATTTGTGATTTCCTCGTAAGAGGAACTTTCATTCTATCTAGTAATTTGTTAGTTTTACTTTGGGTGAGAATTAGTCGAGCCGATGGTTGAGATCACATATTATTCAAAAGATAAGAAAGAAAAGAGGAAAATTATTATGCTGATTCTCCATGGCTGGTTCTCGTGCATGGTCTCGCTGTCAATTTCAGCCGGCTTATGTCACTGTGTTTTGTTTTTTTGGGGCTCTCTCCATTTGCATTCTCGAGCTCCATGTGTCAACTTTCTCTCGTATATTTCTGCAGCCGGCGCCACACAAGTCGAAACGTCCATCAATGGCAAAGTTAAATCCCCAACGTCACGATAAGAAGAACACGCTTGGATGACAAAATGGGTGTATTTATGTGAGTATCTGCGCTGGAATCCTAGTGCATGTGGGTGTATGTTAAGGCTCGTATATAATAGCTGAAGGAAGAGGGCACATCATCAAAGATCATCCAGTTATGGAACCGCCTGAGAACTCCTTCGTTCAGCAAGCGCAGAGCGAGAATAATGTTCAGATGGTGAGTTACTTCTTGGATTTCTTTTTGTTTTGTGCTTTTGACCCTTTCTTTGGTTGTGATGTCTTAACTCAGACATTTGCCCATGTTCAACGAATATGCTCTTGATGATTGCAGGAAGGTAATATCTCGACATTGGTGAGCAATGGAAGTGTTGACGTTCGTGGTCGAATTGCCGACAAGCGGAAAACGGGAGGGTGGAAAGCTTCTCCTTTCATTATAGGTACACTTCCAATCCTAATTTTTCGGGAGAAGTGCCAAAAAAGTCCTAAACCTTTTGTCTTTGTGCCAATTTAGTCATAAACCTTTTTTTGGTGCCGATTCAGTCCTAAACCTTTTTACGTTGTGCCAATTCAGTCATTTCCGGCCAATTTTGGCCGGATTTTGCTGACTGGACGCCGGTCGGCTGACGTGGCATGATCGACGTTGACGTGGACAACTTTTAATAATATTTTAATATTTTTGAATTTTTTGAATTTTTGAATTTTAATTTTAATTTTAATTTTTTTTTTTGTTTTTTTGTCTTCTTCCTCCGGCCGATCACCGAGGTCCGGCGACCGGCTAGAGCCGGAGGCCGGCGAGGGCGAGGCTGACCTCACCGGCCACCTTGCGGCTAGGGTCGAACCTTGCCCATGGCCGGCGAGGCTCGACCTCGCCCGGATTCGGCCATGGGCAAGGCTCCCACTCGCCGGATTTGGCGAGGTCAAGCCTCGTCGGCCATGGGCGAGGCTTGCCTCGTCGATCCGGCGAGGGGGAGCCTCGCCCATGGCCGGTGAGGCTTGACCTCGCCAGATCCGGCGAGGGCGAGCCTCGCCCATGGCCGGATCTAGTGAGGTCGAGCCTCGCCGACCATGGGCGAGGCTCGCCTCGTCGGATCCGGCGAGGGGGAGCCTCGCCCATGGTCGGCGAGGCTCAACCTCGCCGAGATCCGGCGAGGGCGAGCCTCGCCCATGGCCGGATCCGGCGAGGTCGAGCCTCGCCCGTGAGGTGGCCGGCGAGGTCGGCCTCGCCCTCGTCGGCCTCTAGCTCTGGCCGGTCGCCGGACCTCGGTGATCGGCTGGAGGAAGAAGACAAAAAAAATTAAAAAATTAAAAAATTTAAAAAAATTTTAAAAAAATTTTAAAAAAATTTTAAAATTATTAAAAGTTGTCCACGTCAGCACCGATCATGCCACGTCAGTTGGCCGGTGTCCAGTCAGCAAAATCCGGCCAAAATTGGCCGTAAAGGACTAAATTGGCACAACGTAAAAAGGTTTAGAACTGAATCGGCACCAAAAAAAGGTTTAGGACTAAATCAACACAAAAGCAAAAGGTTTAGGACTTTTTTTGCACTTCTCCCCTAATTTTTCTGTGCTTTATAATTCTAGATCAAATGCTACATGCACAAATTTTACTCCATTCCTTTTACTAAATGTTGCGACAATTCTTGATATTCGAGTCCTTAGAAGGTCGAATCATGGGCAAAAGTAATGGCCTGGTTATATATGATTGAAATAGTACATTGCATGGGACTTGGGTATCATCTCGTTGAGATAGCATTAGTTTTCCTTTCTTTTAGGCAATTTCAAGACAGATCTATTAACGCGGTTAATTTGTAGTGAACGAGGTGGCTGAGAGATTAGCGTTTTATGCGATTGCGGTGAACATGGTGACGTACTTGGTTAAAGAAATGCATCAATCAATTCCGGTGGCTGCAACTCACGTCACAGATTGGATTGGGGCGGCCTTTGTTCTCACCCTCCTGGGCGCGTTCATGGCTGATGCTTACTTGGGCCGCGTCAAAACCATCATCATCTTTTCCTCTATTTATGCAGTGGTAAGAGATTAAACTCCCTAAATCCCAAAGTATGCCACATGAAACTGCCTTTGAATAAGATCAGACATGTTAGTTGTCAAGGACATAATTCTCCTTGCGAAATGGAATGTTTAGTAGGATAAGAATTCTCTCCCGTCTTGGGAATTTTTTTTTTTTTTGGGTTGGTAATCGTCATAGGAATTCAGGTTACCCTGAAATGGCCACAATGCCGTGAACTTTCAGAAAATCACACCGCCATTCAAACAATGCGAATAACCGATGCGTATGTATGTAAAAGGATTTGACAATGTTATTTGCTAGTTAATTGGTTTAACTAGCTAGATCACTCAATTCTCTTACTCAGGCACTCACAATGTCCCCAAGTCAACTAATTAATTCTCCCTTCTTTGATCAAATTCCTTAGGGAATGATCCTACTAACCCTATCAGCCTCCATAGATGGCCTCCGACCGCCTCCATGCAAGGAGGAGCTTTGCCAGGAGGCCTCCAACTCGCAGACCACATTCCTCTACACTGCTCTTGCCCTGATCGCCCTTGGGACGGGGGGCATCAAGCCCTGCATCTCCTCCTTCGGGGCCGACCAATTTGATGAAGCTGACAATAAAGAAGTCAAGAAGAAGTATGCCTTCTTCAACTGGTTCTTCTTCGCCATCAACATGGGGGCCCTCGGGGGCATCACGGTCTTGGTGTACTTGCAAGTGAAGAAAGGTTGGATTTGGGGGTTCGGGGTTCCCACTGGGGCAATGATCATATCGATCGCTGTCTTGTTGTGCGGCACCAAGTATTATCGGTTTCAGAAGCCGATGGGGAGTCCGTTCACGAGGTTCATGCAGGTAATGGTGGTCTCAGTGAGGAACCACTGGAGAGGGGTGAAGGTTGGACGGGAGACGTTGCTATTCGAAGTGCAAACGGAGGAGTCTGACATTACGGGAGCTCGCAAGCTAGCTCGCACCTCACAATATAGGTCAGTATCCATCAAATAAGTAAGAGGGTTAATATCCTGAAAAAAATTGGTACACGTTTGACAAATTTATCATAAACTAACTTTTAAACTATGAAAAACCCTAAATTGGTACATCTGTGATAAATTTACCACAACTGACCATAAAAAGTCCCAAACTAATATACTTATGACAAATTTATTTTAAACTAATTTATTTGACCATGAAACCTTAAATTAGTACATTTGTAATAAATATATCATCCGTCAAATTGGATTAATACTACAAAAAATCACAAAAATTGTATAATTATGATAAATGGATAGTAGAATCCTAAATTGGTACGTCAGTCAACTGTCACGTGTTATTCAACTTAGTAATTTGATAGTAAAATTTAACGGTAATTTGATAGTAAAATTTAATGGAAACTAATAAAGGGTAAATTTGTCACAAGTGTATAAGTTTAGGGTAAATTTGTCAAAGGTGTACTAATTTGGGATTTTTAGTTGTCAAAAAATTAGTCTGGGATAAATTTGTCACATGTGTACCAGTTTGAGATTTTTCAGGATATTAACTTAGAACCATTAAATTACTTGTTTCCATCTAATTTTCTGGAAAAGCTGTTAAGTACGTGATATACACATGAGATTACCTGTGTCGATCATATTTGTCCGCTTTTCGTACTGTGAAATGCTTTCTCCTTGTTTAAAGTCAATAAACAAAACCTCATAATTTACTATCACAGGAAACTGCCAAATAGAAGCCATTAGACAAAACTTCTCTATTGTTTATACATTAAATTGGGTCGAGAGGATACAAACTCTTTGTTTATTCCACGTGAATATACTTAGTGTGCTTAGCTTTCTGTACTATTATATGAAATTTAAGCTGACGACTAGATTTTTATTATTTGTTTATATCTTGTTGCAACTAACCACTATTGAATGCCACATGGTAGAAATCGACGACTGCTTGTGGACGAACATCCTTCACTTAGGGATTGTGGAAGTCTCAATTTCTTTGCCTTCACACGGTAGCTTGAGACCATGTAATGACTAGACTAACTAATAAGAAGGGTCTCGTCGCAGATTCTGGGATAAAGCCGCAGTGATAACTGATCCAGAATCCAATCCAACCACCAACCGCTGGCACCTCTGCACCGTGACGCAAGTCGAGGAATTCAAGTCCTTCCTGAGAGTCCTCCCAGTGTGGGCATCCACCATCGCGCTCTCCATCTCCTTTGCCCAGCTCTCCACCTTCTTCATCAGCCAAGCAACCATCATGGACCGCCAGCTCGGCCCCAACTTTGAGGTCCCCACCGGCTCCGTCCCCGTCTTTTCCTCCATCAATGCCCTCTTCCTTGTCCCGCTCTATGAGAAGCTAATTGTGCCAGTCCTGCGCCGGCGCACTGGCCACTACCGTGGCATCACGTCACTCCAGAGGATGGGGGTCGGCCTCTTCCTCTCGATTTTTGCAATGGCCTCAGCCGCGCTGATCGAGAAGAGGAGACGGGAACGCTCGCCCGCCTGGTTTAGCATGAGCTTCTTCTGGCTCTTCCCTCAGTATTTCCTCATCGGTGGCGCCGAGGTGTTCACCTATGTGGGCCAGCTCGAGTTCTTCTATGACGAGGCGACAGACGGGACGCGGAGCATCAGCAGCGCAGTCTTCCTGAGCGAGATCGGAATTGGGAGCTGGCTTAGCACTGTGATCGTCAAGATCGTGGGGGGTGTGACCGGAGGGACGGAGAAAGGGTGGCTGAGGAATGATCTGAACAAGAGCAAGCTGGATTACTTCTATTGGTTGTTGACGTCGATCAATTTGGTTAATTTCTTGGTGTATGTGGTGGTGGCTTGGAAGTACAAGGGCAAGAATGTTGCTGGTGTCAGTGTGAGTGATGAGAGTACGGTTAAATTGGATGGTCCTCGTCCTGACATTACACGAGGATCATCATGATGCTAAGGAATTCGAGAGTGTTCATGCTTGATAACTGGGAGTTTAAGAGTGTTGCCCTTCTTAGCCAAATTTACAATTTGCTCATTCGTTGGAATGTTTTAGATTCATGTCAAGACAAGTAAAGGAGCCTTCGCTACCTGCGTATGCAGGGGAACGATATTAATTGTGTTATTAAATACAACATATATAATTACATGATTACAGATTTGTTATTCTTGAAATATGTACATGTCTTCAATGTTGAAGCTTAGGTGATCTATGTTGTTGGATTTGTTGGGTGCTAACTAAGTAACCTAGAGAGAGTGAATAGGTTGTTTTGACAATTTTGAGAGAACTTGCGGAATTCAACAAACAATACTTAGAAAACAGAGGAGATAGGCAATATCAAGATAAGGTGAAGCTATTTACGGACAAGCCTTACGAAAATGACCTGCAATTTGATTTCCAATGAAATTACCTAGCAAATAAGCTATCGAAATCTTCATGATGATAAAAGATCAACCATGTTCCTTCAAATTGTTATGATCTCAATGTCATATTCAATGTTTCCATATCTTATCAAGATCTTCGTCATTTTAGCTAGTTTTCGCTGAGCTCTATTGCTGTTGGGAGCGTGTAGCATTGGTATCAAAGTCAAGCTTGATTGAATTGAAGCGAATCAATAGAGACAAAAGAAAGAAAAATGAGAATGGATAGATTGGATGGAAATGATTTTGGTTTTTGGAAGATGCAGATTGAGGATTATTTCTACCAGATGAAACTGCATTTTCCTCTATCATGAAAGAAGCCAAAAACGGTGAAGCAAGCTAATTGGGAATTGCTGGATAGACGAGCTTTGAGTGTTACTTGGCTGACGTTGGCTCATAACATCACATTTAACATTGTGAAAGAGAACATCTTTGCGGGTTTGATGAAAGCCTTGTCAGATATGAACGAGAAGTCCTCTGCGATCAACAAGGTTTATTCGATGTAATGTATGCTTAATTTGAAGATGAGTGAAGGTGCATCGGTTGCAAATCATACCAATGAATTCAATGTGATCGTTTGTCAACCGAGTTCAGTTGAGATTGACTTAGAAGATAAAGTACATGCTTTGATTCTATTATCCTCATTACTTGATAGTTAGAAAATTACTATTACTACTATTAGTAATTCCTTGGAATCAACAAGCTTGACATTTGATAGGGTTCGAGATTTAATTCTAAGTTAGAACATCGGTAAAAGAGAATCTAGTGAACTTGTGTTTGTTGCTTTAGTAGATGAAAATAGAGAAAGAACTAGTACATGTGTTGGCAGAAGTAGTATAAATATGAATAGATGTAGTCAATTTAGGATTGGTGGTGCTGTTTGTTGGGGTTGTGGCAAGAGAGTGCATTCTAGAAGGAATTGCCATATGCTGAATAATGAGAAGGGTGAAGGAATTATAGTTGAGTCTATAGATGATGATACAGCTATAACTTATGGTAATTTAGATAATGCTGATTTTGTTTTGCTTTTCACTAATGATTTGTCATTTGATGGAAGGATTATGGATTTTGGTTGTTCGTTCCATGTTACACCAAATAGAAACTAGCTTACTATTTATCGGTGCATAGATAGTAGTATAATGTAGTTGGGAAATAATGTTGAGTATGGTGTTATGGATGTTGGCGATGTTAGAATCAGAATGCGTGATGATATTGTGAGGACATGGATTGGAGTATGGCATGTCCCAAAGTTGAAGAAAAACTTGATTTCCTTGAGTGTCTTGAATTCAGCTAGGTGTCGATATTTTTTAGAAAGTGAAATTTTGAAAATTATTCGAGATGCCTTGGTGATAATTAAAGTAATTAAACATAGTGGGCCTGTATGAGCTTTAAGGCGAGATAGTGATAGATTTCCTCTAGGAGACGTTGGATGCATTTGTTTAAAAGTTTGAATTGTGGCATATGCGTTTTGGGCACATTAACGAGACAAGCCTCATGGTTTTAATTGAAAAAAAAATCTATTGTGTGGTTATATTGCTAACAAACTGAATATATGCAAGTGCTATGATTTTAATCAACGATGGAAAGTGCAGTTTTGTATAACTGAAAAAAAAAAAAACCCTCAAATAATGTAGAATTGATTCACTTGATTCATAGGTTGTCGAGGTTTTCTTCGAGGAAGAGTGCTAGATTTATGCTAACAATTGTATATGACTACTTGATGCAGACTTGTGTGTTTGTGCTTAGGCACAAGTTTGATACCATTGTTAGGATTAGGAAGTTGAGAGCTTTGATAAAAAAGGAGACTGGTAAGACAATCAAACATGTGCAGACTAACAATCAAACATGTGCAGACTAATAGTAGCACGGAATTCTGCTAAGAGTTGTTATACGAATTCTGCGTGAAGGAAGGCATGTGAGACACTGCATCACATCATGTTGCGTAATTGATGGGTAGGATATTATTAGAGTCAGCCTATAAAATAATTTCTAGTATTGGTATGATTAGGAGATTCCTAGCGGATGTGCATACTACAACAAGCTATATGGTGAATAGGGGTGCGTTTGGTAACATTTCTGTTTAAAAATTGTTCTAGGGAACAGAAATAGAAAAAAGTGTTTCTGTTCCGGGGAACAATTTTTGAACAAAAAAACGCGTTTGGTAAACTTGTTTCGAGAATAAAAAAATGAACAGAAACACGTTTGGTAAATTTGTATTATTTTTTTTATTTCTTTTAATTTTGTAATATTTTTATTTTTATTTTCTTTATTTTTTTCTTTTTTTCTTCTTTTGGCCGGTCGCTGGCCTCGGCCATGGCCGGCGATCGGCCGACGAGGGCCGGCGGCCTCGCCCAACCACGGCGAGGCTCGCCGGCCCCGGCGAGGCCGAGCCTTGCCGTGGTTGGGCGAGGCTCGGCCTCGCCTTGGCCGGGCGAGCTCGAGCTCGCTCGGATCCGGCGAGCCCGAGCTTGCTTGACCACCGGCGAGGCCGGGCGAGCTCGGGCTCGCCAGCCACCGCCAGTGACGCCTGGCTTGGAGGTGGCCCGGCCAAGGCGAGGTGGCCGGGCGAGCTCGGGCTCGCGGATCCGGGTGAGCCCGAGCTCGCCCGGCCAAGGCGAGGCCGAGCCTCGCCGGGGGCCGGCAACGCCCGGCAAGGTCGCCGCCCTCTTTGGCCGGTCGTCGCCATGGCCGAGGCCGGTGACCGGCCAAAGAAAGAAGAGAAAAAAAAAAAAAAAAAAAAAGAGAAGAAAAATAGAGGAGAGAGAAAATGTGTTTTTAATTTTTTTCGAAAACAAGAAACAAGTTTTTCTTGTTTCTTGTTTCTGGAACAAAAGTGTTCCGGGGAACAAAAAAATAGATTTGGAACAAAAACACAAACAAACGCGTTTCTGTTCTTTTTTTGTTCCCTAGAACAAAAAAACACAAAATTTGTTTATAAACAGAAAAAAGAAGTATTAACAAACAAGGCCTAGATCTCCATTGACTGTAATTGAATGTAGGATTTTTGAAGAAGTATAGTCAGGTAATGTTGTTGATTTTTTGCTATTAGAATATTTGGTTTCATGTATTATGTTCGAGTTAGTGATGGTAAGTTTGATGGAAGGTCAAGAAAGTGCATGTTCCTAGATTATGCACAAGGTGAGCAGGGCTATAGGTTATGGTGCCTAGAATTAAATTCACTTATTATCAGTAGAGAAGTTACATTTGATGAATCTCCAATATTTCTAGCTAGTAGCGATTATAGCAGTATTCATATGGATCGGAATTGTGTTTAGTTTTAGGTGGAGTTGCAACTAGAAACTCCTAAATTAGCGAGTACCTACGAAGTAATTGACACAATAGCGCTTGTAACGAGATAGAGCTTGTAGAGCCAACGGTTGCTTTAACGATTGATATTGATAAGGTAATTGTTCAATCTTTCAACAAATATGGATGCAATAATATTTTTGCTTTATCTGTGGTTAAGGAGGTTATATCGGAAAATCCTTGCGGATTAGTTAAAGGTGTATGTGGAGTTGGTGCTTTGATGAGACCCTTGATTATAGCAAAGTTCAAGCGAGATTTTGACTTGAAAAATATCCGTGGTGGTTGAGCCCATTGGGGGCTGTGAAAGAGTAGCAATAGAGTTCAATTTTTTAGTGAAGTGATTGTGAATTGGCTCAATTGTCGAGTCAAGATGGAGAATATTAAAATATGTCTTAAGTTTGAGCTTGATGTTAATTGATATTTTGGAATTTAAAATAACAATAAAGGAATGTTTTGGACATTAGCTTTCTTAATGTGTGTCGAGGTCTTTGGCCACTAAGATTGTAAAGTGGACTTTTGATCAAATTGAATTTTCATATAGATATATATATATATATATATATATATATATATATATATATATATATATATATGTATATGTTTATTGCACATTAGATTGTATCATTTATTGAAGCGTCACATACATGAGTGCTTGGTTTTCGCAGGTGGTTGCAAAGGACTTCATCGTGTGGCTTCAAAGCCATTTTGTGGAGTAGTAGGTGTGCTATTTGTTGATTACACTAGGATCAAATCGAAGAGTGATTTAGTGGAAAATCCATAGTTAAGATTTTGTTTATTTCTCCACAAGATTGAGAGATTATTTCGTGAGGAATTTTGAGGCGAAACATCATGTCAGTTATTGGGTGTAATTATGCTTTGGGAAACACTAAAAGTGTTTGAGTAATTTGAGTATGGTTCTAATCTTTGTTATATCACTTGATGCGTAGTGGAATTCGTTGTTGCTATCCCTGTAGACATAGGTCACTATGATCAAATCATGTAAATCTGGTGTCTAATCTATTTTCTTTATTCTATCTATTTTATTGCTCAATCGCTTGCTTTTGCAACAATTCCAATCCATCATCGACTTTGATACCAATTCATAGGGAGTGTACATTAGAAGCCCGGTACCTTATACTAGGGAAATCACCACGAGAGAGCCCGAATCCGAGCTTGTTAATACATCTAAACCTATACTCACTTTAAAGTTTAATTCAATGAGTTATGAGACAACTAGATATAGGACTTATCTAACACAACTCACACGCGTATCCTAACAATAGTAATCATAGATATCATCATAGTCCTTTAGATATGATCACGAATATATACACTTACCATAGTAGATATTATATCACGAATAGTTTTGAATTTTGAAATCATCAAAATTCATGTTTCTCAAACAAAATTATTTGCAAATATATAGTTTTGTATTACTGATCTTAATTCTAATATATAATCCACTCATGTTATTTTGATTTCCTATGCTTATTCAATAATTTAGAATAATGTTAAATTACTTTATTTGTTTATAATAATACACCGATGGCTATATAGATTTCCCTAATCTAGAGCAGTTTGCATGCAATTGATGGAATTTAAACAAGTGGCATCTGAATTTTGAACTTGATAAGCCCTAACAACTCCAAATGACAACGCTAAGCTTACTACCTGTTTGGTAACCATCCCAACAGTGCCAGATTCTGATTTTTTGTTCCCAGAATTAGTTTGGGACGAGAATCGCGTTTGGTAAAATTTTTGTTCTCGGGAACAAATTTGTTCCCAAAATCGGTTTGTGATGAGAATCAAGAATAAAAAAAAAGTTGATTCTCGTTCCGGGAACAAAATTGAGAATCAAAACTCTTCTTCTTCTCTTTTCTTCTTCTTCATCGACCGCCATCCCACGATCGCCGCCCGCCGCCGTCCACCGCCGCCGGTCGCCGGCAACCGGTTTGGCGAGCTTGCTTGGGAGGCTCTCGTCCGGCCTGAAAAAAAAAAAAAAAAAATAGGAGAAAAAAAGAAAAAAAAAAAAAAAAAGAAGAAAAAAAGAAGAAGAAAAAATAAAAATAAAAAAATAAAAAAACTAAAAAAGAAGAATAGGAGAAAAAATAAAATAATAAAAAAAAAAAAAAAAAAAAAAAAAAAAGGAAAATAAAATAAAAAAAGAAAATTAAAAAACGAAAAAAAGAAAAGAAAAGGAAAAAAAAAAAAAAGAAAAAAAAGGAAAAAAAAAAAGAAAGAAGAATAGGAGAAAAAAAAAAAAAATAATTAAAAAATTTTAAAAATAAAGAAAATAAAGAAAAAAAATTAAAAAATTAAAAAAGGAAAAAAAGAAAATAAAAGGAAAAAGAAAAAAAAAAAAAATGGAAAAATGGAAAAAATAAAGAAGAATAGGAGAAAAAAAAAAAAAAAAAAAAATAAAAAAAAAAAAAAAAAAAAAAAAGAAAAAAAGGAAAAAATTAAAATTAAAAAATTAAAAAATTAAAAAAGGAAAAAGAAAAAAAAAAAAAGAAAAAAAAAAAAAAAAAGAAAAAAAAAAAAAAAAAAAAAGAAAAAGGAAAAAGAAAAAAAAAGAAAAAAAGGAAAAAAAAAGGAAAAAAAAGGAAAAAAAAGGAAAAAAAATTATTTAAAAATTAAAATAAATTGATTTGGAACATAATCAATGAACACGGTACCAAACACAATTCTATTCCAAAATCAAAAATTTTGTACAGTTACAAAACACATTTTTTTACTCGTAAGAATCAGTTCTTGGGAATCGAATAAAAATAATTATTTCGATCGAATTTGTTCCCGGGAATAGAATCGTTACCAAACGCGCCCTTAGAGTTCATTAACTTCATGATGCTAAGGGGCTAGGAAAAGGAGAAAGCTAGCTCTACTAAATCATGTAAAAGTTGAACAACTTCAAAAGAAGCTCACTACTCGAGCTCTACTATCATTTTGTTTTTTTTTTTCCTAATCAAAATTTTGAGGGCTATTGTAAATTAATGCAGAAACTAATAGAACATGCAATTGTCTTAACGAAAAAGAATGAAAGCACCAGAGAAATAAAGGAAAAGTAATAGAAAATGCCAATGATTTACGTGGTTTGGTTTAAATATTGATACCTACTTCATGAGGAGGTCCAGCGGCAAATAATCCACTAATTAATTAGATATTATAGAGTTACAATCGCCACATGCTCGATATTCTTAACTCTAAATTACACCCAAAATCACTTCATTCACGAAGAAAATGACTACATTTGGATGTAAAATTCATAGCACATATTCACTCGTGTTCACTCTTCATAAGGCTAATGGAGAACTTCAAAGAGCTCCACTTATAGCTTATAGAGAAGGCCTTTTTATGTTTATTTTTTTATTTTTTATTTTTTGGTGTAATTCTAATTAGTCTTTTGGGAAGGTTTATTGGAGTCCTCTTTCTTGCGGGTAAGAAAAAGTCAACTATAAGACTTAAAAAAACAAATAAAACAACAACGCCGAGAAAATAAAATGTCCCTTGTGCACCTCTAGAGGTGTCCAACTAATATGCGGTCAAATTTGAATATTTATCTTCAAGGAAAAAACAAGTTTATTAAATCCACTTCTCTAGGCCATAGTTGGTTGAAAGAAGGGCACACCTTGCATGGACTCAAATTCTAGATATAATTTACTCATTCTCCACCTTGGCTCAATGTTTTCTATCAAATCATAGTGCCTATCATTCATGTCAGTTCCCCTGATGCCCTAATAGGCACTCACTCTTCACAAATGCCAATTGAGCTCGAGCTTGACTGACTTCTTCATCATGTTTATCGAGGTCTCCATTGTTACGATCTTCCTCACAACAACTTTGCTCTTTATTGAGACATCTCAAAAGAAAAAAATACTCGATGTCAATATGTTTCATTCACTCGGGATAAATCGGACTATAAGCCAAATATTTCACTCCTTAGTTGTCACAATGCAGAGTATGGCTCTTTTGTTCCATCGTAAAGTCTAAGAGCAAACCCTTTAAAAATATTGCCTCCTTTATTATCAAGGCTTGTGATATATGCTTTGTCTCAATCAAAGACAAGGCTACACATGCCTATAAGAATACCTTCCAACTCATTGCATCACTTGCAGAGTAAGGACATAACCTATTAAGACACACTCATCCAAGTCACTAGTGTGATCCTAATCCACAAAGATTCTAGTCTCCCCACCATCATAGTCCTTTAGTACACTATACCAACATCGCCTGTCCCCTTAAAAGATCTAAGAATCCACATTATAGCTTCCAAATGAGTTTTATCGAGATTTTCATGTAACGACTACCAATAGGAATGAGTGGTTCCAGGTTCCTTACAAGATTCGCTTGGAACCGAGAACCTATCCTCGGATTTAGGTTCCTCATTTTTTGGGACCTAGAACCTACTCGTCGAAACCAAAAATCTGGAACCTACTCCATCACAAGTTCCAGGGTTGGTTCCAGGATCCAACAAGTTCTTTTTTTTTTCTTTTTTAGTTAAAAAAATGAAAATGAACGCAACAATAATAAACAAGCTTGTCATTCATAAAAGAGAATACAAAACGAACAAAACTATTAATAGAGGAAAATGAATTCTTGGGAAGGAATTCAACTAGATAAAAGAGAGGAAATGGAACAAAAGTCTACATTGAAATGGAACAAAATTCATTAGACCTAAATTTTGTTTTGGAACTTCGTATCAAGGAATTTATAACACAATAAAACGAACAATACCATAAAAACTAGAGCATTAAAATTGCAGATATGACAATAAAAGAAAAATTAGTTTTTTGTCCTCAAACATCCATAAAAATTTGTTTCAAAGTTTGATCACTTGAAATCAAAAGAAACAACAATCATAGTTGATAACTTAATAATAGCTTTAAATTTAAAATTGAACTGTCACGAATAAGTTATTTGAAATTGCAATTGCAACGTTTTCTTTGCAATTGAATGTTCACCATATACAAGGTAGCTTGGCATTGCAATTTGAGTAAGTACTCCTTGGACATGATGAGAACTAACATCTTTTGGAGCATATAGAAAATAACATAGCACGATGCTCAACTTGACTATACAATCAACCATATATGAGAACTAAAGCCATCGGATGGAAGTGTAATGAGAGATGCTAGTAAACTAAAATAAGTATTAGATGCCTTACCACATATATTCATTTCACTTTAATTGGTAAACTCTATTTAGTGATGATAATTTCCTCATTAAGACAATCCATATCTAAACAAAAAAAAAAAGAAAAAAAGAAAAAAAGAAAAAGAAGAAATTAAATAAAATATTCACTTATTAGATATACAAAAGGAATTACAATATGTAAAGATATAATCATCACTTGCCCAACTCAATTTTTTTTGCATTCTTGATGCACTCTTCAACATCAATCGGTACATGAATGACTCTCAACCAATCTTGAGTGCAAGTCAAAGCTTTCAACACTTAAGGAGTTAAAGAACTTCGAAAGCCATCAAGCACATGACCCAATGTACTAAAAGTTGACTTTGAAGTAATAATAGTCACGGGAATAGATAAAATATCCTGAGCCATCCAAAAAACGATATTGTATTTTGAGTCAATAGTCTTCCACCACATAAAAATGTGAAGATCAAGAACTTTTTGATTTTTTTCTTGAAGATACTCATCAAGTTCGGATTTGTTGTCATCGCATTCTTGCTCGTTCGAGTGCAAAAACATTTTCTTCTAAGCTTGGGCGTCATACTTCTTTATACCTTCATTACCACCCACATCGGTAGTGGAACCATTATTACTTGCACTCAAACTATGACTACCAAAATTCCGATAGCTTGAAATAAGAAAAGATTGCTCATAAAATTCATTCAAGCGCTCTAATGCGTCCTTCATCTTGTAATGCATCTCTTTTATTTTTTATTCATCATCATAAATTTGTCCATACAAGAAACTCACATAATTCAACTTGGCTCTAGGATCTAATATAACCGCAAACAACAACATCATATTTACTTTATCCAAGCTTCCATAATACTTGTCAAATTTTTCTTTCATTTTTATACTCATAGCTTTAAGCTTAGGATCCGAGGCATCCGCCGCATCTTTCATATATCTATACAAAAAAGCTATCCCTTCAAAATAATCATTTGAAGTAACAGATGAACTCCTCGGCATCCGATTGGTGTCATCATAAAATACTTTTAGGAATTCCAAAAGAATAATAGCATTTTTTCAATCATCATCTTTAGGAATTTCATGGTTAAGCTCAATTGCAAAAGATAGATAATTTTCTTTCATTCTTTCAAAAGCTTTTCTGAACTTTATGGCGGTGTCAACATGAGATAAGTGGAGTTCTATCTAGTGGCAATGCCAAGAATATAGAATCCTTGTAAGTGATCTGTTCACTCTCAATGCAAGATTGAAATGCTTTGGCTCTCATGGGAGAACTTCTCACATACCTAACCACATTTTGGATATGTCCAATAGAGTCACACACTATAGTCAAGCCATCTCTCACAATCAAATTTAATATATGAGCTGTAAAACACTACCATCTAATATCAACAACTTTTCTCTTGAAAGTTTTTTCCTCAAGTAACCAACTGCAACATCACTTGAACTAGCATTATCCACAGTGATTGTGGACACCTTTTTTTTTTTTTTTTTTTTTTCTATTCCCCACTCTTGGATGCATTTCTCCACCATTTTCCTAATCTCCCTACCCTTATGATTATGCATCACCACAAAATTGATGATTCTTTTATGCAACTTCCAATTTTCATCAATAAAATGTGCAGTGAGACACAAATAATTCAGGTTTTGAATGGAACTCAATATATTAGTCGTGAGTGCGATCTTAGAATTAATTTTTCCGAAATAAGTCTTCAAACAAGTTCTTTCACAAAAATACAGCTTCATGCAATCTTTTGCTACTGGAAAATATGATAAATGCTTGAAGACAGGTTGTAACTCACTGACAAATTCACGAAATCCAACAAATTCGACCAAAGAAAAAAGGTTGTTCATTAATTATGATGAATTGAACGAGCGCTTGCCTACATTGTTCTTGATTAAATGACCATGTTGATAAGACGCTACTAGTACTAAAATCTTCCCCTGCCTTGTCAGCTATGTCTACATTACGCGACGCAAAGAATTTCTGCCTTTTAACTACATTGCGAGGAAACTTGCACGTGGTCAAGTGCTTCCTCATTGCAGAAGTATCGTTAGAAATACGGTACTTAAATATAGACCCATAATGAATGCACTTCACTTGATATGTTCTTCCATCCTTATCATTGATTCTCGCATAATGATTTTAGCATTCGGATATATATATATATATATATATATATATTTCTTATCACGAGAAGGAAGACGAGAACCAAATACCTTGTTTGTGGCACTCATGGTAAGGGATGGCTTTTCTTCATTTTCAATGCCAGACAATTCCAATTCCGTGATTGGAGTCATCTCCTCACATCCCTCCACCTCCATCGACGTGTTATCTTAATACATTAACTTCACACATACACAACAATAATAGAATATAATTATAAATTTCAAAATAAAGATCAAACTTTTATAAAATAGCACAACAAATTGCTACTCGTGTATTTCAATTTAGAATGATGACAAATGAACCCATCTTGTCATTTTTTATGACAAATTCGAAAAATTCAGGCCCATGCCCAAAACGTTGGAGAATAAGTAGCACTCTCATAGATGAAAGGCAAGTGGAGGATTGGAAGCCATAACTAAACTTCTCAAGGTTTCAAAAAGTTGTGGGGTAACTTTAGAGGATTTTGCATGGGAACGAGGTCGAATGCATGAAAAAAATACCAGAAATGGACCATCATCGCTTTTTCTCTCCATTGAGGGGATGGAAACATCAATTAGATGAATCCACCCTTTTGTCACACCTTTTTTTTTTTTATGACTTTTCTTTCCTTATGTGAGATTAGAAAATCACTTATTTTAAAGACTTCATTGATTGCATAGCCCACCCTTTTGTCTTCTTTTATTTCTTATTCCTTTTTTTAAAACCAGCCCATGCTCAGTTTATATCATGTCCTCTTCAAGCGCATCTAGAACACTTGAATTAAGAACCCCTCAAATTCCAGTAACACACACAAAACACCATAGAGAGCTAAAACACGCTCCCTCACTAGACTCCCGTCAGTCATCGAACCAATGTTGACGGCATAGTCACCACCGGCCACCAAGCCCACTGGAAGGAGTATTGACTTTCAGTCAAGAACAAGGACGTAAAAACCAATCTCATTCAGGCATTTTGTCAAACGCGTGGTAGGCGCTGGCTGAGAGAAGGTTACAAACCAGTAGCAAACAATGAGCAAGCAAGACTCAACTTCGCACACTTATGAAGTATGAACTACACACAGCAAGCCTTGACCATAAACAAAAAGAACAAGTGTGCGCCTAACTTGGACATTTTATCAAACAGTTAATTTATGCAAACTGAGTAAGAAATAGAGACGACCGTGCCCAAGCACGAGTTAGGATTCACAGATATCGACACCTAAGACCTTGCAACCATAGCCCGCACCTAGATAAGGCTGAAAAATTGCATGAGTCGAAAACAACGGTTCGGTTCAGCAAGCCTAAAATAAGGCATTAGTGGGCGTTCATATAGGGGAACCCTACCTGGCTCAAGTCGTCATCGAAGGCGTCGCTGAGCGGAGGGGGGCCGTGTGACATCCTGAAATTTTGGCCTTAGAATTCTACTTGAGCTTGTGCTTGTCGACGGAAGAGGAATCGGGATAGGTGGATCGTCTGATGGGCTTTGCATGTGGGCTAGGCATGTGATGGCCTAGTGGGCCTAATTTTGGGTTGAGTTTGGACTAGAGAGAGAGAGAAATGGTGGATTGTGAATAAGGCTTGTGGGCTGGACACGTGCGGAAGGCCTGGTTAAGGAGGATAAATGCCAAGATTTTTGGCCAATGTTCATCTTGCGCAAATTCGAGTGATTTCTAATTTTCGATGGTGTTTTCTTGTAACTTAATTATTGATGTTGTGGTGTATGTGAAATTAATGGTGGACGTAAGATCCTTGGATATTTGAAATTGTGACTTGAAGATGTGTACCATCCTACTAAGTTTTTGGTTATGTTAATAATGGAGGATCTTGGAATAAAGTTGTTTAACTAGTGCCTAGTATTAAAGGTGGCAGAATTCTTTGGACTAGGAAGAGGATTAGCTTTATTTTGTTTAGATTAAACTTTGTTAGAGCAGGTGAGCCAAGGGGAGAAGGACAAAATCTAGGATTTTATGCATTAGGTTTTGGCTTCCTCATGCAAAGTTTCGGTTCTTCCCTTACTCCCTGCCGAAACTTTAGTCCCTAAACCTCATGATGGCCCTAAAATTTCCCTAGCAATCTCCTCCTCTGCATGGCTGCAGCAAGGGAAACTTTCCCAAGGAAAGCCATCATTCTTCCCCCCAACTCCTGCTTTTATTTTTCCCTTCTCATTTGTTCTTCGTCTACCTTCTTCCCCTCACACTCCTGACGCCTCCCTCTCTCATTTTCATCTTGTTTCCTTGCTGTTCTTCAAAGGACCAGTGTCCACAGAAGCAGCCAGCCTTCAAGAGAGATCGAGAAAGCAGTTTTTGAGTCCTAAACTAGGTAAGGGAATAAGCTAGGTATTAAACTTTGACATCCTCTCGACGCTTGAGGGTGGAATAGCTCGATCTAATGGATTTGTGGGTTATAGGAGCTAGATCTGTGTATGACTTTAGCTTGCATGTGTGCTGTGATGTGTGGGAAGTATTGCATGTGAGTTTCTTGAAGGTTTATGGTTACTAAGCTTGCAAGAGACGTGCTCAAAGGAGCTGAGGTTGGATTTTTTTTTCCCTAGATCTATTTACTGAACACCCGATGATTGCCATTTTCATAGGTTGAAATGTGCTACAAATTTGAAGTTGCTTTCTTAAAAAATGTTCTAAACATATTTATTTATGACATATATTTTACTCAATATTTTTTTGGATTTAAAAGAACAAGATTTCAGCTTCGTTGCATGCAAGTCAGAATCTCATTTTATGCTAAAATCCGTGACCTTTTGGCGTTTAAAGAATTTTTATCAACTCTTGAGGTTCAATTTTCAAAATAGTTTCTTCACAAAAGTTTTTCAGAACATCTTGAAGTTTAATATAGTCAAAATTTAGAACAAATTGGTGAGTTCTAGACTTCAAACCAAGCTGGTTTTGGAAAACGTGATTTCTGGACACAAACACAATTTTGGTAACCGTTTGAGCGATTTGCTGCTGCTATTCTAGAAAGATCCGGGTCAAAGTTTTTTCATGAAATTTTTTTTTAAGTGATCTTTACAACATATTTAAATTTGAGAATTTTCTGAACTCATTTGGTTATGTTTCTGGATTTAATCTTGGAGACATGCGAGTGGACTTAGTTTTTGCCGGTGAGGGCCAGTTGTGGTCTTGTTGTTGTTCTTGGTGTATTGCTTGCTCGAAATTGCATATTTCGTGATTTTGGATGATTTTGGCATGCTGAGAAGTTTTGCTTGATGGCTGTGTGTGAGTGGTGCTTATCATGTGCGATAAGTTTGTGCATGCTAATGCATTGAGATCTTGGTACATTGAGCATGCTGTGTGGTGATACATATATGTACTGGTGGTGTTAAAAGTGTGACCTAATGGAAGATTGTGACATGGTGAAATGTGTGAATGAATCAAATTAAAAGATATTCCATCGGATAGCGTTCCGATGATGCCACCGGGGAGTGGGGATGCCCTAAACAGTGAGGTTTGGGATGCCTAGGTTGAAGTCACAAGGCCAGCGAGCCTTGGACATTGGGATGCCTTGGAGGAAGATGCCCAGGGCCAGCGTCCCCTGGAAGTTCGGGTAGCGACCCGGAAGTGACTCGAACGGATCTGGCTAGAGTCCCGGGTTCAATTCGTTTTGAGGGTAGATATGAAATGTTCGCACATTGAATTAATCAACAAGGCGTGTGAGTACGTGTGATGGTTTTGTCGTGTGTCATGAGATGCATGATTGAGATTGTGTGTGCCGTGTGATGCATGGATGGAGTACATATGAACATTTCAGTGTATTCTTCATGCATTATACTCACTCTAGCTTGTCTAGTTCGCATGATTTTATTGGTACCGTATGCTACCTTATTTGATATAGTCCATGGTTATGATGATTCACTATATTTGTGCTATTTTCACTAATGAGTGAAGCTAGGATCTCATTGTTTAATGCCATGCTTTATCCTTTACTGGCATTGTTGCTCAC
The DNA here is from genome assembly GCA_014182395.1 of Eucalyptus sp. ANBG9806169. Classification (NCBI taxonomy): domain Eukaryota; kingdom Viridiplantae; phylum Streptophyta; class Magnoliopsida; order Myrtales; family Myrtaceae; genus Eucalyptus; species Eucalyptus sp. ANBG9806169. The sequence goes on from CM024575.1 coordinate 37,474,147, forward strand.
CCCTTATTTTTCCTCTCAGATCATTAGCCATGGATGTGACACCTTTGGCGACTTATGGCACGCCTATGCGGGTAGATGGCGTGTATAGGGACTTTGAGAATCGAGATTCTGGCCATGTTTTGACTCGTTATATTTGTACTGTATGGATAGATGATGGACGCCCTAATCCTTTTCCTATGCGTTTTGTGTCCGTGTATCTCAACGCGAATGGGAGGTTGTTTGGCCCCATCCGTTGGTGATGTTTTGAGCTTGGAGTAGGAGGCGCACATGGTTGGCCTCTCCCAGGTGTTTTGTTCAGTTCATCTTGATGTGTGTATTGCCATGATGTAATTGTCAAGATGTCGTTTTCCTCTTGTAATCCTTGCTTATGATGAATGAATGGAAGCATGTTAATATGAAATTGTTCTTAAGTGAAATCTCTTTATATGAAAAGTGTATACTCTTCTGCTTGCATAATAGAAATTAAAGGTTATAGTTGAGGGTCTAGAGTGACAACTTGGGACGTCATAGCTCGTCATAGGGTGAGCAGCGTCGCTGAGTGGCGTCAAGTGGAGGGTGTTGCCGAGCGGAAGGGGTAGAGTAGAGTAGAGTAGAGTAGAGTAGAGAGAGAGAGAGAGAGAGAGAGAGAGAGAGAGAGAGAGAGAGAGGAATTTGGAATGAAATTAGGGTTTCACTTTTTAGGATTAGGAACTAGGAACCCGGTTTTGGTTCCGAAAAAAAGGAAACCGGGAACCGGAACCTCTCTCCTTGAAACTAGGAATCGAACTGGACCCACTGGTCCAGTTCTTTGATTCCCAGTTTTACCTAGGAACCGCGCTCACCCCTAACTACCAATGCTTACAATTAGTGAAATGTTAGGTCTAATACATACCCTGACGTACATAATAGTACCAATTGGACTAGAATAAAGAACACAAGACATATGCCCCTCCTTCTCCTTCTATTCAGTATGTGATAAAAACTTATCAAAAGTTTAAAGTGCTCCAATATATGTGTACTCATTGATTCTGCTAACTATACATCAAACCGTGCCCCAATATTCTTAATATATTTATGTTGAAATGGATGAAAACCTCTCGCATCCTTATCACGCAAAATATCCATCACTAATATCTATTTTGCAATGCATAAAAATCTTTCATCTCAAATTCAATACTTAACTATTATTTTAGCATACCAATGTCAAAGATATCTTTAGTTGCTATCAACATGTCATCAACATATACTAATAAATAAATCAAATATCCATCCTTTAATCTCCTAAAATAAATACAACTATTGAATTGACATTTTGATTAGTTTTGACTAGTCATGAAAAAATCAAAACATATACACCACTACTTAGAGGACTATTTTTGGAAGCACCAACAATTAATGCTTTAGGAAGTACCGATGATTGAGGTTGATAATTCTGCTTTTGGAAATGTTGATTTTTATGGTCAAAACATTGTCCTTATGGGTGGGTCGGTGGTGATTCACAGTAAACTTCGTAGCATCGGTTGTTCTCCAATACACACACTAAGACTGCTTTCGCCAGGGTTTGCTTCTTGGTTTGTTCAGCCCTCCAGCAACATTCGACTCTTCTTTCTCATTCATCTCTGCTATCACAACACTCCTAATTGCACCAATTCGAGTCTAGTTATAGCTATTATGGTTGCCGTTAAACACCATTTGACGCTGTTTTTTTCCATTACCTTTTATGACTCCAAATCTCCCCTTTCATAATGTTTTTCGACTGAGAGGACTCAAAGTGATGCATTCTTAGTAAATGCTTTATTGCTAGCTTTCATTATCATCAGAGAGGGGCTTAGAATCTCTTGGTGTTAGAGTACCCAACATTTGTAAGTGGAGTTTCGTGGGTTTGTTTGGCCCTTACGTAAGAAACTATTGATTATAATTGAAGATGGATGTTGCATTAGCTTAGGACTTCTGGTTTTGGTGTGCTTTTGAGCAATGAACTTATGTGGTGCAAGTTTTGCATTTGTTTGTGTACTATAGTTTGGATTTCCAGAATTGGAATTGCTAGACCTTATCTGCTTATTAATTTTGTGGAGCTTGCAATGGTTCGAATCTAATGAGACTATCTTCATGAAATTTGTGCATATCATCTTGATCTACAACATAGTTTAATTTGAAATTTTTCTGAAGTGAAATGGTTGGTACGAGTCTGTTTACTTATCATGCTGAATTTATCCAATGTAGTAAAAACGGTGACTAGTTGTCTTCTTGAATTTTTATAAAATTTTCTCTTTTGAATTTAAACACGATTCCTTTATAAAAATTATAAATGACATCCATGTTTATCACATATAAAAATTTCAAAGTGTTTTGTCAAGATTTTGATTTCAAAAAGGATTTCCTCTAAGGTCATTGAATTTGTTCGGTGGATAAGTTTCTGGTTTATTTTGGGCAATTTACTGCTCTTTCTATAGAATGATTTAGACTAGTTTCTTTCATGAAAAATGTTACTTAAAGTCCTTTCTATAACATATTAAATTTTTGTGATTATTCAAGTTCATTTGCTATGGTAATGACTTTGATTTCCAAAACTGCTCAAAATTGTTCTGTTTTATCCATTTTTGGAAATCCATGAATTTTCAATGGAAGATGATTGAATCTTGGCTTGTGATCTACTGAAGATAGCAGTCTTAATATAATTGCCATTTGCTTGTGAAATTGAGCTGATTACATGAGCACATATTCTAGAATGTCGAGTTGAAATATAGCTTGGGTGTAATATTGAGGCATTAAATTGCTTGCAATGGCATGGTATCCCTCCTAGTGAAAGGAGTGCTGAATGGGACGTGTTTTGTGGTGCACAGTTGTCATGTCATTCATTTGGCTTGATATGCTTGAGGTGCTTAAGAAAGATTGCTATTATGTGATGTCCAAGAACAACAAACCTTGGATGCATGATCTCCCAAAGCTAATAAACCTTGGATGCCCGACGATGGCTAGGATTAGATGTCGGAGGAGAATGCCTTGGCTACCAAACCAAGATGCCTCAGGGTATAGTAGGGATGCCTGCAGTTAGAGAGAATCGTGGAAGTCTTGGCTAGCAAACCAAGAACTCGGCAATGGCTAAGATTGGATGTCGGAGGAGAATGCCTTGGCTAGCAAACCAAGATGCCCCGGGTGATAGTAGGGGAATGCCCGTGGCTAGCAAATCGTAGAAGTCTGGACAGCAAACTAGAAGTGACCTGCACAACCCAATCAGCAACTCAGTTGAATCGTGAGATAGGGGTGGACCTAAATAATACGATGTGATTGAGAACGGAAATGTGTGATGCATCAATTGCATGCTAATGTGTACTTGCATTGAGGTGTGCGATGCATTGAAGGCATGCTGGCATTATACACGTGACTAGGGATGTTGCATTCATAGTGTGATGTGTGCTCATGCTAGTGTGTTGATTTTTATGATGCTAGATGTGTCCTAGGAATCAAGTGTTGATTTGGCTATTCTAGGTGTCGTTTTTTGAGATACATGGCAATTCTTAAGGTGGACTGCAACGATGGCGATGGAGACAATACAGATGAGTAAAAGCGAAGGGGAAATGCTTTTGGTTTTGCATGGTCATAACTTTTTGGCATAGGATCGTGTGATTTGGTGGTGTGGACGGATGGATAGCCGTGAGGACGGATGGATAGCCGTGAGGCATCCACTAGGAAGTGGCGCTAGGGAGATGAGTAACTTTTTGATTCCTCCTCGTTTGGGCCTTTTCCTTTCTCTATTTAGTCCATCACCCGATGTATATAAGTATGATAAGAAATGAAAGCATGATTCACCTTAATTGTTAGTGTCCTTAGATTCACGTATATATAATTTATGTTGTAAATGCTTAAATTAAATCAATGTCTTCCGCTTGCATAATAATATAAAAGAGATTAAGATGATTTTTAGAAGTAGTGTACTAGGGCATCACATAGATGTTGTCAAGTAATGCAATGATCCTATCATGCTTCTATACATTTTAGAGTCAATGGACTCACCTTTCTTGTCCCTGTCTAGTTTGATAGAAGAGGAAATTAGTGTTTCAACCCTTTTGCATTATTCAAAACCAAACTTCTTTATTTTTTTTTTTTTTTGCATACTTCTCTTGATGTATGAAAGTACCTTCCGGAGTTCGCTTGATTTATTGTCCAAGAAAGAAGTTAAGTTCTCCAATCAAGCTCATCTTGAATTCGCTTTTTATAGTGTTTGCAAAATCCTTGCATAGATCATCATTAGTAGATCTGACAATTATGTCGTCAACATATATATGAATAATGAGCAAATCTTTACCTTTCTTTTTAATAAAGAATGTACTATCTATCTTACCTTTCTCAAATTCATGTTTAATTAAGAATGTACTTAATATTTCATATCAGGCTCTTGATGTTCATTTAAGCCTATACAACACCTTATTCAATTGATATATATCTTTAGGTCTTCTTGGGTCTTCAAAACTTGGGAGTTGTTCAACAAAGATTTTTTCTTTGATATATCCACTTAGATTAGCACTTTTCACATCTATTTGATAAAATATGAAATTGTGAAAACAAGCATTGCTGGCGACAGGAGCATATGTTTCATCAAAATTAATACATTCATCCTTTTGCAACTAATCTTACTTTATTGTGAATCTCATTACCTTTCTTATCAAGTTTGTTCCAAAATATCCACTTGGTTCTATGACAGGATGATCCTTAGGTCTTTGAACTAATTCCCAAATCTTGTTGACTTTAAATTGATGTAGTTTATCTTGCATGGCTTCAATCCAACTTTCATCAGCGATGGGTTCTTCAATCTCTTTGGGTTCCATTTGAGATATTAGAGTTAGGGAGTTCATCATATTTTTGAGAGATAAACCAGTCTTGATCCCTTCGTCTACTTTCCCAATAATATGTTCTTTTAGATGTTCTGTTTGGAATCTTTAATCTTTAGGTTGTGGTTGCTATTGTTTACCAACAATTGGTGTAGTTATTTACATAACATCCTCGCAATCATTAGCTTGTTTCCCTTTTTGATCATTCTTGAGTTTCATGTTTATGGACTCTTCCATTACCTATAAATCTTTATTGAACACATGGTAAGCTTTATTAGTAGTAGAGTATCCAAGAAAAACACCTTCATTCGCTCTTGTATCAAACTTCCCAATGTTGTCGTTTGCATTCTTGAAAGTGAAACGTTAGCATCTAAACATGTGGAAGTAATGTATGGTTGGCTCTCTTCCTTTGGAGATTTCATGGTCTTTTCCATTAGAGGTCTCAATAACACTCTATTCAGCACGTAACAAGCAATAGCAACTACTTTAGCCCATAAATAAATGGGAACTCCACTCTCGATTATCATAGTTCTAGCCATTTATTGTAGTGACCGATTTCTTATTTCAATAACGCCATCTTGCTAGGGAGTATATGTTGTGAAAAAATTATGTTCTACTCCATTTTCATCGCAATAGTCAGCAAAAATTTGATTGTCAAATTCTCCTCCTTGGTCGGTTCGGATTGTTGAGATGTTGTATCCTTTTTTGTTTTGAATTCATCGAGCAAATTTCTCAAATGAATGGAATGCCCCATTCTTGTGAGAAAGAAACATTACCCATGTGAATCATGAATAATCATCAACGATTGCTAAGTAATATTCCCTTACACCTAGACCAGTTGTGTATGTTGGTCCAAATAGGTCTATATGAAACAACTGCAAGGATCTTTCAATAGCAATAGATTTTGTAGATTTGAAAGAGTTTCTTACATACTTTCCCAAAGTGCATGCATTGCAAGAGTCACATTTGCTATAGTTGATCTTTGGTAAATCACGAACAAGATCTTTTGAAGATCTCTTGTGAATTTGCTTTGAATTTATGGGTCATAATTTATTGTGCCATAGATCACACATCTTTAATAGACATTAGGCAATGGACTTTCACAAAGTTGATGTTGAGCGGGTAGTAATTGCCATACTTGTTTCTAGTAAAAGATTAAGAATTGTTGTTACTACTACCAATGCACTTACCTTCTTCAAAATTGATTATGTAACCATTATCACATAGCTGGCTGATGCTTATAAAATTATGCTTTAGTCATTGACAAGTGAAATATCTTTAATGATTAGATTTCCCAACTTGATGTTTCATTTGTAGATTATTCTTCCTCTATCTTTTCCTCCAAAAGTGACAGTTCCTCCATCCACAACGACGAGATTTATCAACTTTGTATTATCCCCAGTTAGCGATATGGACACTCGCTATCCAAATACCACTTTTTTTCTTCAAGTTCACTTGCAATAAAAAGATTCTTAACTTTTCTTTGGTACCCACATAAGCTTGGGTCCCTTTTTGTTAGACTTTGATTCAATATCAAATATCCTTTGAATATTTTGGGCTTAATATGCTCTTTTGGACATTCTAATTTGAATAAACCATATTCATTACAAATTGAGCAATTAGGAAATTGCTTGCCAATAGATTTTGTGAATTATCTTGCATAATGATACTTATAAAAATGTATAGGAGGTTTATTCTCCAACCTATCTTTGATTTTTGGAAAATGATTCTCCTTATCTTCATTTCCCTTGTGTCCTAAATCACATTTGTTAAAGAGAAAAATTTGAATTGAAGGAATGTGCTTCAAGGTTTTTGAACCTAGTGAAAATTTGATGCTGATGTTTGAAATTTCTTTTCTCGAGAGTGCTATTCTCAGCTCCAAAAAGTTTTACTTCACTTATCTTGAGGTTGTACTCCTTTTTCAATTTGTCGATAAGAACTTTGCAAGCAAGATTTTCAGTAGTGAGATCATAAACTTCCTTTTTCAAAATAGAAATTCTTTTTGAAACCTTTTTGTTCTCTTCAAACATTTCTCTAAAAAATCCTGCAGTTCTTCGTAAACAATTCAGAATCTTTTACCTCATTCTTAAGATCCGAGTCGGCTATTAGATCGATATTTGCTTCTTCTTGATCACTGGATTCACATTTGGTGCCACTCACATGATTAAGCCTTTAGTGCTTTCTTCTTCTCTTCATATTTTTCTTTCTTTTTCTTAAGAGATGGGCACTCTGACTTTATGTGACCTAGTTTTCTACACTCATAAATATCCTTACTTTTAGATTCTTTTTTGTTCCTATATGGCTTTTTGTCATCTGAGAACTTCATTTGTCTCTTTCCTTTATAGTTTCCTTCTTTTCTCATGAAGCTTTTGAATCTTCTTGTCAATAGTGCCTTGTCTTCATTGTTATCCTCACGTTATGAGGATATTTATTCACCTATATCATCTTGATCAACTTTAAACACAATAGCTTTCTTACATTTTTAGTTGATTTCCCCATTGATATGTTCAACTTCATAGGACATAAATGTTCTTATCAATTCATCCATTGTGATCGGTTTAATCCTCATTGTTTCTTGTAGTGATGTCTTTACCATACTCCATTCCTTAGGCAATGTCCTTAATAGCTTGTTTACCTTTTAAGCATCAATGAATACTTTTCCTTGGTGTGCAAGGTCATTTACTATCTCAATGAATCAAGTGAACATCTATGTTATTGTCTCATCGGATTTCATCTTGAACGGCTCATAATTTTTTAGTAGGATGTTCATCTTTTGTTCCTTCACCTTGTTGGTTCCTTCAAATGTTAATAGAAGATGATCCTAGATGTCCTTAGCTATAAAATAAGAAAAGATTTTGTTAAATCCATATGGTGACAAAGCATAATAAAATAAATACTTGGCTTTGGCATTAAGAGCAGCTCTTCTTCATGCTTCTTCTATATTATCAACAACATCATCTGCAACTTGAGCTTCTTGTCGATTAGGAGCCTATGTAGGAGGTTGTGCATCTACACCACTATCAACCACACTCCATATTCGAGATCTATAACTTCAATATATGGTTGCAACCTTTACTTCTAGTATCCATAATTGCTTCCATCAAGGTAAGGCGGCTTGTTAGGAGTTTGAGCATCATATGTAAAGAAATTGCCAAAGTTAGCCATAAGAGAAGTTCTTTATACTCAGAAGAATACACTTCAAATAACAAGCAACGAGGTTTTGATACCAATTGTTAGGGGCTAACAATACAACCTAGAGGAGGGTGAATAGGTTGTTTTAGAAGAAAACTATAAACCTTTCACGGAAAATAGCTGACGCTAAGTAAAGATTTGGTCAAGGTAACGTTTCAAACTCGCGAGCATAATGTATGCTTATAGAAGTAATAAGAGAAAAACAGTAGCACACAACGATGTGTAATGATTTGATTTTATCCTCAAGCTAACATCCACTCTTCAGACTAACAATTACAAGTTGGGAGAAATTGCATTAGTAATCTACTTGGAAAGTTACAATCGGCAAGAACTAATCCTATTACATGATAGATTATACTATCAAGACTCGATTGCGGCTCTTACTATTGTACACTTAACCTTTAGCACAATTACTTGGATATCATGTATACAATACTCAAATAAACATTCTAAGAAGAATTTCGCTTAGAATGTAACGTGTAGCAAATTTTTAGACTTTGGCATGTATCTCTCTCTAACATTTGGCTTCTAAGATCTTTATTTATTTATTTTTAATAATCGTCTTCGATCTATTCATTAGAGGTGGATTTGAGAAGCAACCAATTGTTAGAGTTATCGTTGATGTTGCTGTCCAAAGATAGAAATGCTTATACAGTCATTTTCTTGAACATTTGCAAGTTGCCTAAAAACATTTGTTGCTGTCTCTTCGCTACAATTTCTGAAAGACCCATTAGACATACCTAGCTTCTCGATTACTATTATCACCCAAATTCTATTGTGTGCGAATCTACTACCACAAAGGCTAGTTTGCTAAATCAACGAATATCATCAAATGAATGTAGTTGCCACAACACCAATGACCTAATATTTACAACATTGTCATAGATGTTGACATTAGCTGATCTTTTAGGTCCATTGGTATTGTTGATTGAAAACCCATATTATGACATATTGCATTCTTTTATCCACTAAATCACACCATGGATATTACGTAGTCCTTTATTACGAGCATCTAGACATACCATAGTAAACATTATGGACATCATCAAAATCACTTGGAGATGTTTCTCCAAGGAGTGGCACTTAAGTGATTATAAAAAAAAAAAAAAATTCGCACTAAGATGAGCGCCATTCCTAACTTTTACAACTTCTAGTGTCCTTCTGCCGAGACAGTCTCTCCTAACTTTTCAAAACGGCTCATTCTATATACAACCTCTGCACGACACCCACCCCACGCAATGTCAATGAGGCAGATCTTGCTGAAGTAGTCATAGTCTATGTTGGTGAAACGAACTTAGAATAACTTCTTCTTGAAAGGAAACAGAATGTCGTGAGAGCTTAGTATTGATGGTCCACCTTATATGGGTAGTAAGTAATTGCACCAAAGAGGGCTAGCAAAGGAATTAGATTGTCACCTTTGTGAGCACAACGGGCTTCTTCAACGTTGAACCATTTAGCATGCTATAGGAAAGCTTTGGGACTTGGATTTCTTAGAAAACTTATCTAGTGAAATATGCCTTATTAGGAGAATATTTTTCGAAGACCTCAAATCTCTTAATTGGGTGAGAGAATTTCTCTATCTCATCTAATTGCATAAGGTGATCAAACTATCTTATGTGACACAGAAACCAAATTTGTAAAAGTTTAGAAGACGCACAAAGAACTTTCTCTCCGTTTTGCTTATAACAATTGAGAGACAAAAAGGTTTAAGCTAAGATCATATTGACATTATTCAACCTGGGACAATTTTGTCACCCATGTAATTGAAGAATTAATAGCATTTTCACGATGAATCATTAATTAATTTGAAAAACAATTAGCTAAAAAACGAAAATGGACAGGCATATTAATTAGCCTTAACAACTCTCCTTGATTTTTCAAATTCAATTCTCAAACATTGTGATAATTCAAACATGAAATCTACACTAATAGGTGGCCTAACAAGTTCAATCCCAGAGGTATTCTAATGGCTACACTATATTCTTCCAAAGTCAGAGTTAGCTCATGCTCACCAAATATGAAGGTAGACATTTGGGGACAATAAAAGTGCGCATTGCTTGCATAATGCTAGAGTGGATGTTGATCTCCAGTAATGGGAGGAGGTGGCCCATCTTTAAATCTATGTAGCTATGGTTCTCTCAATCCAACCTATTCAATCACTCTTTGAGCTCTTTTTTAGGAGTGCAAATAACTTGAATATTGGTCCTCCCTATTGTATAAATGTAGACCAACAACCAACCTTTTGCCATGGACCAATAAGATAGAATAAATAAATTGTAAGGTAAAAGGCATAGAAAACTTACTTCACCAAAAAGTGATGACAGCCATATAAAAATGCACATGAGACGTGAGACTCGATTTCGGTAGCTCCTTGCATACTTTAATCATGTCCTCTTAACTTTGGCTCAATCAAGAGGAATACCTTATAGTAAGTCAAAAGGAATACCCTATACTAAGGAAAACCCTTCGATCATCTAGATGGCTTAACAAAGTGAAACTAAGAGGATGATCTTACAAATCAAAGTCTCGTGCACTTGGATTAGGTCCTCTTAACTTCGGCTCAGTCAAAAGGAATACCCTATAGTAAGTGGTCTGATGGACAAGGGAAGACCATTTTGATACCAAGAAAGAAAGTTTGACGATAAGAATGGCAACCTCCACTTTGTGGTCTCGCAAGTCGAATCTTTCTTAAAACTGTCTTAAATGATCCTATCGCAGCCCAAGTCCAAGGACAAGGTTGTATGTGTGACAGTGTAATGCTAAAGCAATACATATATGCACAACAATTTATATGTGATCATTGCTTAAATATCGCAAAAAAAAAATTTCATTCCTAACACCTTTATGCAAAATAAAGGTTTAGCAAAGACTACTCCTATCAACTCCCATATGCAAAAACATTTTAATACTTAACGTTAGAAACACACCTTGTATCCTCATTGCTAAACAATTTTTTTTTTTGAAAAAGAAAAATTTTGACCTAAATCCACTAAGAGTCTTATTTCAAGTCCATAGTGAAGTCAGGGAGCTGTTGTGACCTTCCTAGAAATGAGCTACCTAGGGATTGACTAATGAATTATTAAGCCTAAACTCAGCTCATGCTCTCCTAAGCCCTTACCAATTCACAACTTTGGTTCAAGTTCTTAATATGAAAATCAATTTCATTTCGGAGTTGCCACGAATTTATGTTTGGTGGATTGATTATAAACCCTAATAAAGTGTGTGAGAATACTTCTACCAATTAGAAATTATGGATTAGGGACTTGATTACGCTATATTACTCTAACACTATTTTGGTACCTATTCTTTTTATTTTTCAAAAATATTTTAGCAAGTAACTTACTTTAATTTTAAACCTATCCACTAACATGTGAATTGATTATGCGAGTGCACAAACAATTTTAAAAAACTCAATAATCAAGGCAATAAATAAATTGGTAAAATAGGGAAAGAAATTAAATGCTTCGATGCAAGCAAAGCACATAAACTGAATTCCTAAATATCATCATATAAAAGAAATGCTATCCTAACGTAGCATGATTTGTATTAAGTAAGTAATAACTCTAATTAATTATCTTTTTCTTTTTCTTTTCATTTTTGAAGACTAATTTCATGCAATTCTAACTCAAGTTAAACATGCAATCACTTGTCAACAAACCTGGCATATCCACTATTGATAAGGCAGACGCGGCCCGGATCATAGACAAAATCAGACACCTTTGGCAGTAGGAAGAACAGTTTTGGGCCATGCGTTCTAGGGTGAATTGGTTGACCTGGGGAGATAAGAATAGCAGATTTTTTCATGCCACGACGATCCAACGGCGGCAGCGCAATAGAATTGTCATGCTGAGGGATGAAACTAATAGCTGGGTACGAGATCTTCCGCAACTGCAAGAGATGACGTTTAACTTTTTTAACCATCTATATACCTCGGTAGGCCCCCGAGACTACCGACCAGTTTTAGCTCAGTGTCAACTGGTGGTCACTGCGGAGATGAATCCAGAGTTGACAGCAGGGGTCACCATGGAGGAGGTACGTAGGGCCACCTATCAGCTGGGCGTGACCAAGGCTCCAGGCCTCGACGGTCTGAATGGACTCTTCTACCGGACTTATTGGGACATCATTAATCCAGATATACTTAGCTTAGTGCAAGAATTTTTTCGCTCGGGGGTCCTGCCTGATGAGCTTAACAAAACAACCCTTGTACTGATTCCCAAGATCAACCATCCTGATAGCCTGGACTAGTTCCGACCGATAAGCCTCTGCAACTATGCATATAAGATCATTTCTAAGGTGATGGCCAATCGTCTGAAACCTTGGCTTGGGGATCTCATATGAAGTGAGCAAGCAGCCTTTGTGAGCGGACGCCAAATACAGGATAATGTGTTAATTGTCCAGGAGGTTATCCATTATTTCAAAACTAGGATCAGAAAGCGTCGCTTTAATGCCATGCTTAAAATGGATATGCAGAAGGCCTACGATAAAGTTGAGTGGGATTTCCCAAAAGATTATCTGCTGACGTTGGGGTTTCACCCTCATTGGGTTACCCTGGTGATGCAATGCATATCTACCACCTCATTCAGTGTGCGCTTCAATGGGGTACAGCTGCGCTATTTCCGCCTGTTAAGAGGTTTGCGACAGGGCGACCCCCTTTCACCCTACCTTTTCATATTGGTGGCGAATCTCCTATCAACTCTTATTCATCAAGCCATCGCTATGGGCCAGCTGAGCGGCATTTGGCTAAACAGGTTTTGCCCAACTCTTTCCCACCTTTTCTTTGCCGATGATTCAGTATTTTTCCTCAAAGGTACACTTACGGAATGTCAGAATCTAGCAAATCTATTAAATCAATACTGTCTAGCCACAGGTCAGGTTATGAATAGGAATAAATCTGGCATGTTTTTTCCAAAGTTCTGCCCTTTGAGTCTTCAGAACAATCTTGCGGCCGAATTTAGGGTGCCCGTGTTACAGAAATTTGGGAAATATCTGGGAATGCCATCTGATTGGGGTAGATCCCGAAAAGACATGTTTAGTTGGATCCAAGGTAGGGTGAATTCTAAACTTGAGGGCTGGAAAGAGCTACTCTTGTCGAAGGGAGGAAAAGAAATCCTTCTCAAGTCCGTTGTCTAGGCCATCCCGCAATACGCTATGTCTATCTTTCAAATCCCTAGATCCCTATGTCACAAGATTGAACGGCAAATATCCAGTTTCTGGTGGAAAAATGACAGAAGCAAGGCTGGTGTTCACTGGGCAAGCTGGGAATTATTAAAAACAAGCAAACTGAAAGGGGGATTGGGGTTTCGTGATTTATTAGCTTTTAACAAGGCGCTGCTTGGTAAACAAGCCTGGCGCTTACTTCAACAACCCCAACTGCTATGGTGTCGGCTGTTCAAGGGTCTCTATTTTCAGCATGAGGATTTCCAGTCAGCAGGTTATGGAACGAGACCCTCTTGGGGATGGCGTAGTCTCCTCTGTGGCCGCGAAGCTATCCTCTCTAACGTCAGTTGGTCGGTGGGCAATGGAGAACATATTAATATTAGAGATCATAACTGGTTACCACGGGGTCCTATCGGTGGTCCCGCTACAAGAGAGGAGCCCCAGATGGTGGCGGGTCTTATTGACCCCATACAACATACATGGAATGCACCTCTCCTCTCAGAACTATTTGACAGCAGTACTGTCACAGAAATCACCCACATCCCACTTCGACTGTTACATACACATGACAAAATAGTTTGGACAACAACAAAGGATGGATATTATACGGTGAAAAGCAGTTATCAGACCATTCTCAGCAACACAGCTATGCAGCGACACCAACGGGCATCATCATCATACCAGCCTCCAAACATACTATGGAAGACCATTTGGACAATCAATACAGCACCTAAGATACGCATATTCCTATGGGCCGTCTGTCAGAATGCTCTACCTACCTGGGCCAACCTCTTCTCTCGGCACATCCTCACTGACCCCACATGCGACATATGCAACACTCACACCCCTGAAACGCTGGAACATTTGTTTTTCTTTTGTCCTTGGACAGCAGGCATCTGGAATCACTCACAGATTGATATCCCTGTTTCCCCTTACACTATCCAACGCCTAGACTCGTGGCTTGCAGCAAGAGCAGCACAAAAAAATAGTGTACCTGCTCTCCCGATGATAGCCCATGTCCTGTGGCAGATTTGGTGCGCGTGCAACAACTGCATCTTCTGCCGCCTTTGTCCCAATCCGAACCGAGTAGTCGAGGATGCTTTCGCACTTGCACGGATCCAAGATCTTTCCTTGCAACAACCTCAGCGATCCGGGGACTTAACACCATCGCATCTCACTGATGGGCAGTCTCCATCCATCTGGACTCCTCCACCAAGTGGCTTCCTAAAGTGCAATATCGATGCATCTCACCATCCGGGTAGTCACAAAGGCACGATCACATGTATTTGTAGAAACCATCAGGGGATTCTTACCGATATATTCACGAGCGAAGTCTCCGCAACATCAGCTCTCCAAGCCGAGGCGCAAGCACTTACTTTGGCTCTCCAACGACTGCTGCATCAGGATCTCAACAGGGCGAAGATCATCCTTGAAACTGACTTCTTGATCTTGGTCGACATCATCCACGCAAAACGACCACCGCCGTGGGAGGACCGAGCGATTTTCGCAGAGATCACTCCTTTGCTGACCCTGTGCCCTAATCTGTGAATTCAGCACTGCCGAAGAGGGGCGAACAGTGCTGCGGATTGGGCTGCTAAGGCCCATGGCCGCCCTGATTTGGCCCATGACTGGACCCTTTTTACTCCTTTTTTGTTGCAAACTTTAGTTGCTGCGGACGCTATAGCATTAGGCTGCAATACGAGCTTTCTCTGTAATGTTGCTGAAAAGTAATGAAAGTCCTTTTACTGACCAAAAAAAAAAAAAAACATGCAATGTATTCTTATATGACGCGCATTCTAAATTAAATGACCCTAAACATGCAATCGCCAAATGACATAGAATTGATGACATGGCATGGATGATGATGTGACATAGATGACATGGCATAATGTGATGACGAGGCAAGCATGACATAGCATAATGTGGATGACATGGCATCAATGACGTGGCAATATGACATGGAAATTATGTAACTAATCCTATATGACATGCACATGTTTATTTTTTTGGATTGTTCATATTAAAAATTA